>CM070020.1:20249918-21449918 GCA_036247105.1 Cirrhinus mrigala | reverse complement strand
ATTTCTGTGAAGCAATGATGTTTGAGGTTGATGTGAGAAAAAAGTTGCCATCTCACAGTTCTGACATTTTCTCAGCTCAGAGTTTATAGTCGAGGACAAATGTTTGCATCCCCCTTACAGATTCATTAAAAATGTTATTTATTTTACTAAAATAAAAGAGATCATACAAAATGCATGTTATTGTTTATTTAGAACTGAGATGAATAAGATATTTCACATAAAAGATGTTTACATAGTCCTCAAGAGAAAATAATAGTTGAAATCCCCTTGATTCTTAATACTATGTTGTTACCTGAATGATCCACAGTTGTTTTTTTGTTTGTTTGTTTTCGTTTAGTGATAGTTGTTCATGAGTCCCTTATTTGTCCTGATCAGTTAAACTGCCTGCTGTTCTTCAGAACAATCCTTCAGGTCCCACAAATTTTTTGGTTTTTCAGCATTTTTGTGTATTTGAACCCTTTCCAACAATGACTGTGTGATTTTGAGATCCATCTTTTCAAACTGAGGGACTCATATGCAACTATTACAAAAGGTTCAAACGCTCACTGATGTTCCAGAAGGGAAAACAATGCATTAAGAGCCGGGGTGAAAACTTTTGAACATAATGGAGATGTGTACATTTTTCTTATTTTGTCTAAATATCATATTTATTTCATTTAGTACTGCCCTTCAGAGGTTACAGAAGATACTTGCATGTTTCCCAAAAGACAAAATAAGTTAAATTTACCCTGATCTTCAAATACCAAAAGTTTTCACAACCCCCCCCCTTAATGCATCGTGTTTACTTCTGGCGCATCAGTGAGCGTTTGAACCTTCTGTAATAGTTGAATATGAGCCCCTCCGTTGTCCTCAGTGTGAAAAGATGCATCTCAAAATCAAACAGTCATTGTTGGAAAGGGTTCAAATAAACAAAAATGCTGGAAAAACGAAAGAATTTGTGGGACCCGAAAGATTTTTCTGAAGAACAGCAGGCAGTTTAACTGTTCAGGACAAATAAGGGACTATCATTAAACAAAAAAGAATCAAGGGGATGTAAACTTTTGAACTGGATCACTTTTATAAATTCAACTATTGTTTTCTCTTGTGGACTATATGTAAACATCTTTTAAGTGAAATATCTTATTCAGGTCAGTACTAAATAAACAACATGCATTTTATATGACCCCTCTTACTTTGGTAAAATAATTAAAATGTTTAATGATTCTAAAAGGGGGGTGCAAACTTTTGACCTTAACTGTATATAAGAAAAAAATCAGAATTTTGAGATAAAAATGTATTCCATGGCAGAAATGGTTTATAAGAACTATAAACTGCTGTTGCATTGTAATTATTCTAAAACATTTTGTGTGTGCCACAGAAAAAAAAAACACTCAGCAGATAGGTCTGGAACAAGATTAAATAATGACAGAATGGCCATTTTTGGGTGAAGTATTCCTTTAAAAGAGTTCCCTGACCTGTTAAATATGTCATCATCTTCTCCTCCCCAACCCCAGTAGTTGTTTGGGAAGCCGTTGATCTTCATATACTGTTCCTTGCTTAGGGATGACACGCCACCGAAGTACTGCACGTATGGTAACCTGTTAGAGACAGACAGAGAGAGATAAAATCACTGAGGAACAGTTGCGTGTTGGGTAGCAGTTGCTACGTCAGGTGCAAAAGCAGTGCAGCATGCAGCTTGATTTTTCTCTGCAGGGAAATGACTTTTCAATGACGGTGCACTAATGAGATTTGGCAGGGGGCTGAACTTGAGCCCATAAACATCCGCTGCCTCTGTGTTTTGCTCTGAGCCAGTTGGTCTTGTAAATTATCAGGTGATGTCGCTCCTACTAATCCAAATGTGTGAAGGTTGACATAGTGATAACCATAGCAATAGTTGGTCGCCACACCGTTTGGTGTGAGATACAGTCAAACCGAAATCTATTGAGACTCTTTCAACATCTCACATTATCACAGTTTATTCGCTATAGATTAGAAAATGGTAATAAAATATGACAAGAACAAGAGTTAAACTGCGTCAGAACAAATTCATCTTGATAATGTCAGATAACTTTGGTAGAAAGGTAAATAATGGATTACAATCAACTAAAAATTCTGAAACTTAGTATAACAATATCTACACAACTATCAATACTTTGCTGACCAATTAGCAAGCATGCTTAATATTGTTCAGTCTGTGGTGTAAAAAGGTTGCAATTTAAGCAAATCATGGTCAGGTCAAAGTGTCTAATTTCTGGTCTAAAATTTTGATCAGTTTTACTGGTAGTACACTGTACGAAGAATTTCTGGGTATAATATGTCACAGTGTACTTTATTTTGCAATCCTCACTTACATAAATGAACTATAGACCAATTATCGGTTTGTAAGTATTCAGGATGCGCGTGCATCGTGGTTGCAGAAAACCCCGGAGAGATAGCCTTTGCGGCTAGAGAATTACACGGATACGGTACAAAATAGTTACATTTAAAAAGATTATAGATTATATTGATTAGATGTAATTTTCAAAATGTTCTCCACATATTACAAGAGCTTGTCATCCAGCGATAAGCATTGTCAACGAAATTGACGTTAGATAGTGGGTAGTCTTACAGATACGAAACAGGGATGACGTTTTTTTTTTGTGGGCAGAGCCTGTCTGGTGGCAGAAAATGAAGGTTTTCAAGTGGCAGTCTATGGAGCCATGGTATAAAAGAATATAGAAAAGGCAAATTTGATTTTATATTTCAAAATTCTGACTTTATTCTTGCAATTCCGAGATTATCTCACAATTCTAACAAGGTAAAAATTGACAAACTCACTAGTCCAAATTAGGACATCTAAACTCGCATTTGTGAGAAAAAAAAAGTCAGAATTGTGAGATAAAATAAATAAATGTTATAAATAAATGCTAATAGGAATGGGTTTAAAGAATATTTATTGCTGTAACTGTAGGGATAATACAATACGTCCACTATGAACAGCATATGTGAATATTATGTAGACCTATTGTTTAAATAAGATTTATGCTTTAAAAGTAATCATAGCAGATTTCATCCATAGTATGTACGTTTAAATGTATGCGTTTTGCTTCAAATGGTGTCTTTGAAGACAGTATTCTATAAAAATTATTTGCATTCCGATTTTGACATCAAAAGGCACAAAAATTGTTTTTTTCCCTTATTCCATGGATCTTACCCCTTTACCTCCACTTGTTACCAGTGTTTTTCTGCAACCACTATGCGTGTGCAGCTGCAAGTGACGTAACTGTGACGTCTACTTGAAATTGGTCTATAGTGTCCTTCACCAACTAGTAAAAAAAAGATCAAAATTTCTAATAATTTTTGGTTTGACTGTACCTTTGACCAAACTAAGGGCACCAGAGATTATTACCCATTGTGCACATTATAAATAGTGTAAATTTGAATGTATTGTTCCTTGTTCATTTATATTAGTTAATACATTAACTAATGTTAACAGATGACACCTTACTGTAAAGTGTTACCCAGTTTATTAATAAATTGTTCAAAAACAGTTTGAGTAGTTGACATAAAATGTACAATTGTGTTACATAATTAAATAGGATAAAATAGGATAAAACTGTAAAAGAGTTTTTAAATATTTTAGATAATGTTTATTTTGTATTATATTACAGACCTCACACTCACTGTCAGTTTTTGGGATTGACAACCGCATTTTTTTTTACAGGTTTGAGTCTCGAATTGTCCTGTTCACACAGCAGCGTCTTGAATACTGTCTGTATGAACGTGCAACGGGAGTCAAGCCCGTATTCCTTACCAGTAAACATAACAGTAACCAAAGTAATATCAAAGATGGTGATGTTCATAAAACTAAAAGTCTTTTCACTTTCTGACACGACAAGAGTCTAATCGAGCCACGAGCTGTCTTCCGTTAAACCTTCATTAACTGACATATATGGGTGGAGAGCGGAGCATTCGAGTGGCACGCAGAAAACAAAACTGATGGGTATGATTCCTGTGTAGAAAAACTAACTGCATCTGAAACTTTCAGATGACACACAGCTCATTTCTCCATCACAGTAAGTTCCTGAAACCACACATGAAAACACCCAACACAAGGTAGACACACATTTGTGCAGCTGAGCGGCTCTTTCGGTTTACACATAGCATGTTTTTCAAGAATGTGGTTGAAAATTACGGGTGTGAGTTTTGACAAAGAATGTGGTTGTCACACCCGTAAATAACTATACTGTGTGTAAATGTAACTGTATTAAGGATTCAAATACAGGACTGACAACTGTATTCTGCTGCTGTGTGAACGTGGCCAAAGAGTTGTTTCTAGTCAAATAAATACTTCAAATCTGAGTACAACTAGAAGAATTACAATGACTATTGAAATGTTGACTTTTCAAAGTTTGGACACTTTCCAGGACTGTGAAAAGCTGCAATATGAATGTTGAAATGAAATCTGTTGTTACTGGCTACTGATTGTTAGTAATCTACAGTAAAATCCATTTTGGTGCTGGCATTGACCTAAAGAAACAAAACAAAACAAGGCTGACGTGAACTGAAATTGACATCCAGCAGTTTCAGAAATCGATGTGACAAGCACAGCATTAGACACACACCCTCACTGCCTTATACAAATATTAGCACCGCTGAAAGCCAGCATATAAGCACAAGCAAGGAAACTATTAAAAAGAACAATGCTTTAAACCTTAAAGGAATCTTCAATAAAATTATGTCAGAACTGCCAGCCTCATTATATTTCAAGCTTTATCACCTGTATGAAGCTACCAGTGTTGAGGAAAGTAACTTTTAAAAGTAATGCATTACAATTTTGTGTTACTCCCTAAAAAAAAAAAGTAACTAATTATGTAATGCCTTACATTACTTTTGCGTTACTTTTTAAATCTGGACAGGGCTTGCTTGTTTTTTTTTCTAATATAAAAAGTTCTATTTTTTAGCAAATGTAGCAAAAAAAAAAAAATTAGCAAAGCCCTTTCACACCAAAAAGTGAAGTTAGGATAAAGAAAAAGTAAATTCACATCTACGATAGAACACAGGAAAAGAAGGTTCAACACTCTTCAGCGATACAAAAAAAAAAACAAAAAACAATGAAGCACAAATGTTAGTTTATCTACAGTGATTTTTGCTTATTAGTATGGTTGAACTGGATCAAAGGTCAGCAGCAAAGACACTGGTTAAAAATGGGATTAAAAACAAAGGATATTTGTGTTATTTAACATTTAATTATTGCAGGTTTGCGTCATATTCAGAGTTTTCATTTCACTGTTTTAATTAATTTTGATAAATACTGAATCTGTTTTTTTGCAAGTGAGATGAATTAAAGCATGTTCACATTAAGTCCAGAACTACAGTAACAATGTGTTTACACAGCGCACACAACACCTCCGTATTCACTCCTGATTTCTCTCAACATGGGTACAGGAGACTTGTCACTTGTGAACGGGAAAAGAGTAACCGGCGTTACTTATTTGAAAGAGTAAATCAGATATTGTCTTGTAAATTAAAAATTAATGCATTACTAGTTACTTGAAAAGGTAATCTGATTACATAACTCACATTACTTGTAATGCTTTACCCCCAACACTGTGAGCTACATTCCAATACATACATAATGTACAGCATATGACAGATTTTAAACTGAAGCCATTATTCACTGAAAAAAATAACACGTGCCCTAGCTAGTGTAAGGCTTGGAGTATGTCATGTCAGACCAGTTTTTAGATACCATCAAGTTTTTGCATCCTTTTCAATGCTTGAATGCTGCAGTTGACTTTCACTGTCACTGAGTAAATGACAGCACTGAGTAGATTACTTACAAATTGTAGTCTGTTACCAATTACAAATGAAAATTGTAGTCAGTAAGGTAATCTAGATTACTCCTTTTAGGTAATATATTCGGACTACTTTTGGATTACCTTTAGATTACTTTTGACCTGACTTGTTTATAGACTCGAATTGAATTTGCTATTGTTATAAAAAGCGAGAATAAAATGTATTCCATTCTTTGTTATTACTCCAGGGTTTCCTAAACTAGGGTAAATAAAAGAGTTGCAGAGGGTTTATGAGTTATGAGGGATTATAAATTTAGTTTTTACATTTGAATTATTTGTTGACCTGCTTGTTGTGTGATGAGTAACTGAGATTAGAGAACTTTGAATATGCAAATGCAATGTTAAATTATTTAAATATTGACATGGTATAATTGACTGAGAGGTGCTTTTGTCCACAAACTCAGATGCATGGGTCGCAAATTGATTTACATGAAATTTACATGGCCATTCTATATTGTGAATATTCAAAGCTAAATTATATGACACACAGTATAATTTTTAGAAGGGTAAATCTAAAAAAAAAAAAGAAAAAGAAAAAAAAAAAAAGAATCAGGAAGAATCAAATTATGAATAACTGTCACTGTGTGAATAATTTGTAATCATGTAATCTAAAAAAAAGTTTGTTTAATTGATTAATTATCAATTATTGCAATTTAAATAGTGTTTTTCTATTTTAATATACTTTAAAATATTTATTCCTGTGATGCAAAGCTGAATTTTCAGCATCATTACTCCAGTCTTCAGTGCATGATACGGAAGAGTACGGAAGAGGATTAGGGCCACGCAATAAAAAAAAAAAAACATCTCGAGATTAAAGTCGTTAAATTGCGAGAAAAAAAGTCGAGATTAAATGTTGAGATTAAACTCGTTAAATTGCGAGAAAAAACTCGTTAAATTGCGAGAAAAAAAGTCGTTAATTTGCGAGAAAAAAAGTCGTTAAATTGCGAGAAAAAACTCGTTAATTTGCGAGAAAAAAAGTCGTTAAATTGCGAGAAAAAAGTCGTTAATTTGTGAGAAAAAAGTCGTTAAATTTCGTGAATAAACAGACTTGTGTCATGTTCATTTCATCTGGTCGAAAAGAGTCAAGCAGCGTCTGCAGTGGCGTGGTTTGTAGAGCAATGCACACAGATTTGGCACATGGTGCGGTCGACTGGGGTTCAAACCTGACTTTTGCAGAACTCGCTTTTCTTCCTTTTCTCATCACGTCACATCGGAAAAGTGGGAATCAACTGCTTAACGAGCGTTTAATAATAATGTATTAATAAGGGGTAGGGTTAAGCAAATCCATTGTAAATAGCTATCAATTTGTGCGTTTAAAAGGATTATTGCTGTCGCAGTGTTTCTGCTGTTTTCCCCGTCAGTGTTGTTGAGAATGGCAGCCCTTTTTCATCTGCCTTAAAACTAGTTGAAATCACCGCAGAATATGTGGTTTGTATCGGAGAGCTCTGCTTCTCACAGTGCTGTTTAGCGGCCGTCTGATCGAGACCTACGAGTAAACGCGTTTGCTCTGACTTCGCGCTGCGCTGTCTTTAGGCAGAGCTAAGAATATAACGGTCCGTGCAGCGGCTTCACACAAGTAGCGCTTTTCTGCTGTGCGCTTAAGTCATGACAGTAGCTCGTGAGTTAGCAAATTGTTGTCACTCAGGTTTTACTGATACGTGATCTGGCTGTCACCTTGTGTTGACATCGTGAAACTTCATGATTTGTATATTATGACCGCTGGGCCACTTATAATTGCCTACATTCCAAGACAAGATGCGGTCCGTTTGAAATTCACCAACGAGCCGTATTTGCTCCGCGGCCAGATTTGCACCCGCCATAGATGCTATTTACAGTGAAAATAGTGATATGTACAGGCTACACTAAATGACAACAGCAGGATTTTTAGAGATGTGCTATATAACTGACATCTGGACGTAACTCTGTATTTTTGTCTGTATTACAGCCGTTTTGAACTGTTTAAACGCATTGGTTGCTTGGACTGAAACGTTTACAGGGGTTCCCCGCTTTTAAGAAATTTAAGATCGTAAAAAAAACTGCTTCTTTTCATTTTAAGATATTGTTTTCGTTATGACGTATACTGATTCAAATTAGTAATCAATAATAATCATTATTTTACCACCACTGGGGCGGGAGCGCGGGCGCATCAGGCGCATTTATCAAACATAGCCTATTTCAAACGAAGCCGGCTGGACTTCTAGACGTGACTCTCCAAAATCTCTGATGAAATCGGTCAGGTTTTCTCTGTATTTCTCTGTTTTGAACTTACTATTTGAACGAATTCGTTTACGATCCTTGGACTGAAAGGTTTACAGGGGTTCACTGGTTTAAGAAATATCGGATCGTAAAAACTGCTTCTTTGTATTTGTAAGGTATTGTTTTCGTTATTGTGTACTGATTCAAATCAGTAATCAATAATAATTAGTATTTTATTAACATCTGGACTGCGGGAGACGGAGCCGGCGCGGGCGCATCAGGCGAACATATTTCAAAGGAAGCCGGCGCCACGGTCCTGACCGCATCATCACTGTCTTTACTGGGTTTTATTTATTCACATATGACTGGATGTGGTGGACTCTCATGATTTGGCTAATGCAGGGCACTACTGAATGATGCGCATCAGAGGGGATTTAGAAGTGTATACGCAAAGCTGACTGATAAAGAAGTGGGTACAGGCCTACGCCATATATCTGATACCTAATACATTATTATTAAACGCTCGTTAGGCAGTAGATTCCCACTTTTCCGATGTGATTTGATGAGAAAAGGAAGAAAAACCAGTTCTGCAAAAGTCAGGTTTGACCCCCAGTAGATCGCACCATGTGCCAAATCTGTGTGCATTTCTCTACAAACTATGCCACTGCAGACGCTACTTGATGCTCTCCGACCAGATGAAATGAACGTGACACAAGTGTTTATTCGCGAAATTTAACGACTTTTTTTCTCGCAAATTAACGACTTTTTTTCTCACAAATTAACGACTTTAATCTCGCAAATTAACGACTTTATTCTCGCAAATTAACGACTTTAATCTCGCAAATTAACGACTTTAATCTCGACAAGATTTAACGATTTTTATTCTTACAAATTAACGACTTTAATCTCGCAAATAAAAGACTTTAATCTCGCGAATTAAAGACGTTAATTCACGAATTAACGACGTTTAATTCTCGAGATTTAAAGTCGTTTATTTGTAGAGCATTAAAAAAAATTAAATAAATTAAACCATCTCGAGATTAAAGTCGTTAATTTGCGAGATTAAAGTCGTTAATTTGCGAGAATAAAGTCGTTAATTTGCGAGATTAAAGTCGTTAATTTGTGAGAAAAAAAGTCGTTAATTTGCGAGAAAAAAAGTCGTTAAATTTCGCGAATAAACACTTGTGTCACGTTCATTTCATCTGGTCGGAGAGCATCAAGTAGCGTCTGCAGTGGCATAGTTTGTAGAGAAATGCACACAGATTTGGCACATGGTGCGATCTACTGGGGGTCAAACCTGACTTTTGCAGAACTGGTTTTTCTTCCTTTTCTCATCAAATCACATCGGAAAAGTGGGAATCTACTGCCTAACGAGCGTTTAATAATAATGTATTAGGTATCAGATATATGGCGTAGGCCTGTACCCACTTCTTTATCAGTCAGCTTTGCGTATACACTTCTAAATCCCCTCTGATGCGCATCATTCAGTAGTGCCCTGCATTAGCCAAATCATGAGAGTCCACCACATCCAGTCATATGTGAATAAATAAAACCCAGTAAAGACAGTGATGATGCGGTCAGGACCGTGGCGCCGGCTTCCTTTGAAATATGTTCGCCTGATGCGCCCGCGCCGGCTCCGTCTCCCGCAGTCCAGATGTTAATAAAATACTAATTATTATTGATTACTGATTTGAATCAGTACACAATAACGAAAACAATACCTTACAAATACAAAGAAGCAGTTTTTACGATCCGATATTTCTTAAACCAGTGAACCCCTGTAAACCTTTCAGTCCAAGGATCGTAAACGAATTCGTTCAAATAGTAAGTTCAAAACAGAGAAATACAGAGAAAACCTGACCGATTTCATCAGAGATTTTGGAGAGTCACGTCTAGAAGTCCAGCCGGCTTCGTTTGAAATAGGCTATGTTTGATAAATGCGCCTGATGCGCCCGCGCTCCCGCCCCAGTGGTGGTAAAATAATGATTATTATTGATTACTAATTTGAATCAGTATACGTCATAACGAAAACAATATCTTAAAATGAAAAGAAGCAGTTTTTTTTACGATCTTAAATTTCTTAAAAGCGGGGAACCCCTGTAAACGTTTCAGTCCAAGCAACCAATGCGTTTAAACAGTTCAAAACGGCTGTAATACAGACAAAAATACAGAGTTACGTCCAGATGTCAGTTATATAGCACATCTCTAAAAATCCTGCTGTTGTCATTTAGTGTAGCCTGTACATATCACTATTTTCACTGTAAATAGCATCTATGGCGGGTGCAAATCTGGCCGCGGAGCAAATACGGCTCGTTGGTGAATTTCAAACGGACCGCATCTTGTCTTGGAATGTAGGCAATTATAAGTGGCCCAGCGGTCATAATATACAAATCATGAAGTTTCACGATGTCAACACAAGGTGACAGCCAGATCACGTATCAGTAAAACCTGAGTGACAACAATTTGCTAACTCACGAGCTACTGTCATGACTTAAGCGCACAGCAGAAAAGCGCTACTTGTGTGAAGCCGCTGCACGGACCGTTATATTCTTAGCTCTGCCTAAAGACAGCGCAGCGCGAAGTCAGAGCAAACGCGTTTACTCGTAGGTCTCGATCAGACGGCCGCTAAACAGCACTGTGAGAAGCAGAGCTCTCCGATACAAACCACATATTCTGCGGTGATTTCAACTAGTTTTAAGGCAGATGAAAAAGGGCTGCCATTCTCAACAACACTGACGGGGAAAACAGCAGAAACACTGCGACAGCAATAATCCTTTTAAACGCACAAATTGATAGCTATTTACAATGGATTTGCTTAACCCTACCCCTTATTAATACATTATTATTAAACGCTCGTTAAGCAGTTGATTCCCACTTTTCCGATGTGACGTGATGAGAAAAGGAAGAAAAGCGAGTTCTGCAAAAGTCAGGTTTGAACCCCAGTCGACCGCACCATGTGCCAAATCTGTGTGCATTGCTCTACAAACCACGCCACTGCAGACGCTGCTTGACTCTTTTCGACCAGATGAAATGAACATGACACAAGTCTGTTTATTCACGAAATTTAACGACTTTTTTCTCACAAATTAACGACTTTTTTCTCGCAATTTAACGACTTTTTTTCTCGCAAATTAACGAGTTTTTTCTCGCAATTTAACGACTTTTTTTCTCGCAAATTAACGACTTTTTTTCTCGCAATTTAACGAGTTTTTTCTCGCAATTTAACGAGTTTAATCTCAACATTTAATCTCGACTTTTTTTCTCGCAATTTAACGACTTTAATCTCGAGATGTTTTTTTTTTTTTATTGCGTGGCCCTAATCCTCTTCCGTATCTTCCGTAGTTTTCAACACTACTAACAAATAAACATTAGAATGATTCCTGAAGAAACGTGACACTGTGATGAAAATTCAGCTTTGCGTCACAGAAATATATTTTAAAATATATTAAAAGAAAAAAAAAATATTTTAAGTTGCAATAATATTTTATAATATTACTTTTTTTGTACTTTTGATCAAATAAAATGGAACTTTTATTAAAAAAAAAAAACAAAAAAAAAAAACATACTAAAAAAAAAAAAATTACTGATTACAAACTTTAGACCTGCAGTTTTATCTAATTACAAGTACTACATTTTTGGAATCTGATTACTTCATTCTACATGTTATCAGTAGTAACCCAGCACTGGTAACTAGTAACTGATGATATAACTTTTTGGGTGGACCATCCCTTTAGAAACTGCAAAGTCACGGCCAGATGAGAGGGAAACAAGTAAATTTAAGTGCATTCAAATTCAAACGCAGGACAATTATAGATGAAAGCATGCAAAAGCATACTTTTTTTTTTTTAAGCCAAAAGTCTCTCCAATCATCATGGCATTACAACATTACAGTTTCTACATAAGCTACTGTACACAAAGGTGTCTCTGTTTGAAATTAATGAGCAAACACTATCCTACATCAGGTTTTGGCCCGCCCTCAACTGACGTTCTTCCGCACAGTAACTGTTGAAAATTACAAATTACATCCAGATGCTTTTGAAGTTCTGTGGGGAAAAAAAACCTGCCTGGCTCTTGCGGCCCATGCTAGCAGCGGTGAACGCTGTAAAGACCTTACAAAAACCTAACCGCTATCATTTCCCCATCACACACTGTAAATACAAAAGGACACACATTAACACACACACGCCTTCACATACATCTTACTCATGTTACATGTAACTTCTGCTTGAGGTCACTGGCGCAACTAGCTATGGTTTCATTTCAGCCAGACAGTTGAGCTCTCAATGGGCCCTAAAGGGAATCATGTGTGACGTGGCTAGAATATTCCCATCCAAACACAGCTACTTTATCATTTATCTGATGCTTTTATCTAAAGTGACTCACTTATTATAGGTCAAAGTCCTGCTGGAGTAACCTAAGGTTTAAGGATATTTTGGATTAAATATGACCTGGTTAAATGAACAACATCTGTGGCCTGTTGCAGATTTCCAAATGAAAATAAAGTTGACTTGTTCCCAAGTAAAAATTAATGAAAAACACATTTACAGCAATTTAACCCAAATTATTCTTTTAAGAACACAACGGTCATAGACCAACCTCTGAGGGTTTGATCCTTCAACGTTTAGATTTTCCACATTTTCACATCAAAGCTCAGGACTATAAATATCTTAGACTTACAAATATCTTAGTCTTGGTATATACCATGGAAATAAAAGATTACCATATTCATATACAATGGTATTTAGAAGAAAGTGGTTTTATAAGATATTCAGTAAGATATTTTGATGTTTTTAAAGGAAGTTTCTTATGCTCACAAAGGCTGCATTTATTTGATTAAAATACAGTAAAAACAGTAACATTGTGAAATATTACAATTTCAAATAACTGTTTCCTGTTTATAATATATTTTAAAATGTAAATTATTCCTGTGATTTTAAAGCTGATTTTTTTAGCATCATTACTCCAGTCACATGATCCTTCAGAAATCATTCTAATAAGTGGATTTGCTGCTCAAAGCATTTATTATTATAATCAATGTTAAAAACAGCTGTTGCTACTTAATATTTTGTGTTTTTTCAGAATTACATAACCAGTCAAAAGTTTTTGAACTGTAAGATTTTTCATGTTTTTTTTTTTTTTTTTTTTTTTTTAAAGAAGTCTCTTCTGCTCACCAAGCCTGCATTTGGTTGATTCAAAGTACTGCAAAAACAGCTGTTTGAAATATTTTTGTTTTCTAGTATTCTATTTGAATACATTTTAAAATCTAATTTATTCTGGTGATTTCAAATCTGAATTTTTATCATTATTACTCCAGTCACGTGATCCTTCAGAAATCATTTTAATATTCTGATTATTATTATTGAAAACAGCCAAGTAGAATTTTTTCAGGTTTCTTTGATGAATAGAAAGTTCAGAAGAACAGCATTTATCTGAAATAGAAATCTTTTGTAACATTATAAATGTCTTTATCATCACTTTTGATCAATTTAAAGCATCCTTGCTAAAAAAAAAAAAAAAAAAAAAAAAAAAAAAAAAGAAAAAAAAGAAAGTAGAAATTTCTATAGCATAAAACATTAAAAAAACATTATACTGATTCCAAGCTTTTGAATGGTATAATGTATAATAATACAAAAGCTTTTTATTTCAAATAAATCTTCAGATTTTATTTCAGATAATCTTTGGTTTCTTCTATTCATCAAAGGATCCTGAGAAAAAAAAAAGTACTCAACTGTTTTAAATACTGATAATAATATTAACAATAAAAAATGTTTTTGAACAGCAAATCAGCATATTAGACTGATTTCTGAAGAATCATGTGACACTAAAGACTGGAGTAATGATGCTGAAAATGTAGCTTTGATCACAGGAATAAATTACATTTTAAAATATATTAAAATAGAAAGCAGTTATTTTAAATAGTAACAATATTTCAAAATGTTACTGTTTTTGCTGTACTTTAGATCAAATAAATGCAGGCTTGGTGAGCAGAAGAGACTTCTTTAAAAACATTAAAAAAATTTTGACTGGTAGTGTATTTGATAAATAGAAATTTCAAAAGAACAGCATTCATTTGAATTAGATTTTTTTTTTAACATTATACATGTTTTTACTTTCACTTTTGATCAATAATAATGTGTCCTTGCTGATTAAAATTTCTTTAAAAAAAAATATATATATATATTACAATTGAAAGAGATTAAAGTAATTTGTGCCAGAAAAAGAAATGATTGTATATTAAACGACCATGTAGTATATACCATTTTTTTATTGCTTTTAATTAAATACTTTTAAAATAAAATACTTCATCCGACTGGATTATTTTCTTTTTATGTGAAACTTGATACAAACAACAGCTTCACTATCTAAAATGTCATTGAATATGTCAAGAATAAGCCACAATCAGAGCCAAAAGGTCCTCCAACAACATTTAAATCGCATGTAAATACTGTAATGCAGTCTTACCCACTGATAATCATGTAAATATAATCACCACAGTATATAATTTGCACATAGATCAGTGAATACTTTGATGCCATGTCCACACAAACCATGTTTGTTCTATATTAGCATGTGCATTGGTAATCCAAATAAATATAAAACCATTCTGGCACATTTTGGAAGCTGAAAATACACCATTAAGTCATGACATGAGACCACAATCAACAAAGACCGAAATACCTGAATCCAAACTTGTCCATGGACACAGACAGATGCCTGGGCTGATTATAGCACTTGTAGATGTTGCGGTCATCCATTGGAATGAGGTCTACGTCGCTGAAGACAAAACAATTGTAGTCATATTCCTTCAGAGCCTCAGCGTAACCAATGTTGAGGAGTTTGGCACGGTTGAACGTATCCTCGCCGTCCTGTCATTAAGAGAGAGGGGATGATACAAAGCTAAAAATACACATTTCATGCAAGTAAAATCACATATGAGAGTGTGGTGGAAAAAAAATTGTTACAATGTCTATAAAGCAGTGTAATTTATAGCATGACCTTTCAAGACTTAAAAATGAAATTAGTCTTTCCTAGAGCAGGTGTGGGTGTTTAAACTGATGAAATCATAACACTTGCACTTGCTGATGTGCTATCAGTTTGATCTTTCACAACATGGTTGGCAGATGGCGGGAGACATGCATGAGGCAGCTGACAAACACAGAACATCCACAACACACACACTTTAAAAAAAAAAAAAAAAAAAAGCCTCCATTTCCTTTTCTAAGTTAGCTTTCCAGTAGGGCAAGATAAATGATCTGTAACGACCTGATTGGGCTGATACTAAAAGGAAAATATTACTTCCTTAAGCAGGTTTTAAAAGTTAACCATTATTTAGCAGTAAAACTAGTGTGAATGACATTTCAAATAAAAACAATACAGACTTAAAATTGGATTATTAAACACCATAATTTCCCATTATATTAGTTATTGGCCATAAAATATAATATTGGTCTATTTTAATTGTATATAACAAAATTCCTACTAGTTCTACAAGAGAAAAACATTTTACTGGATGAATCTACTTTTTTTTTTTTAGCCTTTATGTGGAAGTTGACATGAATTTCACATTCCTTGCATAACAGAAAAATCTGACAATGGTAACTAATTAATTTTAGCAAAAAAAGGGACCATGGTACTCAGTGTTTTGCGAAATATGCTGAAAACAGACAGAATCGCGTAATCCAGTCATAAAAATGGAATTTGCTGTATAACACGGAATGTCATGGAATTCACCAAATTTTGGATAAATAAATCAAAAGTAGGTCGGTACACTTAAATAAAAACGCAACTGGACTATTGTCTGCGGATATTAAGCTGCAAAAAGAGAATTTAAATATGAATCCTGCATGTTTTGTGTGTCTCTGTGTGAAAGAATGGCACAGACGCGCGGTTTTTGTTTACTTCTCAAATACTGAAGCGTGCGACTAGCTGTGTTTTCAGCCTTTGTTGCCTCAGTATATGAGTACATAAACACATAAACGATCTCTGCTCCGAGTGTCACTTCATTTTACTTCAGAAACTTTAAGGTTTTCACAGCAACCCGTTAAAAAAAAGTTTGGTTTAACTTGAAGAAACTCTGACAGAAATATATTAGTATACTACTACTACTACTACAATTATTTAATACATTATTTTTAAGGAATGTTAACCAAAAAAAGTTATTTAAGAGAATTTATTTACCAGAAATATGTGAAGACACAACACAATATTTCTTTAAAAAAAAAGAAAAAAAAGAAAGAAAGAAAGAAAGAAAGAAAATAATAAAAATCAATTAATTAGACATGTTTTTAATTACTAAAATTTAATGAAACCATTAAAATAGAATCCAGAAAATGAATGGAAAACAGAATTTGGCTGAATGAATGAATGAGTTTAAGGTTTAAAAAGTACAACAGATTTCATTGGGCCTAAAAAATGTAATTTTGTGTTAAACTTTTAATAAACTGTTTAATTGGGTAAGATTTAGGATTACAGTCAATTAGACATGCTTTTTGATTATTATTTTTGAATTTAACCATTAAAAAACAAAGTCTTTAAAAATTAAAAATGGAATCCAGAAAAATTTAAATGGAAAATTCTGAATTTGGAAAAGTAAAACAGAAAAAAAAAAAAAAAAAAAAAAAAAAAAACAGTATTTCTGAAAAAAAGAAAAGAAAAATAAAATAAAATAATATTAATTAAAAAAAAATTAATTAATTAATTAGACATGGTTTTTATTATTAAAATTTAATGAAACCATTAAAACAGAATCCACACAGAATGTGGCAAAAATAAAACTGAATTTGATAAAAAAGGTAAAATAAATAAATAAATAAATTTCATAGGGCCTTAAAAATGTTATTTTTGTAAAACTTTTATTAAACTGCTGATAAATTGTGCAAGTTTCATGATTTCAATTAATTAGACACGCTTTTTGATTAATATTTTTTCATTTAACCATTAAAACGGGGGGGGGGGGAATGAATTTGGGAAAAAAAATAAAACCGAAAAGACAGAGCCCTTAATAAAGCTAATGCGAGATTACGTGGTATTCACTAGCGCTGTCATTAAAAAAAAAAAATTAAAAAAATAAACGATTTTGAAATCATCTTTTACTGTGGTTGTAAAAGACCTAATACTTATTATAAATATTAATTTTACAGCAGAGTTTCCCTAACTGCAATTAGCAAATTGCTAAAAAAAATTAAGTTATATTAAGTAATGTAATATAAAATTCAAATAAATGCAAAATTAAAAGAATTTAATTGACTGAATATTAACTAATATTAATCTCAAACGATACTTCATTTAAAATATTTGTGGTCAAGAGTTTGGATGAGGAAAAAGTTTGGGAAGCCCTGTTTTACAGTAATAAGATTATGTTTCTATGTGTTTCCAACGATGGACACTATGGTTACCATGGTACATTTTTAAGAAGAAGATTCTGCAAAGCCCAAATTTCACATTCCAAGGTGACTCACTTTCAACCGTCATTCAAATCTTTCCACTGGCTTTAGGCCTTTGGCTCATGATTAATGGATGCTCTCCCTGTCTGGAGCCCACCTTTTCTTCCTCTGAAGAGCACCACGGCGGCACTTGAGCTTGCGCAATGAAATTTAATGACGGTCTAAGCCTCAGGAGCCCAGAACTATCTGTTAACCCCCTTGCACCCGACAAAGAGTAGCAATCCTTTCTTTTATAACACACAGCAAACTCAAACAAGCTGCCCTGAATGAACTGAGGTGCGCTTGTTCTACTGGAGCAAACGAAATCCACGATTGAGTCAGAAGATGTGGCCTGCGCATTCAGAGCGAGACTTGGCTTTGAAGAACCAGACCGTCCATTTCTATGGCCATCTTTTGAGTCGACATAATGTAGAGTTCTCACATGTCAACAACCAGATCTGATCGGTGGCCTGCAATGTGTCACTGGAGGATTCATTTACATTTTAGAACAGCAGACAAAAGGATCAAGACCCATGAGAAAAAAAAAAATAAAAGAAGTGAAAGTGAAGAAGAGCTTCATTGTTCTTATAGGACAGATATAAGTAGCACAGTTCTATCATTATTTACTCGCCTTCATTATTTTTAATAATTTCAAATCAATAATTTCCTACGGTGATCAACTCACAAATTAGCAGCATATGGGTTTGCAATAGGGCTACACGATTCTTGCTAAAATGTAGATCACGATTTTTCTCCATGGGAATTGAGATCACGATTCTCTTACACGATTCTCATTTTTTCAACCAAAATTTACTGCAATCAAGTAAAAAAAAAAACAAAAAAAAAACAGGACATTTAGTATAATAAAGTGCTGGAGTAACAAAAAATAGTCTCTTTTCTTTATTTTAGACCCCTTAAAGTGAATAATTAAAAAGTTTTTGAAAATACGAGTACATTAGCAAATAATAAATAAACCAATAATAAAATAACCAATAATAATAAATAAACCAATAAGATAAAGCAGACCATAGGTTTGTATTGTTTCAAATCAAAAAACAGGTTTTGGTTGTCTGATAATGATAATGAATAATAATATAATAATAATAATATCACTTATTGTCTCTTAGAAATACACATTTGATAGTAGCTTGAGGATGCAGAGGTAAATTTTTGTTCATTATCAATCAGTAACATATGTAAAAATTGTAGCAACCTCAGTTTTATATGGTTAAATTTATTCTGACCCAGTCTCCCATAGTAGCAAGCATACATTTTAAATCATCATACACACAGTTAAAACCACACATAATGGTACCTCAATACCAAGGTAAAAATATAACTACATGGTTTTATAGGTAGCCTATTTGTACGAAAAACGTAGTCTAAAAACATTCAGCATAAATGCACACATGCGATAGCTTAAATTACAAACACATAATACTATAATTATATACCATTGTATACCACAAGTGTTTCACACTGGATCTCACAGCGCTGTTTAGTGCTCGCGTGACGGAGCCGTTCACATATCGCGTCTTCTGCGCGCTCAGGTTGGTTATTTCAAATGTAGGTGCGCGGCAGCTGCGCTCATAACGGACGCGACATGCATGCGGTGCGACACGCTCGGTTTTTACGCATCTTCTCTAGTGGGCTCGCGCAGCGCATCAGGTTGAACTTTGGTCCGAGCGGATAAACGGTCTGTGTGGCGCGTGTTTTTTCTGTACCAATATTATTACAGTGCATCCTCACTCTCACCGTCGCCACCAGGACTTTCCACACTGGGATCATTTTTTTCCCCTCTTACCGCTACAAATCCACGAAGCAAACTGACTCCGTTTAGGTCTGCCGCCTTGTTACACGTCACGTGAGTGACAGCAGAACATGGCCAATAAGGGTGAGGAGAGACGTGATCGTGATTTATGATTGATTGGTGAATTAATAGTGTGTTGTTATCGTGTGCGTGTGAACAAAAACGTGTGAATGCAGCATGATCTGAATGCAGGGAAATACACGGAAGTGAGTCGCTGTCATCTAGAAATGAGATCGCATTTATGTATGAATCGAGATCGTGATTTTTTTTTTTTTTCGATTAATCGTGCAGCCCTAGTTTGCAATGTCTCAAGGGTGAGTAAATAATTATAAAAGTTAAATGATATGTATAACAGTAAATAAATGAATCACCAGTCTTCCAAAAAGATTAGATAAAGTGATTCAATTACACTTTGTCAACACTAAACAGCTATTTCTGGCACAGAACTGCCATTCATTGAAAAATGAGGAACTTAAGAGAGGTGAGGCCAGAGAAAGTCAGGCAAAATAAGGAAGGAAAATGAAGCTGACAAAGAGAAATTAAGATAATCAAGAAGCCAACATTACCATTCGTCAGATGCAGCCAGTGAAGCGTAGTGCGATTGGCCAGAGAAAGAGCAAGCAGACGTCTCACCTTTTCCAGAGTTCAAGGGCCTCTGACGCGCATAAAAGGGTTCGGTTTGAACAGGAAAAAGGGAAGGAATGTAGGATGAAAGGGTGAAAAAATAAATGCAAGGTGCAGAGAAAAAAAGGGGGTGGTAAAGAGAGCAAGAGAATCATTAGAAAGAATGATCACACTTTGGAAAAGACACAATCAGAGAAGACCGCCGACAGGTCCAAGACCTTCTTGGCGAGCACATTAGGATGGTTTTAGTGCAAAGCCACACAGAATGATACACATTAGTCTTTTCGTTTACTTGGAAAATTCCCAAACCACTGATAACTGACTGTTTGAAATGGATTCGATGACGACATCTGTTCTCCGAAAAAAAGAGAAACAAGAACTGAAGCGTTGAGTCTCACCTCGTTCCAGTCTCTAATGTCACGGGCATTTACTGAATGACGACAACAGGCCGCTCAACTTTTTTTGAAAGGACGCCCAGCCTCAAACAGCAGCTGTCTCTACCACAGTCTGGGGAAACTACTGTGTAATGTGCCTCGGTTTAGCACTGATTAGCTGTACTTTTTTCTGATGGTGTGGAGTAGCTGAAAAATACCCGACCTCAAGGATGCAACTAGATATTTAAGATTACGGTGATCGAATGTAAATATCCGAGTTCATTAAAAACACTGTTCACTAAATAATCTCCAATTTGAATATCAGCTTTTGTTCTACTCTTACATATGAAGCTTGGCACTGTGTACTGCATAATGGCCTGCTATGTTTCTTATTTGTAAGTCGCTTTGGATAAAAGCCTCTGCTGCAATACTAAATGCAAATGTGGCATGTCTTTCTCAACATAGGGAAGTCAAACGTACTGGTACTTTTGTATAATATCCAGTATCAATTTTCATGACAAGCATGCTCAAAATAATCATTTATTTTATTTTAAATAATTAAACCGGTCATATGATGCAATTTCATGTTTTTCTTTTGTCTTTGGAGTGTTACAAGTTCGTGCATATATAAGATCTGTAAAGTTGCAAAGATTAAAGTCTCACACCCAAAGAGCTATTCTTTATAAAAGGTAAGAGACAGCAACGCCTTCCTAAAACGGCTCATTCAAACACGCCCCCACAAATCTACATCACTGTGTGGGAAGATTTGCATAACACCGGCCAAATGTATACGCAAAGAAAGAAGGCATAACTTTTATTCTCACTGTAGTATTGTTGCAGCCGCCGCCACGTTGTGGAGACGCTGCGTGTTTTGTTGCGAAAGCGAAAGTACTTTCTTTGGCTTTCTAAATGAGTACACAACTAGTAATCAGTAATTAAAGGGGTCATCGGATGCCCATTTTCCACAAGTTGATATGATTCTTTAGGGTCTTAATGAAAAGTCTATAATATACTTTTGTTAAAAATTCTCAATGGTAGTGAAAAACAACACCCTTTTTACCTTGCCAAAATCAGCTCTGCAAATATCATCGTGTTCTGGTCAAGGTTGCTTTAAATGCTAATGAGCTCTGCTCGCCCCGCCCCTCTCTTCTCTCTGTGGAGGAGCCTGTTTACTTAAGCCGCATTTAGCCGCTAAACTTGCTAACTATCACGTTATTAGGAAAGGCGATCGCAAAGGTTCATAAAAAAAAAAACCCTTATACTCATTGCTGCAGGTAAAGCTGGATCACGAATGATTTGTGCGAACATAGACAGATATATGTAGATCGGGAGGCGCATTCCATTCACAAACAAACGTAATCCACTGCATCTTCAGCGGCTCGGGAGTAATTGACGACCACTATGTTCATTATTACATCCAGCAACACAACATCTCAATCGCTCAATCAGAGATATTCTTGTCTAACTTACATCCCTGTCTGGCATCGAAACAATGGAGGTCGGACTGTTACAGCTGATTTAAGGCGGGTCTGAGGTAAGACGCTCATGTCAATCAACTATCGTGTGATGCCACACCGACAGGCATCTGAGAATGGCTCGATTTAAAAGAGGGGATATTATTTTTACAGATTAATTAAAAACCACTGCATGGATTTTTATCATTATAGGGTAGATGTGTACATACACTGCCAACCAGAGTATGTGAGCGAAATGGAGCGGCAACAATTTACCCTCCACGCTCCAAGCATTCAAACTCCGCTCCACGTTCACCATTTCAAATGGCTAAAGTATTTCAGTATGTTTTGAAATATCACATAACATATATTACAATAAAATAAAACAAAAAAAATACTAGGAGAGAAGTTTTGTGGCTTATTGGACAACTAGTGTGCAAACTATTATCCTACCACATTCCGATCCAGCTTATTATGTGGTTGTCAGCATTAAAAAGTATCATCTGCTTTTTTTAATGCAAATTTTGTTTGTAAAGGATGAAAATAATAGTACATTTTTGTCAGTTATTTTATCTACAGATCGCTGCATTTCCTACAGATTTCTGCTCATTTGAAATTGGATACAGATTACATTTGATTGAATCCATTATTGAGATAGCAACTGTGTGTGTAAATAAGTGTTGTACCTGTTTAAATCATGCTTCCATCCTGAAAATATTCAGTATCTAGGAGGAGCAAACAAATTCCTCAAACTATCCTCCTAAACCTCCCACTCATGTATATTGCTGTCATTATAATCTTCACATTCTTTCTGATCTCAGTGATCCATCTATATCAAGCTAGCTGACTATGTTTAACATGTGAGTTCTTGCTAAATATGCAGTTATATTACGGGCCGTTAGCATGAATTGTACATGTGATGGAGAGGTAGTGGAGCGCTCTTGGAGCGAGTGAAAACCACGACGCTCCGTGTTTTAAAAAATCCGCTCCTCGCTCCGTTCAGAATCACACCGCTCTGCTCCCACTCCACACGTACTCTGCTGCCAACACACATTAATGTTCAAACAACGTGTAAAAGTGAGCTTTGCATCCGATGACCCGTTTAACTGTCACTCCCATTTTTGAACACAGACATAAAAATGCACTATCCAGACTTAAATTTTTATAATTCATGATGAAAACATTTTGTAATATGATTTTGATGCACATTTTCCGTGGTAATGCAATGTGTGATTTTAAAATGCCTTTCAAAGGATGAATTTTGAGATTTTAAGTTTTCAACTGATATATAATTTCTTACAATATCTAAAACGCGAAAGGGAAAAAGGAAACGAAGAAAGTCTTTTGTGACAAAGGTCAGAACTCATGTTATGATGTAGATTTTTTAACTTGCACTCTTGACATATATTAATCTATTACTTTTCCTACATAATGTAACACAAAAATATGGTAAAATATCTATTTAGGAGTCTTAGAGCTTTCCAACGATGTATCGTTTGTCATGATTAGATTAGGATTTATTTGTAATATGGTGAAGTAAACTTAGGCGTCCCACAGAGTGGACGGTGACAGTTAAAGGGTTAAGTTATATTTACAACACTGTTCCAGAATAGTACAACGCAAATATTTGAGTGCGTGCAGTACATTTTACGGAGGTTGTGCACACTAGAGTAGAGCAATTCCAACTTTGCAGGACAATTGATTCCAGAACCAGGAACATTTTCGGAATCGAACAACCCTAGTCAAAAGGTACCGGGTTCGGTACTTTCGGTACTGAAATTTAAAAAACGTCCATTTCCCGCTCACATTTGAGTGCTGTTGAGCCGGTTTTTAAACATCGCTGATTGGCCATGGTGTTCACGCGCTCAACAGACATGACTGTGATTAGCTACAATAATAAGCGCTTCACGCTCCTTACCGAGCGCTCACACATAAGCACAACATGAGCACAACGGAGCGTTTGAAAGTCACGTGTGTCAGCGGATCCCTAATACATCTGCATATAGACGGATCCGCTAACGGACGCGGCTTTGTGTTTATGTGTGAACGCTCGGTAAGGAGCGTGAAGCGCTTATTATTGTAGCCAATCACAGTCATGTCTGTTGAGCGCGTGAACACCATGGCCAATCAGCGATGTTTAAAAACCGGCTCAACAGCGCTCAAATGTGAGCGGGAAATGGACGTTTTTAAAATTTCAGTACCGAAAGTACAGAACCCGGTACCGTTTGACAACCCTAATTCAGACAGACCATGGAATAAATGGAATGAAACGTGGAGGAAATAAGTGTTCAATAGAACATTAGTTTTTGCCGTAGTGGTGAAACTGATGTCAAGAATCATCTATACAGATTTGTACATTTAAAAATGTTTAAAGGACAGGTTAACCCAAAAAATGAAAAATACACCATTATTTACTCAACCTCAAGCCATCTTAGGTGTATATGACTTTCTTCTTGGAGACGAAAGACAATCAGTTGTCTTTATATATATAAAATCTGGCTCTTCCAAGCTTTATAATGCCAGTGAATGGGTGCTGATATTAAATAGTCCAATAAAAGTCCAATAAAGTGCATCCATCATAAAAAGTGTTCCACGTGGACTTCTGGAGTGAATCGATGCTTTTTTAAAGCTAGAGATTACGGTTTATAAAGTTTTAAATATGGACATATTTCTTACAAAAACAAATTCTCTTCAGAAGGCCATTATTAACCCTATGGAGCCATGTGGAGTACTTTTTATGAGGGATAGATGCACTTCATTGGGCTATTAAACTACTGAATCTCAACACCTATTCACTATCATTATACAACTTGGATGAGCCAGATTATTTTTTTAATATAAACTCCAATTGTATTCTGAAGGAAGAAAGTCATATACACCTAGGATGGCCTGAGGGTGAGTAAATAATAGGGTAATTTTCATTTTTGGGTGAACTATTCCTTAAAAAAATTAAAGAAAATAATTGAGGGAATTAAAAATCAAAATAAAAAGTGTTCAGCTGGATATCAGTTTTTGCTATAGAAGCAAAATACTGGAATCATCTATGCAGAAATGTGCATCTAAAAAAAATCTATTTACAAAATTAAAAAGTGTTCAATTAGATTTTAGTGTTGATTTGGTAAGATTATGCAAATGTTTGAGTCAACTGAAATAAAACCATTTACTGCATACTCACTAATTTGATTACTGGGACTTCTCCATTGGCTATTGTTCTAGTCTTACACATGTAGCTTGACACTGTGTACTAAATAATGTTTCTCATTTCTCTTTGGGGAAAAGTGTCTGCCACAATACTAAATGTAAATGTACATGGCATGCCTTCCTCAACGTAGGAATGTCAAAAGTACTGGTACTTTTATACAGTATCAGTTAACCAGCGTCAATTTTCATCACAAGCATATTTGTAATTGTGAACAACCAATTTGTAAGCTTACTCAAAATAGCCAATGAAGAGAAAGGAATTTGAGAGAAAGGCTTACTTAGAATAATGCCATGCCCCAGCACGTCTGCGTAACAGAGAGTTTACATTCCAGACAACAAAAGGAAGTACACAACGTGGATTAACCTGTTAGTGTTCCACAGTACCGCCCGAGGTACACTGCGTGTTTAGTTTAATGTTACAGTAATGTTAAATGGTTAAAAAAAAAAGTGAAAGATATTACCAAACACAGGTTTAGGAGCAACTCAGTGTTTCAAAATACAGTTTACTTCACTGACAAAAGCATTTAATAAAGTCAAGCAGCCGCTGATGTTTGCTTTGCTTAAACTGACTCACTATTTCCGACCAACTGACAATTAAATAAATCTATTTTAATGGTTACGTTAATCCCACCTACATCAAAAAGGAGTTTTCAAAAGAGCAATGGACAAAGCCATGCTGTACACTTGCATCTGTTCAAGCTTCAGTTTAAGAGGAAATAATAACTATTTCAAGAAACAAACACATACGTAACCTCCAACTCAATGATAACATCGAACTAGACCACAGGCCTTTGAACCTTTCTGCAGTAGGAGATTAAGCACTCACTGGTCAAAGATTGCAAAAGTTTTACAGCACTTGTTGAAAGACAAACCTGGTTGATGACGTAAACGCCATAGTCCAGTTGTTGTCGTTGTAGGATAGGGTGGAGATAATACAGCCAGTACTTCAGGTGCTCATCACGGTTCCTGAAGGGGATGATGATTGCCACCTTCTGCTGGGCGATGCAGTCTGCGGGTTTAAAGCGTCCACCGGGCTGCAACCCTGGGTTCTCTGACCTCACCAGGTCTAGGGTGACCGGGTCGGAAAACTCAACCCGGAGCGGACCCACTAGAAGAACCAAGACATAAAAAAAACATGCTTTATTATGGAGACATAAAACTCACATTAGATGATTCCGATTATTAAAAACCAACCAAGTGCTACTCTGTGTCTTAAAATAAACCATCCCTCCTTAGAGAACTCATTATTATTTATCACACTAAGGTGTATCCAATTACATTATCATACTACTGTTGCTGCAAGCAGCAGTGTCAATGTTGTCTAACTAAAGAGAAAGATAGCCGAGACAAAAAAAAAAAAAACGCGTAACACAAAGCTTCTCTGCCAAATTTTCCATTACGACACAGGGTTTGAGTGAAGCCAATTAATCAGCATCAGTAGATAATGTGCAAACTACCACATAACACTCATGCAAGAGACAATAATTTGCTGTATTGTCAGCAGAAAGTTACGGAGAGGGGTGAATGTTAACATCCAGAGTCACGACAGCTGTAAAAACATGACTTTGTTTTTGGAATCTGGACAGAGGGAACATAAAGTGACAGGTCACATCGTTTATAACAACCACGGAATTTCTCAGAAATACTACACTGTGCTGAATCATTATGTATTGAGAAAATATAAACTCAAATGTGGATTTGTTATACAAAGACATTTTGTTTAAAAACAACCAATCTAAAAAGGCCATGATGATATATCAAAATATGGGTGAATTTAAAACTGTCCAGAACACGTTCAGGCATATTTAACCCCAAAATCAACTGGAAAAAATGTCTAATTTGAATAAAGAAAGTAAAGTCTATTTTTCAGCTGTATGCAAATGTCTTTGCTTTTGTGAAACTCGCCAACTAAACAGACTTGCACATAAAATGAGAAAAAAATCTGTATGTTTACCTGATCATCAGAACAAGTCCAAGCATATTTAACCCCAAAACCATTTGGAAAAATGTTTACTTTCCAAAAAAAGAAAGTAAAGCCTATTTTTCACCTGTAATTGTCATCTCATAAAACAAAAACAATTAATAATCTTTTTACATATGCTTCATTTTCTTTATACAAAATGTCTTCTCGTCTTTTCATTAAGATTTTTTTATTTTTTTAATTTAGTCATATTATTGAAATTTAAATGACTTGAAAATGGTCTCTTATGCTTAATGCTTTGTTTCAAAGTTCTTTGATGAATCTAAAGCTTGAAAGAATAGTTTGGAAGAACATTGGTTATTTGAAATACAAATATATGTAACATTATAAATGTCTTTACTGTCAGTTTTGATCAATTTAATGCATCCTTGTTATCTAAAACAACCACAAAAGTGGGTGAACTGGAAACTGTCCAGAACAAGTCTAACAACATGTTTATTTGGAAAAAAATAAAGTAAAACCTATTTTTTCAGCTGTAGTTGTCATCTCACAAAACAAAAATAATTAATGGTCCTTTACATAGGCTTCATTTTCTTTGTGCAGAATGTCTTTGCTTTTGTGAAAATAGACAAGAAATTATACATATATTAGTTTTGATACTGAATGTATATATTTTAAATAAACAACAGCATATAATACATTCGAAAATATATATTATAAATACAAATTACATGTTGTTATAAAATTAAATGATAAAATGATTTAATTAATATATATTTATATATAACTACTCTCTCTCTTTCTCTCGCTTTAAACAAGTTTCCAGAGGTCAACCTCTTTTGCCCAAATGAAACAGCAGCTCACCCAATTTAGGTGGATTGTCAGGACACGTTTCCAGCTTTTTCTCAGTGTCTGTGACATTAGACACAGATGGCAGACTGATCTCCTCTGTAGTTACTCTCTGTTCGGCCAGTTTCCTGTGGATCTGAGGGTTTTGCTGATTTTGTGCGAAGGCTTGCCTTGAATCTGAAGTTCTCATATAATATATGACAGTGACAGAGATGTGTAGGAAACACAGCAGCACCACTAGAGAGCAAGTCCTGTGTAGAAGACTGAAATTCACAGCCGCTTCCCGCATTGTAGATATCCTGGCTATATATATTCTTCAAAAATAAAAATAAAAAAATAATAATAAAAAAAAGATTTCTATTTACAGTCAAACGCAATCAATCACTTTCGATGTACTTTCTACTTCCTGGGATTTTGGGTAACATCTAACATACATATATATACTAATTTACAGGTTAAAAACCCTGTCAAATACTGTTTTAATTATAACAATATACACAATTTTATATAAATTTATGTCTTATATAAACGTCTCATCCGATTCCACTAAATCTTAAATAATTCAACAGCGTAGCTCAGTTCTCAGCTAATAACACGAGATCACTACATTTGGCTTATTTCCTTAAATTAAAGCTGCAACGTTATTACAAGCAAAACTATCGAAAAACCGAGGCTTGAATTTCATTCCCGATCATGGTTGAAGTTTAAACGTGTGTGAACACAAACATTAAGTCCGTAAAAAAAAGTTTATAGGAGTATGTTAACTTAACGGCACGAAGACAGACGTAAAACTCTTTCAGATCCAGATAAAGTTAAACGTCAGCCGAAAGAATCTTCTTAAAAAAATCCGCCACATCTCCAAAATCCATATGTTAAATATGATAAATCTCCGTGCCACAACGATCCGCGATATTGATGTCGGAAGGTAGATGACGATAAGTTTCCGGACAGACTACAAACCAAACTTTACGGTAACGCGTACTGCTTTCAGATCTGTTCATACGTGCTGAGGAAGCGTTAAGCTTAGCTTGAGAAAGTCTCTGATCTCTACACACTCTGCAAGCGAATTTGCTGATGACTATTATTTGTAGATTGCGTCATGGAGCTAGTTGCGTCATCATCTGAAGCCAGCTAGAGTGAGAGGAAATGAGGAATTCAGCTTCACAATAGAAGCATTCCCGGCTCAGGCGTTTATTTAAAAAATCGTTACTTAATGCGGATTAATTACAGTTCGTTCTTAGTACATGTTTTTTAATCCTTGGATAGCACAGTAAAATACGTTATTTGTGAAACCAGCAGGAAACACAGTCAAAAATTGCTCGGTTGGTCAAAAAGTCAAAAAGTAAAATTAATTACTTACTAATAAATTAATATGTTTACTTTTACTTATACATTGGTGTCTGTTATTTAACAATTCTTGAAATCCACTGTTTTATAATGTGACTGATTCAATTCCCACTGGGTGTAACTGCTGATATTTTAGTTTTAGTTTTTATTTTATAGTTTTTGTTTTCATTTTATTATTGTATTATTGGTTACATTTTTACCTTCCGTTTTAGCTACTTTAGTAGAGAAAAAAAAAACAAAAAAAAAACAGAAATGTTGCTTTTGGCAGCTAGATAAAAAAAGAAATGTAATTTTAGTTAACTATAATAGCGTTGACCACTGGTCACATTCTGTGATCACAATTCATAATATGAGACAGTTTTCATAACTGGTTAATAGACCCTTTACATTTTTAATTTTTCATTTACAGTACCAAATATGCTTTCTTTGACGGACACTGACATTATCTTTCAGAGAGACAAACTTAATTTTAACAGCTCTGGTCATGTGACTATTTACACAAAAAAAAAAGTAAAATGAAAATAAAATGTTCACTCCAAACATAAAATGTAACTCTTTCTAAAAACCTCTTCAAACTCAAAAGTAAAATTTGGTCACAAATATTCCTAATACGACTAAATTGGTTATTTTAAAAATATATATATAAAAATAATTAAATAAATAAATAATAATAATAATAATAATAATAATAATAATAATAATAATAATAATAATAATAATAATACAGTGGCCTAAAAAGGTGTATAGTTACTTATGTTTGAGTAAGAAATATAATTCTTAAAGTCCATCCCAGAGTTTACATTCTTTCATGCAGAATGGCCGGTGCTTTTTGGTAGATGTTCAGCGCAGCCTTGTGGCCACAAAGGAATATAACAATATGTTCGTAAAAAAAAAAACTGGGCCGTTTTAAATGGAGCAAAACGGTTTCAGACTGGAAATAAACCAATTTTTTCCTCTAATATTTTCCTTTCATTATATCATGTGTTTTACCTATATGGTTCAAAGCAGGATGCTTTTTCACAAGTTCACAAGGACTCCAGCATGCATGTCTTCAAAAATACAGAGGGCCCAGCATCAAAGGTCTTTAACTTTAGGAATTTACACCAGGTGCGCTAGAAAGAGAAGAGAAAAATTGTTAAATAAAGTCATTATTTTTGTTTTCTTTATGCACAAAAAGTATTCTCATAGCTTCATAACATTACGGTTAAACCACTAAAGTGACATGGACTATTTTAACAATGTCCTTACTACATTTCTGTGCCTTGAATGTGGTAGTTCCCTTGCTGTCTATGCAGGGTCAGAAAGCTCTCGGATTTCATCAAAAATACCTTACTTTGTGTTCCGAAACTGATCAAAGGTCTTACGGGTTTGGAACGACATGAGGGTGAGTAATTAATGACACAGTTTTCATTTTTGGGTGAACTATCTCTTTAAATGAGCAAAATACAGAATGGGCATTTTCTTATTTTAAAGCTAAAACTTGTCAGGTTCCCTTCTGTTTGAACACACAACTGAGGCATCCATCCTTTAAACTATGTAAACTTCAGGCCATGAAAAGAGTTCCCTTTCTTAATGAATTGCAAACAAACCGTTGCTATACCCCCGCTGAGCTTGTTTACTTAAGTGAGATTTAGCATGTTAAAAGCCGTTACAAAACATCATTCTTGCTTTGGCAGATCATTTACTTAGCACAACCAGGAATTCCACCCTTATTCCAGACACTCAACTACATTGAAACTTGGCAGTTTTTATCTAATACACGTTCATATGCATAGGCACTACTTTACCTTTTGACCATTTGAAACCATCACAACCTTAAAACAAACAGCTGAAGACACTCTCTTCTGCAAGCACCATAAATAATGGACCTGCTATCCACCTGATTTTTCTCGTAAGAGCAGGCGCTCCATTTGTAAATTTTATGGGTCTGGCTTCCGGTCTCATCAGCGGCCAGCTATTTTTAGCTGTACAAAATGGCTTATTTGCTGCTTGATATTGCAAATTGGGTTATCATATTATTTTAATGTATTGTCTTAATTATGAACACACTGATTTGTAGTGCAAACAGTTTTACGATTCACTGCATATTGTTATCCTTCTTGCTATTCCCTATAGCGGCTAATGAACTGGAAGTCAAATGGAAGCAAATTTCCATTTATTAATGAAATTGTTTAAAACTGAGAAAAAAAAGTTTTTAAATAAGTGATTCTATACTAGTCATTGTATTTGACAAAAACAAGACAACCTTCCACATTTGGTATTCAATGATTTTATACATGTATATGTATATTTTTGTAAATCTATAAATTCTATAAATTCTAATCAAATTCGATCCAAAAATATTTCACATTTTCAAAGATTTAATCTCTCATACATACTGTTCTTTATGTAAAATCTGACTAAAGACTGCATAGGGTCAGGGTCTTTTTTCATTAAATAAAAATAAAACTGTAGCTGTAAGATATTGTTCAGCTAATTGCAGAATAATACATTATTATAAAATACATATATTAAAGGTAATATTATGAAATGCCAAGCGACTGAATCAGGTAAAGGTCACTATATATACGCTACCGCTCAAAAGTTTGGGAACAGTAAGACTGTTATATAATATTTTCTAAGAAGCCTCTTACGCTCATCAAGACTGCATTCATTTGATCAAAAATACAGCAAAACTGTTCTGCAAAATGTTATTACAATGTAAAATAATGTGTGTGTGTGTTTTTAATATACTTTAAAATATAATTTATTTCTGTGATACAAAGCTGAATTTTCATCAGCTGTTACTCCAGTCTTAAGTGTCACATGATCCTTCAGAAATCATTCTAATATGCTGATTTATTATTAGATGTTGGAAAGTTGTGCTGCCAAAATATTTTTTTGGAACCTGTGATTCTTTTTTCAGGATTCCTTGATGAATAACAAGTTGAAAAGAACAGCATTTATTCAAAATATAAATCTTTTTTAACAATGTAAATCTATGCTATCGGTTTTTATTAATTTAACACACCCTTAGTAAATAAAAGTATTAATTTCTTTCAAAAAAAGAAAGAATAAAAATTAACTGACCCCAAACCTTTGAACAGTAGTGTATATTGTTAGAAAACCTTTCTATTTTAAATAAATGCCTTTTATTGGTCAACAAATCCTGAAAAAAAGTATCACAGGTTCCAAAAAAATATTAGGCAGCACAACTGTTTTCAACACTGATAATAAATCAGCATATGATAATGATTTCTGAAGGATCATGCGAAACTTAAGACTGAAGTAACAGCTGTAGAAAATTTAGCTTTGCATCACAGGAATAAATTATATTTTAAAGGATATTTAAAAAAAAAACAACAACAACAAAAACAATTATTTTATATTGTAATAACATTTTGCAATATGAATGTTTTTTTTCTGTATTTTTTATCAAATAAATGCAGCCTTGATGAACATAAGAAATGTATATATATATACACTCTTAAAAATAAAGGTGCTTTAAATGGTTCTTCATAGCGACGCCACAGAAGAACCATTTTTGTTTCCACAAAGAACAATTCAGTCGAATTTTTTTAAAGAACCATCTCTTTCTTACCTTTTTATAAACTGAAGAGCCTTCTTTCGCCACAAAGAACCTTTTGTGAAACAGAAAGGTTCTTCAGCTCTTAAAGGTTCTTTATGGAACCATTTAGACAAAAAAGGTTCTTCTATGACATCGTGAAGCACCTTTATTTTTAAGAGTATATATATATATATATATATATAGATCTGGGTAGTAATTGATTACATGTAATCTGGATTAAAATCTGGACTGAAAATTAAGTACTTGTAATTGGATTAAATTACATTTTAAAATACTTGTAATCAGACTACAGTTACTTTTTCTATGGATTACATAGAATTTACACTATAGCAATAAATTATTCATACTTTTACTTATTCCATCTTAAAATTAACAGACTTTTTTGTCATCTGATCCTCTTTCAACTAATATATTTACTTGAAGTACCCCAACATTTTTAAATAAATATTTTAATAATTAAGTATCACATTTGCATTTTCATTGGTTCTCTGATATTGGTTAATGGTCACATGACATGCAGGTAAACAAATAAAATGTTTCAGTTTTTAGTACGTATTTTATTTTGATTGATTTTAAAGTTATTTATTTATTTATTTTATTGTTATTCAATTAATTATTAACTTTTCATTAAACTCACAAACCCCCTGCAGTTCCTTCACAAACAAGGGAAAAGGGAATCCTTGACGTAATATAATGTTTAATGCACTTCATGTTGTTAATAACAACAAATGGAATATTTTCACTCTTTGTATTTTTGTCAATATGGTACAAAATTGTCCTATATATATATATATATATATATATATATATATAGATAGATAGATAGATAGATAGATAGATAGATTTATATATAAGTTTTTTTTTCTTACTAAAATTCGGTTATTAATCAAATCAATTTTATTTAACTACACTTTTTTTTAATCATAGAACCCAATTAAAACACTTTTCGGATGCCAATATAGGTTTTCAAATTTGTCCAAAGCACCAGATGGCTTTTCTTAGGAAAAACTGGATGGTTAAAAATGTGGAGAAAAAAAAAACAGACACCATGTAATGGAAAATAAATAGCATCCCCCCACCATCTTTACTAGTTGTTTGCCTAGCACTTGTGTTGATTTTGTGAGTTCAGCTGCCTAATATGGTCCTGTAAAGATATTCCTTTAAAAACAGCTTAACATTACTGTTGTCTGTTTGCCACGTGTGGCTTCACAAGTTAACAAACACAAAACAACGAGTACAACTTCTACAAACCTGTCCACTGCTAAACTAACAGTGCCCGTTCAAAATACCGTCGCGAAATTTTCCTTCATTTGTTAAAATCGGTCTGCGTCACTCTCCATGCTAAACCAAAACACACAATAGTAAACTTCAAGAGCGCGAGAACATGAGCGTGCCCTGTGTGAGCGAGCGCGCTGACGTCACGCCTCACCAGCGAGAGCTACGCTAGAGCGATGTGTTGGAATGCGTGAGTGTCGCGTACTTCCTCGACCGATTTGAGAGTTTGGAAATAACTTCTCCCGAAACTCGTTTCTACAACAACATCGCCAAACAACGAGCGAACACCGCTGGTGAGTTCACGGGTTTGCTTCCGTGGGGTTCGGAGCTGCTTAGGGTGTGGTTTTGTGTTGTTTTGTGTCGCGTACGAGCCCAACTAAGTTTGAGTTAGTGGAGTGAAAATGGAGGGTTGCATTGAAAGGGAGAGGCGCTGTCCAGGGCTGATTTCAGCACGGAGAGAGATCAGATCAGGACCACGGCTAACACACTCACGCTGACCACGTTAAAAGTGCCAAAAGTGCCTAAAATTAATGAGAAATTAAACATAAAACCCTCATTATGATGTTCGATCGACTATGTTGAGTAAAAAGTGCAACTTTGTGGGCTTGTCGCGCGTAGTGTGTGTTGTTGCATGCATGCAGTTTCCGGAAAAGTAGTTTTTTCATCTTGGAGAAGGTTCGCAACGCAACTTTTCCTGACTAGAATTAAGGTTTTATACGATTATTCAAATTGAACAGTTACTTCACAATCGCTTTTAGAATAAAGCACATCTTTTTTTTTGCTATCTTTTATGCTTTTGTTTATTCAGAAGTCACTCGGATGTCTGTGAGATTCCATTTGGACGCCTTCATTTGTTTTTAGTCATGTTAAACTCCATGTAACGTTAGTGAAATCAAACGGAGTGTTTTTTTATTTTTATTTTTTTATTGTTATGTCTTTAATAATTTCGCGCAATGTGTAGCTCGCTCTTCGTCTGGTTTAGATGGTTCGTGTTTGGAGCTGTCCAACAAGGTCAAAGTTTTTCACTCCCATTTTCACAGCTTTGATTTCACGCAAGAATATTTTCCCACAAAGCTTGTTTGAGCTCAAAATGTAAGTGCTTTGCTGATTTAATGAGTTGGTCTAAATAAACGTTCATGTCATGCTGCTTCAGTTCACACATCGGCTATATTTTTCCTCCTCCACTGGTAGAAGTTGGTGGTGCTGTTTTAAAATGGCCGAACACACATTTCAGAGCATGCAAAACTCACAGGCCTTTTACCCTCACAACACACATCACACACATGCATGAATCTGTTTGCCATGATTGTAGACTAGAACAGATTTAATTTAACTTTGTGGCTTTGTTTATTCAATACAAGCAAAATACTAAAAAGCCCTTTTTAATATATATCAGTAGTATCCTGTTTATGATACTATGATATTTAGTTTTCAGATATATATATACTACCAGTCAAAAGTTTTTGAACAGTACGATTTTTAAAGTTTTTAAAGTAGTCTCTTCTGCTGACCAAGCCTGCATTTGTTTGATCCAAGGTACAGCAAATTATTTAAAATAACTGTTTTCTATTTAAATACTTTAAAATTTTATTCCTGGGATTTCAAAGCTGAATTTTTAGCATAATTTTGGATCTTTCTATTCAGTAAAGAATCCTGAAAATAATTGCTCAGCTATTTTAAATATTGATAATAATAATAAAAAAATGTTTCCTGAACAGCAAATCAGAATATTAGATTGATTTCTGAAGGATCATGTGACACTGAAGGCTGGAGTAATGATGTTGAAACTTTGATCACAGGAATAAATTACATTTTAAAATATATTCAAATAGAAAACAGTTATTTTAAGTTTTTGTATTTTCTTTTTAAGTTATTTAAGTTTTACTGGTTTTGTTGTACTGCTGTATCAAATTAATGCATGCTTGGTAAGCAGAAGAGTCTTCTTTAAAAAACATTAAAAATCTTACTGTTCAAAAACTTTTGACTGGTAGTGTATAGTATATTAAATGAATTTATTTAGTGTCTCTAAATACTATATCTCATAGTATTCAGAAATAATATAAAACTTTATGGAATATGGATAGTACTTATGGGCATAGTATTTATAGATAAGTATTTTGGGCTGAAATGCAAAAAAAAGTTTAGTTTAATAGTTTTAGTTTAATCTAAATTGCATAGATTTTAATAAATTGTGTTTAATTGTGTTGTTTGTCTTTAATGAGTACACACATACAAACTAGAGTTTTTTAGGAGGAAGTGATTTTTCACAGTGCACAGAAAAGGTAAACATTGATTGTGTTTTGTTATTGTTGCTCTGAATATTTTTTATGCTTGTCTTGGTTTGATTGCATCTTAAACAAGTCATGCTTTAAGAATTGCATCATTACTTTTGAGGAACATTGCCATACATGGTTGGGAGCTCTGAACTGTTGGAATATACACTTGTCTGCTGTAATTCCCTAAAATAACCCAGAGTTAAAACTGCTTATTGCTTTAATAGACTTCATACAGGAAAGAACAAGGTAGTTTATTGGCACTATAAAGATCTGTTGGTTTAGGCTTTGTTTGTTTCAATCTGCTTTAGTCTTGTAGGGTTAATCAATCAGAGATTGACTCTTAGGTAAGATTGCTTATCTCAGAAAATAATGACTCAAGATTTAATCATTCACTTACATGAAAGTGTTCGTTTGGTCATTGTCAGATGACTTGCTTTGAGAAGATGTCACAGTTCTCGCATCCTTTAAGACTTTGCTTTCATTTCACATGCACATTTACACAAACTTTAATACAGTTTAAGTTGCCAGTTATATTTTCAGTGACACTAAAGTCAGTGTTTCTTTTTGTATTTTAGCTGGTCGAGCATGTCTGCTCAGACTGCGTATCCAGCGACTGCTGGTATCTACATGCCTGTAGGCATCCCACTACCAGAGGTGGGCCATGACCTTCCCGAGCTGCCTCGGAATGATGTGGCCGCCCCTCAGCTGGTGATGCTAGCTAATGTGGTGGTATCATCAGAGACGTCCTCCTCAGACTACAATGCGGAAGAGAAACAAATGGTCGAACTCAAGACGGTTGGATGCAACAACTACTCTGACAGCGAGGAAGAGGGTGTCATCAGATACAGCCTTGACAATTCGGAGATGTCTGAGGGCACGTACGCTGAACACGCCACTCGGGTTGAGCCAGAGGAGACAGAAAGAGTGATAGAGCATGTTGAAAGGGAACGAGCGGAAGACCTCTCGAACCCGTCTGAAAACACCCCATCTGAATCCTCCCCAGCGGAAAAACGTAAGCGCACCCCAGTTGTTATCTTCGAATCCAACAAAAAGAAAAAGAAGCCTTTCTTTTGTAAACCCTGCCAGTACCAGGCTGAGAACGAGGAGGACTTCATTCACCATATCCGCGTTCACGGCGCCAAGAAAATGACTGTGGTAAATGGCGCGGGGGATTCTGATGACGACCTGGCCAGTGAGTCAGGCCAATCTCAGACACCAAACCCAGAAAATAGTGAAAGTTTGAGTAACTCCAAAGGCGTGATCCGCTGTGAGCGCTGTGGATACAACACCAACCGCTATGACCACTACATGGCACACCTTAAACATCATACTAAAGAGGGTGAAGACCAGAGAGTATTCAAGTGCACCATTTGCGCTTATACCACCATCAGTCAGTATCACTGGAAGAAACATCTGAGGAATCATTTTCCCAGCAAGCTTTTCACTTGCAACCAGTGCTCGTATTTCTCTGACCGCAAAAATAACTACATACAGCACATCCGGACCCACACTGGTACATCTAAAATTTTCCATTAAGTCTCAATTCATTATAAAGTTTAAGTTTACTTTGTGTCCTTTTATCAGGAATCTGTGTGAAAAATAAAACATTTTATTTGATTCTTCTTTTAGGTGAGCGTCCGTTCCAGTGCATATACTGTGACTACTCCAGTTCCCAAAAAACTCATCTTACCAGACACATGCGAACCCATTCAGGTGAGTCTCTTATCCGTCTGTTAAAATATTCTTATGATTGATTTAGGGTGTATATAGTTACTATATTTTAGGATTTATAATGTAATTTATTAAATTCCAGTACATGTTTTGATTTAATAAATCTGTTCCAAAACCTACTGACTTGCAACATTTTAATAGATTTAGCCAAATAACAGCTAAGCTAATTACAGTTGAGGTCAAGTTTGCATACACCTTGCAGAATCAGCAAAATGTTAATAATTTTATCAAAATAAAAGGGATACAAAATACAAAATGCATGTTATTTTTTTTTTTTTTATTTAGTACTGATCTGAATTTAATACTTCACATAAAAGACGTTTACATGTAGTCCACAAGAGAAGGTATTAGTTGAATTTAGAAAAATGACCCAGTTCAAAAGTTTACGTACACTTTATTCTTAAAGGAGTACACTTTATTCATGTCTTTCTGTCTTCATTCTTAAAAGAAATTTTGGTTTTTGAGGAAAGTATTTCAGAATTTTTCCCCGATTTTGAACTTCCAAAATGCAGTTTAAATGCAGCTTCAAAGGACTCTAAACGATCCCAGCCGAGGAAGAAGGGCCTTATTTTTCAAAAAAAATAAACTATTTGTGTACTTTTTAAGCACAAAAGCTTGTAGTGCTACTCTGGGATGCGCGTCCATGACACTATGAATCACGTCTTTCATCGTCTGTGTACTCCGGCTCAAAAAGGTAGAGTATGGCGAAAAACTCCATCTCATTTTCTCCTACAACTTCAGAATCCAACATCGTTGTACCTTTTTGTTTGTAAACAGCGTTTGACTTACTTGCACTTCCTTAGTCTTTGCACGTTTACTTTGTAAACACTTGGTCTGTAGTTCTTCCTACGTTCCGCGTGACCTTTCAACGTGATTCAATAGTACGTAGTGTCGTGAAGGCGCATCCCAGAGCTTGTGCTACACGAGATGTTGTGCTTAAAAAGTATAAAAAAAAAATTATTTTCCGAAAAAAAATGACAGATCGTTTCGCTAGATAAGACCCTTCTTCCTTGGCTGGGATTGATTAGAGCCCTTTGAAGCTGCATTTAAACTACATTTTAGAAGTTTATGAAGTTCATTATATGGAGAAAAATCCTGAATTGCTTTCCTCAAAAACCATAATTTCTTAATGACTGAAGACAGAAAGACATGAACATTTTGGATGACAAGGGGGTGAGTAAATTATTGTAAACTGTTGTTCTGGAAGTGGACTTCTCCTTTAATACTGTGTTGTTATCTGAGTGATCCACAGCTTTTTTTTTTTTTTTTTTATAAAAGTGATAGTTGTTTGAGTCCTTTGTTTGCCCTGAACAGTTAAACTGCCCACTGTTCTGCTGAAAAATCCTTCAGGTCCCACAAATTCTTTTTTTTTTTTTTTTTTTTTTTATTATCATTTTTGTATATTTGAATCCTTTCCAGCAATGGCTGTATGATTTTGAGATCCATCTTTTCACACTGAGGACAACTGAGAGACTCATATGCAACTATTACAGAGGTTCAAAGGAAAGGAAACAATACATTAGGAGCTGGGGGTGAAAACTTTTGAATTTGAAGGTCAGGGTAAATTGAACTTATTTTGTCCTCTGGGAAACATGTAAGTATCTTCTGTAGCTTCTGAAGGACAGTACTACAATGAAGAGAAAAAAAAAGATATTTAGCCAAAATAAGAAAAACTGTGCACATCTTCATTCTGTTCAAAAGTTTACACCCCCGGCTCTTAATGGATCATTTTTCCTTCTTAAACATCAGTGAGCCTTTTAACCTTCTGTAATAGGAGTCCCTCAGTTGTCATCATTGTGAAAAGATGGATCTCAAAATCATACAGTCATTGTTGGAAAGGGTTCAAATACACCAAAGAATTTGTGGGACCTGAAGGATTGTTTTTTTAAGAACAGCAGGCAGTTTAACTGTTCAGGACAAACAAGGGACTCATTAACAACTATCACTAAACAAAAAAAAACAAAAACAAAAACAGCTGTAGATCATTCAGGTTACAACAAGTGTGTAAACTTTTGAAACTTTTGGTCAACTATTATTTTCTCTTGTGGACTTTATGTAAACGTCTTTTATGTGAAATATCTTATTCAGGTCAGTAGTAAATAAAAAAAATAACATGCATTTTGTATGATCCCTCTTATTTTGGTAAAATAATTAACATTTTACAGATTCTGCAAGGTGTATGTAAACCTCAACTGTATATGATATTTTAATAAGACTAAAAATACATAGCACACAAGACTTGTAGTGTATTCTAGAATATTTTCTCTGTAAAATACTTGTAATGCTGCATCAGGTTTTAAAGTAGTTTGTTGTAGGGAAGAGTCACATGAATTAATTAAAGTTCTACAAGTTTATAAAGCGAGTACTCATTTTTCAAGGCATTTTAGCAAGCTCTCTGGGTTTTGGGACAGAGCAAATGTGCTCAAGGCCTATGTTTTCATCTTGTCAATGATGTTTCTCTCTTTTGTTGCACTCCGTGGAGCCAGATGGCTTTGGATAAAATGGTACACGGTTTGTGGTATACAGAGTGAATTAGAATGTGATTCTGTATTGTGATGTGTTTGCCTGTCTTTTATCTGTATCCCCCGCATGAGACTTGTGTCTGTGTTTCTCTCAAAATGTTGAAATAAAAGATTCATTGTTCAGCCTTGACCTTCTCCTTATGGTCTGTCTGGAATAGGTGAGAGGCCTTTCAAATGTGACAACTGCAGCTACCTGGCAGCCAACCAGCACGAGGTGACCCGCCATGCCAGACAGGTCCACAATGGGCCCAAGCCCCTAAGCTGCCCCTACTGCCAATACAAGACAGCAGACAGAAGCAACTTTAAAAAGCACGTCGAGCTCCATGTCAACCCTCGCCAGTTTCTTTGCCCAGTTTGCAAGTATGCTGCATCTAAAAAGTGCAACTTGCAGTATCACATCAAGTCTAGACACCCAGGATGCACTGATATCTCAATGGACGTATCAAAGGTAAGGCTTCGTGTGAAGAGGACTGACACAGATGAGATTTTGCCAAATAAGCTTGCAACAGACCAGTCTGGATCAAGGCGAAGCGAGGACAAGCAGTTGGGAGAATTGGATGATGTTGAATCAGGTCCCATCAACCTCTCTATTAAGAAACCCACTAAGCCCACCCCTGCTGTGGAGACAGAGTTAACTGACAAGACCGCGAAGAAAAACCCAGATGCCGTTGTGAAAGAAAAATCTGGAAAGCCAACCCAGCAACTCAATGAAAAAACTGCAGAGAAAAAGACCACGTCGAAAAACGAGGCGAAAGAGAAAAACAATAAGAAGGTTAAAGGAAAGACTTTGGTGAACATCACAGTGGCACAAACAGAGGGCTGCAGTGATAAACAAGCTGGTAAAAAGGAAACGAAGAAGGTAGAGAAATCCCCCAAATCTGCGGAGAAAGTACAGAAAGGTCGTCCTAAGAAAGAGAAGCCATTGAAGGAAGTTATTGCGAAACATCAACACATTGTTGAGGAGCAAAGGTTAGATTTGGACAAAGAAAGACCAGACCTTCTAGATAAACAACAGCAGCAGCAAAATGAAAAAGAGGAAAGAGAACGGCTAGAAAAGGAAAACAGACTGCTGAATGAGAAAGCGAAGAAGACTGAAGAGAAAGAAAGTGCAAAGGATTGCAAGAAATCACAACCCAAGAAGCCAAGTAAAAGGCAGACAAAAGTGTCAAAGGTCAACAGTAAAAAAGATTCACAGAGTACAGAAGCAATGCAAGAAGTCAGGACTAAACCTGTCAAAAGAAAAGCAGAGAATGTGAATGTACCAGCGGCTGGTTCTTCAGAACCAAACTGTTCTTCAAAGCGGGTCAAGCGCACAACGAAAGATTCAGCCAAGCCATCAACAAGTTCTGCTGCTCCGGAAAGAAATCGCACCATACCTGAGGTCCTGCAGGCTATGAAGAGCAAAACCAAGAGTGCTGAGACAAATGCAAACAAACCTGAGACACGTGTCACTGAACCTGAGAAGACCAATGAAGTCCCAGTGAAGCTAAGCCCTCCAGAAAGTGAAAAACGGCCTGTCACTGAAACACTGAATGACCAAACACAAGAGCAGACACCTACAGTAGTGACCCACCAAGATGAGATGGCATCTGTTGTGGAGGAACTCCCAGCTCCATGCCAACCCCAAGATCCAAACTCTGAACAACCTAAAGAAATCGAAAACAAGGTCTCACAAGAACCAAAAGAAATCCCAGATTTAGACAGCGGAAGCGAGATGCCATCACCTACTGACAGCGAGACCTCTCCGGGTTTCAGCCCAACTCTTGAACTCCCTGGTCCGCCCGGTCACAAATCCACTGACGCGGAGGATGACGAAGGAATCCACAGTAACGATGGGGGAAGTGACATCAGCGATAGCGCCTCCGAAGGAAGCTATGACTCTGGTCTTAACGGACTGGCTGCTGCCACCAAAGGTGGAGAGAAACTTCCAGAGACTCCGACAGAAGAGCTCCCATCCCCAACTAAACTGCTCAGTCACACGTGTATCTTCTGTGACCGTACCTTCTCTTTGGAGATGGACTACCGTCGCCACCTGAACCGGCATTTAGTAAACGTGTATTATCTAGAGGGGGTGGCTCAGGCTGACAAGTAATGGGTATCTCGTATGGAAAAGGGCAGTGTTTTTGTGTCCAAAACAGTTGATGAGGTTCTCCTAGACTTGGAACTGAACAGCGCTTGTTCAGGTTGAAATAATAATGAGATTCTTGTTGTTCTTGATGGCTTCACAGCTCATGACTCCTAGTTTTAAGCTTGCCATGATGCAACAAATTGATTTCTTACCACAGTATTCTTTCAATTCAGAAATGAAATCTATTGTCAACTTGTGGTAGGATCCTATTGTTGAATCCAAACGAACTGAATCTTAGCTTAGTCATGTGTTCCATGACAAAATGATCATCCTGTGTTTATTGTAACACTACTTGGAAGCAACGAAAAGGAGAACTGCTCTGAAAGCAAGTACACTTTCTCTCTCAATCCCTGCGGAGAGCTCAGATTAGCCAGACCCAGGTGGTCCAGCGCTGAATAGCCCTGAAGATAATGGGGCTTTCAGTGTCTTTGTGCTGTTCCACTCCACTGAAGCGCCTCCATCTCTGGTCAGCAAGAGACGGAGTGTGTGTTTAAAGCTGGCTAATGTCATTGTATTCAACTGTCTCTTTGTTTCCTTTTACAGTTTAGAGAGCACTTGACAACTAACCATAATCTTACCTTTGAGGCTCTGTTTCACATAAGCTAAACATTTCTGTACACTTCCTAGAGGTCTTTCTTTGATTACACTTGCTCTGCCTTTTAAGGTAAGTAGCATGTAGTTTGTAACATTCACAGAATAGTAGTTTCTTTTCTTTTATTGTACATTTTTTACACTTGCGTTGTAACAATTAATCTTTTATCTGTCAATTTTCTGGAAGTATTTCAATTTCATGCTCAGTCCAAAGATTTTGATGCTTTTGTCTGTATATAAACTGTACATATTTTTCTTTCTTATATGCTCTTCAGTGCCTCAGACAATCAATTTGAGCATTTTAATCCATTTCTCAGATATTTAGATCTCATTTACCTTCAAATGATCTTTTCTGTGTATTTTACCCAAGCAACATTCCCTTTCACATATCAAATTGATTATCTGCATCTGTTTATCCAAAGTTTATGTAATCATACTGAACTGACTTTTCGTTTTTTCTGTATGAGTGTGAATGTTGTGGTTGCCACAACCCTTGTATGTTAGTAAGTTTGCCATGTTATTCTGTCTAAAAAGGAAAAAAATACTGTAAGAAAAAAGTTATAGAAATAAATCGCCTTTAGTGCATTAAGTGCAATATTGAATTTTTGGATACATCACCAAAGCAAGATGTAGTTGGTAGAGTTTGTAGGAGCAAAATCAGAGGCCTCAGATGGAAAAGTAGAAAACTTACTATCCACAGGTACCCCAGTGCCCCTGAAAAACTGCACTCTTGGACGGTTAGATACTTTATCACTGTAAAGTTGTCCTTTATCACTATTTTTCTTTGTGTTAAGCACTGCTTTTTTGCTTTTCTTCTTTAGAATAGCATGTTGCCAATTTACATATCAGATTGTGCCATTTATCCACCTTTGTAATCAAGTGTGTGACTGTCGTTTTCCGTTTCCTTGTAAAAGTAGTCAAATTATATTGGTTGAAATGTTATAATGTTGACCCTTGATATGGCTTTCTATGAATTATCTGAAAAACAGTTTACTATGTGACCTGTATGTTTAGGTGTAGATGTTTCAATAATAAAAAAACAAAAATCTTGCCACAGATTTGTCTTTTTTCATTTGAAGAATATTTTAAAATGTCAATATATAAACATTCATTTAGACATTTTAGTATAAAAACAGTACATTAATAGAAACTCTATTTATAGCAAATAAGCAGTACATTCAGTTCAGTCATAACAATATTTTGAAGACCAAATGCTTCTGAGATATCAAGAGAAACAGCAACAACATTTCAGTTTTTCTTTCTCACTTTTAGCCTCTCAGCAGCTTTCACAGACAGACCGGTGTCTACCAGCGCCTGTGGTTTTCTTGTCTTGTAGGCGGGAGTTTTGTTGATTCTTTGTCCTTTCAGATTCACGACGTGGGGCAGTAAAGGCGGGGTGCGCAAACATAGTCCTGCTGCTTCAGGGGCGTGAGTCCTCAACAACAGCTGATCTTCTTTGGCTGCTGTCACAGCAACCCAGCCTGAAAAATTAAGAGGAAAAAAAAAAATTGACAAATTTAAGTTACTTTAAGTATATATATATATTTGTATTTTGAGGCCTGGCCACATTTTTAAGACTTGGTCAATACTTGGTCATGAGATATACTATAAAATCTTCCAAAATCTAAACAGCTAATAAAATGTAGAAAACTGACAAAATCTGGAAAGGTGGCAGGTACCATGATCAATAGGACTGCTTGTAAGTCATTAAAAAAAATAAAATTACCTGCTGATGAGATCTTTATGTCGGTGATTGCAGTGTTGCAGCCCTGCCCCTGGAGTTCAAAGTCTTGTGCAACAAGTGGTGGAAAAGTTTTCATGCGCTCCTCACCACCAGATGGGACCTTGCCACAAACCAATGTAGATGTTTTCAAATGTTTCTTAAGCTCCAATTAGCATATTAGTCTGGTTTCTTGAAGGATCATGTGACCCTGAAGACTAGAGTAATAACTGCTGTTCAAGGAGAACCTCACTTCCAGAACAAAAATTTATAGATGATGTACTCACCCCCTTGTCATCCTAGATGTTCATGTCTTTCGTTCTTCAGTCGTTAAGAAATTATGTTTTTTGAGGAAAACATTTCGGGATTTTTCTCCATATAGTGGACTTCAATGGTGCCTATGAGTTTGAATATCCAAAATGCAGTTTAAATGCAGCTTCAAAGGGCTTAATAAGGAAGAAGGGTTTTATCTACCAAAACGATGGGTTATTTTCTAAAAAAAATAAATTTATATACTTTTTAACCTCAAACACTCATCTTGTCTAGGTCTGCCTGAACTCTGTGTATTCCAGTTCAAGAGAGTTAGGGTATGTCGAAAAACTCCCATCTCATTTTCTCCCTCAACCTAAAAATCATCCTACATCACTACAGAAGTACCAACCCAGTGTTTACAAAGTGAACATGCAAAGAAGATCAAACACCTTTTACAAAAAAGGTAAAACAGCGATGTAGGACGATTTTGACTTTTGAGGAGAAAATTAGATGGGAGTTTTGCGACATACCCTAACTGTTTTGAACGAGTGTTGGGTCGTTCTTGAACGATACGTTCATTTTGAACGAATCTTTAATGTGACTCGGGAAGAACGAGTCGTCCCGGGGAGTGATTCGTTCAGTCGCGCAAGCGCAACATCCTATTAGGTTCTGTACTAGAATTAGTTCTCCTGTTTCGAGTCTTTTTTTCGTTTTTCGAGTCGTTCGTTCGTTCATCACGTGACAGCCCCATAAGATGAACGAACGAACGACTCGAAAAACGAAAAAAGACTCGAAACAGGTGAACTAATTCTACTCGAACCTGAAGACTCGAGAAATGAACTAATGAATTCTCTTTGCGGCTCACACTGCATTGGTTAAGCTTACGGGCCTGTCACGTGATGAACGACGACTCAAACCCGAAAACTTATCAGATAAGAGGTGAGGTGAGCTAATCATAGACTAAAAACCCAGGTAAACAATGAATTAATCTTTTCTGTTTCGTATAGCATTATAGTTTTATCTTGTTTGTAGTGTGATCAACGTTTGTCTAAGCAGTAGATGTGTTAGGGAAGTAACACGTAACATTTTCATTTTATTCTGCTACAATAAACGAAATGACTCGGAAAAAAGATTCGCTCATTTTGCTGAACGAGACTCAAAGGTCCGAGTCGGTAAAATGATCCGAACGTCCCATCACTATTTTGAACGAAAAAAAAAAACAATTCTGGCAGGCCTAGACAAGACGAGCATTTGAGGTTAAAAAGTATATACATCGTCATTTTTTATTTATTTATTTTTTTTAAAGAAAATGACCAATTGTTTCACTAAATAAGACCCTTCTTCCTTGTCTGGGATCGTTTAGAGCCCTTTGAAGCTGCATTTAAACTGCATTTTGGAAGTTCAAACATGGGTGGCACTATTGAAGTCCACATTATGGAGAAAAATCTTGAAATGTTTTCCACAAGAAACATAATTTCTTTACGACTGAAGAAAGAAAGACATGAACATCTTGGATGACAAGGGGGTGAGTGCATTATAAATGTAATTTTTTCTTCTGGAAGTGAACTTCTCCTTTAAAATACAAATGTATTCATTTATACTTACTGCTAGAAGGATATTCCCAGCATGTTTCTGGTAGATTGCATCAGCCTTGTCCAAACTGGTGATATGAACCGGGATGCGGTTTGAAGCAACAACTGTTAACCAGCATGAGCTTTTCCCCTGGAGAGAGTAAAAGAGTCATATTGGTGTGGGACAGATATAGCCAAAGATTGTTTTCATATGTCATATGGACTCTTACCTCTAAGTAATCAATGCGTGCCAAAGCCCCCAGAAAAAAAACCATACCAGGGTTCATTATAAATGTTCTAGGTGTAATGGCCTGTGTAGGAACCACCAGCTTCACTTCTTGCTCATTCAACAGGTTGAGAACCTGGAAAGTTGCATTTTCATTCAAATTCTTTTTCACTGTTGTAATTATGAACATAATTATATCACATTATGTAAGTACAGTTTGAATAGGGAGACTCACGTCATGTTCTTTCATGATGCCTGGGGTGTCATAGAACCAGTGTGCATCTTTGATTTCATTGTAGGTGAGCTCTGCATCTGTGGAGGAGTCCAACGACGGATCCTTTTTAACATCTTCCTCCAGGTCTTCACCAAAGCTCAGACTGTCAGGATCAAATTCCACAAGAGTTTTCTTGGATGGTTGATTTGCTTGGAATGTCCTCCCAACGTGACCTAAAAACAACAACAACAACAACAACAACAACATTTGGTTTTTGACTACTGACAATGTGTGATATTCAACAATCTGAATCCCCATATCTCTGGGAATGAACGATGTAGGGCCTTAAAAATGAAGATTCCAAAAGAAAAGTTTATTAAGAACTAGAATCTAAAGTCATATTAAGATATCTTTAATACTTCTTGAGTTATAGGCAATCAAACTTTGGAAAAAGGGTATTTATGGCACTCAGACAGGTAGGTTCAATGCAATTGTTTTGACATAAGGAAATGAGATACATTTCTAGTTTCAACATTATTTGTTAGTCAGACATTTCTCTGTAACGGAAATATCATCTGTATGCAAAGTGACCCACATTTGGTTTCTGACCACTGTAAATGTGTACAATTTAATGATTTACTCCTGAAGCCATATTGAAATTCCAACATCTCTAGAACTGAACCATACAGGGGCTTAAAAATTAAGATGCTAAAAGGAAAGTCTGCTAGGACCCAACATATAAAAGGGCATTAAGATTTATTTAATATTTCTTCAGTTACATCCATGCAAACATTTGAGGAAAAACTTCTCTCTTTCTCCATTTTTGAATGCTCACCAGTGGTACATAATGCAACAAAGATTGCTAAGGTCAACAGATTTTACTAACAGACCTACCAATCTCTGTGAAAAAAAAAACATTATGATGCTGTCATCTTTCCGAAGTCATTTTGACACCCCTGTAATCTGTTTCTTAAATCTCAGGTGAAAATTGTCATTTTGACCCCCCTCTACAAAAAAGTGGATTACTCAGTAAATACACTTACATGGCAGTCAGTATTCAGGTTTTCATCACTACACGTTTATATTTCACAAACATTTTTTTTAGCAAAATCAAAAATTATATATATATATAAACAAACTTGCAAACTCACCAACCAAGTATCCCTGCTTGCTAAACTGGATGATTCTCTTCAGCTCTTCAGGATTCATGTCGTCCTCTGTCATATGAGACGCCTGTTTCAGTCTCTCCGCCCGCCTGAACATCCGGTAGGGGGTCGGGTTGATGATGGGAAACTTCAACAGATTTAATGTTGTTCCTAGATTTACAGTGGACAGATAAATGTGGTTTTAATCATGATGTAATCATTCAGCAATGCACAACACATTCCTAAATGACTTATGAGTCATTGAGCATACTAAATAAAAAGCTCTTTGTTCTTGTTTTAGTACTTGAAACATTCCTCTCTTATACACACTACTGGTCAAAAATTTTGAATATTTTTTATGCTCTCTTATGCTCACCAAGAATGTGTTTATTTGCTCAAAAACACAGTAAAAACAATAATATTGTAAAATATTATTACAATTTAAAAGTACTGTTTTGCATTTAAATATATTGCCAAATGTAATTTATTCCTGTGATGCAAAGCTGAATTTACAGCATCATTACTCAGGTCTTCAGAGTCGCATAATTCTTCAAAAATCATTCTAATGTGCTCATTTGCTGCTCAAGAAACATATTTTGTCATCATCAATGATGCATGCAGTTTTGCAGTCTAATATTGTTTGGAAACTGTGACCCTTTAGGACTATTGATGAATTGAAATAAAAAATAAAAAAAAAAACAGCATTTACTTGAAACGTAAATCTTTTGTAACATTATAAATATCGTTGCTGTCACTTTTGGTCAATATAATGCATCATGTTTTATCATTTTTGTTTTTTTTTAAATCTATCTAGCCCCAACTTTAAATGGTGTATCACGGTTTCTAGAAAAATACTGATCATCAAGAACTGTTTTCAACATTGATAATAAGAAACGCTCTTTGAGCATCAAATCAGCATATTAGAATAATTTCCAAAGGGATTAAAAACCTTAGTTATTCCAAACTTTTGACCGGAAGTGTATTTGTAAAACAGGATTGCAAAAATTTAATTAGTCTACATAATGCATTTCATTTATATATGGTCGAAAGTTTACACACATCTTGCAGAATCTGCAAAATGCTAATTATTTTACCAAAATAAGAGGGATCATACAAAATCCATGTTATTTTTCATTTAGTACTGACCTGAATAAGACATTTAGCATAAAAACATTTACACATAGTTCAGAAGAGAAAATAATAGTTGAATTTATAAAAATGACCCAAGTGTAAACTTTTTGAATTTGAAGATCAGGGTAAATTGAACTTATTTTTCACATAAGTATCTTCTGTAGCTTCTGAAAGGCAGTACTAAATGAAAAAATGAGATATTTAGGCAATATAAGGAAAATTTACACAACTTCATTCTGTTCAAAAGTTTACACCCCCTGGCTCTTAATGCATCGTTTTTCCTTCTGAAGCATCAGTGAGCTTTTGAACCTTCTGTAATAGTTGCATATGATAGTCCCTCAGTTGTCCTCAGTGTGAGAAGATATATCTTAAAATCATACAGTCATTGTTGGAAAGGGTTAAAATACACAAAAATGCTCAAAAACCACAGAAATTCTGGAACCTGAAGGATTTTTCTGAAGAAAAGCGGACAGTTTAACTGTTCAGGACAAACAAGGGACTCATAAACAACTATCACTAAACAAAAAACACAGCTGTGGATCATTTAGGTAACAGCACAGTATTACGAATCAAGCGTATGTAAACTTCTGAACAGGGTAATTTTTATAAATTCAACTATTATTTTCTCTTGTGGACTATATGTAAACATCTTTTATGTGAAATATCTTATTCAGGTCAGTACTAAATAAATAAATAACATGCGTTTTGTATGATCCCTTTTATTTATTTAAAATGTTCAGATTCTGCAAAGTGTATGTAAACTTTTGACCTCAACTGTATTTACTTATTAAGGCCAATATTTAGCTTAATTCCTGACCAGTTATCTTAAATGCAATATCTCACCAGGCCATGGAGATATAGTAGCTTTATGGATCACATCTGAGGCTCTGGATTTGCAATAATCAGATTCCAGCAGAGTATTAAACAGCGTGGATTTGCCAGCATTGGCCGTCCCAACCAAATACACATCTCCTTTGTACTTCCAGGTTGACTGCAGTCTTGTTATAAGATTTTCTATACCATATCCTGTTTTGGCACTGATGAGGTGGATGTCTTTGTTATCACTAGTAGAAATGCCCATGCTGGCACAGTATGCCTTCAGCTGACGTTTGATACGCTGCAGGTAATTCTCAGCATCTCTGGGCAGCAAGTCTATTTTATTTCCTAAAATCACAATGTGCTTATTCTTCCCAACAAGCTCTGGAAGGTCTGGGATGATGGAGTCAGGGAGATCTAGAAGATCCACTATCAGTAGCACCAAAGCCTTCTCTGATTTAATTCTCTTGACAATCGCTCTGTACTCCTCTTTGGACATAGTGACGTTCAAAGCTTTCTGGTGGTGATTGATTAAATAGCATCGCTGACATATTGCCTTCTTCAGTTGGTCCTCTTCAACCAATACTTTGAACTTCTCACTTGGCAGGTAACCTGGGATTTCAGGGTCTGTACAGTGCATGAGGGCCCCGCAGCCAGAGCAACAGGTATCACTGACTGCCACGTCCACATCAGGAGTGCCATAGATCTTTTGCTGCTTTTTAACCTTCTTTGATTTGGTGCGTCTTTCCAGTGGGAATCCTTCATCGTGGAACTCAATCAAAGAGTTTTCCTCCACTTCAGACTTTTCAGAGCCCTTAAAATGTTTCATTTGCATTTCCAGTCCTCTGAGGTGCATGTAATTGCTATGTTTTTCATGCACTGGCTTTGGTTCTGCATCGCTTGTGAGATCATGCAAATGAGGATGATCTGGCAGTTCATCATCTTTATTGTCCACTGGTTCATCAAAGTCCGGGAACACAAATTGTTCTTGTTTTTGTGGCTCCACTAAAGTGTATAATTCCTTAGGTGGGTTTGATGCTGGTTCTCTAGCTCCTTTTTGATTGCTGTAACATCTCAGACTCTGTTTTGTGCCCAAATGGGTTGCCCAGTCCTTCGATATCAAGCTGGAAACAAATGACTGTCGAGCCAGCAAAACCCCTTCATATTGCCTTGACAGCCACGGTCTTGAAACATGTTTTAAACACGTACGAGTGTAAACCTGGAATGCCGATGATCCTAAAAACTTGTACATCATTATAGCAAATAGTAAAATATGTTAAGAGAACAGTCACATCGCTACAGTTTATACAACCTTGAAAAACAACGAACCCACGTGAGTGAATGAAGAGCCACCATATCGCTGGTGTAATATACGTCACCGGAAATATTTTTTGGACAAATAATAATACGTAAACATTTTAGTTTTTATTTAACATATGTTATTTAACATCTACACCAAGAATAAATAAGTCATAAATGCGTAAATAAATGTGGATAAATATAATAATATTACTTGATTCGGAAGTGACGTATAATTCCGTAGCCGTTGTGTTGTTCATAGCGGCTCAGGCATAAAACGCCGTGGAGTGGGGCGCGCAGTTAACCTCCTTTTTAATTGAATCAGAAATAAGGTTATTTACTAGCAAATATCATGTATGATCAAGACGAAGGTATGTGTGGGGAAATATAATCGCGGTCTGTGTTTATTTTTTGCTTTATTACAGTGAAATGTGTAGTTTGATGCTATAATTTCAAGCGTTAACTCAACGTAGTTGGCTAACAGGCTAAAGCTAGCTTTGTCGCAAATAGGAAAGTTAAGAAAAATTAGCCAACTTTTAGTATTGTAAGTTTAGGGTTTATAGCTAATGTATGTATTTAATGTGCGTCTTCCATTTTAAAATTGATAGAGAGAAGTCTAAGGTAAATAATTTGTTCGTAAGCATGATTTGTCAGCCATAGTGTTGTTGTTACACTCATTGCCCTAAACCAACTCTTTGTGTAAGTAAATTAACTTTAAGTTTTGCAATTATTGTAGATATCCAGTATGATGAAGATGATGATGAAATCACCCCTGATCTGTGGCAGGAGGCCTGTTGGATTGTTATCAGGTAATCCTGCTAAATAAATAAATATCATTGCATTTATGTTTTACAGCAAATATTTATTTGCTAGTTTGTATGTATGTGTGTGTGTGTGTAAAGTTTTTGAAAAGTAAGATTTTTAATGTTTTTTTCTTATTACCAAGCCTACATTTATTTGATCCCAAGTACAGCAAAACAGTAACATTTTGAAATAGTTTTGCTATTCAAATAACTGTTTTCATTTTGAGTATATTTAAAAATGTAATTTATTTCTGATTTCAAGGCTGAATTTTTAGCATCATTACTCCAGTCATATGATCCTTCAGAAATTGTTCTAATATTCTGATTTGCTCCTCAAAAAATGTTTATTATTATTATTATTATTATTATCATTATTACTTTTGATCAATTTAAAGCAGCCTTGCTAAATAGCAGTATTAATTTCTATAATTTCGTTTGCCAAAAAGTATACTGTTTCCAAGCTATTGAATGGTATAGTGTATAATGTTACAAAAGCTTTTTATTTCAGATAAATGCTGATCTTTGGATCTTTCTATTTATCAAAGAATCCTGAAAAAAATTACTCAACTGTTTTAAATTTTGATAATAATAATAATAATAGTAATAATAATAATAATAATAATAATAATAATAATGATAAAAAATGATTTTTGAGCAGCAAATCAGCATAATAGAATGATTTTTGAAAGATCATGTGACACTATAGACTGGAGTAATGATGCTGAAAATTTAACTCTGATCACAGGAATAAATTGTTTTAATACATTCAAATAGAAAGCAGTTATTGTAAATAGTAAAAATATTTCACAATATTATTGCTTTTGCTGTATTTTGGATCAAATAAATGTGGGCCTGGTGAGCAAAAGAGAACTCTTTAAAAAACATATATCTTACTGTTCAAAAACTTTTGACTGGTAGTGTATATATTATGCAAACTATAATGCAGCTAATTAGTAAGAGGTATCTTAAACTTTATTGAAATAGCTTTGCTTATTTCTTGTTTCACTCCTCTTTCCAGCTCGTACTTTGATGAAAAAGGTTTGGTGCGACAGCAGCTGGACTCATTCGATGAGTTCATCCAGATGTCTGTGCAGAGGATTGTGGAGGATGCTCCACCCATTGACCTGCAGGCCGAGGCCCAGCACACATCTGGAGAGGTGGAGGAACCGGTGAGTTGCTGGAATCTGTGCCTGGTATCATGTGTGTTCATGATACTCCCTAAAATAAATTGACTGTTTTTCATTTGATTTGTTTTCTGCAGCCTCGGTACCTACTGAAGTTTGAGCAAATCTACCTGTCCAAACCCACTCACTGGGAAAGAGATGGTGCTCCTTCACCTATGATGCCAAATGAAGCCAGACTCCGAAATCTCACGTAAGTACATCATCGTGTCTTCAGTGTTTGAAAGCAGTTTAAAATTGCTTTCAAACACTGATTTTTATTTATTTATTTATTTATGGATCACTTCATTGAATATTTGGACTAAATATTTAAAAATATTTTACATATTTTTTGTGTTGAGTATCATATTTGATACAACAGGGTTTTATGGCTTGTGATATAGGAAAATATGGGGCTTATGGTCATGGAGGATCAAAAAAACTCAGCAAAAAAATAGTTTAGTGCAGTTGCTGATATTTAATGGCCAAAAAGTAATATGACATTCTGATAGCAGAATGTAATGTAAATCAATGAGATCTTTGTAACAGTAAATTAGATTACTTACATAATGCATGTAAATATCAGTTGTCATTCTATATCTGCCAGTAATGTTTTACAATGTCTTAAGACACTGACTTGCACTTAAGTGCTAAGTTTTATGATCAAAGCTCTGTAGTATTGTGGGGGGCAAAACATGTAATGCAATGTAATGATTGTGGAATGGGCAAAAAAACATTAATCAACTCGCATTTTAACATTTTTCTAAAAATTATGTATGGATAATTAGATAAACCTAATTTGCTTTAGTAGAGTATGTGTTCATTTTGAAATACTACTGTCAGTAGAAGTTATTCTTACATTTATTACAAAAATCGGTATACATTAGATTTCATAGTTTTTAGAATTTAACTAAAAGGCCTTTTACTTGCTTAAAGTATAAACTTTCAAACAGTTTTGATGTTGTTGCAGACCTTAGAAATTTAGTTGCAGAATTAAGTTGCTAGATTTTGTGTGAACTTATATGTCCCACATATTTAAGAGAGGCAGGCAGAGCTTTTATCACGTGTTATGTCTGAATGCGCACTGTGACTTGCAGGTATTCTGCCCCTCTGTATGTGGATATCACAAAGACCATCATAAAGGATGGGGAAGAGCAACAGCAGACACAGCATCAGAAAACATTTATCGGCAAAATTCCCATCATGCTCCGTTCCACGTACTGTCTCCTGAGCGGCCTGACAGATCGTGATCTTTGTGAGTTGAACGAGTGCCCACTGGACCCTGGAGGCTACTTCATCATCAATGGTTCAGAGAAGGTAAGTGTTTTTTTTTTTTTTTTTTTTTTTTTTATATATATATAACAGTTTTAAAGAGAACTTTAAAGCATTTTTTTTTTAATTTCAGGACTATGATTTAGATTAAATGCAACGCATTCTGTCATTTCTACAGGTCCTGATTGCTCAAGAGAAGATGGCCACTAACACAGTGTATGTGTTTGCCAAGAAAGACTCCAAGTATGCTTACACAGGAGAGTGCAGGTCATGTCTGGAAAACTCCTCCAGACCCACCAGCACCATCTGGGTCAGCATGATGGCCCGTGGAGGGCAGGTCAGTATCTGTAGACCGTGAGTATGTATTCTGAGCCAAGTTTACTAGTTTTTAGCTCTTTGGCACAACGTCTTACGTAAAATATTTCTTCTGCATCCAGGGAGTAAAGAAAAGTGCCATCGGCCAGAGGATTGTTTCCACTCTGCCGTATATCCGGCAGGAAGTACCCATCATCATTGTATTCCGTGCTTTGGGATTTGTGTCTGATAGAGACATCCTGGAACACATCATCTATGACTTTGATGATCCTGAGATGATGGAAATGGTATGTCTCCTTTTGTGTTCACCCAAAAATGAAAATTCTGTCATTAACTACTCACCCTTATGTCATTCCAAACCTGAAACCAGAGAAATCTGAGAGCTCTGCTTTCAGTGACATGATCGTGGTAGGACCCTTGTTGTCTGTGGAGGGTCAGAGAGTTCTCAGATTTCATGAAAAATATCTTAATATGTGTTCTAAAGATAAACGTAGATTTTACAAGTTTGGAACCACATGAGGATGAGTAATTAATGACTGAAATTTAATTTTTGGGTAAACTATCTCTTTAATTTTTCATTTGTAGTCATTTGTTTACTACCATTTCACCATTTCATTTGTGATTCAGCTTAAGACTAATAACAGCATTCTTTGCTTTTTTCCCACAGGTGAAGCCGTCTTTGGATGAGGCTTTTGTGATTCAGGAGCAAAATGTGGCTCTGAACTTCATTGGCTCCAGGGGAGCCAAACCTGGTGTCACCAAAGAGAGAAGAATCAAATATGCCAAGGAAGTTTTGCAGAAGGAGGTGCTGCCACATGTTGGTGTATCAGATTTCTGCGAGACCAAGAAAGCATATTTTCTAGGGTAAAATACCATTACGATTTTATCCTGTTGTCTGTAGCTTTTTGAGTAAAAAAGTGATATTGTAAAATATTATTAGCTTTCTAATATAATAGCTAATATAATTTTTGTGGAAAATTTATTGTGTGTTTGTTTGTTTATTGTGTGTAATATAATTAAATACTGTTTGCTTTCTGTTTAGTTACATGGTTCACAGACTATTGTTGGCTGCTCTGGGCAGACGAGAGCTGGATGACAGAGATCATTATGGTAACAAGAGGCTTGATCTTGCTGGACCTCTGCTTGCATTCCTTTTCAGAGGGTAAGAATCAAACATTCAAGATGCGTTAATTCAATAATGGTTGTGCATGATTCAAGATAAAAATTTCTTCCAGAGTCAACATCTGTCTGTCTCTGTTTTTATTTCCAGAATGTTCAAGAATCTGCTGAAGGAGATCAGGATCTATGCACAGAAGTTTATTGACAGGGGGAAAGACTTTAATCTCGAGCTGGCCATTAAGACTCGCATCATTTCTGACGGACTCAAGTACTCTCTGGCCACAGGCAACTGGGGGGATGTAAAGAAAGCCCATCAGGCCAGAGCTGGAGTATCTCAGGTAAGTTCAGATATGCTTTCTTTTGTTTACACTCACAGTTAATAGAATTTCAAGGTTCTCAATTATTCACACATCCTCACTGACTTTTTATATACCAAGGTGTTGAACAGGTTGACCTTCGCTTCCACTCTTTCCCATCTGCGCCGTGTCAACTCGCCTATAGGACGAGATGGCAAGCTGGCCAAACCCAGGCAGCTTCATAACACACTGTGGGGTATGGTGTGCCCTGCTGAGACCCCAGAGGTAGGACACCTTAACACTAGTATGCATGTGACCTACAAATTTAACCTACGTTTTCATTGAAGTGATTAAGATGGAGTGAAATTATTTTGTTGCAGGGCCATGCCGTAGGTTTGGTGAAGAATCTAGCACTTATGGCCTACATTTCTGTGGGATCTCAGCCATCCCCCATCCTGGAGTTCTTGGAAGAGTGGAGCATGGAAAACCTGGAAGAAATCTCACCTGCTGCCATTGCAGAGTGAGTATCATCCTGTTCTATAGGGGGCAGCAGCACGCCGCTGAACTCAACAAGCATCACAAGCATTTTGATTTCACAATGATGTTCCTATTATTATTATTATTATTATTATTATTATTATTATTATTATTATTATTATTATTTATTTAGTTAGTTAGTTAGTTAGTTAGTTAGTTAGTTAGTTTTGGCTTTGTTTATGAATTCAGTCAATTACTTTGAGTTTATACAATATAATTGTGTTTCTTCCTTTAGTGCAACTAAGATTTTTGTGAATGGTTGCTGGGTGGGTATTCATAAAGATCCAGAGCAACTGATGAACACACTGCGGAAACTGAGGAGACAGATGGACATCATTGTGTCTGAGGTATGACATTATTTCAGCACTCCAGTTTAATGTGCACCATCATTATTCAGTGTACAGCACCTAACTGATCTTGTTTTTATTGTGATCCAGGTGTCAATGATTAGAGATATTCGTGAGAGGGAGATCAGGATCTACACAGATGCTGGTAGGATCTGCCGTCCTCTGCTTATTGTAGAAAAACAGAAACTACTTCTAAAGAGAAGACACATTGACCAGCTCAAAGAGAGAGAGTACAACAACTACAGGTACATACCTTTGTGAAAATATCTGGTTTCAGAATCTGACTGTTCCTCAGTAATCCTTAATAAACTATTTTTATATCTTGCATAGTTGGCAGGACTTGGTAGCCAGTGGTGTGGTTGAGTATATTGACACACTAGAGGAGGAGACTGTGATGTTGGCCATGACCCCTGATGACCTTCAGGAGAAGGGTGTGGCTTATTGTTCCACCTACACGCATTGTGAAATCCATCCGTCCATGATTTTGGGCGTCTGTGCATCTATCATTCCCTTCCCTGATCACAACCAGGTAACTCCCCACGTATTACCTGTATGATATTGTATATTTATTAACTTTTTTTTTTAGAGGTTTTAAACATTTACAAACCCAGATATGTTTTCTAGTATAACCATTTGTAATTGAAAAAGTTGCATAATATAGCATCTAAATGATACATTGTCCTGTCTACAGTCTCCCAGAAACACATACCAGTCTGCTATGGGTAAACAAGCCATGGGAGTTTACATCACCAACTTCCATGTACGTATGGATACTCTGGCACATGTGCTCTACTACCCCCAGAAACCCCTAGTCACGACTCGTTCCATGGAGTACCTGCGCTTTAGAGAGCTGCCTGCAGGTAATCTATTTTTTTTCATTGAACAGTAGTACTGCATCCGTTTCTAAACTACCGTTTAAAGGTTTGGGCTCAATGAGACTATTATTATTATTTTTTTTTTTAAAGAAATTAATAGTTTAATTCAGCAAGGATTCATTAAAGTGATCAAAAGTGGCAGTAAAGACATTTATAATGTCAGAAGATTTACATTTTAAATAAACACTGTTCTTTTGAACTTTCTACTCAAAGAATCCAGAAAAGGTGTCAATGTTTCTGAAATTAAGTACAACTGTTTTCAACATAATAATAAGAAATATTTCTTGAGCATCAAATTATCATACTAGAATGATTTATGAAGGATCATATGGCACTAAAGACTGGAGTAATGGCTGGTGAAAATTTTGTTTTGCTATCGCATAAAGAAATTACTTTATTAAATATAATAAGTGTATACCCTTTTTTTAAATGGTAATTTTTCATAATATTACTGTTTACTGTGTTTTTGATCACAGGTGAGCACAAACAAAATCTTACCAAACTCAGACTTTTCAACTGTATTGTTTAAATGATTCAGACATCATTTAATTTCAACAACGGTTACATTTTTCTTAAAAGGTATCAATTCCATTGTGGCGATTGCATCATATACTGGATACAACCAGGAAGATTCTGTCATCATGAACCGTTCGGCTGTGGATCGTGGATTCTTCAGGTACTGGATTCTAGGTTTCAGCTGGTGAAATTGTAATGTGAAACATACTTAAAATTCCTCTTTGTAACAAAGTTCCTGTTTTGCTTAAAATGTGTAATTTCAGGTCTGTGTTCTACCGCTCATACAAGGAACAGGAATCTAAGAAGGGCTTTGACCAGGAAGAGATCTTTGAGAAACCCACTCGAGAGACCTGTCAAGGTGCAATTCTAATGTTTAACTTAATTAGACACAACGCAGCATGTTTACAGCATCATATGTGACCCTGGACCACAAAACCAGTTAAGAGTAGTACAGGTATATTTGTAGCAATAGCCAACAGTGTATGGGTCAAAATGAATTTTTTTATTTATTTTTTTTTTTTCTTTTATGCGAAAAATCATTAGGATATTAAGTAAAGATCATGTTCCATGAAGATATTTAGTAAATTTGCTACCGTAAATATATCAAAACTTAATTTTTGATTAGTAATATGCATTGCTAAGAACTTAATTTGTACATTAATATTTAGAATTTATTTTATTTTATTTATTTATTTTTTGCACCCTCAGATTCCAGATTTTTGAATAGGTATACCTCGGCCAAATACGTCCTATCCTAACAAACCATTAGGGATGTGACGAGATCTCGTGAGATCCGATGTGTCTCGCGAGATCTCGTGACGATATCCTCGCAAAACATTTTGCAGTGTTTACATTAAATTTGCACGATTAATCCTTAAAATATCGAGATCTCGATTCAAGCACGCACGCGCACTTATTCCTGAATGACAGTGATTTAGCTATGTCTGTTAGGACTGTTTCACATCGCGAGTGTCAGTGGAGCGTGAGAAAGCATGTTTTGTCGCTGCCCATGTTATTGAATCATCAGAGGGTCGGGGTAAATGTGAATGCAGAAAGAGCAACACAAACAATCTTTTCAACCACATTATAATCATTTCTGTGTTACAGACATTTAAATAATAGAAGTACTGGGATAAAAGTTTATAGTTTGGGTATAAACACTTAATTGTTTACAGTAGCGATCAAAACAAAAGTATCTTAACACTTGTAGGTATTGTAACGCTTATCCTCTTCCGCCAGGAGGTGGTGACAACTGCCCGTTTTTAAAAAACAAAAAAAAACAAAAAAAAAGCCTGTCATTGAATCATTCATTCAGGAGGTTTCAATAGTCAAACAAGTCTTGATGAATTGAGACACTGACTCCTTTATTGAATGTTTTTTTTTTTTTTTTTAAATGAATGTTTTTAAAAGACTTAAGCAATGAACAGTTTGTCAGAACCACTAGTAAATTACATTATTTTATTTAGTTTTCTAATTTTTTTTCCTCCAGAATTGTAAGACAATCATGGTCTCCAATTTATTAAAAACAGCTGGGATTCTCAATTTATCCAGAATTGTGAAGCTCTTGTTTAAATGTTGTTTATTACTGCATATAATTCATTAAAATGGAAGTTTCATTTCATAAAGAATTTTTTTTTTTTTTGCATTTTGCGTTTTGCATTTTGGCTTTTTCAGTTGTATAAAAGACTATTTTCCATATATATTTCATCACTGAGGATTTTCTAAGAAAAGTAAAAAAAATCTCGTATCGTTCTCATGAACCCAGTCTCCTGTCTCGTCTTGTCTCGTGAGATAAGTGTCCCCTGCAAACCATACATCAAGGGAAAGCTTATTTATTCAGCTTTCAGATGATGTATAAATCTCAGTTCAAAAAATAGTTTGAAAGTTGTTGACATTCGCTGTAAACCTTAAGATAAACATGAAGAAGTGATTCATACTTGATGTTTTATCATCACTTTTCACTAGAACATGATGTGACACAGGCATTCTACATAAGGTGCATTATCATTTCGGTTTCTTTTTTCTCTTCTAAAGGCATGCGACATGCCATCTATGACAAGTTGGATGACGATGGTTTGATTGCTCCCGGTGTACGTGTGTCTGGCGAGGACGTTATCATTGGTAAAACCGTAACGCTTCCCGAGAATGATGATGAGCTGGATAGCACCAACCGTCGCTACACAAAGAGAGACTGCAGCACGTTCCTTCGCACCAGCGAAACTGGAATTGTTGACCAAGTCATGGTCACTCTAAACCAAGAGGGCTACAAGTTCTGCAAAATTAGGGTGTGGATTGATTTTACTCTGATTGAGGTTTATTTTGCCAATCTTTAAACACTGTTGGTTCCAAGTGCATAAGTGTAAATTTTGCATATTGCAAACTTTGTGCAGGTCCGTTCAGTTCGTATACCCCAAATTGGAGACAAGTTTGCCAGTCGTCACGGTCAAAAGGGTACCTGCGGTATCCAGTACAGACAAGAGGTAAGTGTGCACTATTGCACAGAAGCTGGTACAGTTATTGTATGTTTTTGAAAGACGTCTCTTATGCTCACTAAGGCTGCGTTTATCTGGGAAAAATAGTAAAAACAGTAGTATTATGAAATAATATATTACAATTTAAAATAACTGTTTTCTGTTTTAATATATTTTAAAATGTAATTTATTTTTGTGATGCAAAGCTGAATTTTCAGCAGCTATTATGGCAGTCTTCAGTGTCACATGATCCTTCAGAAATCCTACAGATTTGCTGCTTAAGAAACATTTCTTATTAGAAATCGGTTGTTCAAATTAATATGTTTATATAAAGATTTTTTTATTCTGGGTAAGATTGTTACTGTCACCTTTTAATCGATGTAATGCATCTTTGTTGAATAGAAGTATTAATGTGATAGAAAAAACAACCTTTACAGACCCCAAACTTCTGTACGGAAGTTTATAATAGTAGATGCAATGCTGCAGTGCTCATTTTTAATGTCAGTGTTATTAAATGTGTAAGCCAGCTTTGTTTAGACTAGCCTGTAGTTGAAGGTCTGTACACAGAATGTGGCTATTAAGCAGTTCCCCGATAGCAGAGCGACTCACAGCTGAAGGCTTTGTAAACAGTCGCCCAAAAACCCAAATGCAGATGAAGTGCGTGTCTGACCTGAGCTGTGAATTTCTCCCATTAGGACATGCCATTCACATGTGAAGGAATCACTCCAGATATCATCATCAACCCTCACGCCATCCCCTCCAGAATGACAGTCGGCCATTTGATCGAGTGCCTGCAGGGGAAGGTACTTTGGTTCTCTTCTTCTAACCCTACATATCTTGCTTGTCTTTCAACTCGTTGTCTATGTTTAGCGACAGATGTTTATTCTGGGAACATGTGTTTGCACATGTGCATTTCAAAGTTTCTCCAGCTAAGTCATATTGGCATGTTTGGTCCTTTGTAAAGGATTACATTCTGCTTCCCTTTTAATGATTCCTTTTTTGTAATGATTACACCTTTCAGGTTGTATGTGTGTGTGTGTGTGTGTGTGTGTGTGTGTGTGTGTATATAATATATATACACACAAAACATAAATGCACAATTTTTTTTTTTTTTTTTTTTTTTTTTTTAAATATATACCAACTTAATGAAAATTACTGCATGATTTACTCAAACCATATAGGTGTATATGACCTTCTTCTTTCAGATTATTACAATCAGAGTTATATTAATAAATATCCTGGCTCTTCCAAGCTTTATAATGGCTATGAAGGGGCGTTAATATTTTAAAGTCCAATAAAGTGCATTTATCCATCATAAAAGTGCTCCACATGGCTCCAGGGTAGTTTACAGAAGCATTCTGAAGTGAATTAATGCGTTTGTGTAAGAACAACATCCATATTTAAAACTTTATAAACCGTAATCTCTAGCTTCCGCTAACTGTCGTACTCGCATTCACGAGAGTGGCATTCCAGTGGATGATGTAGGACCAGTTTCCTCTTGGTTTATATCAACATTATTCTTAAATCCTCGTTTTGTACTTCTAATTCGTGACCGATGCACTTCCGCATTCGTGACTTCTCACCAGAGCTACGTAATTCACTAGAATGCCAATCTCTCGTGAACGCGTGTAGGACAGTTAGTGGTAGCTAGAGATTAGGGTTTATAAAGTTTTAAATATGGATATTTTTCTTAAACAAATGCATAATTTGCTTCCTAAGGCCTTTATTAACCCACCGGAGCTGTGTGGAGTACTTTTTATGATGGATGGAAGCACTTTATTGGACTTAAAAATCTCAACAGCCATTCACTGCCATTATAGAGCTTATAAGTCAGGACATTCTTAATGTATCTGAAAGAAGAAAGTCATATACACCTAAAATGGCTTGAGGTTGAGTAAATCATGGGGTAATTTTCATTTTTGGGTGAACTATCCCTTTAAAGTTGTTTGTTGCCTAGAGTTCATCCATTAGTAGGAAGATGTGTTAACGCAATGAGCAGAAGTCATTCTGTTTCATTACACTGAATAAAAACCCTAGTCATTTGTGTGTTAGGCCTCATTTACACTGGCAATTAAATGTGACCCAATTGCTCTCATGTGACAGATCAGATGTGTTCTATGACCGTTGTCTATTTTGAGCTGAAAAAAAAAAAAGTGAAAAAATGTTGATTTTGAGACTTTAACAAAAATGAGTTCTTTAAGATCTCATCTAGTGATTCCAAAGCTCCAAATAGTAATTAAACAACATCTAAACTTATCTTTATTGTACATTTTTCTGAGAGGAGTACCTTTTGTCCGCTCGCTTTTCACACTGACTGTCATCTGAAGTGCGTGCATAATGATGCACGACCCTGATAAACATTAACATAAACATATAAACATAAACATAAACATACACATACACAGAATTACAGTGTTTCAGTATTCATGCAAACATAATCTGTTCTGTCTTGAGTGAACGTTTCGGTAGCTGTTGGGGAAAAATATCTGATGTGTAACATTATATTAGATTCAAGCATTACAGTTAGTCTTAATATATAGGCCATCTGTTGCATTAATGTTAATCTAACAGTAAAAGTAGGGAACACTCGCTGCGCTTCATTGAACTGCTTTTGTAGTTTTAATTATCGATTTATTTGTAATGAACACACTGAAATGATTTTTACATTTTATTTGTTTTTCATGAATGCTTTTTTTTTTTTTTTTTTTCTTTTTTTTTTATAAAGATGTAGAATGATTAATAAAAAAGGTAATGCATTATTTGTTTCTTTTAAATAGGCTATTTGCTCTATTTTTCATTTTTCATTTTTCATCTCTTCTTATTTATAATAGCAATGATAAAACAAAAAATGGCTACATTCTAATTATTAATATAGTAATTATTAATAAGAAAAGAACTGAAGGAAAAGTTTGCTTTGGAACCTTCAGAAAACTTTAGTCTTTCTCATAATCAGCTTTGCTGAGTTGACTTCAAACGGGTGTAGCTTATTTATTTTCTTCGTCTTATTCCAACAAATCATACATAATTTTAAGGTGTTTTAATGGAGAATGTAAAACTAAGAATAACTCCTTTTTGAAAATTTGCTCATTGTGACTCTTGTCAGCACAGGTCACATATTTTCAAGAGGTAGCGTGTATGATGTACGGACATAGGCAACAAATCAGAATTGGGCATCAAGCATTTAAATAACAGCGGTTCTGAATGCTTCTTTTTATTTCCTTTTCCGTTCAGGTGTCTGCTAACAAAGGGGAGATTGGTGATGCCACACCATTCAACGATGCTGTGAACGTACAAAAGGTCTCCAACCTGCTGTCAGAATATGGTTACCATCTGAGAGGCAATGAGGTAAAGAGCTTATACCTGCCTATGTGGCTATTATACGGATAGCCCACACAAAAATGAAAATTGTTATAGTTTATGCATCCTCAAGTTGTTCCAAACCTGTATTTGTGTGCATCTTTTGTGGAACATAAAAATATATTTTGAAGATTGTTGCTAACCAAACAGTTTGGTTATCAAAAATCTTCAAAATATTTTTTTTTCTGTGTTCCACAGAAGAAAGCCATGCAGGTTTGGAATGTGTGAAAAATCTTCATTTTTGAGTGGACATATGAAATGTGTTGAAATACATTTCTAATGCTAGGGTTTTTTTTTTTTTTTTTTCAGGTTCTGTATAATGGCTTCACCGGCCGTAAGCTCACCTCTCAGATCTTCATCGGACCCACATACTACCAGCGTCTGAAACACATGGTGGATGATAAGATTCACTCCAGAGCCCGTGGTCCAGTTCAGATCCTCAACAGACAGCCCATGGAGGGTAGATCACGGTGAGCTAGCACTTTTATACTTGCAATTTTTTCATGCATAATATATAAAATCATCAGATTTTAATACATTTATTTATTTTTTTATTTTTAACTCTTCAGTGATGGTGGGCTGCGTTTTGGAGAGATGGAACGTGACTGTCAAATCGCTCACGGTGCTGCTCAGTTCCTAAAAGAGAGGCTTTTCGAGGCCTCTGACCCATACCAGGTCCACGTCTGCAATTTATGCGGCCTCATGGCCATCGCAAACACCCGCACACACACATATGAGTGCAGGGGCTGCCGCAACAAGACACAGGTAAGCAAACACTGATATGACTGGGTTGTGTGGCCATTAAAGTCAGTATTATTAAGATGCAGTGTTAATTTTGACAGCAAATTTTGATTTAGTCTTAGTCTTTTACTAAAATGTTTTTGTGATGTTTTAGTAATTTGAATTATTTCAGTTTTAGTCAACTAAATCTACAGTAAATTTAGTCAGCTAAAATCTAATAGGATTAGTTTTGGTGTAATGCATTTATTAAGCATTTCTCTAAAATGATCCTCATTGTATAGGTTTGATATTAAGGTTTTATCATGATAGACACAGATTTAACTGCTGTGACATGCAGCAAGCCTTTATTTATTAAATATATTATTTATTAAAATCAAATAAAACCACTTCTCATAAAGAAAAATGGTGGTCTTTTTAATGAAATACCAATGGTTATACAGGGTAATTATGCATTCTTTATAACAACTTTTTTACCGTATTCTTCATTCTTTCAAGCAGACATAACTATTTATATAAATAAATTTAGATTAATCTTTATTTTTTCTAAAGGGATTTAGTCAAGAGCAGTGAGTGAGGTGTGTTTTGTTTTTTGTTTTTTTGTTTTTTCTCTCCCTTCTTGCCTTTTGTTACTTGATTAACATCAATGTCACAGACAATAGCAACTAAATTAGGCTGCTGTCCCTTTAAAATCGAATGCGTGGATGCAATGTACTGATACATGTCTGATAATCTCCTAACTATTTACGTTCACATAGGACAGAACTGGTGTATTTACGTGAATACTTGTCAAAACAGTTTACCATAATTTTGTGTATTTCTCAGTTCATGCGACACAAAAGAGTACTTGTGTGCTTTGTGAGAGGCGCTGCATTAGCGTGCACACTCAAAAAAAAAACAAACAAAAAAAGCAGACTGAATTAAATTCTTTTGCGCCATCAGAAGATTTATCCATATAAATCTATATGCTTTTCGCTTGCTCCCAGATATTGACATTTTTTTAACATTTTATGAGACGTGTAGCAAATATTTGCCAGCCTATATCCTGCTGGATAGATCAATAGGCTATGTTACAGTTTAAATGTGCGCATCTAAGCTCTTAACCGTGCAGCAGATTCGTTCTCAATGAATCTCTTCCCAGATCGTCCCTCCCTAACATTTTCGTTTTGCAGAGATGGCAAAAGTACACGCATCCTTCACTTAAGTAGAATTACAGATACTCATGTTTAAAAATTCTCTGGTAAAAGTAGGAGTACTGGCTACACTTTTTTACAAAACACATTAATACAAATAGCTTATATTTAAAATTTTGTTAGCTAATGAATGTATCAAGGCTGAACAACCACTATGTAGAACAGGGCAGGACTGGGACAAAATTTCAGGTTGGGAAATCTCACACTCACAGGCCATACCGTACACAACAACAAATTCGGAAAACTCTATTTTTTTGTATCGCCATCACATTTAAAAAAAAAAAAAAAAAAAAAAAAAGCTTTAAAACCTTAGGTTGGGGCTGTGCAAAATAATTAAAGGTTCTCTCTTGAACTGCACCTTTATTTCCATTTTCCTTTTCAGTCTCTTTATCTTCCATGATATCTCTCTGCATCTCACTTTGTGTGTGTTTACTTTTTTTCCACTAATTTTCTTGTACCTGTCCCTTTTCCCATCAGCCATCTACTGTTATGAACAGAACAGTCTCCACCTTCTTGCAAAACAACCTCATTGTATTCGGTTTGCAATAACATAACTTTATTTTAGGTCAGTTTAAAGGATCACATTATGACCATGTGTTTTTATCTTACAATTACTTAAATACTATAGATTTAATAAAACTAGATTTTCTAAATTGCCTACAATAGTTGACTCCAATAATCGTGAAAATTTCTTTACAGAAAAAATTCTAATACAGAACATGTTACTGCATTATCGTGAGTCAAAATTAACCCTGTTTTTTGGAGGATTAATTTACAACCTTAATTTTATTACAAATTAGTTAGTCTCTGGTTAGTGTAGCAAAACCATGGCTAATTTGTGGTTACCATGGTTTAACTATAGTAACCATGGTTTTTGGTTTTAATTGTCGAAAAGGTTGTTATCTGCCCCAGCGTACTCTAAACGTATTATAAAACAATGTCTTATAACATTTGTTTACTACTTTACTGCTATAACTTTACAGTAGATAATAATGTCCTTTAGCATACAGTATTTTGAGTGATGATAGTAATTAATTTAGTTTAGTTTACAGTAGCTATTATTAAGCCTCTGGCTACTGCTAAGAGTTGCTAGCACTTCAGTAAACAAAGATAAAACTATAGTTACAGATGAAAATAACCTGCACTTGAAGTCCTGAACAGGTCAGTAATTTTGCCTCTCTGATCCGCTCCATTCTGGAGTCACTCGCAATGGTTACTCTGATAGAAACCATTTGGAAGGGGTGCGTGCACGTGAGACGAATCGTGTTGCCAGTACAGACTAACCTATTTAGATTTAGAGATTTGTTCTCAAATGGTGATCCACAAAATGCATATTGAAACTAAAGTAACGAGCCTGGTTTGAAAATGTAAGAAGTAGAAAGTACAGATGTTTGTATAAAAATGTAAGGAGTAAAAGTAAAAAGTAGTCAGAAAAATAAATGAAGTAAAGTACTGATAGCAGAAAAATCTACTTAAGTACAGTAATGAAGTATTTGTACGTACTTCATCTCTGTCGTTTTGTTTTTATTCATCGACAATTTTCGTCATAGTTTTTGTCATTTCAAAATGAGTTTTTGTTTTATCGTCTCGTTTTCATCTGTGGAAAAAAAAAATGTCTGTTAACACTGTTAATTGGCTCTTTCATGACTCTTTCCATCCTCTGCTCTGTTCTTTCAGATCTCCCTGGTGAGAATGCCATATGCCTGTAAGCTGTTATTCCAGGAGCTGATGTCTATGAGCATTGCCCCACGGATGATGACCAGCTAAACCGCACAAAGATGCTTTACAGAAAACAGGATATACATAATAGAATAATGGAAAAAAAATCATAGGGAAAATGATTTTACATGAATCCCAACAGCACTTCCTGTGGTAACTGCTGGGCTTGTGAACTTCTGCATTTTTTTTTTTTTTTTTTTTTTTGTCGTTTTTCATGTTATTGTTCTGGAACAGATGTTTTGGCTGTTCAGTGTAGAATAAAATAAAATTTCTTTTTAAAAAAACAAAAAAATTGTGGTCATGAAGATGTGATTGCTTAGTTTTCCACACAGACAACACACTGCACGCCTCTTTAAGTACATCTTTATTCATTAGTGTAATACAAATATCAAAACATATAAACAGATGCATTAGATGCTCAGACTTTTAGAGGACATTTAATTTTATTGTAATTTAGGAACCAACAGGAAGTATTAATTCTTAACACCCAAACAAATTTAACTAAATCCTCTACGTAACTGTCAGTTTTTGCTATATTTAGCTCAGAGATGTCCAAATAAGTTGGTCTCAAATAAGTAAAAAAGGTACATCTTAATTTGTAAATTTTTTTTTTTTTTTTAATTTTAATAAAATCTAGTTAGATATAATGCTAAATTTTCTTGTGGCTCATGGTTCTCAAATAAGTATGATTTTTGGCTTGTAGTAAAACATTTGAGAAACCCTGATTTAAGTAGTCTTAAAGCTTTTTGTTTTAACTGAACCTTGGAGGAACAGCATCTAAAAGTCTTACAAATTGTGCACAAACTGTTGACACTCAAAATTGTTTTTCAGCACCATAAATGTTAACTAGAAGAAAAGAACTAAAGGAATGAGTACAATTTGTATCTTAAAAAAACATCTTGGAAAAAAATAAAGAGAAGCAAAACATGCATATGATAAATGGAGACGAGCTATTTGAGTGCCTTTGCATGAATGCGAGTGTAAATATGATGTGCTGTATGAAGTGTACATGCCTGAATGTTTGCATTCTTGTGTACGAGTGCGCGTATCTCTTTAAAAATCAATCTGATGGTCGTCCTGGTTGGCGCTTTACAATATCGAAATTGTTCTGCAGGCAGACACGTAGAGTGAGGTAAAGCGTGTGAATGGAGAAATCTCGGGGTCTGGATTTTTATGAGTGTCTCTGAACAACATCTGTAGTATAAAGTGTCCATGTGCGAGTTGCTGTTTGTGGTTCAGGCGGTGATTGGGCTAGATGCTTGTTAGTGCACAGGCGTAGTGTTTTAACATCTCAGAGTCCACATCCTCTTACAGCTCGCTCTCTGTCACTGCATACAAACACACAAGAGACACCAATGACAATGAAGTCTTGCTGCACAACAAGGAATAGTTATACAGCCAAACGGAGGTAAGTATTTGGCATTACATAACCTAAAAATGAAAATTCTGCTCCAAAATCACTATAAAAGTAGTTCATATAACTTGTGTGCTATATTCCATATCATATGTGAGGAACAGATTGAGATTTAAAGGGATAGTTTACCCAATAATGAATATTCTACCATCATTTACTCACCCTCAAGTTGTTGATATTTCAAAAGATATTTCAGCCCTCCATACACACCTTGACATTAGAATTGCCACTGGCTAGTAATTTTCTTTTAGTTTACTTGCCAGACTGATAGACTATTATATATGATGATAGTGATAGTTGTTCTTGAGTCTTTTGTTTGTTCTGAACAGTTAAACTGCCTGCTGTTCATAAGAACAATCCTTCAGGTCCCACAGATTCTTTGGTTTTTAAGCCTTTTTGTATATTTGAACCCTTTCCAACAATGTCTATGATTTTGAGATCCATCTTTTCACACTGAGGACAACTAAGGGACTCATATGCAACTATTACAGAAGGTTCAAACACTCACTGATACTCCAGAAGGAAAAATGGTGCGTTAAGAGCCGGGGGTGAAAACTTTTGAATTTGAAGATCAGGGTAAATTGAACTTATTTTGTCTTCTGGGAAACATGTACATCTTCTGTAGCCTCTAAAAGGCAGTACTAAATGAAAAAAAAAAAAGATATTTAGGAAAAATATGAAGAATTTACTCATCTTCATTCTGTTCAAAAGTTTTCACCCTTGGCTCTTAATGCTTTTCCGTCTGCCGCATCAGTGAGCGTTTGTAATTTCTGTAATAGTTGCAGTCCCTCAGTTGTCCTCAGTGTAAAAAGATGGATCTCAAAATCATACAGTCATTGTTGGAAAGGGTTCAAATACACAACAATAATAACAATAATACTGACAAGATAATAATACTACGAATTCTACTACTAATAGCAATATAAAACGCACTAAGAATTAATGAGCTGCTGTGTTCATGAATATTAATCACGTTGCATGCGTTCGCTCGAAGTGATTTGCTGAAATCAAAACGAGGACAATAATATGTGAGCTCCAGCCAATGAGATTGCCGTTTGCGCATTAGTTCCGCCCACTACCGGAGAAACGTATGGTTGTTCTTAAAAGCTAAAGAATTCCACATGAACTCTTTTGTTATGACAGGACAATACAACAAACAATATCGTTTACATGTAGCTCCTCAATCCTGCATGGTATGTAAGACTCTTTCACTCTCTCTCTCTCTTTCTTTGCGTGTGTGTGAGAAATAGTGCTCTCAGGAGTTTACACTAGAGTTTACGGTACATCAAATAACTTACAGGTAACGTTACGCTGCTCATCAATTGAGATGAACTGAAAAATAGCACAGAATCAGATCGCTTAACGGAGAGTGAAATTCTGAAGCGCTCGTCAATGGCTAGCGTCAACTGTTTGATGGAAGATAAGATTTCTGTTGAAAGATACAGGTTTGGAACAACTTAAAGGGACAGTTCACCTAAAATAAAAATTCATTCATTACTCACCCTCATGTCGCTCCAAACCAGTAAGCTTTTCGTTCATGTTCGGAACACAAATTAAGATATTTTTGATGAAATCTGAGAACTTTTTGACATTGCGTAGACAGCAATGGAACTACGCTTGTCGATCGACACTGAAGAGAAGAAATTGTTGAATAAAGTGGTTCTTTTTTTCTTTGCGCAAAAAAAAAAAAGTATTCGCATAGCTTCATAACATTACGGTTGAACCACTGATGTCACATGGACTATTTTATCAATGTCCTTACTACCTTTCTGGGCCTTGAACGTGGTAGTTGCGTTGCTGTCTATGCAGGGTCAGAAAGATTTAATCAAAAATATCTTAATTTGCGTTCTGAAGATGAACGAAGGTCATGAGGGCAAGCAATTGATGACAGAATTTTAATTTTTGGGTGAACTATACTTTTAAAGGTAAGTAAATAATGACAAAATTTTAATTTTGGGTAAAAAATTCCTTTAAACAGTATTAATTTAGTATTATTTATGTTTTGCAGTATTTATTTTGATAGTTTTCTTTTATATTTCTGTTAAGCTTTTTTCAGTTCCACAGAATGGCTCCAACGTATAGAAAACAGCTGCTTGGTCATTCTGCTATACATAGACAAAAAAAGTCATATGGGTTTGGAACAACATAATGGTGAGTAATGATTTAGCTAGCAGGCTTCTTTAGAAATCATTCAATCTCAACTAAGCTGGAATTTTACAGCATGCTCTAGTGAAGCTAAATTTTGATTGACTGACAACCAGCGTATATGTTCCTCACAAAGATGTTTTATGGCCTGTCAACATCCAATAGCAGAAACTCTTGTCACTGCAACCATCTTGCTCCTAGGGAACTGGCAGGTGATGAGGGCCAAGAAAACACAGCTTGGCATGATAGAACATGTTCTATACAGCATCTGCTGCACGCATGAGTTTCTACTACATTCTCTACTAATGCAGATCTTTTATGTATCCTGATGCATGAAGTAGGTGCGAAAAGACTGATTTATTGTACAACACTCAACCGCTATTCAACTGCACTCACTCACCCTTTTTGGGAGGAATGTCATTGATGGAGTCCACCACGTGAACGGCGCCCACGGCCGAGGCTTCGCCCTGAATGTTGCTAGCGTGACACTCGTAGGAGCCGTCCTCATCCTTGGTAAGTGGAGATATCTGCAACAGATGGCCATCAGCCGCAGTTTTCACTCAGTCTGTTCTCAGTGTTTCGATAAGTGCAGAGATTTCTAAACAAATGTAACCTGAGATGAGCATAGAGTGCTTTCACAGCAGCACTACCAACAAAAAATGCTGTAACGGTTTTGCGCCATGCAATAAATAACACTCATAACTTGTAGCGGAAAGCTTGTAGTAGTTGCGCACGGAGAGATATACAAACGAGAAAGTTTATATGTAGTTAAAACACACTTACTAGCACCCAGCCAGTGACCTCATGCTTTTCCGGGCCTCCGCGGGTCTGGACGGCAAGGTTGTCTTTGTCTCCAGGGAGTGGAAGAGTCTTGTCTCTGCTGCTAGATACCTATGAGAATCACAACAGCCATAATTATGTTTTACTTTTATACTCCATGGGTAAATTCAGATCAAATTTCAACATGTTAATTGCTAAGCACATGATTTCGTAGCATATTACAGCTTTTTTGTTCTGTTGTGACTGTGGTTATGCGTGATTAAGTTTCACCAGACTCTACAGGAAGAACCGTTTTATTCATGCAGATTTCTCTAAACTGTAACCACATGTGGAACCAGGATACAATAGATCCTAAACTAGTAAATAATGTATTGCATTTCTGTATGCAGTTTGATTTAAAGCAAACAAACAAACAAACAAAACGCAATACAAAGACCTTTGAGATCATTTAGGTTTGGAAATGTTTAACTTAAAATTGTTTGTAAAAATAGGGTTAAAATGAAATTTTCACAGGTATTTTCCCTGTATTTTGAATTGTGCATTGCATTTATTTTGTATTTTAGGATTAAAAGAAATGTCCAATAAATGTCCTGGCAGAAAATTACAAGTACCTTAGTTTTACAGTGTTTTGCAAATGGTGAAATAAACATATTAACATAACTTAAGGTAAAGTAAGGCTATGAAAATGCTTCTATTTTGCTTTTGTTTCCCTAATGAAATACACAGTTTTCACTGGATATAATATCTGCATATCAGTTTGAGAAACACTTTTCTCAGGAAACACAGTTTCTAATAAAAAAAACTCAAAGTTAAACTTGTTGCATGTTGAACTTTTTTCTAGAGAAAGAAGTATCAATTATTATTATTATTATTATTGTTCCAATAATAATAATTATTATTAAGTATTATTTTTATTATTTTAATATTTTTCTTATTATTTTAATTGTTGTTGCTGTTATTATAATATGTAATTTCAAAAATTTTCAATAATAAAATAATTTTAAAAAAGCAAATTTCTCTAACTTTTTAAATGTCAATAATAATAATAATAAATTATATTAAATTATATTAATTTTTCACAATTCTGTTTTCTGACTATTTTCATTGTTGTTGCTGTTGTTATTATATGTAATAGCAGTATTAACTGAAGTAAAAGAAGTGAAAAAAAACAATGCAAATTTCTCAAACTTTTCAAATGTCAATAATAATAATAAATTACATTAACAATAACAATAATTTTAATTATTTATTTTAAAATGTATTAATTATTTTTATAATTTTTATTATTTTCATTGTTGTTACTGTTATTATATGTAATGGTAATATTACCTTACGTAAAAGAAATTAGAAAAATGCTATATAATAATAATAATAATAAATTATATTAACAATAACAAGACATTTCATTATTTATTTTTTAATTTATTAATTCTTTTTATAATTTTTCTTATTATTTTCATTGTTGTTGCTGTTGTTGTCACAATTTATAATTGTGTGTAATGTCAGTATTAAGTAAAAGAAATAAAAAAAATGCAAATTTCTCAAACTTCACATTTCAATAATAATAATAATAATAATAATAATAATAATAATAAATTCTATTAACAATAACAATTTAATTATAATTTTAATAATTGTTTTCTATTATTTTCATTGTTGTTATTGTTATTATTATATGTCAGTATAAACTTTCTCTAACATTTTGAAATACTCCCCTCACTCTTCCGACTTTGTTTATTTTTATTACTTAAACTTTTTAATCTCCTCTGATCTCAGGAGATGCCAAAAGTAGTTAATGAGCAACTCTGGGTCTGCATCGTTGTAATAAAAATATCCCAGGGCCCCTCGATGTGAGGCAAGGGTAAAATTCTGCGTCCAAGACACAATCTAGTTTCCACCATTTATGAAGCATGAATAACCTGATCAGCAGAACCTGCACAAGAAAATACAGCCCATATTACCTCACGTTTAAATAAGTCTTAAACTAATTTGCAGACAGAAAAATGAATTAGAGCACAAACATATTTTAAAGACTAATATTTCTCAGGGTTTCAGATTTCCTGAGAGAGGTTAATAAGGAGGACTTTTTTTTTTTTTTTTGGTCTGGGAAAACACCATTAGTCATTTTTGTATCCGGTCATCCGCTTTGGCTTTTCGTATTAGTGACCGACTCTAAAGCCAGTACAAAGCAGAGTCCAGTCCCATGGAATTCTTTGATTCTATCTTTAAGAAGAAAGCCAGTCTCCTTTAGTTCTAGAATGGAAAAACGTGATAGCTGATGACATGCTTGATAAAGTGCTTCCTGCTCTGATCCCTCCCTTGTTTGTGGTGCTATTGTTTCTTTGCTGTGTTATTCATAGAAGTGGACATCCTTTGACATAGCTGGAGCTGTACTGTACGCACAAACACATCCTTCCTCTTTTCCATATGTTATTTGTGTCTGTGCCATAGGATCTGATACATGAAAACATATCAGCTCAGACATTATCTACATGCAAAACCAAATAAACTACCTCTTTTTTTAAAAAAAATCTGTTTTACCCTTCTCCAGGTGAGCACAGGTGTTGGTATCCCTGTGGCTTCACAGCTTAGGAAGACCTGCGAGCCGGTCACGTTCCATACCTCTCCTGGAGCTGTTACAATAACTGGTGCTGCATAGGACACAAAAGAAGCAAAATGATTTACAAGTTGCATTCTAGTTGCATATTATATCATAAGCATGCCATGCTTGAGTTATCGGCATGTGGGTTTTCCTCGTGCCTGGTTGAGAAAGGAATCCTGGGAAAAAGTTTGCACCCTGCACTGATGGACAGACAACAGCTGCTTCATTGCTTCTTGCATGAGCAAGTCACTTAAAGGAATACTTCACTTAAAACTGAAAAGGATATTTCCAAAACTGACATGAGCTTCCGAATGACTTTTTCTTCTATTAAACATAAAATAAACTCAATGTCCTAGGGCTTTACTATTAAATTACGATGAATGGTGACTGGCACATTTTAGGCTTCAAAAAAGATGTAAAAGCATCAAAAATGCACCTTAAAAATAGTACATACGACGTGTGGTATATTCAGTATCTTCACAGTTTATGAAGTTCTAAATATGAATGTTTTTCTTGCACAAATGCATCGATTCACTTCAGAAGGCCTTTATTAACCCCCTTTATTAACCCCCTTTCATAATGGATGGATGCACTTTATTGCACTTCAAAATCTCAACACCCATTCACTGTTATTATAAAGCTTGGAAGAGCCAGGACATTTTTTTAATATAACTCTGACTATTTGTCTGAAAAAAGAAAGTCATACACACCTAGGATGGCTTGAGAATGAGTAAATCACTGGGTAATTTTCATTCTGGGGGGAACTATACCTTTAAAATATGTTCTAAAATAAATTCACTAAAAAGATCGGATTCAATCGAATAGTTCCTATACGAATCGGACGTCGCTACTTGTTTCATGAACTCATAAAGGCAGATGTGGATTTTTGGTCTTTAACTGAGACAGTAAAGTATTGTGAGATTGAAACGTATTGAAACATAATACATATACCATTTTTATGATTTTTTATGGTGCTGTTTTGTTTCGAGTCTAAAGTCATTCCCAGTTGTAATGAGCTAGTTCTTCATTCTTCAGAAGTGCGTGCTTTGTTTTCCACAGAATAAAGTTGTACGGGTTTGGATTTGGAACAACAAGAGGGTGAGTAAATTATGCCAATTTTAATTTTCTCGTTTTACAAGTTTGTAATGAGAAATGTTGCGGCAGGTCAAACTTATGATTTTCTGTACACGGCTCTCTGAAACAGTTTGATTTGTCGGTCGCGGCATTAAGACGTTATTATTATTAAACTCCTAATATTTATCACCTGCAGCGCTGTATCGATCACTGGTGCTAAGTGTCGGTCGTATCTCACGGCAAACTGCAAACTAGATTTCTCATGTTTTTCTATGAACACAACTGGCGCCATAATGTATCATTTATCAACTGTATTAAAAATGACATCAGAGAGTAGAAGCCCGTTTCCGCCACTAAATAAAATGTAAAAAAAATTGTGATTTAATTGTGACTTTTCATTTCATAATTTTGACATTTTCACAAGTTTATTTTTTTAAGAATTGTGATATGAACTCGCAATTGCAAGAAAAAAAAAAAAACTAAGAATTTCGCGATTAACATGCAATTCTGAGAAAGTCAGAATTCCGAGATTCAGACTTTTTTCTCAGAACTGTGAGTTTTAATGTTGCAGTTCTGACTTTGTAATTCGAAATTGTGATTTTGTTTCTCACAATTCTGAGAAAAGTTTGCAATTTCCAGTTAAGTCAGAATTGTAAGTCTGTTTCTGCCACTAAATAAAAAATAAAAAAAACTTTATCTCACAATTGTAACTTTTTTTTCTCGCAATTGCGAATTTAAATCCCACAATTCTGCCTTTTTTTTTTTTTTTTTTTTTGGAATTGTGAGATTTAAACTTGCAATTGCGAGTTATAAAGTCAGAATTGCCAGATACAAACAACTGAGAGAAATGAAGTCAGAATTGCGTGATATAAAGAATTGCGAGTTCATATCTCTTAATTCTTACGTTTTTGTAACTCGCAATTGCGAGTTTATATCACAATTCTGAGAAAAAAAAAGTCCGAATTGTGGGATGTTAACTCGAAATTGCGAGGAGGAAAAAAAGTCAAACCCTGTGTCCCAGTGTTCATACTATCCATCCTAAATAGAATGTGAGATTACAATAAGTGTGTCCCAAAGCATAGTATGCTGAAAAGAGTATGCCAAAAGTCCCCGGATGGTCTACTATTTCAGGTCGATTTTTGAAGTGTGAACTAGAAAAACTACAAACATGGCGGATGTGCGCGACCGGCGGTTAGGTATGATGTTTAGGTTAGGTGATATGTTTTGAAAAAGGGGTTTGAGTTACTAATAATCAACTTTTGCCTGGTAAAAATATTTATGTAATGTTATCTGTATTAGATTTATCTGCAACAGCAATGTGAACTTACGGCGTGGTAAACATCCGTTTGATAGTTAACTTTTAAATGCATGATTAGTTTTCGGCATGAAACACCCGCGACTGGCACAGCAACGTGCTTCTTCTTTTCTCTCCAATACGGTAGGAGGTTAAATTAAATTAAATATGGAGGATGTTAACTGTGACAAGATGATTGCCTGGGCATCCTCATAGAACTCGTAATTACAACTTGTGAACTGGGAGTCTTCTGAGAGCTACGACTTGTACCACCTGACCAATGTAGGCTCTGTTTAGGCGTTGATAGTGTTGCCATAGAAAAGCATAATTCCGAGTCTGAGGACGTGAACAGCTCCGAGTAGAACATGTTGTCATCTCGAAATTACGGTAATTACGATATGGCGTGAACGCAGCATATAAGTAGGCACATTGGGATGCAGCAAGAATGGACCTTTCTCACATTTCCGGGTTTCTCATAGCGGAAGTCATCATAGTTGGGTAAAATCCGAGAGCAGTGAATGGGAGAGTACCACAAATATATATTTTTTGCATTCCCATTTGCTCAAGTAGCGAAAGAAAAACTTAATGATAGTGTTTTCACAACTTTCAATTAAAGGAAAAAAATTGAGAGACCGATATCGGCAGTCAGAAGAAAGAACAATGTCAAATTTACCATCCCTCCCGTAGACGCAGCATTAGAAACACCCTCGCATTAGTGTTAAATCGTTTTTTCTAACTTGATGAAAAGGTGATATAATACAAAGTATACTGTTATAAATATACATAATTAAAAAAAAATAGATGTCTTTCTCCCCTCTGAATTGGACTTCATAACTCGCAATTTATATTCTATATCACGAACCTGTGAGGAAAAAAAAGTCTGATTTTGTATCTACTTTTATTTTGTATCTACTTTTGCAGCATCTGTCTTGTTGCTTTTTGCTAATTTTGTAATCAACTAAATTTCTTATCGGAAGAAGTGAAATGATTAAATAATAAAGTAAAACAATGAATGTAAATCTAATCATGTTTATTTATGTTATCAAAACTAAAATATGTGCAAAATCTTCAAGTATGATACACAACTCAGATATGTAGATGTAATTCAGGTTAAGTGGGACATTTTTTTCCAATCATCTCAGTGCTGAAAAGTGTCTCAGTTTATCTGAATTCACCCCTATTGTTGAAGCCCACATGCACTAAAGACAAAGGTAAGAAAACATGTTTTTACAACCTGCAAACTGATACATTGTAGTTGAGGAGTATTTCAGCTCTAAAAAACAAGGTGCACTGTAAACTCCTGCTGAGTTCTGTCATATTATCAGCTTGCTGGATTGATTAGCAAAAGCCAGAGGTCTCAGAGAAAGCTCTGCTGGAGAAGCTTTTCCATATACAGAATTCTCTGCCTCTTTTAATCCCATGCCAGAGTGCTGTTATAATGAATTACACGCTGGTTCACTGATTCACATGGTCTGACTTTGCTTAAAACAACAGCCCGCTTGTGTGTTTATCTAAACGAGACATTGCTATTTGATCAGGCCTGATCTCCCCTTTCAGAACTGAAAATCCACCCGAGTGGCTGGAATTTCAGACATGTCTGTTCAAGGATAACGGAACGTTACCACCCTGTATGAAAACAATGGCCTCTGGCCTGTTCCGTTGTTGCCTTAACTCACACTGTCAATGTATCTGTGTGTATACAATTAATTTGTCACAGAGACAAAGTACAGGACAGGTGAGTGTATGAGCTCTCCAGGGACCCAAACACAAGCACATGACAGCTGAATCACATGAGTGATTGGATCACACAGGGCATTAACGAGGCAAAAATGAATCTGAAGTAGAAAAGTAGTTGTTGACGCAGCTGTGCATAAAGGCCAGTGTTTCATTTCTTTGCACATACACTCTGATCCTCGTGATGAAATAAAAAGCTGACCTTTAAATGGCTGCGGGTGGTTAGGAATACTTCTAAACACTAAATGTTCTTGCGACATAAACAGTCCATCATCTAAATTCAAACAGTGAGCCATTTAAACATTAAAGCTGCAGGCACATGATGTTTTTGCTCTTGGTTTAGGTAAAGAAACTATATTTAATCTTTTAATTTGTCAAAGATGAACCAAAGTATATTGTATTTACAATATTAATACTCATGTTGACACTTAAATCATACTTAAAAATTCTTTTGCATTAAGTTCAAGTTAAAGTGCTATAACGGAATTTCTGTTGACAGGCTCCACTGTGACAATTTACCCCTTAGTGTTACAGCTATTGGGGCATGTTGTCACAAACTATTTTTCTAGGCAATTTGAATATGTTAAACACTTATTTTGCCTGTCAATGTGCCTACGAAAAAAAAAAAAAAACATATTATGTTGAGGCATCTCACCTTGAGCGCATTTGCCCTTGTTCCGAATCTTAATCTCGGGTTTTTTCTCCTTCACCGCTTTCACACTTGCTGCTTTCAGCTCACAGCCGCTTTTATAGTTCACGCCGTCAGTGCCGCACACGGGATAGTTGCTTTTGCACATGCAGACCCCTGATTTGCTTTTCTTGTCTTTGTCGCTCTTGACGCACTCGAGTCCGGCCGCGCATCGCTTGGCTGAGACTCCGCGTCCCCCGCACGGCTCTCCAACCCCAGACGCGCAGAGCTCGCAGCAGCCGCACGCGTCCATCACCGTCCCGGAGGAGCAGCCGTCGGCCGGCAGCGGCGGACACTTACTCGGGTCGCAGGTGCCGCAGCTGCGGGGCTGCTGGTTTGCTGACACCACAGCGAGCAGCGTTAATAGCATAAAGCAGAGCATGGTGAGGTGTGAAGGGTCTCAGGCTGGTTCGGAGTCTGCCACTTCTTGCTGCTTTGGGATGGAGATACTAGACCCCGCCCAGGAGGACCATGAATTTACACAAGTAAACATATCCTCCTTTCTTGGCATAGTTCTGTTGTTGATGATATTTTTTATGGATACCACTGAATGTTTTTTTTTTTTTTCAACTGATGGATTATACATGTTTGGTGGCTGCTAGTGTATTCTGAATGGTTGGAAAGTGTCCTAAGTCAAAAGAGCACAGGTCTTATTCAAGTCTCATGTGACGGGGATTCTCAAACTTTTTTTTACACTAAGGATTTCCTAATTTGGTGATCCACTTTATTTATAAAATTAGAGACATGTTTATACTGAGTAAGACTACTTGTAAATATGATATTACACAGACAACATACTGTTTGTAAAATTAAAACACTTTGTATTTTTGGCTTTATTGTATATTAAAGTCAAAAAGTGCTTCAAATATCACCTGGGAAATATTTATCTTGTATTTTCACTACTGTTAGAGTAGAATATTAGATGTACAAACATGAAGAAAATAATTTTCAATTCAGAATAATTATATATAACAACAAACTATTTTTGTATAAATAAAAAACATTTTGAACGTACACAACCATTTAAACCATCTCTAGAAGTTAATACAGCCACTGACACCTTATGCTCTACTTTAACCTCTTGCCTAGATGCTATATGTCCTCTCTCTTCCAGGCCAGCACGGGCCACCCCTCCTAACCCCTGGCTATCCGATGTTCTCCGCGAACATCGCTCCAAACTTAGGGTAGCAGAGAGAATATGGCGCAAATCTAAAGATCCTTCTGACTTGAGTATGTATCAGTCTTTGCTTTCATCCTTTTCAGCTCAAGTCCATGCTGCCAAATCCTCATACTTCCACATCAAGATCAACAATGCTCCAGACACACGTAACCTCTTCAAAACTCGGAGTGCTCTCGGAGTCCTCTCGGAGTGGATGAAAGAACATCATCTACAGCTCAACTTGGCAAAGACTGAGCTCCTTATTTTCCCTACCACTCCGACTCTACAACATGATTTTACCATCAACTTAGGTACTTTAACAATTACCCCATCAAGTTCTGCCAGAAATCTTGGTGTTATCTTTGATGACCAGCTGACTTTCAAAGACCGCATTGCTAAAACTGCTCGATCTTGCAGGTTTGCCCTACACAACATCAGAAAGATCAGGCCCTTTCTAACAGAGCAGGCCACACAACTTCTTGTCCAGGCCCTGGTCATCTCCAGGCTGGACTACTGCAATGCTCTTCTAGCCGGTCTTCCCTCATGCACAATCAAACCTTTACAAATGATTCAGAATGCAGCAGCACGACTGGTCTTCAACGAGCCCAAAAGGGCCCATGTCACACCTCTCTTCATCACCCTGCACTGGCTCCCAATTGCAGCTCACATCAAATTCAAGACACTGATGCTTGCTTATAGAACAACCACAGGCTCGGCGCCCGCCTACCTCCACTCACTGCTACCAATCTACACTCCCTCCAGAACTCTGAGATCCGCCAGTGAGCGACGCCTCATTGTACCATCACAAAGAGGCACAAAATCACTTTCCAGAACATTCTCTTACACCGTTCCTGGTTGGTGGAATGATCTTCCCACCGCTATCCGGAATGCCAACTCCCTAACAACTTTCAAGCAACTGCTGAAAACCCATCTCTTTCGACACTACTTGACTTAAAAAAAAAAAAAAAAAAAAAAAAAATTCCTTTTCTACTCTTTTCCCTTTCTAGCTTGTACTTAATTGAACAATGCCTGTTATATGGTATTTTGAGCACTTCGTAGGTCGTTTTGCTTCTTTAGGACAAATCGCTTGATGTATTCCCCACCTGTAAGTCGCTTTGGATAAAAGCGTCTGCTAAATGAATAAATGTAAATGTAAATGTAAAAGATAAGTGTTTACAGCAAGATTTTATAAATATATTTATATACTTTTATTCAGTAAGGATGTATTAATTGATCAAAAGTAACAGTAGTTTTCTGCATTACCCAGACAGCACACTTACATCTGCAAGATGTCTGTTAAAGATCACTTGATCTGGAAAGCATCTGCTGTGTACAAACATCTGACAGATGTCAGTTTTACATACATTCTATCGTAATCATAAACATCTAATAGACGTCTATTTGACGTCTGATAGGAAACATAGACGTATTGCAGATGAGCAAACAATCTAAAAAATAAGTCTTGCAGATGTAAATGCAGACGTCAAATAGACATCTCTGAGATTTACTTGTGCTATCAGGGTATTTTTTTTTTAAATAAATGCTGTTCTTTTGAACTTACTAGAGGTCAAACGATATGTGTTCTTCAGGGGCGATGCTGATACAGATTATTACAGATTATTACAAGTAGACCGATATCCAAAGTGCCATGCTAAAGTGTTCATACCCCTTCATTTTTTTCACGTTTTGTTGTTTTATGTTTTTGTTATGTTTTCTTTAAATTACTTTTTTCACATAAATCTACACTCCATACACCGTAATTACAAAGCACAAAACAGATTTGTGACAACTCTGCAAATTTATAGAATGATTTCTGAAGGATCGTGTGACACTGAAGACTGTAGTAATGACTACTGAAAATTCAGCTTTGCATCACAGGAGTAAATTACATCTTAAAGTAAATTTTACTCTTACTACTTTTTATGTTTCAGAATGTTACTGTTTTCACTGTATTTTTGATTAAATAAATGCAGCCTTGGTGAGCATAAGAGACTTCTTTTAAAAACAAAAAATCTTACCAACCCTAAACGGTTGAACTGTAGTGTTAGTATATGTTGCAAAACTATACAAAGATTTTTTTAAAGTGCTCCTATTATGCCTTTTCAAATATGACGTTTCATGCAGTGTGTCATGCAGCTGTATGTGAACATAAACTATCTACAAAGTTGTGAACCCGACAATGCACGATAAATAAAGTTATTGTCTATCAAAAAAAAAAGTCGGTTCACAATCACCTGAACGAGTCGTCAGGAATTCGAATCTTTTTCTGTTACGGCCACACGTCACAAAGTAACAAATTTGCATAATGTCCGCCCACGTTCTATGTCGCGACCAACTTGCCCGCCCACGAACACAATAAAATTTCCATGTGGTTTACGTCATATCGAGAAGACGCTGTATCCTAAGTACAATGCGGGATTCACCAAAGGCTTGCTCTTAAAAGATGGATCAGTGCCCAGTTTATTTGGACCGGCTTGCTCCTCTGAACCTCTAACTGTAAGTGTTATTAAAAATTGATGGTTGTATTTTCTAGCGATCGTTCAAAATCATCCTATATCACTCATGGGGGTGAGTAAATTATCAGAACATTTTTATTCTGAACGTGGAGTAATCCTAAAAACTTGTTGCTCTCATGTAACGTTACTCTGTATCATCTGAAGGATCTGACGATCCTCAAATGCAAACTGTGTGTGTTTTGCCTCAGAGCAACCATACATTTGTGTTGTGTTTTGCTTTCTTTTTATATATTCTTCATTCATTTAATCATTTATAATAATCATTATAGTCATTTATATATTCATTTTATTGATTCATTAATTGATTAGTCATTTCTATTATATTATAGATGTTTTTTATATATTTTTTCCATTGTTGTTTAGTCTTATGACTGTGTAGCTTCAAGGGCTGTTTGTCTTCATGAATAAGAGATACAAGGGAATGTTTATGGGAACTCAGTTTGGTATAACAATACTTGTTGGATTTGTGTTCTTCAGACGAAGTCTGAGCATTGACACATACGCAACGAAGACTATTCAATAAACTCTGCTCCTTTTTATCATCATTGCTTCTGCTCTTCATTTTCACTGGCTTTTTCCTCAGTCAACTTCTTGGCTGATAGAAGGCTGTTAATAGTGTTTTGGGTATTTTTGGGTACCAGACAAGACCTCCTGTTAACAGGGTTTGGGTATTAGACCTCTCTGCTGACGAGTTGTTCTGATACAGTACAAGCTGCAGTGCTTTATCAATACGTTTCTGCGTTGGGTTGACACTTATACTATAGCTGTTTGGGTGTTGTTGTTTACCACCGAGTTGTGGGCTAATGTAACGGTGATGGGCGTTCCCTGTTTGAAATTTGCTGCACCCAGTAATGTTAAAACAAATCACAAAAGACTGGGTCATCGGACCAATCACTGCAGATTAGTGTCACGCAAAGGAGTAGTTTGGACAAATGATTCATTTTAACGAACAGTTTGGGAATCGTTAAGCAAATAAGGTAAAAATAAATGCATATTATAAGACAATAAAAGTGTTTTTTGACCTTGCATGCATGTCAACTTGTTGTCAGGGACTCCCAAAACCAAAATATGAACCTTTTATAATCCATAATAGGGGCACTTTAAACAATTTTACAGTAACCCTTACGCTTTTTTGTTTCTGCAAGGCCAGAATCACAAGCCAAAGTGTAAGCAGGTGATGCAAGCCATAGCAAAAAATAGAGACCTGTTCCTTTTTTCACAAATAACTTTTAATTTTAAAAGTTAATCATCTTAAAATTGTACTACTATTTATTATTCAGTATTTTCAAAAGCAGTTTTTCATAAACATTTAAACAGTGTCATGTTGGATGAATCCACCACACAGGCATTCACATGTTCAGTCTGCATTTTCAGTAGGTGATGCTCTAATTTGCAACATCCATCTATTTAATGTATTTGGCTACAAATGCAGCTGCAATGTCCTTGTACGGCGTTTCGGAGTCTGAACGTGTTGGAGGGATCCGACAGACGCTCCGGAAGCGAGGGGATCTCAGGAGCAGGTTATGTGCCAGGCCAACACAGCTGGAGCTGAGCCAGTACAGAGACATAGACTATGATTTAAAGAAAAAGGGAAAAAAAAGAATGAAAATCATCATTTAGATTTCAAATTTGAATATTTAAATTCAGAGAGCTGTTTTTGTGAAGCATTCTTATCTTGAGAAACCACTGCTCTGATAAGCAGTGAGAAGGGCCGCAGACAAAACACAAACACACCTATGACTGCTAGATAAGCACAAGACGTCGATTTAAACATCTGCTCAAGATATCACAGAGAGGCTGTAGGAAGTCTCAGCCCTTTGTAACTGTTCTCAGACTGGCTTCAAAATAGGGATGGGCGATATGGACTCAAAAATTTATCACGATAATTGTTGGTATTTATTGCGGTAACAATAAAAATGACGATAATACAGGGAAATCCTGTTTCTTTAGAGAAAAGTATTATCTTTTCTATGTTTACTTAAAATAGGGTGTTGTGAGCATTACTGAGTACACCGTCTAACTCACTGGAATGTAAATTTAATTGTTTGTACTTTCTGGACTGGAAGTTCCTAAATTCGACGAATTCCTTGTATGTAAAACACATGGCAATAAAGGTCTTTCTGATTCGGAAGCCAGAGGGCGCCCTTTCGCAGAGACTCCACATATGTTTTATAGTAGAAGTAATAGTACTGACGACGCTCCAGAAATCTCTAATCCAGTTATCGCTGTAGCTGAATAAAACGCAGATAGAGGAATTTTAACTGAGGAAAGACAATAAACATACGATTGATACAACATGTGGTTTTCAACCAATCCTGAGTATTTTTATAGGGATAAAGTATATTTATAATACAATGATAATCGACAAAGCCATTTTAATACTATTGCGTGGTATGATTTCAGCCTCATTCTGTGATATGAAGCCACGTCTGATCGCAAAAGGTTATTTCAAACACTTGACTATGTTAAGAAGTTAATTTGGAGAAAAAGCATGTGAAAAAATGATATCTTTGTTGGACAACAGGTTTGTAAACCGGCTCAAACACACGCAAACTGCATCGCACTTGCTACTTGCTATTCAAGGCTCAGATTGATTTTTGTCACACTGCACAATTTTGACCAAACCAGCTCCAGATTTTAGCTCCTCATTTAGCGATATACTAGTTTCACGTCCGCCTTTAGCATGCACTGTTGCACACAGAAATGTGTTAACAACTAGACTTTATCGTTATTATCGCGGGAAGACTTTTTCTTATCGTGGAAAAAATTTATACCGGTATATCGCAAACGATAAGATATAGCCCATCCCTACTTCAAAAACAGAATCCTTCATATGTCCACTTTTGTCACTAGATCAAAAGCATCAGAACTCTGGGCAATAAGGGGCATATCTATGTAGGTACAGAAAACATCATGTACCACTGCCGTCTACTCCTTTGAAAAACGATGTCACTTGAAAACATGAGTGATATTTATTCGTGTCACACAAGTTCAAACCTGTCCAGACCCTCACTTAATTTAAGTTACTGTAGACAGATACAGCAGATAATGTTTGAATGGAGTTGCTGAGGGCAGGAACACTTACTGACGGGACTGTGGCGGCTATAGGAATCATCACCAGAGATATTCCTCTGATGAAGTTGGTCACATACTTTTGGAACTTGGAAGGCTCTAGCTGTCTGAGGGCGAATATCTGGAAAAACAGATTGGAGAATTAAAAAAAAAAAAGAAAAAAGTAGTAAGTAATAGGTGAGTAATAGGATCTCATAAAACCAAGAACAAGTAGTATTTTACCCCCAGTTTAAAATAAAATAAATAAACAGCAGTATAATAGATCAGAGTTAGATCATTTTAATGTGGTAGTTGCACTGCTGTCTAGTCAGATTTCATCAAAAAACAAACAAACTTGTGTTCCTAAGATAAACTTACAGGTTTGGAACGACATGAACCCTCATAATTAATGACAGAATTGTATTTTTGCGTGAACTATCCTTTCAATATGATGTAACAAGTCCTAATCTGTTGAACTGCCTCACCTCTGTGATGAGCAAGTTAATAAGGCCAAGAGAAACTGGCATGATCCAGGTAGAGTCTGGGAGAGTCAGGTCAGGGAACCACAGAGCGCCACCTGTTGCCAAACCTGCTTCCGATGCTGATGAAAGTACAAAAATTTGTATGTTAGATCATTTAAAGCCTTCCTTATTATAGTGATTATAGTGATGCATTGCTAAAAACAACAAAAGCACACATGTGGAACAACTGACAGATGGATGTGACTCACCAAGGGGAACATGTCCCATTCCCAGACTGAGATTACGCAAGGCTAGAGACAGACAAACCCACATGGGCAGCTGGATCCAGATCAGCAAACTGGCTTTGAACGGGTGGCAGTTATCTCGAATATAAAGCTCAGATACAATTCGTTTCAGATTCTTCTTAAAATGGAACCTGTGTGGATGCAATTATAGTAATTAGGCAGGTGACATAATGAATCCTTTGAAGTTTTAGGTTAGCTGACAAACGGTATATTACACTGTTTTTGTCAGACCATGGCAGTGTGAGGAAAATGAATACAGTTGTATCAAAACATCTAAAAAGAAAAATTACTGGAGAAGCACAATTGCATTAGATATTAGAACTCTTTTTTAATATTGCATGTACGTTTAATATTTTATTATGGAATTAATTATATTTAGGTTTAAAAATAAAGTTTTTCAATAATTATTTAATATTTAAGAATACACAACAAGTCAAAAAGTTTTGAACAGTAAGATTTTTAATCTTTTTTTTACCAATTTTACCAAAGTGTTTTTACCATTTAAAATAACTGCTTTCTTTCTGAATATATTTTAACATGTAATTTATTCCTGTGGTGCAAAGCTGGATTTTTTAGCATCATTACTCCAGTCTTCAGTGTCACATGATCCTTCAGAAATCATTCTAATATGCTGATTTGCTGTTCAACTTTATTATTATTAACTCTATAATAATAATAATAATAATAATAATAATAATAATAATAAATGTTTTTTTTTTAAGTTCAATAAACATTTGTTATTATTATTATCAATATTTAAAACAGTTGACTGCATTTTGTTCAGGATTCTTTGATGAGTATAGTTCCAAAGATCAGCATTTATCTGAAATAAAAAGCGTTTGTAACATTATATGCTACACCATTCAAAGGCTTGGAGTCGGTATCTTTTTTATTATAGAATAAAAAAATTATATAGAAACTTTTATTTATACTTTTATTTAGCAAGGATGCTTTAAATTGATCAAAAGTGATGATAAAGACATTTATAATGTTACAAAAGATTTCTATTTCAGATAAATGCTGTTCTTCTGAACTTTCTATTCATCAAAGAAACCTGAAAAAATTCTACTCAGCTGATTTCAACATAACAATAATAATAAATGTTTTTTGAGCAGCAAATCGGCATATTAGAGTGATTTCTGAAGGATCATGTGACACTGAAGACTGGAGTAATGATGCTAAAAATTCAGCTTTAAAATCACAGAAAAAAATTACATTTTTAAATGTATTCAAATAGAAAGCAGTTATTTTAAATAGTAAAAATATTTCAAAATTGTACTGTTTTTGCTGTCCTTTGATTCAAATAAATGCAGGCTTGGTGAGCAGAACATTTCTAATGTTAAAAAACATTTAAAATCTTACTGTTCAAAAACTTTTGACTAGTAGTGTATGTCACATTAAATAATATTTAAGATTTTCTTATCCTAATAGTAAATAATTTTTTTCTTGTTTTTGACAAAAATCTCACAAAAACATGTAAGACAAAATAGGTAAAACAAACATATAAAAACATACGTTTAATATAGATCTACTGTCTAAAAACATAATATTTTATGCAATTTTGCTTGAAGTAAATTCAATTATTATTTATTCATTTTCTGAGACCTTTAGTGTGGACTTTTCAAGATTGAATACAAGACATAGCAGACAGCATGAAAATAACCCTTTCCTACCTGCATGTTTTCTCTGACCAGCCCTTCTCTTTGGCTTTTACAGAGATCTCGAAGCTTAACTGGCGGGCCAACACAGCTATCTCCTTCTGCAGAGCTTCAACCTAGCTGGGGCAAAAGGGTACAAGGGTTACTCTTTTCCAGCCTGAAGTCCTTTTCAAGTCTTTCCAGCATATACAAAGTCCCTTGCCTATAAAATCTGTAATTCACTGGCCACTGCCATTAGGATTTAAAAATAAAAACTAAATATGGCCCGGACAGACCAGTGTTTTGACTCAGTTTAACAAATGACAAAATTCATCAGATAACCACAAACAACGACATGCATATTTTCAGTGGCTACGAATGAGAAACTCGGATTAAAAAAGGCCAATTGATTTGGCCACATTTCTGCTCGTGTTTAGATATCAAAACATCACGGTCTGACACACTACAACTAATGTTCTCACACTGTGGGACATCAGTAGGGGAGGAAAAAGGAGGGGAGGCACATTCTTTTTCTGTTTCAATCCTCTTTCTTGGCAAGAGAAACATCCCACAGCTGGGAGAGAGTGAGCAAGAGAGAGAGACTATTAATAAGGCATGATCTCCAGTGTTTACTCTGAGATATCTGCTGACCTCCAAGATGGGCCTTACATACTGTACTAAATGCAGATAAGCAAACAAATTCACATGAGAAGGGTCTGTTTACTTAGCGATTCATGTTAAACATAGTCAGAAACCAACACTCTCATGTTGCAACCTTCAGAGAATAGCGGTCATTAAAAAAGTAAATTATTACTTTTATTCAGTGAGGATGCACTAAATTGATTAAAAATAATGGCATTTAGCTTCGCCATCACAGGAATAAATTATATTTTATAATATATTCAAATAGAAAACTATTTTTAAATTGTAATGATATTTGAAAATATTGTTTTACTGTATTTTTGATTGAATATATGCTGCCTTTGTGAACATAAGATTCTTCTTTGAAACACATTAACAAATCTTAACTCCAAACTTTTAAATGTTTGTATACACACTACTTGTCAGGAGTTTTTGGACAGTAAGATTTTTAATTTTTTTAAGTCTCTTCTGCTCACCAAGCCTGCATTTATTTAATCCAAAGTACAGCAAAAACTACAGTTTTGAAATATTTTTACTATTTAAAATAACTTTTCTATTTGAATATATTTTAAAATAATTTATATTGTGATTTTAAAGCTGAATTTTCAGAATCATTACTCCAGTCACATGATCCTTCAGAAATCATTCTAGTATTCTAATTTGCTGCTCAAAAAACATTTATTATTATTATTATTATGTTGAAATCAGCTGAGTAGAATTTATTCAGGTTTCTTTGGTGAATAGAAAGTTCAGAAGAACAGCATTTATCTGAATCAGAAATCTTTTGTAACATTATAAATGTCTTAATCATCACTTTTGATCAATTTAAAGCATCCTTGCTAAATAAAACTATTAATTTCTATCATTTCTGTCCCAAAAAAATTAAAAATGATACTGACTCCAAGCTTTTGAATTGTATGGTCATAGTGTATAATGTTACAAAAGCTTTTTATTTCAGATAAATGCTGATCTTTGGATCTTTTTATGCATTGAAGAATCCTGAAAAAATGTACTCGACTGTTTTAAATATTGATAATAAAAATAATAATTAAAAATGTTTCTTAAACAGCAGTTCAGCACATTAGAATGATTTCTAAAGGATCATGTGACTTTATCAAAGCTGACAATTTAGCTTTGATCACAGGAATAAATTACATTTTTTAAATATATTCAAATAGAAAGCAGTTATTTTAAATAGTAAAAATATTTCACAATATTACAGCTTTTGATGTATTTTGGATCAAATAAATGCAGGCTTGGTAAGCAGAAGAGAATTCTTTCAAAAACATTAAAAATCTTTTAACTGGTAGTGTAGCTAAAAACAAAAAACAGGAATTTACATCCATACACATACAACAACTTCAACAGCTTCTGTAAAGACCTTTGCAATGATGATGGCCTGATAGATTCCCAAGGGGAGAGTGATGGCGGTACGCAGGGCCAGCGTTGTGCACATGATGCTGGCCCACCACGGCAGTCCCGTCATCTGTTGAGCGGACACAAGGAGTTGCTCTGTGAGGTGTACAGGGGTAGAGTCTGCAACGCTCTCATACCAGCTCGGTCGGTCTGTGGTTATAGTTCTTTTGGGCTGAAGCCCCAGGCTCAGTGTGATGGAGGCATGGCCAGCTAAGAGGGGTGACATGCGACAGAGAGGCCGGATGCTGTGAGTCCTGGGGTCCAGGTAGGAGGGGCCATGAGAGACACATCTGATGTGAGGCCTCAGTGTTGCCAGGTTGCCAAAGCGACATATCCGTAGAGTGACGACGGCCGTCGACTTGGTAAACTTCGGCCACATCATTATGGGCGAACCTCTGAGGAAAACAAAAATATTAAGGAAATGTCTCAGCAATGTCTGCACACAAAAGCAAGTTTTTTTGTCCAGCTATTCTTAACTGCACATCCTACTTTTGTTTACTAAAGCAATTGTTGTCAGCATGGCATAATGATATTAACATCCAAGTATTCATTACTCATTGGCTGTTTATGATTGTGTCCTTTATTACTTTTATTGTATGACATGTGTCATAACCTGCTGTGTTGCATACACTTGATATGATATGCCATTTATGACATATTTAAAATTTTTATGTTTTGCATCACTTAAACAGACTATTATAATGAAACACAAAAATATGAAATATATTAATCGAATATATCAATATACAAGTATCAAAATGCCTATCCACCACTAATCTATACTAATTAAAAAAAAAAAAAAACGATAACACCTTTAACCTACTCAGACTGTTACAGTAAAGTTAACTAGAAGAAACGTAACAAAATCATTACCTTCGTTTGCGCTTCCAAACTTAAGATAAGCAAGCTTTTTATCACATCATTTGCGCGTTTAATATGTATTGAAACATTTTATTTTTTTCCAGTATGTTCATCCATTTCATTCGGAATGTCAAAATGAGCAAAGCATGACAAGTCGCTTAAATATGACGTCATGTATATCGCAAACCAATTGCGTCACTGAATCGTTCATTTTATATTTAAAATAAATCAGCACGAATGTATCACAAGTTTTACAAAATATAGAGTACATTTAATGTGCTCTAAAAGGATTTTTATTTATTTTTCTATAATTCTGTACATTGTTGAAATCGCTCAAAGCACCACAGCGCCATCTTTTGACAGCCACAGGTCAAATAGAAACAGTGGAGTCCATAGATACAACACCGGGCCAAGTTTATTTATTATGTTTACTTAAAGATGTACTTTATTACAAAAGTTTACTTATTTACAAATTATTCCCGTTTCATCTGAATCTCTGTAACTACACATATTTGGATACGAGTGCTTGTCATATTGAGGTATGTTGATATTTGTACTGTTTACCTTGATGCTTACTGTGACAACAGTTTCCTTAAAACATTCGTTTGAACAATTAATTTTAGGGAATTGCTAGCAGTATAAATAATTCGTTAGTATATATTTCATCTGATATAAGCTCTTTTCAGGGTTAAACTGTTTGAAATATAGCAGACAAAATATAAACATTTAATGAAACCATTTGGCAAAACATCAGTTCCAGACTGAGATGTTGCATTTGCTCTTCTCTACACAAATATAAGCACATATTTGAACCCTCGACCACAAAACCAGTCATAAGGGTAAATTTTTTGAAATTGAGATTTATACATCATCTGAAAGCTGAATAAATAAGGTTCCCTCTGATGTATGGTTTTGGCCGAAACACAACTATTTGAAAATCTGGAATCTGAGGGTGTAAAAAATTCAAAATACTGAGAAAGTCACCTTTAAATTTTGTCCAAATGAAGTTCTTAGTAATGTATATTACTAATAAAAAAATATGTTTCTGATATATTTATGGTAGGAAATATAAATAAAAAAAATATCTTAATGGAACATAATCTTAATATCCTAATGATTTTTGGCATAAAAGAAAAATTGATAATTTTGACCCATACAATGTATTTCTGGTTACCACTACTAATATTCACATACTGCTTATAAATGGTTTTGTGGTCCAGGGTCACATATTAGCATGATACTTTTCAACAATGGCATTATTTTTATTTGCCCATTTGATCAACAACAGTGTTTAGTATAAAAGTATAAAACATTTTAAACATTTTTCTGTGATATTTACACTGCATAATGTGTCTAATCTAAATGTATAATACACAATGTATGCTACCACAGGAAAGAGCAACTAATAGGCCCTCTAAATTGCATTTGCCTGTGACATTGATCGTTTAATCCTGTACTCGGCCGGCAAAACAGGTCAGAGGTTAAAGGTAAGTCTAGTTGTGGGCCCCCCTAACCCTGCGTTGCTGTGACGCCCTGCGTTGATTAATAAGCTTAGTGGTGGCGCGCAGTTTCCGTATGCGCATCTGCCGCAGTCGGAGCTGTAGGTCTTTGGGAATCTTGCCTCCCTTGGCCAGGATCTCTCTCAGACGCTGTCTTGGTGTCTTGGTGAGGCGGAAGTCGCATATAGTGGGGTAATGCTCATATTCAACCCTGCAACTTCGTGTAGCTGGTAAATATCCCTCTGCGGTCACTGTGATATCATAGTCACCTGGGTTCAACAGACGCCAGAAGTCCCCATCAAAAGCTGAAACAGGATAGGAGAACATTTTTAGTTTTACACATATAGAGTGTTTTCACAACGCATCTATATTGGTGGCACAGAATGTAAACAATGCCACTGAACTGAATGGAACTTGCAAATTAAGCTATATTATTTAATTATTATTTATTATTTATCAAATAAGTGTAAGCTAATTTTAGCTCCCTGAAAGTATTGGATGATTGTTCTAATCATTCTTAATAGCGTTACCTGATCTTATGTGGTGGTCGATGTCATCTACTTTGATGATGGCATCAGCGATGCCAGCTTCAGTGTCTTTGTCCTTAACCACTCCTTTGATTCCTCTATGCACCTGTCATATGGACAAATCAGTGTTTGCACTACTTTTTGTTACACATTTAGGTGTTTAAATGTGTAAAATCATTAGCTAAATGTTTAGTGGTTGCTGGTTTTGTGTGTGTAATGTGTTGTACCTGCTCCATGTAGACAATGAGAGATTCTTTATTGTTCTCCCATTCTAAGGGCAGCTCACTGGCATGAGGGAACTTATCACAGGACAGCTCCACTGTCACCTCAAAACAGTTGGTGTGCAGGTAACTAAAGTCATTCATACCTACAGATGAAAACATAGGCAGAGGGATGGAATCAGAGTTTAGGGCTGGTACGATTTTTAAATGATTTTGAAAGAAGTCTCTATGCTCTATTCTGCATTTATTTGATCAAAATACAGTGAAAACAATAATATTGTGAAATATTTAAATTTAAAGTAACTTTAAATAATTTAAAGTGATTTGGTCCTTAAGAAACATTTTTTATTTTTGTGTGCTGCATTTTTATTTTAAACTATGATGCATATTTTTTTACAGAATTCAAAACAGCAAGTTCAGCATTTATTTAAAACCTATTTTTGTTAATGTTTTAAATGTCTTTACTGTCGCTTTTCATGCATTTTAACACATTTTTGCTGAATAAAGTATTAATTACTATAAGAAACCTAACTGACCCTTAACTTTTGGTGGTGTATATTGGTGAAAAGTACATTTTGAACCCTGGATGTAATAGCAAAGATCAAAGAGGTGACAAATTACATTACTGTATTTTCCTTATGAGAGAAAATGAGGGAATTCAGGTAGCTTGAGTAGATACTACAATATAACATTACATATTGCAATAACTCAGCCTATGATTTTTTTTGCTTTGTTTCATTTTGTTTTTGGCTAGGCGTTATGTAGGGATAGTTCACCCAAAAATAAAAATTCTGTCATTGATTACTCGCCCAAACCTGTTGTTCCAAACCTGTAAGACCTTCGTTCATCTTCTTGACACAAATTAAGATATTTTTGATGAAATCCGAGAGCAACACAACTGACACGTTCAAGACCCAGAAAGGTAGTAAGGACATTGTTAAAATAGTCCATGTGACCTCAGTGGTTTAACCTCAGTTTTATGACTCTGCAAGAGTACTGTTTTTGCTCAAAGAAAACAAAAACGATGACTTCATTCAACCATTTCTTCTCTTCCTTGTCAGTCTTAGACGCATTCACGAGAATATCACAACGCATGTGTGTGATGCTGCTGACACAAGAGCTGGCATTCTGAACTAAAACCCAGATGCGCTGTGCCTTGTTTACATAAACATGTCTGAAGGATGACTTGCAATTTTTTGCCCAGCCATACTTATTTGAACTTGAATATACAGAACGCCGGCTCCTGCGTCAGCAGCACCACACGCATGTGTCGTGATATTCTCGTGAACACACAGTGAAGACTGACAAGGAAAAGAAGAAATTGTTGAATGAAGTCATTATTTTTGTTTTCTTCGTGCACAAAAAGTATTCTCGCATCTTTATACAATTACAGTTGAACCACTGATGTCGCATGGACTATTTTAACACTGTCCTTACTACCTTTCTGGGCCTTGAACTTGTCAGCTGTGTTGCTATGCAGGGTCAGAAAGCTTTCAGATTTCATCAAAAATATCTTAATTTGTGTTCCGAAGATGAACGAACATCTTATGGTTTTGGAATGACGGTGAGTAATTAATGCTGAATTTTCATTTTTGTGTGAACTAACCCTTTAAGATTTTTTTTGTTTGTTTGCATATTTTATATATATTTTATTAGCGAAGATTAAGTCTCTTTGTGCTTTGTGATCTCAAAAGCAGCAGAACTCACTTCCTGGCACTGTATGCCAGTTTGCTCCGTTGATAATGTTATTATAGCGAAGAAAGTCCTCATTGTGACAGGGCCTTCGGTCTGGGTTGGACATCACATGGTTGGTGCTTGCATAAACGGTGGCCAGCCAGCGGAAGAAGCTCTCATCGGGGGTGGGAGTGTGCTCTTTGGGTGCCCAGTCTTTGGTCATGTCATACGGGTATGTGACCACCAGCTCTCCTCCATGGAGGTTAGCGCTGAGAACAAATGGTATGGTCTGCATCCAACTGATGACGGCTCTCGTTTCTGAAGCCACCTTAAATATAAGACCAAAAAAATGTGATTTATTTCAAATCTTAAATCTTGAAGTCCTTTAAAATGGGAGAGGTGCTTGTTTTAATCAGTGAGACCTCATATGTGACCCGGGACCACAAAACCTAGGGTCAATTTTTTGAAAATAAGATTTATACAATATTTTGCCAAGATACAACTATTTGAAAATCTGGAATCTGAGGATGCAACAAAATTGGAATACGGAGAAAATCGCTTTTAAAGCTGTCCATATGAAGTTCTTGGCAATTACTGATCAAGTCTTGATATATTTACGGTGGAAAATTGACAAAATATCTTCACGGAACATGATCTTTACTTAATATCCTAATGATTTTTGTCATACAAGAAAAATCAATAATTTTGACCCATACAATGTATTTTTGGCTATAGCTACAAATATACCTGTGCTACCTAAGACCAGGTCCAGGGTCACATATGTGGTCATTACAAGCCTACTTTACCATAGCATCTTCTGAAGTGTAGTACTCTGGAATGGGAAAGTAGTGATTGATTAGTTTAGATTTGTCTGTTTCCAGCTCGATGGCATCCCACATCACTGTGTTCAGATCGGCAAAGTTGTGATTCATGTCAATGCCTTCATAACTATAGCGACCAAGTGCCCACCCAGCCAGCTCTGAACCCTGTAAAACAAAGCATGTTCACAAAACACAGGTGTTATGAAGTCACTAAATGAACTTGTTTGTGCTTGATTTAAAAATTAAAACACACAAAGATTATTTATAAAGGTTATTTAGTATGCACTGAATGGCTTGATGTTGATTGGATTTGAATCCTCATATGAAAATCAGTAGGACTTTATTTAAAGGGATAGTTCACCCAAAAATGAAAATTCTGTCAATTACTCACCCTCATGTCAATCCAAATCTGTAAGCCCTTCGCAACACAAATTAAGATATTTTTGATGAAATCTCAAAGTTTTTTGTCCCTGCATAGACACCAACGCAGCTACCACGTTTAAGGCCCAGAAAGGTAGTAAGGACATCAATAAAATAGTCCATGTAACATCAGTGGTTCAACCTTAATTTTACGAAGCTACGACAATAATTTTTATGTGCAAAGAAAACAAAAATAATGACTTTGTTCAGCAATTTCTTCTCTTCCGTGTCAGTCTCATAGCTTCATAAAATTAAGGTTGAACCACACATGGACTATTTTAACAATGTCCTTACTACCTTTCTGGGCCTTGAGCATGTCAGTTGCTGTCTATGCAGGGTCAGAAAGCTCTCGGATTTCATCAAAAATATCATAATTTGTGTTCTGAAGATAAATGATGGTCTTATGGGTTTGGAACGACAAAAAGGTGAGTCGTTAATGACAGAATTTTAATTTTTTGGGTGAACTATCCCTTTTAGATAAAAAAAAAAAAAAATGCAGCTTTGATGAGCATAAATGACCTTTGAATGGTACTTCATGTGTTAATGGAGAAGGATTTTGGAAGCAGCAGAATATCCATAGTTTTCTCCACTCTACCTTCTTGTAAGCCATTTCATAGCCATCAGGGTTCATCGAGGGCAGCAGATGGATGCGTGTCTCTTTGACTAGGTGAACAATGCGCTGATTTTCACGTTTGTACTCTTGGCATATGTACTCCATCAGGTTGAGCAGTAGTTCTCTCCCCAGCACTTCGTTCCCATGCATACCGGCAACATAGCGGAACTCAGGTTCACCTGCAGGGGGAGCCAAAATGTCTTTGAATTTCATGCTCCTTCACAAAAAATAGATTAGGTGTGTGCAGCTATTAAGAGTGTTATGGTACATAGATGTACAGATGTGGGGCTCTGTTTTGAAAAGTAAGTCCATGCTGTGCACAGATTCCTCTCCACCTCCCCTATAGAGTGTGCTAACAGAGGGGTTTGAAATCTTGCACCCTCTCTCTAGCAGTTCAGAAATCTCTGCTTGTCTGTTAAATGTTTTGTTTTTAAGTTCAAAGTTTTTATTGCTATAATTTGTCTGGCTTAATGTCTGTGGCTAATATTTCATTTTAAAATGTACGTTTTTTGCCTTTTACATAAGTGTAACCAGTAAAGGATCATTCCGAGTCAACTCAACCAGAGGTCCCCGGCTCTGATTTTTGATTTTGTTAATATTTTTTTCTGGTGAAAGAAATACATAAATGAAGGAGAAAGTCAAAGTATTACATTTCATGAATAAAATTGTTAAATAATACCCCTGAAAATGGGTTTTATTCAACAATCTGGACACTGAGTTGCATTGAGATCCCCATATCTCTAAGATTTAACCACATAAGGCCTAGAAAATGAGGATTCCAAAAGAACGTTTATTAAGAATCAGAATCTAAAAGGATATTAAGGTATCTTTAATACTTCTTCAGTTACAATCACACAAACTTTGAAAAAAGAATATTTATGGCATTCAAAAAGGTATGTTCTAAGCAATGGTTTTGATAGAGTTAAATGAGATACATTTCTAATTTCAACGTTTGTTTTTCAGACATTACTCTTTAAAAGAAAAGATGAATCATCTGTATTCAAAGTGACCCACGTTTGGTTTTCACCACTGAAAATGTGTACAATTAAACAATTTACTTCTGGAGCCATATTGAAATTCCAGTATCTCTGGAACTGAACCATACAGGGGCTTAAAAGTTAAGATGCAAAAAGGAATGTTTGTAAAGAACCAAAATCTAAAAGGGCATTACAATATCTGTAATACTTCAGGCATGCAAACTTTGGAGAAAAAACTTGAAAAGTGCTTTTTCCCATTTTTGAATGGTCACCATTGGCATAAAATGCAACAAAGACAACTAAAGTCAACAGATTTTACTCACAGACTGGTCAATCTCTGTGTAAAAATAAGATAATGATGCTGGCATCTTTCTGAAGTCATTTTCCCCCCTCTGTAATTTGGCTCTGAATCACAGATGACAATTTTGCCCTGAGACAGATAGTGTAAAACTCTAAGTGGGGGAAAATGCTTTTTAAAGTTGTAGAACATGAACTATATGTTAGAGACTGCTAACAAATTAGTAGCTTGATAAAACAAAAATTATTCTGTGATTCTGTTTCTGTCTCAGAAAAGCCATTATATAAAATTTACATTTTATATACAGTACATTTAATACTGGCTCTGAATTTTTAAGCTAAAACAGGAAATATGTGCAACTGAGCTGCATCTGTGCATATCTGACCAAGCTTGGCTGATTTTTTTTCTATAAATATTGATTTGGCTTGCAGCTTGCTGCCTCTTTGTCAGCCAAGTTGCGTCTGTTTTGACAGTGAAACTGGGCGTCATTAGGTTCAGGTCCTTTGCAAGGTTAAATTCCCCCTCCTCTGTTCCTGTGCTATTTGACTAACAGTTGACCCATTCAGTCTCAGCAATCTGGCTCTCGTTAGCCTTGCTAAGAAAACATCATTCACCCCGCCAGAAAAGAGGAATTTCCAGAGGAGTAACTAGCTGAACTTTAACCCCCACAAGCAGACCACATCATTGATATGCCATTGATTTAAATGTAGACGAGTCTGGAAAACCCCTGAAACAACAACACTCTTAAAAACAAAACAAAGATTCACAGATAATGTACTCACCCCCTTGTCATCCATGTTCATGTCTTTCTTTCTTCAGTCGTAAAGAAATTATGTTTTTTGAGGAAAACATTTCAGGATTTTTTTGAACTTCCAAAATGCAGTTTAAATGCTGCTTCAAACGATCCCAAATGCAGTTGTAAATGATCCCAGCCAAGGAAGAAGGGTCTTAGCTAGGATCTAGTGAAACGATCGGTTATTTTCATTAAAAAAAATGCAATTTAAATACTTTTGATTCTCAAACGCTTGCCTTGCCTTGCTCTCCTGTGTATTCTGGCTCAAGGTATGTTGAAAAATTCCAATTGTATTTTCTCCCTCAACTTCAAAAATCATTTCAAAATCATCGTGCATCACTGCAGAAGTACCGACCCAGTCTGTGCAAAGTGAACATGCAAAGAAGATCAAACACCCTTTACAAAAAAGGTAAAATAGCGATATAGGATGACTTTGAAGTTAAGGGAGAACATGAGATGGGAGTTTTTCGACATACCCTAACTGTCATGAACCGGAAAAAAAACAGTCCAGGCAGGAGTAAGACAAGACGAGCGTTTGACATTAAAAAGTATATAAATTGTATTATTTTTTATGAAAATAACCGATCGTTATGCTAGATATGACCCTTCTTTCTCAGCTGGGATCCTTTCTAACCACATTTGGGATCGTTTGAAGCTGCATTTAAACTGCATTTTGGAAGTTCAAACTCGGCATACCATATCACAGTGGTTCCCAAACTTTTTCTGCAGGGCCCCCCTTTTGCAGAATAAAAAAAATTCAAGCCCCCCCCACCCCCTTTGTTTACACATAAACAAACAATTTCAGAAGGAATTATTTGAAACATAATAATTATTACAATTATTATAATTCAGTGTGTGATAATTTACTGAAAAAAACTAAACAAGAAACTAGTCACTTTTAGAGTAGAAACATTAAAAGTAAAGCATGCAGCTTTACTATTTCCTTTTTTTTTTTGTTTTGTTTTGTTTTTTTTTTTACTATGAAACAGCTTTCATTGTTTTTTAAACAGATTTTCTCAATTTTCTCATTTTTTTCATCTCTTTGTTGCAGTTGCGATCTCTGAAGTTCATTATCTACCTCATCTACAGTCTATCTACATTTACCTGGCACTTGATGTCTTTTCAAAAACTTGTCCATGCTTAGAGCAGAACTGCTATGCGTCATTCATTCATAATTTTACTCGGCTAACCGCAGTTCTCATTTCTGATATCAATTGCACCATCTAGTGGTCTGTTATTTTACGACAAAAACAATTACAAACTGCGAGTCGTCTTGAGGTAATAAAATATGATGAAATTCATATTTTGTGTTAAATAATTTACATGTGGCAAGTAGCCATATAATAAGCAAGATAATTTCACAGTGGGGTCTTGTATCACCCTATAAACGTTTCTTTTTACATAAAAATCTAGGGATGTACCGAAATGAAAATTCTTGGCCGAAACTGAAACTGCTTTGTAATAATTATTTATTATTTTATTAAATAATATAGTCATTTTATAAGACTTTTTAGTTTAACTCAGTAATTTTAATGATACTGAATAAAAAATAATCACAAGCCAATAAAATAACCACGTTTATTGAAAGTAACAATAAAACTGGACAGAAAATATACGAATATTAAATCTCAATATATTATTTTTATATAAAATAATGTATAGTCCTAAAAAGCTATTATTATCAGAGCATGTGATCAGAGCATACGTCACGAGAGGGTAGCGTCATTTTACCAGTGTTGTCCAGTACAGCAGTACTACAGCATGTTACAGCATTCATATGGGCCGTGAGCAACTCAACGGAACGCACATTCATAGAGCGGAATATTGAACGGTGCGCGCTGAATACTACCGGGCAGTGCGGATATTTTCGGCCGTTGTTTCTTTCGAATCTATATAAAAATCGGCCGACTGTACACTAGCATGGTCGCGCCCCCCAGTTTGGGAACCACTGCCATATCAGTCCATTATATGGAGAAAAATGCTGAAATGTTTTCCTCAAAAAACAAAATTTCTTTACGACTGAAGAAAGAAAGACATGAACATCTTGGATGACAAGGGGGTGAATACGTTATACGTGAATCTTTGTTTTGGAAGTGGACACTTTTTTACAGTGATGAACCATTTTTGGTTCCCCAAAGAAACTTTTAGTAAACAGTTTTCTTAGTGTGAAGACTATTTAATGATCTAAATAACATTTTTTCCACTATAAAGAAAAACTTTTTGTGCAATAGAAAGGTTCTGTGGATGTTAAAAGTTGTTCATGGTAAAAATATATATTTTTAAAAGAGAATGATCTGATTTGCTTGAAGTGTACAACCGAAAAGGATGATATACCCAACAGACAGGCTAGGAAACACTCTCCTGTAATAGAGTGCAGCAGTTAGGGATTTTTAATTGCAGTGTTCTATTAAAAAACTGTTTATGTGTTAAGAAAAAGCAGCCAATAATGATGTTTGGGTATGTTATTTGGCCTTAGAAATGACGCAGGTAGCTTGTAACACTAGAGCACGAAATGCTCTTTCATACTCATTTCATAAACACAGTTGACATAAAGCTAATGTGTTTCCAAAGAGGCCATAACTTGTGGAGTCTTGTAGGCTGGCCTGACATTTCTCCACTCTGCCCTGTATTTCTCACATTAATTGGGTCAAATTTCCTCCTGAACAGAATTGCCACACGCTTTAATCCACTTGTGAAATGCTCTATGATTTTCTAACACACCGGGTGAGGTTATTTCTTCCCACTTTCATTCTCTAGACACTTTCAGAGGTCTGCCACCATGGCTTTCTACGATTGCATCCCTGGCTCCAGTCTGCATTATGAGTGCTGGCAGGAGATGAGTAAACCACTGCCAGAGCTGGCAACCTCTCTCACCGAGAAACCAATCTCTAACCCACAGGCCAGTGTAAACACTAGAGTTGCCCAGTGTAAACGGACAGGGCAAATCAGAGTGAATGAGAGCGAGTGAGAGAGAGAGGGGGCAGAGGGTTTTTGGGCTGTGTTCCAATTGCTCTCGTTCCAGCATAAAAACTGATAACTGCACTCACATGGAATCTGTGCTAGAAAACGGCATGGAAAACTCCACAGATTTCCACAGAAGTTGAACTCCAGTTATTTACAAAATTATACGTACCCTTGGTAATTACATATTTGTTTAGTTTAACACATTTTACTTTGAGTTCCATAGATTTTCTCTCCAAAATCTGTATTGAAAATTCAATCTGCATATTCTGCCCATGTATCTTTAAGGAAAGAGATTTGCCACATCATTATACTATAGCTTGAAAAGGAGGTCAGTGGCCTTAAAGGAGAAGTTCACTTCCAGAATAAAAATTTCCTGATAATTTACTCACCCCCATGTCATCCAAGATGTTCATGTCTTTCTTTCTTCAGTCGCAAAGAAATTAAGGTTTTTGAGGAAAACATTTCTGGATTTTTCTCCATATAGTGGACTTCAAATGAAGGTCCAAATTGGAGTTTCATTGCAGCTTCATAGCGCTCTACACGATCCCAGCTGAGGAAGGGTCTGGTCTTGTGAAACGATCAGTCATTTTCTTAAAACAATAAAAAATTTATATACTTTTTAACCACAAATGCTCATTTTGGGAAGTACCCACCAAGTTTTTACAAAACGGATGTGCAAAGAAAGTCAAAAGGCCTTTACAAAAAAGACAAGACAATGATGTCGGACGATTTTGAAGTTGGAGGAGAAAACGAAATTGAACCTTTTTGAACTGAAGAACCAACCACGCATTACGTTTTTCAACATGATTACGTAATGCATCGCAGAGCTAGTGCAAGACAAGCATTTGTGGTTAAAAAATATATTTATTTTAATTTTTTTAAAGAAAATGGCCGATCGTTTCACTAGATAAGATGCTGATTCCTTGGCTGGGATCGTGTAGAGCCCTTTGAAGCTGCACTGAAACTGCAATTTGGACCTTCAACCCGTGGGCTCCCATGGAAATCCACTCTATGGAGAAAAATCCTAGAATGTTTTTCCTCAAAAACCTTAATTTCTTTGCGACTGAAGAAATAAAGACAGAAAAGACTTTGGATGACATAAATTGACATAAAGAATTTTTTATTCTCAAAGTGAATTTTGCTCAAAGTTGCTCAAAAAAAGGTTTACTTTTAATCAGTCAGTCTAGGTGTATAATTCATAAGTAAATTGAGTTGGAGAAACACTTTATGGGCTAAAATTGTGTTTTTATCCCATAAAATGTTAGATCAAAGCAGACAAAATCTTGAAACTGCTTTGATTTACTGTAAATGTTTGCGTAAATTTAAATTAGCCAGGTTTATGCATGATTAAACAGAATATAGTGGTAGATTAACTTGTGTTGGGACTAAAACTCACCCAGCTCATGTTTGCCTGGATTGTCTGAGATTTCCATCACATACAGTTTAAGGCCCATGTAGCTTTTGCCAATGCTGTAAATGCGGGTGATATCAGGACACATCTCGTTCACAGACTTCATGAGCTGAAAGACAAATGATGATGCACTTTTTCACAGCTTAATCTTACATAATGTAAGAACACATCAAATTGAAATGACAGTAAAAGTGAATGATCAAACATAGTTTCCTCAAACATACACTGTAAAAAACATTTTGAGTCAACTTAAAATAATTTGTAACCTGGCTGCCTTAAAATTTTAAGTTTAGTTGACTGAACTTAAAATTTTAGGGCAGCAGGGTAACAAATTTTTTTAAGCTGACTCAACAAATTGTGTTTTTTATTTTTTACAGTGTAAAGCAATACAATTTCAAAGCAATTTTATAATGAGATGATAATAAATGTTTCTTGAGCTGCAAATCAGCATACCAGAATGATTTCTAAAAGATCATGTGACACTGAAGACTGGAGTAATGATGCTGAAAATTCAGCTTTGCCAACACAGGAATAAATTACACTTTAAATGCAGCCTTGGTGACCATAAGAAACATCTTTTATAAACATCAAAAAAAAATCATACCGACCCCAATATTTTGGAAATTTGTGTATGACAAAGCACATATTTTTCTTCAGATCTATTCATCTATTCATGTAATCAAGGATCCATGACTGGAGAATATATTAAAACATTCCTTGCATTTATCTTTCTATGTGTATATAAACATGGTTTTTGTTACTTGCCCGCAGGGTTGTGTTAATGTAGACACTGTTGCATAATAGTTGGTCAGGCTGACCGCAAATGGTCCGCAAGGCAGTGTTCACATCCTGACGTGACAATCTGGAAAATGTTTGTTTTCCAGCCAGGGCTGGTTTTTAGATCATGCGGCTTGACTAAAAGACCATCTCTATCAATCTGGACTGCACTGTACTAGCATGTAGGTCTGCTGGCTTTAAAGGGATAGTTCATCCAAAAATGACGCAACTTATGGGTTCAAGTTCGAGAAAGATTATGAGGACATTTTTAAAATAGCCCATGTGACATCAGTGGTTCAACTGTAATGTTATGAAGCTATGAGAATATTTTTTGTGCGCAAAGAAAACCTGCATCCGGATCTGGATCACATGGACTACTTACCTTTCTAAGCTTTGAACAAGTCAGCTGTGTTGCTGTCTATGCAGGGTCAGAAAGCGCTCAGATTTCACCAAAAATATCTTAATTTGTTTTCTGAAGAGGAATGAAGATCTTATGGGTTTGGAACGACATGAGGGTGAGTAATTAATGACAGAATTTTCATTTTTGGGTGAACTATCCCTTTAAGCAGCCGATATATCATTTAATTTACCATATCATATTGACAAAACGAGCTAAGAAAAGACTCCATCTTTCTCACCTTCCTCATCTCTTTGTAGTTATGATGTCTGAAGTCCAGTTTGTCCTTGGTGCCTTCCTCAGCTTGCCATGGGTAAATATTGTTTGGATCTTAAAACACATTGTGGAGTTCATGAATACTACTGTGATCACTTTAATTCACAGTTGCATATCATTATAATTTACGCACTTATCAATTTGATAAATTGTTTTGTTTTCCTTAAATCTCTTAAGACCTGTGATCTCCATGATATGGCAAAGAAAGCTCTTCCATATGTGGGATGAATGAAAGGTTTGTTTTTGGCATACCTGGCAACTCACAGCCCATAATTTCAGCTCTCAGACAGATGGTCCCATTCTTAAACCAGGTCTGAGGGTTAATGCGTATGTATTGTGCCACCGCCGGCTCGGGCAAAACGGCCAAGACTGCTGTTTCGCTGTCCTGGTTCCCCTCAAACACCTGTTAGCATACAAGATCACTTCTGGTGAGTGATCCTATTGATACGATCCAAATGACATTTGCCAGTGGCAGCTGGCACTGCAACTCATTCTAGTCTATGCCCAAGGAGGGCACACGAAAGGCTGGCACAGCGCAGTCCGCAGTGGGCAGGCTATTCTTTTCAAAAGAGCCGCTTAACCCTGCCAACTACTGCCAGCGCCTGCCTCCAACCTCTGTTAGTACAAACCACCCTGTGCCAGCTGGAAATGCTGAATGGATATAATGATGTCACAACGATACTGAGGCTAATATACACCAGTAGCAGTGAATGGCGCAACCTACTGTCTGGAAAACAGGGCTTATTTTAGATTATCTCTTTTAAATGAGAGGAAAACTGTAATTCAGTCTCAAAATTATGCTTAATAGTGTCATATAATGAAAAATACTGTTGTTCGTGATTCTTTTTCTGACAAAAGAGAGAACTGTTTTCTACACCTTAAAAACAGGAACCTGCATTGTTACCTTAAAAAACCTATTCTTACATGATTTTACTTAAAAATGTAATTTTTTGGTATGAAATACTGTATTATTTTTTTTCACTGTTTGAAAACAGTCTCAAAACTATGGAAGCCCATTTCCACCACTGACTAAAAAATGAAAAAAGGTAATTGCGACTTTTTATCTTGCAGTTCTGACTTTTCTTTCTCAGAATTCTGAGATATAAAATCTCGCAAATCCGAGAAATGAACTCAGAATTCCGAGATAAAAACACAGTTCTGACTTTTATCACAGAATTGTGATATTAACTTGCAATTCTGAGAAATGAAGTTAGGTTTTTCAAAATAGAAACTTGCAATTTTGAGTTATAAAGTTAGAATTGTGAGATAGAAACTCCCAATTCTGAGAACATAACAATCATTTTCCCCCTAAAAAATTGGACTTCCTATAACTTGCAATTACGAGTTTATATCTTACAAATGATTTAATAACTCACAAGAAAAAAGTCAGAATTGCAAGATACAAACTCACAATTGCGAGTTTTTAATCTCACAATTCTGACTTTTTTTCTTGTGAGTTAAGTCAGAATTGTGAGATATAAACTACATTTGAGATAGAAACTTTTTGAGATAGAAGCATTTGCGAGAACAAAAAACTCACAATTCTGACTTTTTTTCTTGCAAATGTGAGTTTGTATCTTGAGTTATATAGGAAGTCAAATTTTTTAGGGGGAAGAAATATATGTTCTATATTTTATATCTTACAATTCTGATTCTATTTCTCAGAATTGCGACTTTATATATCGCAATTCTGACTTTATAACTCGTAATTGCGAGTTTATATCACACATTCTGAATTAATTTCTCAGAATTGCGAGTTCATATCTCTAAGAAAAAAAAAGTCAGAATTGCGAGATGTAAACTCACAATTGCTAGGGAAAAATAAGTCTGAATTGTGAAATATATTTTTTTTATTCAGTGGCGGAAACGGGCTTCCATACAGAACTCCATACAGAACTTTATTTTAAATGGGAAAAAAATAAAAAGTTGCAAAAATAGCAACTTTTTGACATCACATTTACAGTATGTAAATTACATATACTTGAGTATATACTACTGGTTAAAAAGTTAATAACTAACAATTAAGTTTTTTTTTTAATTTTAAAGACTTTTTAAAGTTCAGCTTTGCATCACAGGAATAAACTACATTTTACATTCCAACAGAAAGTATATGAAAGACCATTTCTTTTTTACACTTAATAACAAAGAGATCAACATACCGCCTCTTCTGTTCCATTCATGCATGGCTTCCATTTAATGGTGTCATTGCTAACTTGAACCTTGAAGGTTTCTACATAATCCAAGCTACAAAATAAAATTGGCATATAGTTATTGTTGGAATTCACTGTTTGTTTTAATTGTGGCATTATGGTAAAGTAATATATTATGATATGAAGTACCTCCATATGGAGCTGCGACCCTGTAGTATCACTGCTGTGAACTTTGTGAGCTTCTTGGCATCTATCTGTAACCACTGGTTCTGGTCTTTATACAGGGCGCACCAAGCTCCATCATAGATATCGCCATCCTCGACACCAGACTGCAAAAACAAACAAACAAACAATAAAACAGTGGTTTATTTTAATCTGAAAACCACAAACTGACAATTATTTATGGTGACAAATACACTCCCATTCAGAAGTTTTGGGTCTGTAAGGTTGATTAAGTCTTGGGGTTTCTTATTCTCATCAAACTTGCATTTATTTGATTAAAAATATTGTAAAACAGCAAAAATGTTAAATACTTTTGCAAATTAAATTAACTGTTTTGTATTTTTAAAATATTTTAAAATATAATTTATTCCTGCAATGGCAGAGCTGAATTTTCAGCATCATTCTCCAGTCTTCAGTGTCACATGATCCTTCAGAAATCATTCTAATATGCTGGTTTTCTTTTTTTCCAGGATTCTTTGATAAATGAGACGTTGAAAAAAAACAGCATTTATGTGAAACAGAAACTTAAAAATTATACATGTGCTTACTGTCACTTTTGATCAATTTAATGTATCCCTGACTCATTGCTAAATAAAATAATTTCTTAAAAAAAAACAAAAAAACATACTGACCCCAAACTTTAGGACACTAGTGTGTATGTAAATGTAAATTATTCAACCCCCCAGAGACTGCAGTACTTTACAAATACAAGCTTTTCTGAAGATCCAGGACTTTATAAAAATTGCATCTAAACAGTTTACTGAAATATTACAAGTGATAATGTCAATATCTAATGTAATGTTTTTGAGTTATAGGATTTTTTGTTTTACAGCTATGTCATAATTATTCAACCCCTATTCAACATTGTTGTTTTTAAGTCACTTATTTTTATGGTAGGGAACAAAATTATCTTAAAACACAATTAAGCCTTTAGAAACTATTAAAAACAGAATTAGCTTGGGGTGTTACACATACATACATTTAGCCCATGCATGTGCTCAAGTTGAGTAACAAATATGGCAAAGTCAACAGAGCTCTATAGAGAAGATATAGAGAAGAAATAATTTTATTACTTAGGAAAGTACAAGGCTACATGAAGACTTTCAAGACATTAATATTCCCTAGAGACAGAGCTGGCAGCCTTATTCCTTAGTGTAAAATGTGTTGTACCAGAAAACCTTTGAAAGTGTTGAACAAAAAAAGCACAAGATTATAAAATGTTTGATCAGAGCAACTGAGAAAAACCTGCAATGTACAGCCAAAGACTTGCAAGATGACCTGACGAAAGAAGGAAAAACATTTCAATGCAGAATATAAGAAGAACACTAGACAAGTACGGCCTTTGTGTTGAGGAATCTTGCTGTATACCACTCTTGACAAAGAAGAACAAAAAGGTCAACTTGAACTTGCTAAAATTCATTTGGATAGACCTGTGGAGTTCTGGAAGAATGTTTTATGGAGTGATGTGACCAAACTGGAACTTTTTGGACCTATGTATCAGCAGTATGTCTGGAGCAAAAAAGGCAAAGCTTATAAGCAGAAGAACACCATCTCTATCATCAAACGTGGAGGTGGGCCAGTCCTGTTATGGGGTTGTTTTACTGTAGCAGGAAGTGGATATCATGACCATATGAAGGATTTCATAGATTCTTTGAAGTATCAGGCCATTTTGGCAAGAATTGTGATGCTTTTGGTGCAAAGAGTGAAGCTGATCATCAATGGACTTTCCTGCAGGACAATCATCCCAAAGTATACATCCAAATCTACTTACGCTTGGTTCAGGGATCAGTCATAGAATGTTCTTGAGTGGCCTGTTCAGTCTCCAGATTTAATTCTCATTGAAAATATTTGGTTGAATTTGAAGAAAGCAGTGGCAATGTCAAAACCAAAGATTATCGGTGATCTGAAAGCTTTTTCAGGCGAGGAATGGGCCAAGATTGCAGTAGAGAGGTGACAGAAGCTTCTAAGCACTTCTGAGCAGCATGTATTGGAGGTTATATAGAACAAAAGGCTCTGCAACAGATGTTACTTTTGGGGGTTGAATCATTTTGAACATGAACGTTTAGAGCCAATTTGATTTTTTTTCATTATTCATCAACTTACGTTCTGAGAATTACTCAAATGTGTATTAATAAACTTTCTCCAATAGTGCACTGATGCCTTTGTTAAATTGTTTTCAGAAAATTTTGTTCTCTGCAGCAAAATGTCTTGCAGGTCAAGGGGGTTGAATAATTTTGATTGCAACTGTATTTAAAGTTTTGTTCTGTAGTTTGGCTCACCTGTATGTTGAGTCGGCCCCTGTGTGGCCCCAGGCCCATACGCTTGTAAGAAGAAGCCTGAATCTGCGAGTCTTTAACTTTCAGAGACTCCAGACCCAAAGGAGGACACTCTGAGAAAGCAAAAGAGATGATTTAAAGTGAGGGAGGGAAATAGAGGAAAAGAAACATTGTGTGCTTCTTAGATTTTTGAGCCAAGTGGATTTTGAATGCAGTTTCTAAAAAAAACTGTTTAGTAATCAGTGCATAAGATTTTACATTCGGTGCAGCTGCAGGACAGACAGGAAACTGTTGTTTGAGGAATTCAGCTTGATCCATCCGCTTTTCAAATACTTTCTCCCTTCTCTACGAGGCTATTTTGTAGAGCCTCTTTTGTAGCTGTTTTTGAAGCCTTTAGGATCCATGCTGGAAACACTGATACCACTATATATGGAAAAACTTCATATTGCAGGAATTCCCAAATGTTTTTTCTCAGCTAAACCCACTTAACCTAAAATGCTCATTTAAGAATTTCAATAATTTTACAATACATTTACATGTTCACATTTGGTTTTGTAAAACCTGCACAAATGGGAAACTCGTACTTCTGAGCAGGGAGTTCATTATTCATTATTCATCATTGGGAGTTACTCCTTAGTCTATACAGAAGCTTTATGATGCTAACAATAAATAAATACTTTGACTAATTCATTGTCTTGTAAACATAAGCATGTTCAAAAGCATTACTGACCGACTCCATGTGATGCTCCACATCCTGCCAGGATGTTTAGTTTATAATATTCATTATAAACTTCAGTACAGTATATATGACACACAACTAAAATCAGTTACAGTATGCATGGTATAATCTTTCATGCTCCAAATCCTGCTTACATTGTATATAAATATTTTCCACATGCATTATCTGCTGCTGTAGGGGCTTCATGCTCTTTAATGCAAGTTCAAATAGTACCTGGTTAACCTTGTGAACATCTTAATGAGCAAAAAGTTTGGATAAAATTTCCAGAAACATCTTGTTACTGGTTAGCATTATTGTATCTGATTGAGAGTTGCATTTGAACATTTGTGTCTGGGCATCGTGTAGAAGTGATCAGACTTTAAGTTAGAGACGAGCACATCTGGTTCTTGTGGGTGAGTCAGTCCGATGTTTTGTGGAGTCAGCATTCCTCACCAATTCATCTGAAAGTGGGGAGATTTCCTGGCACTGCTGATGTTTAGATGGCCCAATTACTTTGACCTGGACTTTTGTATTGCTGCCCTTTAAATTGTTTAATGCTTCACGTTGGTAGACAGCAGGGCTGTGAGATGCCGCTGGGCTTGTCTTAAATAGGTGTTTGGAGAGCTCTGGATGTAATTGTACTTGTTACACAACCACCTCCCCCTATAAATCTGCTAAAACACCCCAGTTTCTGAGATTAACTGAGAAGATGAAAAGAACAAGAGCTGTTGCTTGTGAAGTTTCATTCCGAGGGCTGTTCTGTTTAAAGTGGGTTCTTGAATGGGTTCTCTGTCCTCAGCAAAATAAAGACTTCAACTAACTTTATAATTCTAGCAGATGTTCTGTACATGTTCTTATTTTAGTTAACCTGATACAAGATACATGACAGAAACTAAGATTTTCCAATAATTCTGACCATAGAATTCCTACAGTTGAATATAATCTATGGAAAACCATGCTTTTCAACTTTGTGGTTTATTTGGTTAGTGAAAAGAACTAGTTCACTGACGTGTGACCCAATTGCCTTTTGAAACAGGAAGAGGACAATTTGTGCAGCGTTTGAATATGGCTGGGATTATGTAACAACTCTTGCTTGCATATTTGTGACCCTGGAGCACAAAATCAGTCTTAAGCAGCACGGGTATATTTGTAGCAATAGGCAAAAATACACTGTATGGATCAAAATTATTGATTTTTCTTTTATGCCAAAAATCAATAGGATATTAAGTAAATTAAGTGTTCCATTTCGATATTTTGTAAATTTCCTACCGTAAATATATAAAAACTTAATTTTTGATTAGTAATATGCATTGCTAAGATCTTCATTTAAACAACTTTAAAGGTGATTTTCTCAGTATTTTGATTTTTTTGCACCCTCAGATTCCAGATTTTCAAATAGCTGTATTTTGGTCAATTTTGTCCTATACTGTCCTGTACTGTCTCCATCTCAATGTAAAAAAAAAAAATACCCTTATGACTGGTTTTGTGGTCCAGGGTCACATTTATGAACTGATAATCTCAGAAGTTTTTTTAAGCATGGATGGATGGAGGAATGAATGATGCACAAATGTATAAATATATAGAGAGATGGAATTATGAATAGATAGATAACCAAAAAACTGGTTATTTGCTTTATCTTGTCTTCCAAACTCTCCATTCCATTTTAAAAATGATTTATTTGTGTACTGAATTCTACAGAATTTTAATTGCAAAAATATAAAAAAATTTAATTTATAATAAGTTATACTTGATAATATTTCATTAAAATTAAATATATAATTTTATTAGTACCTAACATTTTCAAAAGTGGAAAGGAGAGTGTCACATATACTTACCAAACACCGGTGGTTCTTCACTTTCTTTTGTGTTCCAAACTCTTCGTTCCACGTTTTTATCGATGTTCTCATTCAGGTCCTCTGTGTTGAAGCGCTCTGGGGTGGTCGTCGTTTTTGTGGCCGGTAGTGTTGGCTTGACTGTTGTTGGTTTCAGGGCTTTCGTGTTCAGAGTTTTCGTGGTTCCCTTAGTTGACTCAAAAGGCTTCACTGTCGTGTGTTTGGGAGCTCTTTTGGTCGCCTCGGTGGGTTTAAATGTCGTGGCTTTCAGAGGTTTGGTGCTTCCCTCAGTGGGTTTCAGAGCTCTGGTGGTCGCCTCAGTGGGTTTGACCGTCTTGGAGAATCTGCTTTCCTTTGTAGGTGAGGTGTTTGCATAAGCGCTGGTGGTCCTGGGTTTAACACGGGCTCTCCCGCTTCCAGTTGCAGATGATGCCTGAGTGTAATTTAAATTATATGATGCAGTTGTAGCTGATTTTTTAAGAGAAGGTGAAGTAGTTACTCCTCCAACTAAAACACTGATAAAAGTTAGCAAACATAAAAGTATAACAGTATGTGCCATGGTTCGCTATTTAGTCTCTACTGGGGAATCTCATTCCAGATATGTTGCTTTATCTGAACACATGAACCCCGTAATGTTGCAAAATCACGCGCCACTAGTGTTGCAAAGCAAATATGAGACCATATTACTGTGAATAGAGGGACAGAGAATTTGAGGGGAAAATGTGTGCCACCCACTTTTTCTTTGGTGATTAAGATTTTTCTCCTTAGGTTTTCGCTTTGAGTGTTTTCGTTAAAAATACAATATTTTGAGCATCAGTTCAGATATTATGTATAGTTCTTAAAGGTATTACTTGTGCGTTTCGTATTATTTATTTCACCAAAAAGAAAAAAGTTGAATACTTATAGTCCCAATTAATGAGTGCACCGCGCCATCTAGTGGCGATCCCAGACCAGACCTTTTTTTTTTCACCACTTCCAATTAACGCACTTAAAGTTTTTGGACAGTAGGTTTTTCTTCTTCTTCTTCTTCTTTTTTTTTTTTTTTTTTTTTTTTTTTTTAAATAAGTGCTCACCAAGCCTGCATTTATTTGACCCAAAGTACAGCAAAAACTTTCATTGAAATATATTTTAAAATGTAATTTATTCCTGTGATCAAAGCTAAATTTACAGCATCATTACTGGAGTCTTCACTGTCACATGATCCTTCAGAAATCATTCTAATATGCTGATTTGCTGTTCAAGAAACATTTTATATTATATTATCAATATTTATTTATTTTTTAATCTTTGACAAATAAATCACCAGTTATCTGAAATAAAAAGCTTTTGTAACATTATACACTATACCATTCAAAAGCTTGGATTCAGTAGTTTTTTTTAATTTTATTTATTTATTTATTTTTGGGAAAGAAATTATAGAAATTAATACTTTTATTTAGCAAGGATGCTTTAAAGTGTTTTAGAGTGATGATAAAAACATTTATAATGTTGCAAAAGATTTCTGTTTCAGATAAATGCTGTTTCCTATGAGCTTTCTATTAATCAAAAAACCTAAACAAATTTACTCAGCTGTTTTAAACATAAAAATAATAAATATTTTTGAGTAGCAAATCAAAATATTAGAATGATTTCTGAAGGATCATATGACTGGAGTAATGCTGCTAAAAATTCAGCATTGAAATCACAGGAATAAATTACATTTTAAAATATATTTGAATGGAAAGCAGTTATTTTAAATAGTAAAAATATTTCAGAATTGAACTGTTTTTGCTGTAATTTAAAACAAATAAATGCAGGCTTGGTGAACAGAAGAGACTACTTTAACCCTTTAACTGTCACTCCCATTTTTTAACACAGACATAAAAATGCACTATTATCCAGACTAACATTTTTATAATTCATGAATGAAAACATTTTGTAATATGATTTTGATGTACATTTTCTGTGGTAATACAGTGTCTGAGTTTAAAATGCCTTTCAAAGGATGAATTTCGAGATTTTAAGTTTTGAACTGATATATAATTTCTTATGATATCTAAAGTGTGAAAGGGAAAAAGGCAATGAAGAAAGTCTTTTGTGACAAAGGTCAGAACTCATGTTATGATGTATATTTTTTTAAGTTGCACTCTTGACATACATTAATCTATTACTTTTCCTATCATTTGTAACAAAAATATGGTAAAATATCTATTTAGGAATCTTAGACCTTTCCAACGATAGTTTGTCATAATTAGATTAGGATTTATTTGTAATATGTTGAAGCAAACTTAGGCGTCCCACAGTGTGGATGGTGACAGTTAAGGGTTAAAAAACGTTAAAAATCACTCAAACTCCTAATTCAGCATGGAGGGAATTAAATGTCAAATTTTTACACACAGTGTTGACTACTTCATTTCATTTTAATGTTCATTTCATTTTGATATTTTGCTACAAACCCCCATATGGAAACTTCCATGTACAACAATGGAAGAGAACAATGTCGTCGTCGTGTCCAATCTTGAAACATGACACTTATCATTTGTTAATAAGAACATTCCACTAGATGGCGACAAAAGACTGTGTATTTTTTAATGTGACATAATTTGCTCGCATATAGAAGTTTGAGCGTCTAAACACGAAGACTCATATTGTACAAGAGTTCTTTATTATTATTCGTTTTTGTGCAAAACTAAATAAAACGCTCAGACGGTTCTGATCTAGTAAATAAAATAAGATATTGTTTATGCGTGTATTGTTTATGCAAGCTGGACTTGAAATGTTGGTTATTTGCACTGCTGACTGTCTTTCATGTCCAATTCGAGCTCCTGCTGAGCTTTCCTATAGTAACGAGGTTCGAGACCACATCACCATCAATTATTAATGCATTACGCGCTTCAGTAACTTCATACAACTATTTTAGAAATGTGAAAAACAGACAAACAATTCTGAGCATTTAAAGCGGTTCATCATTTTATGTTCTATCAATTATTGAATGAGTGGTGTTTTCTTCTTCTGTTCGTTTTTAAGCAACGCTTGATCTAGTTTCCCTTTCTCATATAAATATTTTAGAGTGTCCTTTGACATCATAAATTAATTTAGCGCCATTATGCACTGAATGTTAATACAGGTAAACCTCAGATGATGGAAATGTATGTATTATTTGATTATTTACATGATATACGGTGCTTGTAAGTGTTTTTAATTTTGAACGGATTTATTAGTGTCTGCATAAGAATATTAGAATATATTTGAAACCTTTGTGCTGGAGGGTGTAGTTTTTCCTGAAAAAATTCAATTTGCTCCTGTCTCTCTCCCCCTTCTCTTTCTCTCTCTAACACTTGCACACACCGGATGCGAGAAAAAAACGTGGAGTTTGCATGGAAATTCCTTTCCTCAACCTGTCAGTTTCCCCCAGTACCACCTACAGTGAGGAGAGAAATGTCAACGCTTAATAGGAAACTTAACACTGCAAAATATTCATAACCTTAAATATATATGTGCTATATAGAGTGTTGTGCTGTTATGTTGTCTGTAAAAGTGTTAACGTTACTTTATGTACACTGTCTGGGGTCATCTTTACTAGTGTAAAAACTGGAGTACTAAGTGAACTATGCATGTCAAACCATAAATGAATAATTTGTCACTGAAGCATGTGGGATTGATGCTAGGAACCGCAATGAAAGTAGAAGAAAATATGCTTATTGCTCCCAGCGGTCTGCTTGGGCATAATAGTTGTTATGATTATAGCTCTATAAATTGAGTTACTAATTAGACTTCGATTGTACAGATCAATTAAATATAGCCTCTTGATTTTTATTTCAGATTGTAAACAAGTTTAGGGGTCTAAGCAATTATTCAGAGCTCCCTCCCTCACTATATATACACAAATTGTAAAATATTATAAACATATACATATATTCTTACAAATGTACACTGCCAGTCAAAAGATTTTTAATGTTTTTTTTTTTTGTTTGTTTTTAGAAGTATCTTCTGCTCATTAAGCCTGTGTTTATTTGATGCAAATTACAGCAAAATAAGTAGAATTTTGAAATGTTTTTGCTATTTAAAATAACTGTTTTCTATTTGAATATATTTTAAAATGTAATTTATTACTGTGATTTCAAAGCTGAATTTTTTAGCATCACATGATCCTACAGAAATCATTCTAATATTCTGATTTGATGCTCAAAAACTATTATTATTATTATTATTATTATTATGTTGAAAACAGCTGGGTTCAGTTTTTTCAGGTTTCTTTGATGAATAGAAAGTTCAGAAAAACAGCATTTATCTGAAACAGAAATCTTGCGTAACATTGGAAATGTCCTTATCATCCCTTCTGATCAATTTAAAGCATCCTTGATAAATAAGTATTCATTTCTATTTCTTTCCCCAAAAAAAAAAAAAAAATTATACTGACTCCAAGCTTTTGAATGGTATAGTGTAATTGTAATGTTACAAAAGCTTTTTATTTCAGATATTTCTGATATTTAGATCTTTCTTCTCATCAAAGAATCCTGAAAAAAAATGTTTTACATCAGTTTTACATATTGATGATAATAATAGTAATAATAACTGTTTCTTGAACAGCAAATCAGCATATTAGAATGATTTCTGAAGGATCATGTGACACTGAAGACTGGAGCATTGATGCTGAAAATTTAGCTTTGATCACAAGAATAAATTACATTTTAAAATTTATTCAAATAGAAAAGTCATTTTAAATTGTAAAAAATATTTCAAAATTGTATTGTTTTGCTGTCGTTTGGATCAAATAAATGCAGGCTTGGTGAGCAGAAGAGACTTCTTTAAAAAACATTAAAAATCTTACTGTTCAAAAACTTTTGACTGGTAGTGTATATGTAGCAAGGAAAAAAACATCAGGTGTTTATTATTGAATAATTTATTAAAAAATATGTATAGAGAAAACAAATAATATACATATACTTTCACACATTTAAAATTACTGAATAAAAATTATGTAAATCATGAATAAATAATAATAAATAAAAATAATTAAAATTACTTAATCGAATATGCACATTTATACATTTAATTTAAATGTATATTTAATTGAAAATACTTAATGTATATCAGTTGATAAATTATGTGAAAAAAATTGTATGTGTATGTGTTTACAATATGATGCTTAATGTATTTAATAGAAATAGATTTAGTATTTCTGTCATTCACTACACACACACACACACACACACACACACACACACAAATATATAATTTTCAAAATGATGTCTGGTTCCATGCATTTTTCAGCTGGTCTGTTTTGTGAGTTCTGAAGTCATGAGAGTTTCATTAGGAGCAGGTCTAAGTAATGTGTGTGTGTGTGTGTGTGTGTGTGTGTGTGTGTCCTGTACAGTGACCCAGCAGCAGTGCTATGAGAGCTAGCAGCATGCCGCTCCTTTAATGACCTATGAGAGCTGTGGACCCAGGCCATACACGGGGAACCTGAGAACCTGCTGAGCAACTTCTGTTGATCTAAGCCAGGTGAGGGGCCCACAGTTCTGCGAGACAGAGAGAGAGAGAGAGCTGGGGACAAGACTTTGAATGTGTGTGTGTGTATGGGGAGTTTTATGGCACGATTGTTGTTTGAATTATTGATGGCTTGGTATGCTGCTCTCTAATCAGTTCTTGTACATTTTATGATTCACTATATGTGGGTTTGCTTCCCAAAGACATCCTATTAATTTCGATGTACTTCATGTTTCTAAACATAGCTACTTGTGAATGGAAAATTCAGTATTTTCTTTAATAAAACTATAAAAAGCAAATAGAGAGAGATTTTAAGGTAACATACTGACTCTGTGCTCTCGTTCAAATAAACCACAATATCTCATGCAGCAGGTGAGCAGCATCAATTCACAGGAGTCCATCATAGACCTCCACAGCCTGAGAAATTTAACCTTCCGATGAAAACCGCAATGTCCTGACCTAAAACCAGAGATGTGAACAACAGCAAATAAAACACAGGACATACGCGGTGAGTAAAGTGCCTTCAGATGTTTCTTTCATATTCTTGTACAGCTTGATTATTTTTTTCAGGCTCCGCTCGGTGTGTCCTCTCATTACCACGCTGTACTACCTGAACGCTACAGGACTTCAGAATTATAAATATTCATTCTTCCCCTCACCTGAAAATCCAACAGCATGCTATACCTCACTGCTCAATTATTGATTTCCAGCAGGCTTATAAAAGTACGGAAACTCTGGATTGTTCAGAAGAATTTGGAGAACAACTGGTGAGTAAATTCAAGAAAATGTTATATAGTTTAACTAAAATATGTTTATTCATTATAAATTACATTACATAATTTACATTAGTATTTATAATCTAATGTTTTAATTTAAAGGATTAGTTCACTTCCAGATCAAAAAAATTACAGATAATGCACTTACCTGCTGTCTTTTTTTCATTAGTCGTAAAGAAATTAAGTTTTTTTTGAGGAAAACATTTGAGGATTTCTCCCCATGTAATGGACTTCTATGGTGCTCCTAAATTTGAGCTTCCAAAATGCAGTTTAAATGCAGCTTCAAAGGGCTCTAAACAATCCCAGCCCATGAAAACGGGTCCTATCTAGCGAAACGATACCAATTTACAATTTATATACTTTTTAACCTCAAACGCTTGTCTCGTCTAGCTCTGTGTGCACTCTGTTTTTTTCCGATCATGACGGTTAGGGTACGTTTAAAAACTCCCATCTCATTTTCTCCTCCAACTTCAAAAGCGTCCTACATCACTGCAGAAGTACCAACCCAGAGTTTAAAAATTGAACATGCAAAGAAGATCAAACACCGTTTACAAAAAAAAAAGGTAAAAACAGCGATGTAGGACGATTTTGAAGTTGGAGGAGAAAATAAGACGGGAGTTTTTAGATGTACCCTAACTGTCATGACTGAAAAAAAAATAAAAAGTTCACACAGAGCTAAACAAGATGAGAATTTAAGGTTAAAATGTATATAATTTTTTTTTTTTTTTTATAAAATAACAGATCGTTTTGCTAGATAAGACCCTTCTTCCTCGGCTGGGATCGTTAAGAATCTGCATTTAAACTGCATTTTGGAAGTTCAAATTTGGGGGCACAATAGAAGTCCATTAATGGAGAGAAATCCTGAAATGTTTTCCTCAAAAAATATGATTTCTTTACAACTTAAGATAAAAAGACATAAACATCTTGGATGACAAGGGGGTGAGTTCGTTATCTGTAATTTTTTGTTCTGGAAGTGAACTAATCCTTTAACTTTTTAATGTTTGTTTTGTACATTTGTACAGATTTGTATAGATAGATATTTCTCAGATAAAATAATGCAGGATTTTGCATGTGTGGATTTACGCTAACTTGGTATTTAGTATCCCATGTGAAGCATTTGACGTAAAGTCTTGGTAGATTTTGCATTGCATAATCGAGATTAATAGGGGAAATACATCTGGTGTGTTTTAGTGAAACGGAAACTGTGATCAGCAGGTGGCAAAAGCTTCCCAAGACATGCCGTTATATCATCAACATGCTGCAGTTTCGACTTTGAGTATTTAAAAAGTTGTATTCTTACATCTAGCAGAGCTTTTCTGTGAAATGTCAGTCTAACCAGCCATGTATATGTAAAAATCCACCAGAAAAAAAGTTTATCCTTCTATAAAACTTTCCTCTGATTCATCCGAAAAGAATACATGGATGAAACCCCCTCCCAAGACATTCTCTCTTCCATGAACAATAAATGTGGAAGTGTCATGTAATATTGATGGGCTCAGCTGATGATCTCCTGACGACCCCAGTTTGGTCCCTCTCATGTTCTATAAAATATTCATGATTCTTGTCCCCTTCCTGCACCCGCCCTCCTCAGCATCCCATAATGCATGTGTGATGTTCTGCTGGGCCGCTCGCGCAAAAACACACACCTGGCTGCAGGAGCAAAGAATGATGGGATATATAAGCATGATCTCTTGTGGTGAAACCAGCTTCGAGTTTTCTAAACTTAAAAAACAACACAGGAATTTTTTCCTCCATTGTACACCTTACGTTCCCCACCCCTGCACTTGGAGTAATCTCACAACTATCATTAATGTCATTCAGCTTTTTTCTCTTCTCCTCCTCCTTCGCTCTACCTGTTCACCTGCATCTGTTCTTTTGTCATTTTTATCAATGCGTCCTTCTTCTGTTGTTCTCCTCCTCCCTCCCTTGTGTTCCTCGTTCCGTCGTTCTCATTAACACCCCGGCCCTGATAGATGTAGAGAGGTGGCCTACTGCTCCTCGAAAGCCTCTCCTGGGTGTCCCGCGCAGCCCTGGCACCCTGTGTTCCTCTCCTTAGACCCGGGCCTGTGCCATCTGCCTCTGTCACTGCCACCGCTGGGCACCGGGAGTCGGTGTGCACGAGGCAGCCCGATTCTGCTGCAAGAAATCAACACACGCTGTGGCCGCTGCAGCTTTTCAACCAGTAGGTATACTGAAAGTTTACTTTTTTGTGCCTAAAAGTTTATTAAACAATATTAAGTTTAAACAGGAGAGGCATCAATTTACTATTTCTTTTCATTTGAATAATTTTATTGTCTCTTTAGTGTGTCTTTCTGTGCAATTTGTGATTGTTTCATTTTCTTTTATTCAGCAGTGATGCATTAAATTAACCAAAAGTGACACTAAAGACTTGCATTTTTGTAAAAGATTTGTTTCAAATAAATGCTGCTCTTTTGAACTTTATATTCATCAAATAATTCTGAAAACAAGAGTATTACTGTTTACACTGAAATATTAAGCAGCTCATTTTTTTTCAACATTGATAAGAAATAATAAGAAATGTTTCTTGAGCAGAAAATCATCAGTTTAGAATGATTTCTGAAGAATTATGTGACACTGTAGACTGGAGTAATGATGATAAAAATTCAGCTTTGCGTCACAGGAATAGATTACATTTTAATATATATTAACATACAAAACATTATTTCATAATATTTCATAATATTGCTGTTTTACTGTATTTTTCTTAAAATACATGCAGCCTTGGTAGGGTGAACAGATTTCTCGTTGTGGAATACAGGACAGGTGGGCAAGGGGTGGGCAATATGACCATGATATGAGATATTTTATTTAATTAAATCTATAATATATTCATATATAATATATCATTAGTTTTGTTATATAAAAAAAGAACAAAAAAGCAAATTACAAACCATAAGACTAATACAATAAACATACAAATTAAAGATGTTCACCTCCAAAACAGAAATTTACAGATAATTTACTCACCCCCTTGTCAAGATGTTCATGTCTTTCTTTTTTCAGTCGATTCAGTTATGTTTTTTGAGGAAAAAAATTCAGGATTTCTCTCCATATAGTGGACTTTTATGGTGCCCGTGAGTGGAAGGGTCTTATCTAGCGAAACGATCTGTCATTTTCTAAACAAACTGACAATTTTTTAACCTCAAATGCTCGTCTTGTCTAGCTCTGCGTGAACTCTGTGTATTCCGGTCCAGTTAGGATATGTTGAAAAACTCCCATCTTGTTTTCTCCTCCAACTTAAAAATCATCCTACATCACTGCAGAAGTACTGACCCATTGTTTACAAAGTGAAAATGCAAAGATGATCAAACGCCCTTTGGGAAAAAAGGTAAAACAGCGATGTAGGATGACTTGGAGAAGCACCATAGAAGTCCACTATATGGAGATAATTCCTGAAATGTTTTCCTCGAAAAACATAATTTCTTTATGACTGAAGAAAGAAAGACAAGATCCATTCGTGATCCAACTTCACTTACAGCAGAAGTGAGTATAAGGTTTTTTTTAAATGAATCTTTGCGATCGCCTTTCCTAATAACGTGCTATTTAGCAAGTTTAGCGGCTAAACGTGGCTAAAGTAAACAGGCTCGTCACTCCACAGAGAGAAGAGAGGGGCGGGGCCAGCAGAGCTCATTAACATTTAAAGCAACCTTGACCAGAACAGGATGATTTTTGCAGAGCTGATTTTGGCAAAAAGGGTGTTGTTTTACACTACCATTGAGAATTTTTAACCAAAGTACATTATAGACTTTTCACTAAGACCCTAAAGAATCATATCAACTTGTGGAAAATGGGCATCCGATGACCCCTTTAAATTAATGACACAGACAGGTGTTTAATTAGACTGCTGTCTTTGTTGCCAAGTCTGTGGTTTTCCTGTGGAATTGGGCTACTTTAACACTGTTGCCGTGGGTTGTTTTTCGTGTCCGCTGATTGAAGCGACCCCAGTAGTGTTTAGCCCCTGGAATGCAAATTATAAAAAAATTATTTTATCCCTCGGAACGTGATTTTTTTTTACCAGGGAACCCCCAAAACACGATTGGACTAGTTTTGAGTAGCAATTGGGCAGATTTTGTTGTGAAAACCTGGCAACCCTGGCTACTGTCCCTTTAAGACCGAATGCATGAATCTAATATACTGACACCTATCCGGTTTACATCCTCCTGTTTGTTTTAAAAACATTAAAACATCTTACCACCCCTAAAATGTAAAAAAGAACTGTAGATTTTAATATAAACAATTTCAATAGAGTGTTTTCATGACGTGGCCATATTGACGGCATTGAACATAAACAATGCCACTGAACCGAATGAAACTTGCATATATTGGTGATTATTACTGCTGAAAATGGTCAATTATTGTCATGTTTGGGCTGTACTAATTGATCAGACTGGGAAAAAAAAATATGGAGTACTATAGACTGCCAAAAATGATAACAAATCAAGGAGAAGCGTTCAAAAAACTGTCTGAGGAGCAAAAGGCGTTTGTGGTTGGCCAAACTGAACCAGGATCTCCAAACATTCATGTTAGGTCACATATTAGGCCAATATCTTAATTAACACTGCATGTATGTATCTTTACCACCTATTAACTGTAGTTTGTCAAAATATTACGTCCTTTCGTGCTTACTAAGTTTTTTAACAGCTTCCACACATTCTTTTTTTCCCCATGGTTTAGACAGCATAAATTAGCAGAACAACATATTCAGTACTACATTAACCATGCACTCCATGCTGTTGTTTACATCCGAGTATCTCCAATACGGCCGTGTGTCCAGGTAACTAACCAAATTCTATGGTGCAAACTGTCTGTGTGTAAAAATAAACACCTTAACGCTGAATTTTCCTTTTTTTTTCTAAACAGAATCTCCTATTGGTCGATGAACAGGTAACCACGCCCCCAACCCACACCATTGGTTGAGCCACTGTTGCTTTATTGTGCTGTTCAGGATGTTTTGACAGCACTACAAACACTTTTCAGGTAAAACAACCTACATATGTCTTACATTAGTCATCTTTGCATATTAAACTAGGATTCTAGTAAGAATTTTAACGTTTAGCAGTAATAAATGATTAAAAAACGGCTGTTGTGATACAAGAATATTTGTTTTTGTTCACAAATCGTACACAAAATGTGCGCCTTACTTTGAATGTTTGTCTGGCATGGAAAATGTAATTAACAAAGCATGTTTGTGCCAACTTGTGCAGGCAATATGCTGTTTACCTAAACCACTATCTGAGCAGAGAAAACAAATATTTCTAGTTGAGAGAGGTGCTGAAAGTCCCACGGGGGCAGACTGGAGCTGTGTTCTCTCCAGCACCGTACCTCTGCACCTACCTCTGCTCGAGAGCGTTGGCAAACGCAGTCACCCAAAAAGGCGGGATACTTTTCCGTGCGGACGACAGGAGAATGTGCGTTACCTGCCAGTGACTGTCGCGCAGCCAAAAGACGAAACCAGGATGGGGCAAATCAGACACATGCACGTGAACGCCTTTTACGCGTACTTGCGTCCACCCCGTTCCCAGCTTTTCCTACTTGCTGGCTGAGTCTAATTCAGTGTCATGTTCCGGGGAAGCCCAGATTGTGAACTAGCTCCTTCCCGGTGTGTTATTTATTGGGTGGGCAGTGAGTTGCTGTCTCCTTATTTACACCAGATTGCTTCTCCAGATGTTTTTTTGGGAAGAAATCCCCCACCCCTCCCAATGCCTCCCTCCTACCACCCCCCCACCTCTCTTTGTCCAGATGGAAATGATTTTTTTTTTTGTAAGGCTTTCTAATCCCTTTCTTTCCTGGGCTATTTTCCACCGCATTGTGATAGGAAACTTACGACGAGCCGAAGAGGAAAAAAAAAAACGTAGGGTTAAGGCCAAGTCTTGTCAACGGGAAACAATCCCTTCCTCTGGTTGTTAAATAAAACCTACGTGCATCTTTTTTTTTTTTTTTTGCTTGGTGTGTGACCCAGCGAAAGCCGCTCGGCCTGGTGTAGATGTATAATGAGCTTTTGTGCTCAATGGTTCTCCCTCACTTTCACATTAGTTCCTCTCAGCCAGTGTTGTGGAGAGCGCAGCACGGGGAAATGGACTGTGAGAACGCTAACCAGATGGCTTAGATCCCAAAAGCCCAAGGGAGCGAGGCATAGTTCCGGACTAAGCTAAATCAGTGTACCTAGACTTCAACAGCAGATACACGTAATAAGGAAACTGTCTGAGCAAAATAATAAGGGATTGTGGTGGTTTAAGAGAATGCATTTGGAATAATCAAATTGAGTTCTAGTACTCTGCAAAATGCTGTAACTATCACTTTTTATGAGTAATGACCGAAATCAGTTCTCTTTTTTGGGATTTTTAAACTTTCTGATGATACAGATCCCAAAATATGATACTCTTTTTATGAGGGAATCATTTCTGCAATATAAAGGCATTTTTTAAGATCCTTTTTATACTGTTAAAATTTTGTTATGCACTAATAAAAAGTAATTGTAATTATAATTTTTTTCAAGTTTGATTTTTTTTTTTACTAATTATTTTAAATTATTATTATTTTTAATTATTTTATTTTTCATGACCAGTGTTTGGAAACTAAATGAACAGCAGTAATGTAAATTTAGTAAATTAGATTTTTTAAATTTTATTTTATACAACGACATAATATCTATATATATATATTTTAAAATATCTATTTATATATTTGTATATATAAATTTGATAAAAAAACAATCTTTTATAATATTTTTAAAATTATAATTTTTTATGATTTTATTATTTTATTTTTCATGACCAGTCTTTGAGCTGTACTGTAAATTCAGTAAATTTTAACATTTTTATTTTTATACAATAAAAATATTAACATTTAAAACAGTAACAGAAAGACATTACTATTATTATAAAATAGTATTGCATGTGTATATATAATTTTAAATATTTATTTTGATATTTGTATATATAAATTTAATAATAATCTTAAATTTAATAAACTTCATGATTTCCTGACTAGTGTTTCAAAACTAAATGAACAGCAGTAATGTAAATTCAGTACATTTTAACTTTTTTTATTTTTATACAATAAAAATATTATTATATAAAACAGTAAAAGTTAAACATCTTTATTATTAAAATGTATTGAATTTACATTACCGCTGATCATTTAGTTTTCAAACACTGTTCAGAAATAATAAAAAAATTAAATGTTTTTTTTAATTATTAGTATTTGTTTTTTAATTTAAAATTATTATTAAATTATTATTAAATTCATCTTTACAAATATATATATATATATATATATATATATATATATATATACATATATATATATATATATATATATATATATATATATATATATATATATATATATATATATTTAAAATTATATATACATACATGGAACACTATTTTATAATAACAGTAATGTGTTTCTGTTACTGTTTTATATAATAATTTTTTTATTGTATAAAAATAAAAAAGGTCAATTTTACTAAATTTACATTACTGCTGTTCATTTAGTTTTCAAACACCGGTCTGAAATCGTGAAAATAATAAAATAATTAAAAATGATCATTTTAAAAATGATTAGCTTATTATCCAATTTAAAATTATTATTACATTTATATATACAAATATATAAATGTATATTTAAAATTATATATACACATACTATTTTAAAATAATAGTTGTATTTTTCTTTTACTGTTTTATATAATAAATAATATTTTATTGTATAAAAATAACATTTTAAAAAGTAAAAAAAAATAGTATTGCATATATATATATACGCAATACTATTATTTTAATTTTAAAATAATTTTAAATATATATTTGCATATATGTATATATAGATGTAGTAATAATTTTAAGTTTAATGATAAGCTAATCATTTTTTAAACCATTATTTTTAATAATTGTATTATTTTTTTAATGATTTCTGAGCAGTGTTTGAAAACTAAATGAACAGCAGTAATGTAAATTCAGTAAATTTTTATTTTTATCTAATAAAAATATTATTATATAAACTAATAAAATTACTATTATTATAAAATAGTATTGTGTGTGTTTATATAGTTTTAAATATATATATTTTTATATTTGTATACATAAATTTAGGTTATATTGAACTATTTTCTGCAACTTTTAACAGCCTCTCTATCACCCCCTTGTGGACCCCTTCGAAAACTCAGTTTAGTCGATGATCTTGACAAACGGGTTTTGCTCGACTATGCTCAAATTTGCAGAAAACCAAGTTACTGAAAATATCAAAACAGAAAGAACATTGGTATACAATCAAAATTCTCCAAAGACATTTCTTTATGTTTCAATGGTGGTTAATTTACTGTGTTCTGACTTTCTAGGGCAGTATAAAAGGTGAAATGATCCATTTTCATGCTCTCATACGCTCATTTTTTGGTTACCCACTTTGCATTTTGTGCCACCTTTGATAAATACAGTAACACCCCTCGCAATCAAAAATGAAAACGGTGGGTTTTGTTTGATGGAAACATCAATCAACCTCCCAAAATGGTAGTCTTTTTAAAAATCAGTGAGATATTCTTTTTCCCTTTCTTCAAGAGTAGTCAATTGGCACTAAAACTTTCCAATTTTATACCGCAGATAAAAGATCATTTACTTCTGCTGAAATCAAATAGGACATTTCTCTGGTGAGCTGTAAGGAGCATTGTTCTAAAACGATAAGGCACAGATTCGTCTGTAGATCTCCGGCGAGGTCCGTGGGGGTGGGAGGAAGAGGGATGGAGGGGGGAACGGCAGATTGATGAAGAGCTGAAGTGGGTCCCTGGGTGACACACGCTCCACTCCACAATATTAAAAACTCCCACACGTTTTTGGGGAGGCAAAATTGCCCTTGCTGGAACGCTGGTGTATTTTTTTTCCCAGTAATGAGCAGCATTTGTTTTATCTTGATAGATGGGACGTTGAGGAGAATTCATATCATCGCAAAACTCCGAAACTGCCTTCCATTTATGCCTGGGTGCCCCATTGATCGCTGCTGAAGGACATCTTGACAATTACACAAGGGACGCCTTCAAGAGAACGCTTCAAAGCCGACTGCGACACAATGAGGATCTTGCGTTTTTTGGGCGCAGCTATGAGTTTAGACTTGCAACCTGTTACTTTCTCCACCGCTTTCTCGTTGGCGTCTCACACAGCCAGATTTTTGGCTTCTAAAGGTCTTCTGTGCGAGGAAAAGCAGGTGCTACTGAATATTCAGAAGGTGGAGCTTTATGAAAAATGTCTTTTGGTTTGTGCCACTCACACTTATGTCACTTTTGATCGTTTTTAAGTTTTCCAGGTGCAATTCGCGCCATGCTTTCATCTCGCGACATCTTGGCCCAATGCGTCAAAGTGACCCTATTACAATGACAGCGAGGCTGGATCCCTCTCGTGGCCTGCACTCGCACCCGCCTCCCTCTCCGCAGGATGTAAATGGCCGTTTAAATGAATTAATGTTAGGTTTCTTTCATACATGCCCCAGTAATATTGAAGCCATTACGGTCCTCTCCGGAGTTGGCATGGTCAGCGCTTAGTGCTTAATGTCTTCCACGTTGAGCTTATTAATCTAAACAGTGTGGCCCAGCTGCTCTGGATCGGCCGTTCCTGAGCAGCGGCAGCAGCAGTGGCGGTGGCGGCGGTCTCGCTTCTGAACAGCTGCCATATGCGGCTGTGGAAAAGCTAACTGGCTTGTGTCGTTTTCTACACTTAATTCTGACCACTCCTGGTGGGTAGGTTTGTACAGAGGCCTTCCAACTGTAAAGCCACACTCGGATACGCCGTTCCTCGCTGAGTTCGCGCCAAAAAAAACAACCACAGAGCCACTGATTTACATAGCTTTGACTCCCACTACCAACCACCTCAAACTGCTCTGGGCTGTAGAGCTGAGCCGAAGCGTTTAAAGTCTTACCATAAATGTGTATTACAGGGAGAAGATTAATCAGAAATGACTTGTTTATGGAGTGTATGACAATGTGTTGATTTTTAACACGGTCATGACATGTGGCAAACATCAGCGCTGCTTTTCTTTGACTAGACAACCATGTGATGATAGTATTTATGAGGATGGACTGAAATGATGGTTTGGCTGCTCGTTGCTTATCTGAACTCATTTTAATTGTCAAATTGAAAACATTGATACATTTGAATGTTGTTTAAAACAAGCTGGGATGAGTTTGTTTGTCAGATTGGAAAGTAGTTTCCTCCACAATCTAAACCTTTCATACTGGGAACTGGGACTAACTGCTAGGCCACGGTCTATTTCTTTCTTTTACAGAAACAGATACAGTTGCATTCTCTCAAGAAAGAAACTTTCCACTCTGGATTCACCCAAAACTTGCCAAAAAGTTTTGTTCTCTGTAACAGCACACCTGTAAAAGTAAGTAAAACTTTATTTATATAGCACACTTTAACAGTGCTTACAATGTGCTTTACAAATAAAGATTCACATATTTACATTGTGCCTTTATTTATAGTAATTGCAATGTAATATTTAATAATCTGACTTTATATCTCAAAATTACAACTGGCTCAGAGATGTGACTTAATATGTTACAATGTCTGCTGAAGTGCACTGAAATGTAAGATGTTTCATGTTTTTTAAATAATTTTCTACTGCTCACCAAGCCTGCATTTATTTGATGCATTTATTGAAGTACAGCAGAAACAGTAATATTGTGAAATATTTTTACTTTTTAAAATAACTGCTTTCTATGTGAATATATTTTAAAATGTAATTTATTCCTGTGACCATAGCTAAATTTTCAGCATCATTACTCCAGTCTTCAGTGTCACATGATCAATCAGAAATCATTCTAATATGGTGATTTTCTGTTCAAGAAACATTTATTATTATTATTATTATTATTATCAATATTTAGACAGTTGAGTACATTTTTTTCATGATTCTTTAAATAGAAAGATCCAAATATCAGCATTTATCTGAAATAAAAAGCCTTTATAACATTATGCACTATACCATTCAAAAGCTTGGAGTTAGTATATTTTGTTTTTGAAAGAAATTATAGAAACTAATACTTTTATTTAGCAAGGATGCTTTAAATTGATCAAAAGTGATGATAAAGACATTTATAATGTTACAAAAGATTTCTATTTCAGTTAAATGCTGTTCGTCTGAACTTTCTGTTCATCAAAGAAAACTGAAAAAAATTTTACTCAGGTGTTTTCAACAACAACAACAACAACAATAATAATAATAGTAATGTGTTTGAGCAGCAAATGATGATCTGAAGCAAATTATTTCTGAAGGATCATATGACTGGAGTAATGATGCTAAAAATTAATCTTTGAAATCACAGGAATAAATTACATTTTATAATATATATTAAAATAGAAAACAGTTATTTTAAATAGTAAAAACATTTAAGATTTTTTTCTGTTTTTGCCATACCTTAAAAAACATTAAAAAGCTTGCTGTTCAAAAACTTTTGACTGGTAGTGTACTTAAGTTCTTTTCAACTTAAAAATGAAAGTTGGCTTCATAGCTGTTTCACAGCTATGAATTTATTTCTCACAGCTACAAATTTCAAATTTGTATATGTAACTATGTGTGTATTTTATAAAATTCACCTGTGTTTATTATTCATTTGAGGTGGAAACGGACATAAATAAGTACAAACACTACCGTTCAAATGTTTGAAGTCAGTGAGTTGTTTTTGAGTCTTGACAAAGGCCTCATTTATTTAATCTAAATACAATATAAACAGTAATAGCGTTAAATATTGTCCATATTACAACATAATCTAAATCTATTTGAATATATTTTAAAATGTAATTTATGCATGTGATGCAAAGCTGAATTGTCAGCATCATTACTCCAGTCTTCAGTGTCATGATGCTTCCAAAATCATTCTAATATGCTGATTTGCTCAAGAAACATTTCTTATAAATGTTGAAACCAGTTGGGCTGTGTAATATATATTTTGGAAGCCATAATACCATTGAAAAGTTCAAATTTGAACGCCTATGCAGTAATAGTAAAATACAAAACTAAGTAAGGAGAAAAATAATTGTCCAATGTAAATCAACAGCTGTTTTTAAAAAAGTAGTCAATGAAGAGATCCACAGCTTGGAAACAGTGACTAAAGGCTGATTTACCTGTTTTGACGTTTTACATACAGGTATACAGACTGCAGTTGGATGATCTGAGTGGATTTTATTTTATAAAGCATATTATAAGGGAAACAAAGAGGTATTTAAAATGAATAGTACATGAATAGCTGTTTGTCTGTTGCCATGAAAAGTTTCCTTTAATACAGCTAGAAATCAAAATTTAAGAGCGTGTTTGGACACTTGTGAACAGACTGTCGCTACATTCCAATATTCACTTCAGTTTAAACTGTCAGAGTGAGACAAAAGAGCTGAGAGGCATTAACAGAGTCTCTTTTCCTGTCACGGTAAGGTTACTAACAGGTCGATGTACTAGTGCAGAAAGGTAATGAAACAGGGTTCACCTCAGCGCTCTCACCTGGGAGGGTCCTCTTCGCTTGCTGTCTGCACAGATGAGAGCTTTAGGCTAAATCTCTGCTCCGGAGGGTGACACCCTTCAGCTCTTTGCCACCTTAATGGCAGGACTCAAGCCAGATAATGATGCTGACAACCCAACTGTCAGTCTGCCTCTTCCTGCAGCAGCCCCTTAAGAGCTCAACGTGGGGCACTGGCCATGAATCCGTGAGACTGCTGCATTTTCAAAAGTCATTAATCTAAACAAAGACACCCCGGAGTCTTCCGCGACTCCCTCTGCTCGGCCTCGTCCTCTGCTCAGGATGGAGGAGACGAAGACTGAGTGCAAAAGAGGCCGCTCAGAGTTCTGCAGTGCTGTGACGGCCTGACATGGAGTCAGAGGGCCTCGCAGGTAAAAGGAAGTGGCTTTTTCAGCACCTTGGAGAGCTCTTGAAACCACTGCAGCGAGGGCAGCTTTGATGAAGGCCGTGAGTGATGGTTATGCTGGACGCATCAGAGATGCACCGCATTCAGAATTCAGTTGAGAATGCATTCTACGTTTCATTTGAGTTCCTAAATTTGGACTTCAATGGGGGTCAATGGGTTAAAGGTCCAAATTGCAGTTTCAATGCAGCTTCAAAGGGCTGAGCAATAAAGGTCTTATCTAGCAAAAGAAATAATGTTCTTTTTAATCACAAATGCTCATCTTCCACTAGCTCTGCAATGCATATGCACATCTTTGCGCATTAAATAATCAAGTTGGAAAGGTCATGAGAGGTTAGTTCTTTGTCTGTGTACCTCGGTTAAAAAATGCAGGGTAGGGCGAAAAACTCCATCTCATTTTCTCCTCCAAATTCTAAATGGTCCGCCATTGTTGTTTTACCTTTTTTTGTAAAGGGCGTTTGACTTTCTTTGCATGTTCGCTTTGTAAACACTTGGGTCGGTACTTCTGCCTACATCATGTGTGTGTGATTATGTAATACGTTAAGTTGCGGATGCAGAGCTAGTGCAAGAAGAGCATTTGTGGTTAAGAAGTAGAATTTTTTTAAAAAACAGTTTGTTGCCAAACTTATTAAATTTCTCTTACTGTTTTCCCATTTAAAATTTCAGTTCAGCATTCTATGGAATGTGACTAATCAATTCACAATTATGAATTTGAAAACCATTTTTAATAGGGCTGTCCTCGACTAAAGATTTTTCTATTTAAGCATTAGTGGACTATTAGTTGCATGTTTTTTAAAATACCACATAAATCATAATAATGAGCCTTTATGTGTATATATTATATGTAAAAAATGCAAAAAGCATAATAAATATGAATGTGTCAGCGAAAAACAGCAAGGAGTCTACATTAATGTTTTAATAATTTTTTGATGAACTAGTTCTTTCTTTGTTTTCAGCTTAAAGGTGAAGTCCACTTCCAAAACAAAGATTCACATATGATGTACTCACCCCCTTGTCATCCAAGATGTTCATGTCTTTCTTTCTTCAATCGTAAAGAAATTATGTTTTTTGAGGTAAAACATTTAAGCATTTTTCTCCATATAATGGACTGGTATGTTGCCCCGATTTTGAACTTCCAAAATGCAGTTTAAATGCAGCTTCAAACAATCCCAGCTGAGAAAGAAGGGTCTTATCTTGCGAAACGATTGGAGAAAATCTGATTGGATTTTTTCGACATACCCTAACTGTCTTGAGCCAGAATACGCAGAGTTCAAGGAGAGCAAGACAAGACGAGCATTTGAGAATAAAAAGTATTTAAATTGTATTTTTTTTGATCAAAATAACCAATCGTTTCGCTAGATAAGACCCTTCTTCCTCAGCTGGGATTGTTTACAACCGCATTTGGGATCGTTTGAAGCTGCATTTAAACTGCATTTTGGAAGTTCAAACTTGGGGCACCATATCAGTCCATTATATAAAGAAAAATCTTGAAATGATTTCCTCAAAAAACATAATTTCTTAACGACTGAAGAAAGAAGGACATGAACATCTTGGATGACAAGGGGGTGAGTACATTATATGTAAATCTTTGTTTTGGAAGTGGATTTCTCCTTTAAGAGATAAAGTCGGCGGCACAGACTCGTCATTGCCACAGTATTGGATCTGCCCTCATGCATGTTTCATATGGATTACATAATCAGAGAATATTTGTTTCCTATTTGAATTGGTTCATTTGAAAGTAGACATTTCTCTCTCTATAGATATATATATTTTTATGTCTGTAATGCAAGGATACACTGAGTTTTGAGGTTCTGCGCTCAAGTTCATAGAGACTGAGACGGCAGAAAGCGCATTGTTTGCTTTAATTATTTTACAAAAGCGCAACGTTTCGTTGTTATTCTGAATGCATACAAATAAACGTAGAGTCTTTACAGATTCGAAAGATGTATTACTTTTATCTGTATGACCAAAAATGACGGAGTATTTTAAGAGCAAATGACCGCACCAGTGCCTCCATCTGTCATGCAGTAAGCGTGCTACTGTTCAGCTTCCACACTCCGCACAGACACTTCAATAGTGCACATTTTTCTAGAATAACATTAGATTGAGCGGCCATGTAAAGTTGCTACTACTTACATATTTCAGATGAAAAGCCATATTTAAGGTTGATGAATGATAGGTGAGTGTTTGGATGTCCTGCCCGATGCACTATATTAACACATAAACCAGCCGTTAACGATCTGTCTGCCACTTCCCGTGGATTTTTTTTTTTTTTTCTGTGACTAAGCGACTAATAAAATTTTGGTTGGCCAAGCCTCTTCTCGTCGACTAATGGTTAGTCAACTATTAGGGGGCATCCCTAAATTTTAAATTCTAAATTTTGCACGACCACATGCTATTGTATTTCTTGTTGGCAGAGGCCCAGTTGTACATTAGAAATATCCAAGTCTGTCTAGCCAACTCTGTTTGGGTGGCATTACAATAAAGAACCTGGGCTGTGGATTGGATCGTGCCTCATAATGTTTTATGTCCTTTTGATTCATATCATTTAGTTTTGGAGGTGTCATAAGTCAATGTGTCATATATCTTTCTCCGTCGCTATTTCAACAAGCTCTCAGACTGACACACATGCTGCTTACCACATCCAACCAGCTCCTCTAAAGACCCCTAAATCTGCAAACATGCTGAAGATGAGAGAATGAGAAAGGTGTAGCCCTTAGAATAAAGCCAAAACTGCTTAACAACAAAGACACCTGGGCCAGAAGAGGATCATGGTTACAAAACAGTGATTCCACAGTTGCCAAATGCTAATGCAGATGTTTGGATCCTTGTTTTCTCAGCGATTAGCTGGCCAAAAGCAAGCTATGATTTAATCTCTGCTCAGATGATCATCAAGACTGAGTCAGCCATCATTACTGTGAAATATGCATCAGTACAAGATGATTTTACATGCAGTGCATTTACATTTGGAGCAGTGGTTCGAGTATGGTGGTGGTACCATTTTTTTGGACGGTGTTGCACCTTCTAAATTGTTAATAAAATGTGTTGTTAATAAATGGACTGTTTAAAATAACTAATACTTTACTGTTTTTAAGATACATGACATTTGATGTTTTCTTCAAGACTTCTTGTCCATCAAGTGCTCCATTAAAATTGCTCTACTAAACGGTATGTTTTTTTCTACATCGTGATTTTTGGTGCCTGTTTGATCAGCCTTATCTAACAGTTTATAGAAAATTTTAACACAACATATGACAAAGCTGTACTGTATGGAAGCCTATGTCCACCACTGAATAAAATAAAATAAGGCAATTGCAAGTTTTTATATCACATTTCTGACTTTTTTTCTCGCAATTGCGAGTTGACATCTCACAATTCTGACTTTTGCTCTCAGAATTGTGAGATACAAACTCGCAATTCTGACCTTTCTTCTCAGAATTGTACGATATATACTCACAATTGCTAGTTATAAAGACAGAATTGCGAGATAAAAATACATTTGACTTATTTTCTTGCAAATGCAAGTTTATGTCTCGCAAATCTGACTTTTTTCTCAGAATTGTGTGATATACATCAACTTGCAGCTGCGAGTTATAAAGTCAGAATTGCGAGACATAACCTTGCAATTCTTAGATGTAACTCACAATTCTGACTTTTTTTCTCATAATTGTGAAATTGATTCAAATTGCAAGTTTATATCACAATTCTAAGAAAAAAAAGTCAATGATATTTCTCTACTATATTTTCTATTGTTTGACATCACGAAAATTGACACTTTGCAGGGAGTTTGATTGACAGACGATCTGACCAATCATAAGGCAGAATCTGCCATTTTGTCCAACATACAAATCAGACAGGAGAGAAGATTAACGTCGGTGAACTTGAACTTGAAAAATGGTACGTACTGACGTTTTTCCGTGGTTGAAGTAAGTTACTTCTGATGTTCAGGTTTATTTCACGCTATAACTTGTAAACAGGAAGAGATTATCGGATCACGTGCCGTTTGAACTGAGGAACAACAGCGATCTGTCACGACACATTAAAGAGCCTCAAAACACGGTATTTATTGTAAAATTTGAAAGCTGAGACTTTGTTTCATAGTAAAAGTAACCTGCTCTGTCTTGTCTGTCGACGCGTTGTCAGTTTCTTGTTTGCCCTGTGATGTATTTTCCACTGCGTGAAAACATGAGAGCGACATATCTTGACTGACATACAGGGTTGCCAGGTTTTCATAACAAAACCCACCCAAATGCTACTTAAAACTAGACCAAAACTAGCCCATTCGCGTTCCAGGGGTTAAAATATACGTTTTTTTTTTTTTTGGCAGGGTTCTGCTGGTAAAATTGTTGTGTATGACTGTTTAAACATTTGTTGCTTTTACTACCTTTTCCTTCCAATTTTTTTTTTTTTCGTTTTTGTTATTAGTGCTATTTTATGTATGAAAAAAAACTGAAATCATACTGGTGTAAAAAAAAAAAAAAAAAAAAAAAAAAAAAGGTGTAGAAACAATTTATTTTTTTTTAGAATTATATAAAAATAGCAAGTAACACATTGAATTAAACACAAAACTTTGAAGTGAAAAATTTTAATGATATTTTCATGTAAAATGTACTTTTTTTTTTAAATTGTTTTATTTAGATCTTCAAAAAATCATTCTACAGTGTACTTGATGCAGTCAGACCTATTTGAAGGGAACATATTATCAGTGTCAGTTTTATTCACACCATCCACACCTAGCAGCAGGATCAGGAAGCTAGTGGGGTGTGAAATATCAGCCTAATTTAAAAGTGATTTCTCCCTTATTTCTCCTACACTTGTGTTCTTCTGACTGCTGTGTTCTACTTCACTAAAATAAAAATAATTTGAGACACTGTGCCTATCCAGCTAGGTCCTGATGCATCATGGATAGGGCCATAATCAAGCGCCCCATTTGTTGAAACATCATTTCCACGTAAAACAAGGATGCAATATATAACATGGGCTTCCCACAATGCTTTGAGATCCCTGGGGCCACGTAAAGAATCACCACTCGCAAGATTCATCGTAGCGAAATCATAAATAACTCTAAAACGCCCGGGCTGGATTTGTACATTTGCCGGCGCTCAAGTCTGACATCATCTGGAAGGCATTCCAAGCAAACCTGTCCCATGTCGTTGTATTTGTCTGAATCCTGCCGGATGAAGCCGTTTTTGGCTCTTGCTTCTGCGTTGCGCGTTGGCTTCTCTTATAAGAGCAGAAGATAGATCAGAACATTAACTTTCTTTCAGTAGTTGTGCAGGACTAGAGAAGGATGAGCCCTGGTAGTGTTTTCCATCTCCTTCTCCTTACCTGCAGTCGGGGCGATCATTAGCAGGCAAAGGCAGCTTTCAACAGTCTGCTCGTTCTAGATTAGTCTCTGCTGCTTCAGCTGTCAGTGACATGTCAAATCCCTGTGTAAGGAAGAGGAATTTGCCCTCTGCAATGCATTTGCAGAAATTAAAATAGGTACAGGAAGTGAGCAGCATTATGATCTCTTGAGACTAGACTGTAAATGAGATATAAGGGTTGTATGCTGCCAGGCAAAAAAAAGAAAGGAGCAAATCTTATTCTTTTCCTCATGATAAATGGATAGAGGAAGTTTTTTGTTGCCTTTGGAGTATTTTATGTAATAACAGCAATAAGTTAGTACAAATTTTGTGTGGCAATACTTTCAGTAACTCTACAACTGTTGGCAGAACAACTGTTGGCAAAGAGGGCAATCACACAGGACTTATGTTTCATCTGTGCTATTTTTTTTACTGCGTTTTTTGGCTGTTACATCATGCTTAAATGTTTTTTGTCTTTCACTTCAGTGAAATTCTGCATTTTATTTATTCTCCATTCTTTTATGTATTTTTTTTTCTCCTGCGCATTAAAAACAAAAAAACAAACAAACAAACAAAAACCCCTGCTTGGATATATATTTACTCACTACCTTTTCATATGTTTGAAAGAAGTCTCTTATACTCACCAAGGATGAAGAATACAGTATAAACAGTAATATTATAATAATAATATTATTACAATTTAAAATAGCTGCTTTCTATTTTAATATATTATAAAATTTAATTTATTCCTGTGATGCAAAGCTGAATTTTCAGCAGTTATTATTCACATGAAGCTTTAGAAATCATTCTAATATGCTGATGTGATGCTCAAAAACATTTATTTTCAGTAAAAAAAATGGATGTGCTGCTTAATAATTTTTTATTGAAACCATTTTTTCAGGATCTTTGATAAATAGAAACTTAAAAGTAAAAAATAAAAATAAAAATGTTATTATTAATAATATTATAATTATACATGTTATATACCAGTCAAAAGTTTTTGAAAAGTTGGATTTTTTTATGTTTTTTAAACAATTTTCTTTTGTCTACCAAGTCTGCGTTTATACAAGAGTACAGCAAAAGCAGTAAATTTTGAAATATTTTTACTATTTAAAATAACTACTTTCTGTTTGAATATATTTTACAGTGTAATTTATTCCTGTGATCAAAGCTAAATTTTCAGCATCATTACTTCAGTCTTCAGTGTCACATGATCCTTCAGAAATCATTCTAATATGCTGATTTGCCAATCAAGAAACCTTTTTATTATTATTATTGTCATCATTATCATATTATTATTAATATTTAAAACCGTTGAGTAAAAATTATTACTTTTATTTAGCAAGGATGCTTTAAATTGATGAAAAGTGATGATAAAGACTTTTTTAATGTTACAAACGATTTCTATTTCAGATAAATGCTGTTCTTCTGACCTTTCTAATAAATTCAAATAGAAAACATTTTAAATAGTAAAAAAATTTTTTTTAACAATTTTACTGTTTTTGCTGTACTTTAGATCAAACAAATGCAGACTTGGTGAGCAGAGGAGACTTCTTTAAAAATCTTACTGTTCAAAAACTTTTGACTGGTAGTGTATATAAAATTATTATCATGTTATTTTCTATTAATTAAATTCCAGCTTAAAAAAAACTTTTTTTATATTTTAAATTTTTAGATATGAAAATTTAAGTTGTATGCATGTCCACTCAGAAAATAATCATAATCAGAAAAATAATACTAATAGATGGAGGGTGCTATTTGCAGTAGCTGTGTATGTTTGTTAATTTTCCTCTCCTATTTTTTTTTAGCTTTTACATGATATGTTAAAAAGTAGTTCAGGTATTACAAATTGCATCTTGACGCCTCTGCTTTCAGTTCTGTTGCAGCCCATCTATGCAAAAGCCCGTCCTGTGTGAACGCCCCCTATTTAGTAGCACTTCTCAAAGCCTCATTTTGCATTCTGTCCATTTTTACAAGTAGTAAAATCCCACATTTTTCTGTTTTCTTCAGGCATGTGGTTGAACGTCCCACCTCTGGAGTGACCACTTCCTGTTCCGCTTCATCTCGGACGGCAGCATGGAGGTATTTACTCGTCCGAGACGAGGGCTGTCTGTTTTCTTGCGGTTGCTTCACCCGATTCCCCTCCACTGCACACCAGATGTAACCAAAGCAGAGGACAAAACAAGTGCATTATTTTTTCAGAGGCATGTCTAGTATGAGACAGTGATGCGCGCTGACAGGGCCTGCTAATTGGAGTAAATTAATTTACCTCGGGCGCCATGTTCTCACAAAGTGCCGCGCTCCATGTGAATAAGTGATGATCGGCAGGGCTCGTATAAGCCCCGAGTTTTTAAATCATTTAGCAGCGCATTCTGCTAATTAGCACAGAGAAAGCCGGCTTTCAGCTACAATTAAGACGGGCCTCTGTCAGTCAGGGGACCGCAGCCGGGAAGAAGCACTGATTTATTCATCCTGCAAGCAGATGCTGAGTGCATTGGGGGTTTGGATGGAGGGACTTGGAGATGAAGCAAGCAAGGGGATCTGAGAGATGAAGGCAGTGAGGGAGAGGAGTGCAGTATGTGTGTGGGTTGTTATTAGTGTGCTGGTGCAGAAATTTTGTTTCAGTTTTTTTTCTCCACAAGAAAAGGACCAAACAAAGCAATGAGATGAGCTGGTGCAGTACAGTAAGTCTGCCCGTGAGGTTGTGTGTGTAACTTGGGATTGGTCACCTGTAGGCTTAACTACCCATGCTTAGTTGACTAGACTCTTTCCAGGACTTTAGCAAGGTCCGTTACGTCTTATGTCAATTAAAAAAAATAGGCCTGGGTTATCATTTAAAGGGATAGTTCACTCAAAAAAGAAAATTCTGTCATTCCAAACCTGTAAGACCTGCGTTTAACTTTGGAATAGATGAAAATACTTTTAATGAAATCTGATTTCTATCCCTGCATTAACAGACTAACTCGTTTTGACACTGAGATTGTAAAGCTAACCCATATGAATTGAGTGGTTTAGTCCAAATTTTCCGAAGAGATTTGATCACTTTATATGATGAACAAATCTAATTTAGCTTTTTTCACATATGAACATTAATCAACACACACATAATTTATGGCAAACGGAAGCTCAAGCACACTTGGTTGAAGTGTGAGAACCACTGAGGTTCATGATTCACCCAAAAATAATAATTAACCCATGGATTTCTCAACCTCAAGCCATCCTAGTGTGTTTCTTCGTTTAGACAAATACAACCAGTTATATAAAAAATGTCCTGCTTCGTCCAAGCTTTAGTAGGGCCCTAGGAAATACGTTTTGTTTTTCCCAAATTCTGTTTTTTCCGTTTTAATTTTTCTGGATTCCGTTTTTTTTTTTTCATTTTAATTTTTCTCCTTTTTAATGGTTATATTAAAAAAGCATGTCTAATTAATTAAAATCATGAAACTTATACAATTTCACATCAGTTTATTAAATGTTTAACAACAATTACCACGCTTTATTGTTATCAAATTCTGTGTTTTAGCATGTCTAATTATTTGAATACATACTTAATTGATTCAAATGTATTCTTAAAATAGCCATATGAAATGTTTTTTCTCCCTTAGAAATTCTGTGTTGTGTATTTAAAATGTTCTTGTTATCAAATGAAGGCATGAAACATTAATTTAATTTATCTTTTAGTTGCTGAAAATTAAGCAAACTTTATTTTTCGGCAAACGAAGGGGATTTACTATTAAAATTAAAACATGGAAGAAATGTTGAGTGATAATACCCTAAAAAATGATGTTTGTTTAATTTTAGTAGTAGTAGTAGTAGTAGAAGTACTATGGTAATAGTTCTACTGAACAATAGTAATATATGTCTTCAAGTTAAATCAGACTTTTATTTTGACAGGTTGCCGTGAGTAACTTTACAGTCCTGCATGTATATGATATGAGGCTATAGTTTTACTCAACTGAAACATGAAGTGACTTCCAGAGCAGTTCTGGAGATATTGTTCATGTGTTTATGTCCTCATTTAGTAAGACAACAGACGCTGAAATCACATTTTAGTATATGTGTAGTAAACAAAACCGTGTGTCTGCGGCATTCATTAACACAGTGATGTGGAATATGCCGAATCTATATTTATATGGTATTTTTGCAGCTTAATATTTAGAGATACTAGTCCATATGGCGGTTTAATTTAAGTGTAAAGACCTACTTTTGATTAAAACACAAATCCAAACTTTGACAAATTTAAATATTCAGTAAATTCCATTTTTATGACTGGATTCCGCGATTTCGTCCACGTTTTCTGCATCACGTAAATCATAGGGCACTACTTTATAATGGTAGAGAATGGTGGTCCAGATTTTGAAGCAAAATAAAGTGCATCCATCCATCATAAAAAGAACTCCACATGGCTCGGGGGGGTCAATAAAGATCATCTGAAATTAAGTGATGCATTTGAATAAGAAAAATATCCATATTTACAATTTTATAAACCGTAAATCTCTAGCTTCTGCTAACAGCGTAGGATGTAGACGAACGCAGTGATGAACACGGAAGCACAGAGGAGAGAGCAAAACAAAACACCGGTCATGAATTAGAAGTACAAAGCGCCAATTTATAAAGAAAAATAAATCTAGAAGCTAGAGATTAAGCTTTGTAAAGTTTTAAATATGGATATTTTTCTTACACAAACACATCAATTCACTTCAGAAGGACTTTATTAACCCCTGGAGCCTTTTTATGATGGATGGATGCACTTTGTTGGACTTCAAAATCTCAACACCCATTCACTGCCATTATAAAGCCTGGAAGAGCCAGGACATTTTTTTTTTTTTTTTAAATATAACTTGTATTCATCTGAAAGTCATATACACCAAGGGTAACATAAGGGTGAGTCAATCATGGGGTAATTATTTTAATTTTAATTTTTGGATGAACTATCCCTTTAAATCTGTTATCATATAAAATGACTGAGTCTCTTAAGTAGCATTTCAGCTGTTGTCAACAAAAAAGAAGCTAAAATCTTGATAGTTTAATACTTGAAAATGAAGAAATTAAAATTAATAAATATTGTAATTTTACAATTGTACTATAAAATATTATTGTTGTTAAATACTTAAAAATGTATTTTAAATACTTTTTCTTATGTTTAATTTAGTTTTTTATTTTTATATGTATACTATATATGTATACTTTTATTTTTAAATATTTTTATATAGTCATGTTAATATATAATCAAAATTTTGGCCAGACCAAAATGGTAGCTTTTTTTTTTATTTTTTTAAATTGCACTTTAAACTGCATTGACTACATACTTTGCTAATAGTTGCTTATGTTTGTGTTGAGTTTGCACCAATGATGATGTCACCTCCTGTTGGAAGTGGCTTGGAAGAATGGAAGTGATATTGTGAAAAAAAAAAACCTTAAATTCATTAAAAAAAATCCCAAGAAATATGTTTAAAATGCTATTTGATTAGAGAGAGGATTCATTTCACAAAATTAAGAAACACTTGAAAAAATTCCTAATAAATTAGCATTTTTTCCCATGTTATTGTTTGCTCAAACCAAATTAGTAAAATAATTTAAAATAAAACAAACTAATATGCGTTTAGTATTTTATAAAGCCAGGGCATGAGAATGTACTGCATAACAAAAATGACCCTGCACTGTGTTGTGACCCTAAAGGTATCCAACTTTAATAGCTCAAAAATACACACATTGTCACATAACGTTAACTCATCTGTTTTGAAAGGAGGAAATGCTCTATAGCTTAAGGAAAATATATCTCAGGGCCTTCGAGCCAAACGTCTATTATTTGCAGCGATCACTCAACAGTCTACACAGCACATTTCGAGTTTGTCTTGGCTCGGTAAAACCACTGTAACAGTCTGGCAGACCTTTTTAAACAAATTTACAAGGTGCTTGACACGTAATGAGAAAATACTTTTCATTCTCGCATCCAAATATTTGACGGCAACATGGCGGAAGGTCTGGGTTTTGACGCTGACTAACATCTCGGATCCGAGGAACGACGCCAACGGATCCGTGTAAGTACATTTTATCAGGCTGTTGAGATAAACAAGGTAGATTTGGCTCTTTCAGGTGCTCGACGTATCCGCGCGTTTGGCTGTGCCCTCCGCTTTACAAGATCCCCACTGACCTCCGATCTGTTTTGCATCTCGCAACACGTCCCGTCGGGCTAATCTCCAACAGATACGAGCCATACATTTTAGATCAGAGGATTAAGCCCATGGTAAAATGCAATGAATCAGTAAAAAGCTACAGTTCTTCCTGCTCGGCCTTGCACATGCGATCTGACGGATGACTCCTCGGGTTCATCCGTAACCCCGACAGCTTCAGTCTATAAACAAACCCTCATTTCAATTCCGACACCAAGATGTGACACTCGTGCGGCGAACACTCACCCGAAGCTCCTCCAGCCCCTCCGATTTATTCAAGGTCAGGCCCGCGTGTTCGTTTGTCTTATCGCATAATGGCTCACAGGCTTCTGCAACTTGGAAATTTGCGTCTGGCCGTGAATAATAAATGCTGTTCAGATGAAGCCTCTATAGATTTAGGACCCTGAAATTGTTTGCATGGCGCTGTTTTTTTCCCTCGGCTAAAGTTTGTTGACCAGTATTTATTTATCAGGTATTCCTGATATGCTTTTCCTTGGTTATAATTACTTGATTTGGCTTACTCTCGCTCTCTCTCACCAGTGCTAAAAGTCTTTCACTTTGATCTGAAAGTCTTTGCAGGCTCATTGACTGTAATGAGATCTGGAGAATCCATAAAGACGGCTGGGATTTGACTGGGAGCCGAAAACGCGGAGCTGGGAATCAGCCGCATTTCACGGACGGAGCAAACAAAATAAAAAAAAAAGAGGCAGATCTCAGATGACTTGGCAGCGCTTTGCCTTACCCTCCTCTACGCCAGATCCGAACATTAATTTCCCCACAGTCTGGAATTCCTGTGTGGAGCGGGGGGGAATTCACAGGAGAAGGAGGATTGGCATGGAGGCTTCTAGATGTTTCTGTTTGCGGCCCAAAAGGGGCGTCCCGTGATGAGAGCCAGGGTTTCTATAATCTCAAGCGTTGACAAGCGTCCAGTCCATCAATCAGGGGCTCCAGGGTTTCGTTCCTTTGCTTTATCCAGGCCAACTTTCACACGGTCACCGCCGATGTCTGATAAAGCTGCTTTATTGGGTCAAGGAGAGATGGAGAGTGGGCTGCCCTGCCGCTAACCAAAGGGTTCCTCTGGACGCCGCCCAGACGGCCTTGCTAGTTTCGCTCTAATGTCGCTGGGATGTGTTTCTCCATCAGATAAACATCAGGGCATGGCTTCCTTCTTAATCTGTCAAAAGGGTTCAGACAGGATCTAAAAATACCCTGTCGGTGTTTGTCCATGATGTCCAACTAAATTAGGGGAGGAGCAGGGCTAAACAACATTTGCATCAGACAACTTAAATGAGTCCAGGGTTTTTTTATTCGATTATACGTCCATAATTATATTAGGTTTTAAAGTGATAGAGAATAACTCTGACAACACATGTTGCTGAGTAACTAAATACAATAAGCTAATGAAATATAGACATTTTCAATGATAATTTGTTGTTTTGTATGTTGACAAGGTATGTTTTTAATATGTATATTTATGGGTGTTTCTTCAGTTGCTTGTCCCATGAGTTGATTTTAATTGAAATGGACAGATACAACTGATTTTTTTCATCCTTTTTTTTTTTTGAAGGTCACAGTTCTCCCAGATCTTTCTGTTTTAAAGGAGAAGTTCACTTCCAGAATAAAAAAATCCTGATAATTTACTCACCCCCATGTCATCCAAGATGTTCATGACTTTCTTTTTTCAGTTGCAAAGAAATTAAGGTTTTTGAAGAAAACATTCCAGGATTTTTCTCTGTATAGTGGACCAATGGAGATCAACGGGTTGAAGGTACAAACTGTAGTTTCATTGCAGCTTCAAATGGCTCTACACAATCTCAGGCAAGGAATATGGATCTTGTTGAGTGAAACAATCAGTCATTGTCTTATAAAAATATAAATTGATATACTTTTTAGCCATGCTTGCTTGTCTTGAACTAGCCCTGTGATGTCCATGTGCATCTTCATGCATTGCGTAATTACATTGGAAAAGTCACGTGCACGGTTAGTTTTTCGTCAGAGTACTTTGGATAAAAATGAAGTGTAGGACGAATAACTCCATCTCATTTTTTTCATTAAAAACTTCAAAATCATCTGACATTGTTGTTTTACCTTTTTTTGTAAAGGACGTTTGAATTTTTTTGCACGTTCGCTTTGTAAACACTGGTTTTGGAACGTCACATGCGTGATTACATAATTTGTGAGGTCAAGCTACACTCCTGAAAAACAAATGTGCTTCACGATGTCATAGAAGAGCCTTTTTTGTCTAAATGGTTCCATAAAGAACCTTTAACATCTGAAGAACCTTTCTGTTTCACAAAAGGTTCTTAGTGATGAAAGGAGGTTCTTTAGATTATAAAAAGGTAAGAAAAAGATGATTCTTTAAAGAACCTTTGACTGAATGTTTTTTTGTGGAACCAAAAATGGTTCTTCTATGGCATCGCTTGAAGAACCTTTTGAGGCACCTTTATTTTTAAGAGTGGGTACAAGACAAGCATTTGTGGTTAATTATTAGGTAATTGTCATTCTGGAAGTGAACTTCTCATTTAAATCCATTGTAAAAATATGAATTTTAAACATTTAAAACTATGATACTATTAAAAAACTGACAAAAAGTGACAAAAAAACTGTGATTATGTAAACAATTAAACATTGTTAGTGGACAAGTTAGATAAAGTAATCAGAATATGGATACTGTGTTGTTAAAAGAGTTAAAAAATTTCCATATAGTTGAAGAAACGCTCTTGTATGTTTATTTTTTAATCAAAAGCTGTGAAACTTTCAACAAATGTTTCAACAGGATACTTTATTATTTAAAAGTATCACTGAGTGAGAACTGCATATGCAAATGAGCTTTCTACATGACAAGAAACCAGCTTTTGTGTCTGACAATCTGCAATCTCTATGAATGTTATTTATATGGGGAGGCATGATGATAAAGATTCACGTTGATATAGAAATCACTGTATTACTCACACCTTTAACCTGCCTGTCAATCTGAGTACACCTGCTGTTAACACACACACACACACACACACACACACACACAATTGGGGCTTATAGTTTAACCTAGAACACAACATATCTTCAGTACATGATTTCAAACAAACACACACACCCTCACACAGCCTCATATTTCATGCCAGTCTATCCTATTTATTATTAATGAGCATGTAAATAATCTTTTGCCGACCTGAGGTCTCAGGCTCAATTATTTTGATTGTGTTTTTTCCTCTAGTGTCCCAGCTGAGCTGTGTGGCCTGGTATGAGAGAGAATCGGAGTCCTATCAGTATAACGTATGATTTCATGCTCTCTGTCCTTCTGCTGTAACCTGCTGGAGTATTGCTGACCTTGAAACTTGAATTTCTTTTTCTCTTCACCACTTTCTTTTGCTCACTTTTTTATCTCTCACTTGTGATGTCTGCTTTTTTTTTTAAGTTCTTATAAATAATTTAATTAAACTGATTAACCAAGCATTTATAGTTATTTTACAGTTTATAGTTAAGTTATTAGAAAACACATAAAGTTATTAAAAAACATATTTCATTGACATTGAAATATGATGGCTTCTTAATGAAAAATTACTTTATAATAGCGATTGAAATCTGTGAGGTCCTATGATTTAAGATTTGCTTTTGCAATCATTATTGTATGATTATTTATATATATATATATATAATTTTTTATATTTTTTTTAATGCTGTTTTATGCCTTTATTTCAACAGGACAGTGAGTGGACAAGAAGCGAAGTAGGAGAGAGAGAGGGAGACTGGATCGGGAAAGGTCCACAAGCCGGGACTCAAATTCAGAATGGCCCGAAGCGCAATGGCCATCGTCGCCGAAAATACAGTGTTTCTCAGGCAAGGTGTATTCTTAAAAAGTCAATTTCATACTCCAAGAACTAAGTTACAAAAACTTATTGAACGTTTCCACTTAGGTATTAGTGGCCTGGGAAAAGTTAATTTAACACTCCTTAACCTTTAGTGACCAGGAGTGGGGCATGTTTTCACAATGGAAACTGCCTATAAAACAATAATAAAATACAAAACAATATGTATTTATACTATATATATAGTAAACATTTTTCATAACTGTTATATTTGTAGATTCCATTATTACAACATGATTCATGATTCTTTTTTAACTGCTGTAAAAAAGAAAATACACTGTACCATTCAAAAGCATGGGTTCGGTAAGATTTTAAACAGTAAAAAACAGCATTTTAAAAGCGTATTATTGCAACTTTATCTCATAATCGCAACTTTATTTCTTATAATTGTGACTTTGTATCTCACAATAGAACATTTTTCCCATACTTTTTCTTCTGACTTTATCATAACTGTGATTTCATATCTCACAACGTGACTTAATATTTCACAATTGCAACTTTATCTCATAATCGCAACTTTATTTCTCATAATTGCAACTTGATTTCTTGTAATTGTGAATTGTGTGAAATGTATTTCTCCATTCAAAAGCATGGGTTCAGGAAGATTTTAAAGAGTAAAAAAGCATCTAAAAACAGTAATATTGAGGAAATATTATTACAATTTAAAATAGCTGTTTTCTATTTAAATATATTTTAAAATGTAATTTATTCCTGTGACGCAATGCTGAATTTTCATTACTCAAGTCTTCAGTGTCACATGATACTCCAGAAATCATTCTAATATGCTGATTTTGAGCTCAAGAAACTTTTCTTATTATCAGTGCTGAAAACAGTTGTGCTGCTTAATATTTTTGTGGAAACTTTTATAATTCTTTTAAGATTTTTCAATGAATAGAACGTTCAGAAGCATTTTGTGACATTATAAATGTCTTCACTATCACTTTTGTTCAATTTAATGCGTCCTGGCTAAATAAAAGTATTATTTTCTTTTTAAAAAATCTATTTTACATGCATTTAAATATTGTTGTAATTATATATCTTATATTTCTCTAAGGGCAACACATTGTAGATTTTGGCCTTTTCATATGATGGCTATATTGCCTATATTTAACAATGTACTGTATTTCTCTGTACTATAGAGTGCTGAAAGGCCTGTTTGTTCAGTCAAGGCTGAATGTGTTTATTTCTGCTAGACTGGTGGTTAGAGGCCGTGTCCCGTATCACCACAGCGAGTCACTCATTTACACATACACACATGCACACACACTCTTTCTGTTTGTTCTCCAGTCCATCATTAATGTCCAAATCAAGCCACAAACAAAGGCTCCTTCCCCCGCGCCTGGCACTTGCACGCTAATAATTAGCCCGGGGTCATTGTTTTTTGATATCGCGGCGAGAAGGGTAGGTGCTTAGAGGAAAGGAGAGAGAGAGAGAGAATGGAAGAACGAGGTTTCATTTGCATAGCTGTGCTACACTGAAATGTAGCCACTTATTACAAGTGCAGGTCAGCCAGTCGCTGGCATTGTTCAAAAATAATTAGCCTGATTCCCCGTCACACATTTGTTTTCATTTGAACTCCCCGAAGCCCTTGAAAGTCTGAACCTGTGCCCCACAATGCATTTTTTTTTTGTCCTAGAGTCATGCATGCTTGTTATATGTGCTTGTTTTGTGAGATATAAGGATTGCGGATGCCGTATTGGACCAAACACGCTGTTATGGAGCTTGGCAGCTCTGCTGAATAGAAATTAGTCCGGTGACTCCCAGTGCTGGCGATGCAAGTGATCAATATGAGGAAATGACCCCAAAAACAAACATAAAATCCGCTCAAACCGTTCTTGCGCTCAGTACATTCGGGAAATATCTTTGAAGCAACAGTAACATAGTAAAAACAAATCAATACATTGATGTGTAAACACAACATGGCGACTTGAACGTGTGGAAACCATCACAACACTGCGCGGTTCTACCAAAAGGCCTTTATTTTTTATCATGTTTTGTTACACGTAAATCTCACGAGTGCTGTTTTGAAAAATCTTGTCAGACCGTTAAAATGAAGTTTGCATGGTGAATGACCACGAGCAGAAGCAGCGGAATCATGCTAAATGTAATCATGGCGCTAATGCGCACACATTATTTCCTCTGTCATCGCCGCACGTGGTTTTCACAGAATTAGTGACATCTCGCATTATTTCGCCGTGATTAATTTGTGTTGGGGGCGTCTAGATGCAACCGTAACTGCCGCGTGGCAAAGCAAATGATAGCAGAGCAGCGATTAGCTGTCATTTCCCCAGAGGAGAGGAATATAATATTAAACTAATTCTCCTGTTGAAGTAATCATGTTGTCTGTTCCAGGTGATGGACAACTAAATTAGGAGAACAAGTACGCTAGCATTTTATATCTGTGAGTGTTCTGTTTATCTTCTTAATGATAGCACATCACAACCAATTCTGTACAAGCCCCAAAATGACTGATAAAAAGCCATCTCATATAAACAATCAGGATGAGAAAAACCTGTGATAAACATCACACATCAGTAACCATGTGACTATGAGTAAAAAGAGAGCATTCTTATATATCACAATTACAATTGTATTCATAGGCAGAGGGTGAACCAACTCCAGGTTAAAGCTAAAAGCAGCCTGCTCTATTACTACAAACATCATAAACCCATCTTTTTAGGTTTGTACCGGATATGGGTGTCATGTAGGCTAATAAAATATTTGTAACAGGATTGAATTTGTATTTAACGTGATCACAATTTAATAAAAACATTGTAAGTTGCTAATTATTTTGCTAACTATTTTTCTTTCCACATTCAAACAGCAAATAAATTATATATAGAAAGTGAGCGAGGAACATTATCACTAACTTAGATCTATCCTGAGTTAAAGCACCCTTTAAAAAAACAAAACTATTGTTATAATAACGTAAGCTGTTAACATTGTGAAATGAATCTCTTACTTAAATTGTGCATACATCTGCGCTTTGTTTATGATGAGAGATTTTGTGCGAGTCTGGAATTCATTCAGCGTAATAAAACTGAATTTCAGGGATGACGCTGAACACCTTTGATTGGCCATTGCATTCCTAAGCTCAACAGAATCATGTGTGATTGGTTATAATGTGCAACACTGTAAAAACGCGTAAAAAGAAATATGGTGCAACATGAACAGACCTTAATTTTATGCCACAATCGACACTTTTGTTAGCAAAAGATGTAATAGATTTTTTGTGTAGGTTTTTTGAAGGATTTTGCTTCAAGTCCCCGTGGCCAGGGGGAGCTTTTAGAATTGTTTTTTTTATTTTCTTTATTTTTAATGTTCAAAATTGTGACTATTTCTAATTATGACTGTGACTATTACTTTTAATTATGCTTTATGTTGTACAATTGCAACTTTGTCATAATTACTCTTTATTTTGCATAATTGTGACTTTATATCTTAGTGTGACTAAATAGCTCATATTTGCAGCTTTAGCTCTCATAATTGTAACCTAATTTTTCCTAATTGTTACTTTATATCTCACAATCTGACTTTATTTTTCAGAACTGTTACTTTATTTCCTGTAATCGTGGTTCCATAACTCACAATGCGATTTTATGTCTCACAACTGCAACTTTATTTCTCATAATTGCGACTTGGTTTTTTATAATTGTGACTTTATTTCTCACAATTTAAATGTTTTCTTATACTTTTTCTTCCGACTTTATCATAATTGTTATTCCATATCTCACAATTGCAACTTTCTTATAATTGCAACTTTATTTCTCATAATTGCGACTTATTATTGTGACTTTATATCTCACAACTGAAACTTTTTCCCATATTTTTTCTTTCTTGCGACTTTTTTCTAATCCCATATCTCACAATGTGACTTAATATCTCTCACAGTTACAACTTTATCTCATAATTGCAACTTAATTTCTTATAATTGTAACTGTACTGTATATCTCACAATTAAAACTTTTTCTCATACTTTTTCTTTTTCTTACGATTTCATCATAATTTAGACTCCATATCGTACAACATGACTTAATATATCAGAATTGTGACTTGATTTCTTTTCATTGTGACTTGTTTTCTTATAATTGTGACTTTATATCTCACAATTAAAACTTTTTCTCATATTTTTTCTTTTTCTTGTGACTTCATCATAATTTTTTATTCCATTCCATATTTGCGACTTTGTTACAATTGTGATTCCATATCTCACTACATGAATTAATATCTCACAATACAATATTATCTCATAATTGTGACTTGATTTCTTATTATTGTGACTTTATATCTCGCAATTGAAACTTTTTCTCATATTTTTTATTTGCAACTTTGTAATAATTGTGATTCCATATCTCACTACATGAATTAATATCTCACAATACAATATTATCTCATAATTGTGGCTTGATTTCGTATAATTGTGACTTTATATCTCACAATTAAAACTTTTTCTCGTTTTTTTTCTTTTTCTTTTGACTTCATCATAATTTTTTATTCCATATCTCACAACCTGACTTAATATCTCATAATTGCGACTTTATTTCTTATAATTGCGACTTGATTTCTTATAATTGTGACTTTATATCTTACAATTTAATTTTTTTCTCATACTTTTTCTTGTGACTTGTAATTCCATATCTCACAATGTGACTTAATATCTCATAATTACAATCTTATCTCATAATTGCGACTTGATTTCTTATAATTGTGACTTTGTCTCACAATTTAAACTTTTTCTCGTTTTTTCTTGTGACTTATTATCATAATTGTAATTCCGTATCTCACAATGTGACTCTTAATATCTCACAATTACAACTTTATCCCATAATCGCAACTTTATTTCTCATAATTGCAACTTGATTTCTTATTATTGTGACTTTATATCTCACAATTGAAACTTTTACCCATATTTTTTCTTTCTTGCAACTTTATCGTAATTGTGATTCCATATCTCACAGTGTGACTTAATATCTCTTACAATTACAACTTTATCTCATAATTGCGACTTGAACTGTCATTCCATATCTAACAGCGTGGCTTGGCATCTCACAAATTGACTTTATATCTTATAGCTGCAACAATTTATCTAAAAATGTGACTTTATAACTTTTGTGTATTTGATTTATTTATCATGAATTTAAGAAATAATTCAAATTTTTGTAATTTATTCTAGTTAAAATATATTATATGTTTTAGTATATTTTTACCATCAGTTCAATAATGACAGTTTCAGTTTTCTAGATTTTTTTTGTTCATGGTTAGTAAACATATGCTTACAGGCATACTTTGCTATGTGGATACACGCACAGACAAGTGCACTAATGAAAACCCAAACCTCAGATGTTAAAACTTGTAATGGCCAGTCCCTGGGGTGAATCTCCCGTCTGTCAGAGGCGTGTGGGAGCGGACCGTAAGTCCTAGAAGGGTGGGAGAAAGAAATAGAGAGGATGAGTGAGAAGGAGAGGAAGTGTTTCAGCCCTCCATCTGGGTCCAACAAGAGTCTGACTCTTGCTTCAACTCCTGACCCAATCCCACAGGACCAGCATCCATAGCAACCGTTCACTCATTTTGTGGCTTCTCAAATGCATACCATATGAACAGCGATTAACTCTTCCATTTACAACAAGGATAGACAGAACAGAAAGTAGCAAGAATGATAATAGGAAACAGATGGTTAAGACAACAGGTCAACCTTTACACACCCTTACCATATATATATATTTAAATCAATTTATTATTATAATTTTATTATTATATAATTGTTATTAATAAGTAAATATATTTATTATTATTATTATGTTTTTAATATTAACTTTTTTTTTGTTTTGTTTTGTTTTTTTATTAAAGGAGAAGTCCACTTCTAAAACAAAGATTTATATATAATGTACTCACCCCCTTGTCATCCAACATGTTCATGCCTTTCTTTCTTCAGCTGTAAAGAAATAATGTTTTTTGAGGGAAAACATTTCAGCATTCTTCTCCATATAATGGACTGATATGGTGCCCCGATTATGAACTTCCAAAATGCAGTTTAAATGCAGCTTCAAACGATCCCAAATGTGGTTGTAAACGATCCCAGCCGAGCCGAGGAAGAATGTTCTTATCTAGCGAAACGATCGGTTATTTTCCTAAAAATAATACAATTTATATACTTTTTATTCTCAAACACTCGTCTTGTCTTGCTGTCCCTGAAATCTGTGTATTCTGGCTCAAGACAGTTAGGGTATGTCAAAAAACTCCAATCGTATTTTCTCCCTCAACTTCAAAAATCATTTCAAAATCATCCTACATCGCTGCAGAAGTACCGACCCAGTCTTTGCAAAGTAAACATTCAAAGAAGATCAAACACCCTTAAAAAAAAAAGGTAAAACAGCGATATAGGGCGATTTTGAAGTTAAGGGAGAACATGAGATGGGAGTTTTTCGACATACCCTAACTGACATGAACCAGAAAAAAACAGTCCAGGCAGAGTAAGACAAGATGAGCATTTGACATTAAAAAGTATATAAATTGTATTGTTTTTATGAAAATAACCGATCGTTTCGCTAGATAAGACCCTTCTTTCTCGGCTGGGGTCATTTGAAGCTGCATTTAAACTGCATTTTGGAAGTTCAAAATCGGGGCACCATATCAGTCCATTATATGGAGAAAAATGCTGAAATTTGTTCCTCAAAAAACATAATTTCTTTACGACTGAAGAAAGAAAGACATGAACATCTTGGATGACAAGGGGGTGAGTACATCATCTGTGAATCTTTGTTTTAGAAGTGGACTTCTCCTTTAAGTATTATTTATTAGTTGTTAAAAGGTCATTTTTCCTTTGGTTAATGTTGTGTCACTAGTTCCCTCTCAAAAAATAGCTGTACGAAGCCCCTGAATGAGAATCCCTAATGTCAAATTTCTTGGGAAACCCTGAGACCGAGTTCTTGCTGAAAGAGTCTCCGTGATGAAATGAGTTGCTCCATTTTTCTGGAAATAAGGAAATAAATTGGTGCACCTTACTCCATATGGTGACTTTTAGGACCGTTCATATATAGCTCTTTTGACGTGCACTATTAAAAACTAACATATTACCCACCGCTGGCACTGCACCAGTGCTCTCACATGTAATTAGATTTGATTGCACAATCAACTGGGACCAAATGAACCGTCATATGTTTAGAGGCATAACTCCTGCAGCACAATAGCGAGCTGTCAAAAGACGCAGAGGCCTCGTCCAAGAACATGTAGGAGAGTTTTAAAGCGAGTCGCAGCCGTTCTCCTGCGGAGAGCCATTCATTACGGGAGAAACTCCAATTACTCAGCGCTGGAGTTTCTGGCAGGCTGGAGAGAGAGGTGTTCTGTCAGTTTCCTGCCAAAGCCTGTATAGAAATGTTTGTTTGGCCTCCTGTCAGATAATCGTATTTTCATGTACTCGGGCTGTTACCGCTGCTATGAAATGGATTTAAAGCACTCTTAATTCTGAAATGTTATGTATTTGTTTGAGTAATGTGGAAAACCTGCTGTTTATCCATTAAAATATTGTAGGCAGGTGTTTGGAAAGAGTATTGAAAATGCAGCTAATGTGTTTTAAAGGAATGTTCTGGGTTCAATGCAACATGCTGAGAAAATCATTTTGACTCGTTTTGGAACATCGATGTTTGAATAGAAAATAACTTCAAAAATGTATTACAATAGCATTTTATCATTACTGCTCAAAAATCAGCGTTTTGATGTGGACTGTGGGACATCACTTTTGTATGTTAGCTTAGGTGGCTGATATATTAGGAGGCTAATTAGTTACCTTGCTGACTGACACAAACATTTATGCAAACAAAAATTGTATTTTTTTTCAATGTTAAGTATGAATCAACAGAAACAAGTTAACGTTTTTACACTTCCTGTTCCATTGTCCTGAAGTCAATGATTTTTTACATTGAACTATTTTATCTCAAATTCATTAACATTGTTTATTTGTGAAAAAAAAATATTTTACAGTTAAAAGCATATTTTTACTGAATGATTAATGTAAAATTTCTGATTTTAAATCATTTGATGCTTCCCTTGTTTATTCCTTTGTATATACACACTACCAGTCAAAGTTTTTGAACAGTAAGATTTTTAATGTTTTTTAAAGAAGTATCTTCTGCAATTATTTGGTCCAAAGTACAGCAAATTTTTAAATATTCTTGAAATATTTTTACTATTTAAAGTAACTGCTTTCTATTTGAATATATTTTAAAAAGTAATTTATTCCTGTGATTTTCAGCATCATTACTGCAGTCTTCAGTGTCACATGATCCTTCAGAAATCATTCTAATATGCTGATTTGCTGTTCAAGAAACATTTATTATTATTGTTGTTATTATTATCAATATTTAAAATGGTTGAGTACATGTTTTTTCAGGATTCTTTGATATATCAAAGATCAGAAGTTTTCTGAAATAAAAAGCTTTTGTAACATTATACACTATACCATTCAAAAGCTTGGAGAAATGATAGAAATGAATACTTTTATTTAGCAAGGATGCTTTAAATTGATCGAAAGTGATGGTAAAGACATTTATAATGTTACAAAAGATTTCTATTTCAGATAAATGCTGTTCTTCTGAACTTTCTATTCATCAAAGAAATCTGAAAAAAATTCTACTCACCTGTTTTCAACATAATAATAATAATGAATGTTTTTTGAGCAGTAAATCAGAATATTAGAATGAATTCTGAAGGATCATGTGACTGGAGTAATGAAGCTTTGAAATCACAGGAATATATTACATTTTAAAATATATTTAAATAGAAAGCAGTTATTTGAAATAGTAAAAATATTGCAAAATGTTACTGGTTTTGCTGTACTTTGAATCAAATAAATGAAGGCTTGGTAAGCAGAAGAGACTTCTTTAAAAACATTCAAAATCTTTGAAAACATTTTATTTATTATTTATTTTTCTTTATTGCTTTATTTCCTATTTAAATTTTAGTTATTTTTCTTTATTAAATAATACTTTTTATTAAATTTATTAGTTATTATTTATGAATTGCTTTTTTAAATTAGTTGCCAGAATTGTTCAGTAGTACTTAAATTTATTACTCTGAATCCAGAGAATTTCTTTAGGAAAACCAAAATTGTTATCAATAAAAAAGTTTAAATAGAACCTATTTAACTTCCATTTTATGTAACTATTTTCATTATTTATTTTTCATTTCTTTGCTTTTCTTTTTTATTTAAAGTGTATTTATTATTTCCTTTGTTAAATTATTTTCTCTAGTAATCAGCATGGTGCAGGAAATGTTATCTATAGTACTTAATTTATTTGTATTGAATCCAGAGAATTTCTTTAAGAAAACCAAAATTGTTAATAAAAAATATATATAAGTATAATAAAAATGTTTAAGAATAACTTTACACAATAAAGATGAATTTAGCTTTGATGCGATTGAGTGTCAGGATGTTGCTATGCTCACAGTGAGGGTGACTCTGTTTGTTTTGCCATCATGTCCATTGGGGTGTTTTTATCTGGTGACCACAGTTTCTCACACATCAGACTGATGAGAAAATAAACAGAGATGGATCCTTTCTCTCTTTCTCACCATCTCACTGACTCGTTATATGTAATGGGCAAAACACAGAGGGCTTGGGGCTGTGCGTGCGTGTGCGTGTGTGTGCGTGTGTGTGTGTGTTTTCCTCATGGCACCGCAGGTATCAGAGAGCGTGAGTGATGTGTATTGTGTTGTGTGTATGTGTGTGTGTGCTCTTGTCCCTTGTGTCTTAGTCTGTGAAGATGGACTCCCCCTCGCAGATGGGGCTTTAATTAACACATGGGCTCTCTCATCACAACACCACGGCCAGGTGTCGCCCAGGAAACCGTCTCAGGACCAGGCGCCTGGGACCTGTGCTCAGGGAGAGGAGGAGCAGCCAATAACATGCAGACTACACACTTAGTCTTCAACATAACAGAGCCTTCACAATTAATCGACCTGATTAGAATAAAGGTAGGAGATTAGAAATTACATTTTAAATGTTTTTTCTCTCTCATTATTATTATTATTATTTTAAACAATTGTTATTCAATTATTAAAAGGATTAGTAAACTTTTAGAAAAAATAACTTCCTGATAATTTACTCACCCCCAAGTCATCCAAGATGTTCATGTCTTTCTTCAGTTGAAAAGAAATCAAGGTTTTTGAGGAAAACATTCCAGGATTTTTCTCCATATAGTGGACTTCAGGTGGGATCAATGGGTTGAAGGTACAAATTGCAGTTTCAATGCAGCTTCAAAGGGCTCTACACGATGCCAGCCGAGAAATAAGGGTCTTATTTAGTGAAACGATTGGTAATTTTCTACAAAAAAATCTTGCACTAGCTCTGCTAAGTACATCTACAACTTCATGCATTATGTAATCACGTTGGAAAGGTCATGCATGGTTAGTTCTTCGTCTGTGTACCGACATCGTTGTTTTACCTTTTTTTGTAAAGGGCATTTGACTTTCTTTGCCCATTCGCTTTGTAAACACTTCTTGTCAGTATTTCTGCCTATGTCACGAGTGACCTTTCAAACGTGATTATGTAATGTGTGAAGTTGAGCTAGTGCAAGATGAGCATTTGTGGTTAAAAAGTATGTACATTTTTTATTTTTTTCTGAAAATGACAGATCGTTTCGCTAGATAAGACCATTATTCCTTGGCTGGGATTGTGCAGAACCTTTTGAAGCTGCATTGAAATTGCAATTTGGACCTTCAACCCGTTGATCCCCATTGAAGTCCACTGTATGGAGAAAAGTCCTGAAATGTTTTCCTCAAACCCTTAATTTCTTTTTGACTGAAGATAGAAAGACATGAACATCTTGGATGACATGGTGGTGAGTAAATTATAAGGAAATTTTTATTCTGGAAGTGAAATAATCCTTTTACTTCACTTGCATTTCTATGATATTCATTTTTTTTTTGACTTACATTGCATTAAAGGTACACATGTGTTTTTGTTGTTGTTTTGTTGTTGTTTTTGCTCAAATTTCAGCTCTTGCTTTCCCGTGGACTTGACAGTGTTAGCACTATGCTCTGCTCTTGATTTTTATTATTATTATTTATTTTATTATTTTACAGAATTATTACTACACTTAAAACTACACACATATACACTTGTATTTCCATGTAACAAATATTTATTATTTTAAATTACAATTATTATTATTTTAACTGCACATATGTACCTTTGTATTTCCATGTATTCCCAAAAATATTTTTTTATTTTATTTTATTTTATCTTTAGTCAAATGATTTGTAATGTATTTTTAAGGAAGTCTCTTCTGCTCACCAAGCCTGAATCCAAAGTACAGCACAAACAGTGAAATTTTGAAATATTTTACTATTTAAAATAACTGTTTTCTCTCTTCTGAATATATTTTAAAATGTAATTTATTTCTGTGATCAAAGCTACATTTTCAGCATCATTACTCCAGTCTCCAATGTCACATGATCCTTCAGAAATCATTCTAATATGCTGATTTGCTGCTCAAAAAACATGCATTATTGTTAATAATATTTGAGTACATTTTAGCATTTTTTGATGAATAGAAAGATCCAAAGATCAGCATTTATCTGATATAAAAAGCTTTGTAACATTAGACACTATACCATTCAAAGCTTGGAGTATTTTATGATAAAAAAGTTATAATAAATACATTTATAGTGTTACAAAAGATTTCCATTTCAGATAAATGCTGTTTTTCTGAACTCTCTATTAATCAAAGAAACCTGAAAAAATTCTACTCAGCTGTTTTCAACATATTAATAATAATAAATATTTTTGAGCAACAAATCAGAATATTAGAATGATTTCTGTAGGATGTGACTGGAGTAATGATGCTAAAAATTCAGCTTTGAAATCACAGGAATAAACATCTTAAAATATATTGAAATAGAAAACAGTTATTTTAAATGGTAAACATATTTCAAAATATATAATTTTACTGTTTTTGCTGTACTTTGGATCAAATAAATGGTAGTGTGATATGTGGTAGTGAAATGTGAAATATGAAATATGCCAGATATTTAAAATAAAATAAAATAAATACTATATTCCAAAATTAAGCCAGAAAGTATTCAGACACTTTATGGTTGACAAATGTTGTTTGATCATGTTCATAGTTCAGCTATATTTTTGGTTACTCTTATAAAACACCTGTGTGAAGGAGAACTTCAATCAAAAAAATCAGTTGCTAAAATGGCTTGAGAAACTTCAGCATCATTTACTTGTGAATGCCAGTTGGATTTTTTTTTACTACGTAATGCAATTCATTTTCATATTTTAAGTATAATGTGTCCAAGCTCCTTTTGGGGCCACTAAATGTCTTAAAGTGAATTACTTTTGATCCTTTACAACTAAATGTACTTTCATTTCACATTTTCTCTGTAATGCCACATCTCATGCAACTCGCGGCGCTCGTCGTTCCCGCAGACGTCGGAAGTGAAGCTGTCGTTGACATGTTCTCAATTCCACCAGCATCTGGCCCCAAACAAGTACATCAAATCCCACCCGACGGCTCGCCGGAGCGTGCCAACTGACACTCTCCATTACGTGTCGCGCCCGCAAAGAGCCGTGGCCCGCGGAGTGGCAGGACGGAGCACTTCCCATTAGAACCCTAAAGAGGAGGACATCAAACAATCTGGGGAGCAGACACAACCTCGGGAGGGCCACACATCATCATATTTTAATAGAACATGTGGCTTCTTTGCTGTTGTCTTGTGTCCAAATTGCAATAGTGAATTCTGTCCAGCTGTCGATCTACAAATGGGGCTCAATTACCCAGGCACTAGCTGTAGCGTATGTGCGAGAACGCCGGCTCTCTCTCCTCGCTCTGCCAGACTCCTCGCTCTAATTGTTGAACAAAGTGAGACAGAGTAGTTTGAGTCGCCTTTGGTCAAGCTTCCATGTGGGTGACAGGTGACATCATCCAGGCTGACATTGTTTTCTCGGCCCCCCGCTTCAGCAACCCTCTGCGCTTCTGCGTCTAAACGCTGGGAAGCGTTGGATCCTAACGCAGCGAAACTGCAAAATTGACTTTGCCACCTTCATAATGGAGCTGTTGGCACGTGACGCTTGTGCCACACAACATGCCGCTCCTTTACGAGCCAGTTTGAGCATGCTTTTTTAATGATTGGGGTTACGGCATCTGCGTTACACTTCCTGTGTGCTGCTATCGTCAGGCGCTAGCTGCCGGGCTTTACTGGCCCATTATATGTAATGCATAATTATATAAGTATATAATGCATAATTAATTTTTATTTAATCATATATATTGGATTATACTGAATACGATCGTTTGGATGCATCCAATCAAATAATATGGTAATGTTACTGAACAGGCTTCTTTGAAATTTCACTTTCAAAATGGCTCATAAAACAGTTTTATTTATTAAAATTGAGTGATGTTCATAGTTGATGTCAGAGGCGGAGTTACAGTATCATACTACAGGGCCCTTGTGAGCTTTTGGAGCCCCTGTGGGAACGTTTTGAGTTTGCGGTCCCAGAATTCATCAGATTGTGATCATCGGCAGACGAAATTACATTTTGTGAGCAACTTTGTATCTTTGTCTTATTCCAGCTGAAAATGGTCAAACATATTTGAAAGAAGATCAACTGAGATAATAAGACTTTTTATTATTATTATTATTATATCTTAAATCACACTACTGTTCAAAAGTTTGGGGTTGGTATGTTTTGAAATCCTCTAATCAAGACTGCATTCATTTGATCAAAGAAATTTTGTAAAAACAGTAATATTTTGAAATATTATTGCAATTTAAAATAACTGTTTTCTATTGTAATGTATTTTAAAATGCAATTTATTTCTGTGACTGAAAAGCTGAATTTTCAGCATCATTACTCCAGTCCTCAGTGTCACATGATCCTTCAGAAATTATTCTAATATGCTGATTTTGTCCTTTAGAAACATTTGTTATGTTGAAAACAGTTGTTAGATTAAAAGAAAGTACAAAAGAAGAGCATTATATGAAATAAAATCTTTTATAAATGTCTTTGTCGTTTTTGTCAATTGTCAATGCTGAATAAAAATATTAATCTCTCCTCAAACTACGAGGTAGGTTCACTTTGCTTCATTTAAACTGTTTTTATTGTTTTTGTTTTAAGCGTTAATCTCAATATTTTGCTACATTTATGCTTAGAAATAGAACAATGTATTTGTCCTTGGTCTAAGACTTTTTTGTTTCTTAGCTTACTTGTATTGTTTGGTATAATGTCTTTTCTCCCTCTACTATGGTAGAACCCCATTAATACATTGCTAAGTAAGCCGGTTTAGCTATGCCGTCAGCCTTATTAACATCTCTTGAGACCCCTGCACACTTCATAGAAGGACCTCGCAACCAGTTAGCATTACCCATTGCCCTCGGAGTGTAGTCCCAAATAACATTACCTCAACTCCCAACATAACTTCCCACAGTAGCCGTGACTCCCCACGGAGCGCGTATTACCCAGGCAATGAGGCGGCGTCGCGCCTCTTGCACTTCACTAGAGAACAATACCTGCTTTTTCTGTCACAGTGCCTGTATCGCTTCACTTAGTTTAGGTAAACAATCGCAGTCTATGACATCCTAAATACCTTTGAGCCCTCTGCGACTTCCCCTCGATGTAGAACGCCATAATAATCTTCATCATCACCGCCATATATTACGGAGGCCGCCTTCTAATGCCTGCGAGGCAACGCGGCCTCTCCCATCCCCGGCAGCCCTCGCCTCTCGCCGCATTTTCATTTCGTCTCACTCTCTCTCACTTTTTATTTCCCTTTGGCTTCTGCCGCGGCTCCCTTTACAAAGCCCGGGAGCATTATCAAAACATTACGGTGCGCAGCATGTGTTTGATTAAAAAAGTGTAAAGTTACAAATTAGTTAATAAAATCATTTAGGCCGATCGCTGCAAATGGTGATAAATGCGTTCCATATGTTCTCAATAAAAAAAAAAGAAAGAAAGAAAAAAAAACTGAGTGCCATGTGCCCGTCCCCCTCTGTCTTTGCCATAAACAAATAAATTAAAACAATTACCGTGGCGCACGCCCTCCCTGTCTTTAATGAGAGTGCCGCCATATAAAAGATGTGACAGCTTTCATATCCTCAAAATGGTGTGTGTCTCTATCTGGAGAGGCTGGAAACTTCCAGATGTTCCCGGTGAAAGGGCTTCTCTCCCCCTCTGTCTGTCCCTCTCTCTGCCCTGCGAAACTTTATATCGCTCCGATTTATGTGGCTTTGGGTTCTTTAACTCCTGCTGGTTAATGAGAGGTGGTGACTGCAGGCGCTGTCAGTCCTCTATTAACCCAGCGCCTCTTGATCAGCATTTTGTTGTAGATTATGGTAAATTTGCTCCCGTCCATCTGTACAGTATGTGTTTAAGCTCTAACTCTGAGCGGCCCGCACTTTGTCCTTTTGCAGTCATTGTCTTTCTTCAAAAAGTGTTATAACTAGTTAAATAACTAGTTAAATGTAGCGACAGAACACTCAAAAAAATGCTGGGTTATTTTTTAACCCGAATGCTGGGTTCAGCCTGTTGGATCATTTTACTGGGTTGTTTTTAATATTTTTTACCCAAGTGCTGGGTTGTTTTTCTGCATTCTAAAAAATGCTGGGTTATTTTTTAATCCAAATGCTGGGTCCAGTCTGCTGGGTCTTTTGGGGGGTTGTTTTTAATATTTTTACCCAGGTGCTGTGTAGTTTTTCTGCACTCTAAAAAATGCTGGGTCATTTTTTTAACCCAAATACTGGTTCAGCTTGTTAGGTCATTTTATTGGGTTGTATTTAATATTTTTACCCAGGTGCTGGGTAGTTTTTCTGCACTCTAAAAATGCTGGGTTATTTTTTTAACCCAATTGCTGGTTCAGCCTGTTGGGCCATTTTATTGGGTTATTTGTAATATTTTTCCCAGGTGTGGGTAGTTATTCTGCACTCTAAAAAATGCTGGGTTATATCCAATATTTTTACCCAGGTGCTGTGTAGTTTTTCTGCACTCTAAAAATGCTGGGTTATTTTTTTTTAACCCAATTGCTGGTTCAGCTTGATGGATCATTTTACTGGGTTATTTTTTAATATTTTTACCCTGGTGCTGGGTAGTTTTTCTGGACTCTAAAAAAATGCTGGGTTATTTATTTTTTTTTTTTTAACCCATTTGCTGGTTCAGCTTGTTGGGTCATTTTATTGGGTTATTTTTAATATTTTTACCCAGGTGCTGGGTAGTTTTTCTGCACTCTAAAAAATGCTGGGTTATTTTATTTTATTATTTTTTTTTATCCCAAATGCTGGTTCTGTTTGTTGGGTCATTTTATTGGGTTATTTTTAAATATTTTTACCCAGGTGCTGGGTAGTTTTTAATGCTGGGTTATTTTTTCTAAATAATAAATGTTCATCTTTTGATTATTGCTGTTGCTTTTATAATTCTGTGTGTGATTTGTAATTTCCAGCCCATTTTAAGCCAGCAATATAATAATTTCTAAACAATAGTTGACATTTAAAACATTTAACCCAACCAGCTGGGTCAAAATAACCCAGCACGTGTTCTGTCCAATATTTACCCAGCGCTGGGTTGCCAAATAACCCAAGTTGGGTTGTTTTTAACCAAGCATTTTTTAGAGTAAACTAATTTTTCAGTGTCAGTTTTTAAAATTAACAAGCCTCCCCAGCTAACAGGAACATTTTCAGAATTTTGGATACTGTTTTGGCAAGGTTCTCTCAAAAGTTAAGAACAAATGTTCTTCCAATAACGTCAATGGAACATTCATTTAAAGTTATATGATATTTAATAATAATAAAACGTTAGCACAAAAACATTTATAAACTGTTCATGGAACTTTTTTTTTTTAAACGTTTAGCTAGAATGTTTAGAGAATATTCAAAAGTAACATTTTCATGTTTACAAAATGATAAAACGGAATGTTCCCTTACTATTCGCATTTTAAAAGTCAGACATTTTGAACTTTCAAAGAACATTCACAAATAACGTTTTCATAACTTAATCAGAATGTTAGCAAAATGTTATTAGAACATCTTATTCTGTATATTATTTTAATGTCACATTCCAAGTGTTAATTTCGCAATGAAATTATAATGGCAAAAATATTTAAATGATTCTGATAAGACCATAGTAATAAAGAAAAACATAAATGATGTCTTGTAAATAATCCTGTTTGTAAAATATTTGAATACTTGATTTATTTTTTCCTTAACTATTTTTTTATTACAATTAAGAGCTATTTTAGTCTGAGTAAAACTGAAAAAATTAATAAACATTACAAAATACTAAGTAAATTTAAATAATATTTTCATCAAAAGCCAAGATCCGAAAACAAACAAAAACTGTGAAAAAATATCATGGATTGCATGTGGCAATTTGCAAATTAATTCATTAAGGAATTTTATTTCCTTTACTTATATAATCCGCAGCTGCTCATCTCAATTAAATATAAGCATATATTAACAGTACACACGTTTTTTGAATTACTCATGTAAGCCATTATGCTGAATCAGCTTTCACCATGCAATAACTTGGCAGTTTTGATTGGATAAATCTTCACACAGCAGATAACGCCAATGTCTCCACCTCGGTTTGGCCCTTGTCTGTAGGGCTTGGCCACCACGTTCCTCCATTACTCTTCATATAAGGAGCATGACAGCGGCTGGGAGGCCTGCCGCCGTGCCTGAGGTTTCGTCCCGGCCTGGGAGACGCAACACTGGGCGTCTGAGTGAAACAAATTGTTTTCGGGGGTCCTCACCAATCAGGCCATCTCACACCTGCTGTAAAACCCCCACATAGAAAACCCCACGCACACACCCCAAATCAACCCACGCAGATTATTAGCCCTGATGTCTGTTTTTATTTGCTCTATTATTACGTTTTTGTTCAGCCATCGCCGGGCCTCCATTTTTAATTGCACCTCCTGGGGACGCAGCAATGATGGATGTCGAGCAGAATAGCTGAATAGGACTGACCGCCATTGTAAACTGAAGGGGTTTGTCAGTGTGTATCTAGTGCAGTCTCAAACTCAAATGTATTTTGCAGACAGTTCTTTAAAAGTTTTGTGTGTGTGTGTGTGTGTGTGTGTATGTAACAAGCTTTTCAGAAAAAGATAGATAGCTCTGTACAATATTTTTTATTAGGTGGTGAGGTTTTGTGTATTGGGCCTCTTCAGCTCCTACTGTAAAACAAGGAATTACATCTACATCTAGCTTTCTGGGTCAAAAATAAACTAAAACACAAATTATACCAACAATATTCCCCCAGAATGTGTCCAACCTAGCCTAACAGTTTTGAACAAACAGTTCATTTGAGCTATTGAGCAATGTTGCAATTTAAGCTCCCAGCAGCATCAATAAATTACGCAGTTACTTCTTTGCTAGAGCATTAAGAGCTCATCTTTTTGCTTAATAATATTTGACAGCATCTCTACATGCAAATAATATCTTTTCAATATGTACAGTACAAGATTGAAGTGTTGACAAATGTTTTTTTTTTTGTTAATAGGTATTATATATGTTTATACATACAGTATTTGTATGAGAAAGAGAGAAAAGAGACAGTGTGGGCGAATTTCTGTGAGCATTTGTTGCCGTCTGTCATTGACCTTCATGGTCACACACGCTCCAGCCACTAACCCTCAGTACGGCCCGGGAGTTTGAACCATGTCCATTTGATGTCCATTTAGACTCAGCAGATAAAAACGCACAGGAAGCAGATGAGGGGAAATGAGCCCTTTAATAGAGAGCCTTATAAAACAGAAAAAAGCGAGAGAAACTCAATCACTCAAAGTCTTATTTAGATGAGTTTAGTGGGATTTTAAACCCCGCCTGTGGCTTAAATTAGAAGTGTGAAATATAGATTGTAGCAGAGATGAATTGCAGTACGCCTGTTATAATAATAAAGCTATGGAAAAGTATATGCAAAGTTTGAAGTAATTGTTTGAAATAGAATATTACATTGAGGTTTTAGGTTTTAAGTTTTTTTTAGCTTTTATTGTTTTCATACTTTATTGCTTAAATATGAAATGGGAAACACTTTACAATACGGCATTTGTTCACATTAGTTAACATGAAGTAACAATACAAGTATTTCAAAAGAATTTCTTAATCTTAGTTTATTTCAACATTTACTACTACATTATTAAAATCCAAAGTTGTATCTGTTAATATTATTTTATGGACCTGAGCTAATATGAATAAATATTTTAGTTAATGTTGCATTAGCTAATATTAACTACACTGTAAAAAAAAAAAAAAACAACAACAAAAAAAGACAATTTGTTGAGTTAACTTAAAATAATTTGTTACCCTGTTCAGTCAACTCAAATGAGTTTAGTCAACTTGAAATGTTAAGCTGTACTAAGTGACAACTTGGATATTCGAGTTGACTAAAATTAAAATCTGTATTACCCGGCTGCCTTAAAATTGTAAGTTAAATTAACTCAAATATCTAAGTTGTCACTTTGTAAAACTTAACATTTCAGGTTGACTAAACTTTGAGTTGACTGACCTTGAAATTTTAAGGCAGCGCGGTAACAAATTAAGTTGACTCAACAAATTGTTTTTTTTACAGTGTAATGCTTATTGAAAAGTGTTACCACACATACAAAATGCAACAAACAACACAGTGCTGGGTGAAATATGGACAAACTCAGCAATTGGTTTGTTTTGACCCAGCAGTTCGGTTAAATGTTTAACCCAACCTTCTGGGTAGTTTTATGTAACGCAACTGTTGCTATATTTCTTACTTAAAGTGAACCCTAAATAGGATGGATATGAACATTTATTAATTTGATCAATTAGTGAACATTTATTAATAAGTTGAATAAATACTAACTAAATAATGGACATTTTTTATTGCTTTTTAAATTTAAATGTTCACCTTTTGATTATTGCTGATGGCTCAAGTAATTATGTGTCTGATTTTTAATTTACAACCTATTTTGGGATCATTTTAAGCAAGAAAAATAGTAATTTTAAACATTAGTTGAGTTAAATAAAACTATCCAGATGGTTGGGTTAAACATTTAATCCAACCGCTGGGTATGTCCATATTTCACCCAGTGCTGGGTTTTTAACCCATCATTTTTTCGAGCGCACAAATATATAATGTGTAGTGTCCTTGAATAATCAGCATAAAATTAAGAACCTGAAAACTTTAACAGTGTCAAAGATTGTGCTAAAACAGGCTGCTGAAATTCATCATGTGTCATATTCTTTATTCTTATGAATAGGAATGTTTTCATGATTTTATGTAAATTATCTAACAGGGACAGATAGTGTTACCTTAAAAGCTGAATGTGCTGTAGAACGAAAGTGTGCATTTTGCATACAGTATGAGGCCTTTGCTATAAACTTAATAAAAGCACATTGCCGTGTGGATTCTAATGCATCCGCAGAGAGTTTTAATATCAACTGTGATATTCTGAAGTTCACCCACGTTAATCTGGCAGTGAGAATGCCCGCGTGCATTAGTCAAACAATGACCTTTATTCCGGTTTATAAACCGTGATCAGTGTCTGATCTCAGTTCCCCCAACTTCAACAAAAGCCATACCTCTAAAGGCCTCGGCACTGAAAGACGGAGTGCCAGGGAAGAGGGAGTGAGCGAGCGAGCGAGTTAGCGAGAGTGAAAAAGAGAACCACGCGCTCTTGTCTTTTCCAGTTTAGGGAGTCCAGATGGGAAGTCATTTTTTATTCGTCTTGAGGCAGCACTTCACATCTGCTGGCCCAGATGCCTAATGAATACGGAAGCAGGGCCGTGCTGTCGCCTCATTAATACTGCACTCGCACAGGGAACGGGGCCGGCCTGCACCCGCCATCCACCGCCGCCCCCCTCCCGCACTCCTCCCGGCCCCGCAGCCCGCTGGTGCAGAACCGCCGGCTCCCCGCTGGCTCCTCCGGGCCCGTGGCCGGCAGCTGGCGCCTCGCTGTAACAAAGCTGCCGTGCTTTGTTGGGCCTAATGTGTCTCTGTGTTGTCACTTAAGGTCTTTATTGGTATTAATTGATAGGATCGACCCAAGTTTGTCTTTTTTGGTACTCCTCTTCGAGGCGGTCACATGCGTAGGAATCTATTCAAACAGGTGTCACTGCGAGGAGCACGAAACAGAGAGAAGTTGAGAAGCTCAAAGCACACGTCTGTCAGATATGACAGATTTCGCATTTTCCTCTGTGAATTAGAGATGTGTGTGTTAGACAGACGCCGAGGCTGGTTCTGTGACCTTTGCTTAATATGGCTGTTCAGTACTCTGGCTGTCGTTCAAGCCTGGGTGGGCAGAACACAAGAGATCAGAGTTAGTTACATATTCACTGGAACTCGAATGAGATGCCTTGACACCTCCAGTTCATCTGCCACTAAAGTTTGGAGGCAAAATATACTCTCCAAGTACATCAATCATAGCAATCTTTAGAAAATAAACTAGATTGGCACTTTATAAAGGCACTTTTGCCTTTCCATATAAAATAAATAAGTGAATACACTAAACTGAATAATGTTCGGTTCTGTTAACAGCTGCCTTACGAAAATTGACCATGGTATTACTACAAATAAAAAAACAAACGCAAACTGTAGTTAAACCATGGTAGGCTAACCACAAATTGACTATGGTTTTGGTACACTAACCGTAGTTTAACCATAGTATTTGTAGTAAAACCGTGGTTATAGAAGCATGTAGTCAATACGCCAAAAAACAACAACAACAAAACATCGTTACTACACTTTTACTACTGTAAAACCATGCTTAATTTTCGTGAGGGAGGACTCGCACCTGCATCATTCTGTCTATACAGACCGAATGCTGTTAAAGTACTTTACCTTTAAATACTTAAATAGTTCCTGTAAGTGTTTCCTGCAATAATTGATCAACATCCATCGCAACTGTGATATTATTTACACACGCAAACAGACGACGTGACAAAGGTAGCTCAATTCCCAAACGAACGACTCTCATTAACCGGTTCATTTTGGTGAATCCAAATCACAGATCGATTCTCGAACTAATGACTCTTATGAGCCGGTTCTTTTTAGTGAATGAAACACATACGGCGCAACCACTGTAGTTTGATTAACGACTGCATGAATGAATGAGTCGGTTCCTTTTAGTGAATCAAACACACGCATCCAATCTAGTTAGCTAACTGAGTTAGCTCGTTCACTCGTTTTGTCGGTAGTATTTTAGAAAAATAAATGAGAGAAATATGTTACCACATTATTTGTCTGTTTGGTAATGATATGTAATAGCCCTATATATTTTCTAACAGAATTGGTAGTGGAACTGTGAAGAAGCCAACATTATTAAGAAGAAAAGAAGTATTCATCTGTGATGGAAAAAAGAGTGCTTTGAGAAACATAAAATAAGCAAAGGTATACCTCTATACCTATGAAATAACTCAAAATATATATTTTTCCATATATATATAGCTTTCCATTGATGTATGATTTCTTAGAATAGGACAATATTTAGTCGAGGTATAACTATTTGAAAATCTGGAAACTGAGGGTGCAAAAAAAAAAAAAAAAAAAAAAAAATCAAAATATTGAGAAAATTGGCTTTAAAGTTGCCTAAATGAAGTTCTTAGCAATGCATATTACTAATCAAAAAGTGAGTTTGATATATATACGGTAGGAAATTTACAAAATATCTTCATGGAACATGATCTCTACTTAATATCCTAATGATTTTTGGCATGAAAGAAAAATAGACTATTTGACCCATGCAGTGTATTGTTGACTATTGCTACAAATATTCCCGTGCTACTTATGACTGGTTTTGTGGTCCAGGGTCACACACACACACACACACACACATATATATATATATATATATATATATATATAAAATATTGTCTTACTTATTGTTATGAATTACAATGTGTTACAGTCCAAAACAATAATAACATTTCTGCAAAAAGTGTCTTAAATAGCTGAAAATCATGATTTCTTGTTGTCTGAATTAGTCAGTGCATTTTTCCCATTATGTATCATTGTGTAATCAAAATATTTTATTGTACTTTTGTTTTGGTAACATTTCAATCATTTTATTTATAGAAGCCCTAAAGAGTCATAACCTAATTCTACAACACATTTTTTTTTTTTAATAATTTTTTCTTATAAAAATGTGTGTCTGTAAATCTTGCATCAACTCGTACAATACCATACTTTGTATTTAAATTAGTGAAATTATCACCCACAACTATGCACACGAAAAGATGTCACTTTTCCTCACTGATAAGATGTGAAGCACTGAAAAGTCTATAGAAAATATTTTAATCTAAAAAGTTCTTACACCAAGAGTTATTTTATAAAGTGTCAAAACTGTTACCACAATATCAAAAGGAAAACATAACTTTTCATTGATCAAACGTTGTGTTATTTAAACGTCTTTTAATCTAAATTTTATTAGTGCCATGTGCTCTTATCATTTATGCTAGCAAGTGGAGTTTTTGGCAAAAAATAAATAAAATTGTTGATTCTGTCACCATCAAACTCTGTTTCCAAGGTAGAGTAACAGTGCTGACAATGCAGTACCAGAACTGACAGTCAGAACTGACCGGACAATTTTGTTACTTTACAATTCTGTTACTTAAAATGTCAACTCTGTTTATGAACTATTTTCACAAAAAAACAATAAAATTGTTGTTTAAAATCTTATAAACATTGTTGATTTATTTTTGCACCCTTATAGTATTTCAACAACATTTCTTTCTTTTTCTTTTTTTTTTTTTTTTTGCTGGATGTTGTATATACTACATTTTCAGATGAAAAACATTTGCTCCCAGTGGACGATTCTGTTAAAACATGGGTATTCATTTAATTTTAAGGTATGCATAAATTATATATCTCAGTTTCAAGTGTTGGAATGTAAGGACTGTTTGTCTAATGAAACAAGAAGAATTTTTCCTGTTATGATTTATTGTTATTTCTACACATTGCCTAATTTGTCCGTAACAGAGTCGACAAACAATACCATAAAGACATCTGTTTTTTCATTAAAAGTAAAATGCTTGTGTTTGGTAAGCACTGAATTATTAAAATTAAATATGTTTTCAATAAGATACAGGGAAAAAAAATGTTAGTAGCCATTTTTTTTTCTTATTTTTTTTGCAATGCCAAATGTATCTCCAATTATAGAATCACCCATATATATAATGACTTCATCTGCAGTGCTGTGCAGGTCACCAATCATGCAACCGACCAATTAGAATCAAATATTGCAGAAAGCGATATAATAAGCATGTTTATTTCCCACAAGTTAATATTAGAATGTTGTACCATATAGAATATTCATGAAGAACACTTACAACAAAACACACTGTTGCAATTTTGTTTTTGACTAGAGAATTACTTTTTTTTCTTCTTTTCTGGTATGTTAGGAGTGTGTTTAACCTAAAGTAATTGAATGTCTCAAATCAAGATGATTAAAAGAGGTCTTGGCAAGCATACTGTCATATACTATAATTCTGACAGCATCCTCGTATTACACTCCTCTAATATGCACACTGTGGGTAAACCAGCCCAACAACCCAAGATATACAGTGACAGAGGATCTAATGTATGAGAAAAATATACCCAGGCCTTTAAAGAATTGTTCCAAGCTTACTCAGAAGGCAATTAAATTCCGTCTAAACAACAAAACGAACAAAACAAGCAAAGAACTGAACAAAAGGAAAGTTTATGTGGCTGTGTTAGCATCTAATAAAGAGACAAGGGCTCGGGGGAGAAGCTGAGCCCTGCCAAAATGTACCACTGCGGCCACCGCCCCGCCTCTTCCTGTCCTTCGTTCTGATGGAATGCCTGGCACGCTTTGCATTATGGCTGCAGAATGGAGGAGCGATGAGCGGGAGAGATACAGACGCTCGGCCCATGAGACGCACAGCCGAGCTTACTGCTGGATGCTTGTGGGGCCTGTCAGAACCAACCAGCCACCTGCCAGCCTGCGAGCGCCAGGCTGCAAAACCTTGAGAATGTGGCAGAGAACTAATCCATGGCTCTTCATTAGCGGGAACGGGCTTGTATCAAAATAACCTCTGTCAGAGAGAGAGAAAAAAGACAGGCTGAGTGGATTTTGTCATTTGTTTAGGCAGTGCGATTGAAGAAAGAAAACTTGGAATTCTCTCAAAAGCTATATGGGATGTGTATTTTATTTTGTTTAAAGCTGGAGTCTTCAACAAGGAATCTTCAGGGGATTGTTGTTTGATATTAGTTGTTTAAAAGACAAATAATATTTTGTAATATTATTGATTTAACTGCATTGAGACTATCAAATGAGAACAAAATATGAACTAAATTAAACTAATAATAACACTAACACTAATGTAGCAACATCAACTGTTATTGAACTGAATTGAATCAGCATTAAAGAGACTTGAGATGATTAATGACACTGTTATCTTCTGTAGAGCTGCTTAAAATTGAATTAAGCTTGGTTCATGATTGATGAACTTTGCAATATTCTCTATTAATATTAATAATAAATAAATAATGTCCTGGCAGAAAATTACTTTTTTTTTTTTTTTTTTGGTGTTGACAGTTATTGAACTGAAATAAAACAACACCGAACTATAAAGATACTATTATATTCTGTAGAGCAGTTTTATACCTGAAATTGAATTTGTTAATAACTGATCAATTTTACAACATTAACACTGTTATTTTCCTGTTTATTTGCTATTAAGTTGCTTGTCTGTATACAATCTGTATTGTATAAAGAACTCTATAGATAAATAAATTTTAAAAAAAGAAATGAAAATATTTTGAATAAAAACTCAATATTAAGTTATCCTCAAACTAAAGCTCAGCTAAATATTTTACCGTCACACAGTAAAATGCATTAGTGAAACTAAAATTTAATGTGTAAATATTACAACATGCACATACAATATGATTATTGGAATGGCTTTGCGATATTAGCAGCATTACAAAATATGTATAAAAACTACATTAAATGGTTAGTTCACTCAAAAATGAAAATTCTGTTATTAATTAATTACCTTTGTGTCGTTCCAAACCCGTAAGACCCCTCAAACACAAATTGAGATATTTTTGATGAAATCCGAGAACTTTCTGACCCTTCATAGACAGCAATGCAACTCTCAAGTTCAAGGCCCAGGAAGGTAGTAAGGACATTGTTAAAATAGTCCATGTGTTATTTTTGTTTTCTTTGCACAAATAGTATTTTCATAGCTTCATAACATTACGGTTGAACCACTGATGTCACATGGACTGTTTTAACAATGTCCTTACTACCTTTCTGGTCCTGGAAACGTATCAGTTGCATTGCTGTCAATGCAGGGTCAGAAAGCTCTCAGAATTCATCAAAAATATCTTAATTTGTGTTCCAAAGTTGAAAGTCTTATGGGTTTGAAACGACATGGGGGTGAAGGAATCAACGACAAAATTTTCATTTTTGGGTGAACTATTGCTTCAGTTAGGTCTGCCTTACTATGGACTTTTATTCAATATCAGGGGCTCACTGCTGCATCTCTGTCTGAAAAAGACCCCTGGTTTAAATTAATCTATGTCCATCCTGATCTATTAGAAAAGATCAGGGCTTATCACAGACTAATAGTTCAGTTTTAATCAACAGATCATACTAGGCATGATTTTATATATTTGTTCTAATATCGTCTAAGTGCTTGTAAGAAAAAAAGCCCCTTTGAAATGTTTTGTACCATGATTTGTATCATTCAGGGGTGTTAAGGGCAAGTAATCGGCCCAAACGAAAACGTATTACAGGTTGTTACTGTCTTATCTTGTCTTTGTGATACCAAAACAGGCTTTCTTTTCAAGTTTAGTGAATTTGCTGTAATAAAAAGGCTGGGTGGTTGCTGCAGTGGACTAAATGTCACTAAACTGTGTATGCGTCTTATTCCTGCTGCAAATCCAGTGTTTGTGAGTGTGTGTCCGACATGGGGCAACACAGCAACCTCTGCTGGCTAAATACTAAAACTGATATGTGTGTGCAGGTGTGTGTTTTGCCATTTTGTGTGCATAAGACTGAATAAGCCAGCTGGAAGGAGAACAAGCAGATCTTTCATTTATAATGAAGTGAATTAGAGTGAAGCCTTAATTTCAAATTCATATAATTCTCATGTTAAAATGCAGCGGTTTAACATACAATGCCAAAATCTTTTCAGTTCTTTATATTTTTTAATACTGTTAAATTATATCCTGATAAATCATTCACATTTGCTTATTTTATCTCATTTATTCCTAAAATCAGATATAGAAAGTCCCACATTAAGCTCTGTATCTGTATTTTCTCATAATTGCTCCTTTCAATTATGTTCCATTTGAAATGGTTAAATAAACATTAAGCAGGCAGTTTTGTACTTGAAATCCTGCCCATGACCTTGCTGCAGCCAAAGTCAAATTGTGGATATTCCCTCTTGCTTCCCGTTATAAAATTATATTTAGATCTTTTAGCAATAACGCTTTCAGTGGGAAGCAGATGAACTTTCGATACAAGAACACAATTGAGTTTGAATTAGATCTCATCTTACACTACAACGTAATGTTAACCGCCAAAGGGGCTGCTTTATATCTTTGAGTGCTCAGGGTCTATGAGAGGTTTATTAAAGGTAAAATGCATTATAAATATCTACGTCTCTCTGTCCTTTTGAATTGGGCCATTTGAGTTGGAGTTGTTAATGCAGTAATGTATATAGACAGCGCATCACCGTTATTATTCGATTGAGAGTGAAAGCTGCACGCTGTCACCTTCAGTTAGCGTTCTCTAAAATCAACAAATGAGAAATATTACAATGGCCATATTAATACTGCACGCATGCAACCACTTATGGGAGGAACTGAGCTCACTGTCACAGTTGGGAATGAGTTTGAATGGAATAACTGTGGTATCGTCTGTCAAAAGCACTGTGCTTTGAGTTATGAGAAGTTCTAGTTTGCTGTGTTTACTTGTTGTTGCAAATGTTGTTTGATTTGCTCACTAGGCAACGCTTTGAATTCAATCCATCACCGGATGCATCCGGATGTCACTGCACAAACATCTCAGAGAGTTTGTCATGTTGTTCATACTCTTTAAATACAAACATTGTGTTGCAGTCCTTAAAAAAAAGGTTACATAAGGGGGTTTTCGCAGCAGTGTTATAGAACCATTTTGGGTTCCCCAATGAACCCTCTAACGATCAGCTCTAAAAAAAAAAAAGCATTGTCAACATTTTAGATTTTGTGCATTGGAAATGTTCCATGGATGTTAAAAGTTTTTCATGAAATCATCAATTCCAAAAAAGTGGCGCCATAGAAGAACCATTTCTGTTTCCCTAAAGAAGTTTAAGTGAAAAAAGTAAAATTACTCATCTTCCACTTGTTCTTTCTTTCTTCTGCTGAACACAAAAGAAGATATTTTTAGGGATGTTGGTAATTAAATAGTTGATGGTAGCCATTGACTTCCATACTATTTTTTTTCCATACTACACCGTAAAAAACAATTTGTAATTTGTAACCTGGCTGCCTTAAAATTTTAAGTTCAGTCAACTCAAAAAAGGTTTATTCAACTTGAAATGTTAAATTATACTAAGTGACTACTTAGATATTTGAGTTGAATCAACTTAAAATTTTAAGGCAGCTGGGTAACAAATTATTTTAAGCTGACTCAACAAATTGTGTTTTTTATTTTTTACAGTGTATGGAAGTCAATAGCTACCATCACCTGTTTGGTTACCAACATTCTTCAAAATGTCTTCTTTCATGTTTAACAGCTAAAAAAAAAATCTTGGAACTTGAAGGTGAACTATCCCTTTAAATAATCTAAAGAACCTTTTCCGCTATATTTGGTGGATTTGAAATGTTCCATAGATATTCATGGAACCGTCAATGCCAATAAAGAACCATTATTTTGAAGCATGTAGCATTTTTTTTTTTTTTGTGGATATTTATTTATATACGAAATGATGTTAAAGGTAAATCTCTATTTTAAGTGTGAGAAGGGTTAAATAAGCCTTACTTCCTGCACTGCTCATTGTCAGTCTGTCATTAAACATGATGAACTTCCAGAGTAAGGGGGTCTTTTTCGTTAAGCGTTTGACAATTTTCCACGAGTCTATGCCAAAAATCATATTCGTACTCCGAGACAAGCTTCTTTCTGAAATCCCTGATGCCTGTTTGAGGGAAAAAAAGACAGAAAGAGAGAGAGAGAGTGAGAGAGCGAGAGATCGGAGAACATGTTTTTGTCATTTGCATGAACCCAGGAAACACAGTGTTGTCCAGAGTTGGGTTATAACTCATTGCAGATCTGCAGTGAGGCGAGGCTGGGCTCTCTCTGTCCAGGCTGGCTTCAGTGCGATGTGAACTCTCCCAGCATTCCTCACCCAGGACCTCAGCGCAATACAGGACTCCTGGATTACATGTACGGACACACGTACACCTGCAAACACAGCGGGACAGAAAGAATGTGAGGAAGAGAAATGAATATGTGGAAACCTGTTGTGATTTGTATATACTCCCCTCTGACGCTTCAGTCATCTTTCTCTCGACAATGTTGCAAGAAAGATCATTTTTTAAAAGATGTTAACAAAAACTAGATCTGTTTATATAACATACGGTTTGTAATGCAACTTTAATGCAATTATCTTGAAGTTAAAATACTTGTGACAGCTTAATGTGACAAATTTATGTTATTCGTGTGCACAGTAAAAAGGAAAACCATGCATTTGCGGTTTTAACAGCAAAACGTTTTAACAATTGATTTAAGCCAAAAGCCTGACATGTAAAAATCAATTTTTTTGAAATTGAAAATTAACTTTTAGATAAAATCTAAAAATTAACTGCATATATGTTTTTTAGTATCATATTTAACACACCAGGCCTCTTTGGCTTATATAGTATGGCATATGAGATGAGAATATGAAGCTCATACTCACTTTCAGACACAAACTAAGCCAAAATATGCAATTTGGTGCAGTCAGAGATGTTTATATGGCCAAAACGTAAAATGAAAGTAGGTGTTCATCTTGAATTATTACTATCACGAACAGTTATTCTTGTGTTCACTTTATAAAAATCGGTCACACGACACACAAGAAGGCATGTAGTACACTGTAAAAAACTATTTGTTGTGTCAACTTAAAATAATTTGTTACCTGGCTGCCTTAAAATTTTAAGTTCAGTCAACTCAGAAAAAAGTTTATTCAACTTGAAATGTTAAGTTGTACTAAGTGACAACTTAGATATTTGAGTTGATTCAACTTAAAATTTTAAGGCAGCTGGGTTACTTACCTTGCTTTTAAGTTTAACAAGCACAAAATATCTAAGTTGTCATTAAGTACAACTTAACATTTCAAGTTGAATAAACTTATTTAAGTTGACTGGACTTACAATTTTAAGGCAGCAGGGTAGCAAATTATTTTAAGCTGACTCAACAAATGTTTTTTGTTTCTTACAGTGTAGATTGTGTACAACAGATTTTTCAGCAAAGTGTGTATCAAATACGATGCAGTTGGCTTTATAATGTTAAAATTGCAGAAAGAGAAGCACTAATTCATAAAATTACTGTCTCTAAACGTTTGATGACTAAAAATTTGGTCAAAAACTGACATCTCAGAATGCCCTTGGAAACTTTAAAGAAAATATAAATGAAAAGAAAAGGGGAATTCATTATTTTAATTATTTTTAATTGAGTTTTTAATCATATATGAGGCAATCCCAGTTAAAAAAAAAAAAAAAAAAAAAAAAAAAAAACAGCATATGCTAGTTAGATATGTTAGGTTGTTTTAATGTTTAAGCTGGTCCTGAGCTGGTTATAAGCTCGTTATGAGCTGATTTAAGTTGCACTGTAAAAAAAAAAAAAAAAAATTGTTGAGTCAACTTAAAATAATTTGTTATTTTAAGGCCTTGCTGCCTTAAAATTTTAAGTTCAGTCAACTCAAATAAGTTTAGTCAACTTGAAATGTTAAGTTGTACTAAGTGACAACTTAGATATTTGAGTTGACTAAACAAAAAATATGGTTTGTTAAACTTAAAAGCAGTGTCTGTTACTCAGCTGCCTTAAAATTTTAAGTTGAATCAACTCAAATATCTAAGTTGACTAAACCTTTTTAAATTGAGTGAACTTAAATTTTAAGACAGCGAGGTAACAAATTATTTTAAGTTGACTCAACAATTAGTTTTTTACAGTGTGGTAATATGGTTATATCCTGCTCAGAACCAGCTCATAACCAGCTTATAACCAGCTCAGGACCAACTAAGGACCAGCTTAAACCAGCTCAAACCAGCTTCCATGCTTCAAAACATACCTAACCAGCATATGCTGTTTTTTTCAACAGTGATGTGTTCAAATCATTCAAGGTATTCAAGGTATTGCATATATCATGTGAATCATCGATTGATTCTCTTTGAAAGGTCAGAGGAAATGGGGTCATTGTTAAAATCTTGTTTCATGCAAGATGTATTAGGACCTTAATACAGACCATGAGGTCTTCTTTTACTATAAAGCATACAGTAGATGTACAGTGATAATGTACATGCAGTGATACAGATGAAGTTTGAGTGTTAGATTAGATGGCGTCAGTCAGAGCAGCGCCTCAGGCCTCCTAGAAGATAATGATAATTGCAACAGTGTTCGGCCCTTGAAACCAGGCTTTCCATTATTTGCCTGTCTGAGCACTGCTTTCTTTGCTGACAGGAGGCCCATCAGGTACCAGAGAGAAGGAACGTCCGTGTTTATAAGGATGGAGAAGATTTCACCGAACGTGGTAAATCACGAGGGACACAGAAGCACCAGCACATGTTCTTGTCCTCGGGTTAAAAAAATATGAATCCAGGTTTCTGTAAGCCTGTGGCGTTTGGACCGTGTTCAACATCTGCCTTCAACTGGTGCTTTTCTACCTTTGTGTGTAGAACAGAAACTTGAAATGTGTCAAGAACAGTGTCTTATTAAACTTCAGCTCACTCTTTTGTTGTTGTTCTGAAGAAGATGAGGGGGGAAAAAAAATCACGTTGGACTCCTCTTGTATCAACACAGTGATTTTAGTAGCTCCCAGTCAGAACGGAGTCTGTCACAGGGTTGTTTTTTTTGTCCTCCACCTCTCAAGGGATTCAAATCACCCAGAGCATTTTCTCTCGTCTCTCCCTCACATCTCTACCTCGCTCCCACGAGGGAGTGTCGACACAAAGCAGATCTTTTCACGTTAATAACAAAGCCGAGACGGAGTGTGTTATGGTTATTGTTTCATCCGAGAACCATGTTGTTTAATTTGAAATGCCTTTTGGGTTTCACTGGAAAAGAATGTTTCAGAAGGACAAAGAAAAAGTTAAGAAAAACACAGTCTGCATAATTCATCAGCCATACATGTAGAAATCTTTTATTTATTCTGCATTTACCTTTGACATGATTTATTGATGTCAGATACTTGGAGGCACTGCAGGTGCAGGGCCTAGAAAGAGAAACAATTTAAGCAACTTTTGAAATGACAAAATGTCAGAATCTGCATTTGGTTAGAAGCGAAAAATAATTACTTGAGTCTACGCTGCATATTAAAAGCCTAATTATCCTCTTTATAAAATAAACTTTCATATACACCATCAGAAACTTTAAAAATAATAAAAATCATGACATATATTAAATTAGAAATTTACTATGTACCTTTTTGACATCCTTCGGGTGAATATTAATGAAATAAGAAATAAGAAATTATATATATATATTTTATATACAAGAAATTATATATATATATATATATATATATATATATATACCATTCAAATTTTATTGAAACTACATGGAAAATATGTATAATTGTCATAACAATAGAAATTCATAGAAATCTTCATGTTCCTAATGTTTCTGAATAAACACACATATATAGAGAACATATATAGTGTTCTGGCTAGTGTTCATTTTTGGAAAATAAGATTTATATATCATTGAAAACTGAATAAATAAGCTTTCCATTGTTGTAAGGTTTGTTAGGACAGGGCAATATTTTGCAGAAATATAACTATTTGAAAATCTACTTTTAAAATTGTCCAAATTAAGTTCTTAGCAATGCATACAACTAATCAAAAATTTAATTTTGATATATTTATGGTAGGAGATTTACAAATTATCCTCAGTGAACATGATCTTTACTTAATATCCTAATGATTTTTAGCGTAAAAGAAAAATTGATAATGTATTTTTGGCTATTGCTACAAATATGGTTTTGTGGTCCAGGGTCACAAATAAATATATATATAAATTTAACTCTACAGTAACAGCAAGGATACAACACAAATGAAAAATATAATCTATCTATCTACATACATACACATAAAAATGTAAATAGATATAGTGCATTAATTAGTGTATAAAAAATGTCCACAAAATAACAGATAAATCAAGTCTTTATTTAAAAAAATACATTTTGGGTTGAAAATAACTTCGAGTTAACTAGCGTAGAGAAAGCAACACAAGCCATTTAAAATTCACAGCCCTCAGCTAAAGCGAGGAAAGATTCCTCTCCTTTCTTTGTCTTTATTAACCTCAGTTTCCAGTCCAGTTTCACAGGGCCTCTGCGCTCAGAGCCTGTGGGAGACCTAGACATCCATCCCGGATCTCCCCAGAGCCAGAATGTGCTGGACCTGATCGATTCTGACTTACAGCTCTATAGATCAGACCTGCTTTTGGCTCCCCTATGCAGCACCTCTACCTAAACACAGCATCAACAGTGTCTCGCTCACAGCATATATACGGTCTCCACGAACATACAGTGTGTTGCAAAAGCAGCCGAACTGTCTGAGGATTTAGTTTTATTGTGGAAGTACTGTACAGTGTCGTATTTTTCTGGCTTTGTTCGAAATGCTGAGATGCAATTCATCATCAAGGACTATAAAAATTATTACTGACATGGCTCTTGGATGGAATGTAGCTCTTGGATATCTTTTGCTAAAACTTTATTTAAGATTAGCCATGAATCAGCGTGAAATATTCCGGCTGAAATGGACTGTGACGGTGTGTTTTCCTGGAGTGATATTTACTAAGAGACTGTTTGTGATGGCAACGTGCCTCCACAGGGGGGCCAGAGATGACACCATTTACTTTCGAGCAAACATCTCTCTCTGTCACCGTCTGCATCTGCGCCTCTTCCATCTCCAAGATTTGTCTTGATAGGGGTTGGGTAGAGGCTTTAGAGGCCAAAAACACACCTGTCTTCGTAATTGCCCGGCTTAGAAGGTGGCGGATTCTCACGAAGCATTAGAAATGAAGGGGTGAAGGCACAGATGTGTTTATCTATTCACGGCTGTGCGGTGCTGCTAATTGGGAAGGCTTGCCATTTGGAAATGGGCAATAGCCTGTGGGCATGTTCAGCAGGCTGCATCAGTGTGGACTATTTCAAACAATCCACCGCAGTGCGTCGTTCAGGCATGGCTCCCCTTTGCCCTGTGGAATCTTCCTTCACATTCTGATTTCCTCCACCATTCTTCTGCTAGAAAACCTCAGTCTCATAAGGGAAACATCATTCTAGCAACTTCAACATCAAAAAAGAAAAACAAACAACAGTAACAAAAACCCTCACACCTCACTCTGACATTCATACATCATTTCACAAGTGACCTGCTCAAAGCAAATGTTATTTGCAGTTCATATTTAATAATTAATACCTAATATTTTAACAATAAATAAAAATTTTAGTCCCAAAATTGTGCAGCCCTAGTAGTAATCATAAAAATTGTTGATTAAAAAGTAAAAAAAAAAAAAAAAAGATAGGGTAAAAGCTACAAGTCAAAAGACAATTATTGACATTAAAACTAAAAACTCATTTCAAGCACGTGTGGATTTTTTCTTCTGATTTTACAATATTGTTTGAAGGTTTCTATGTAAGAATAAAGGCTACATCTGCTTCAGCAACTAAATATATACATAAATATATAATTTCTTCTAAAATAATCCAAGACCAACAACTATATACTTTCCTTATAATGATTTTACTGGCCTTTCAGTCTCTTCTCTGTTTGTTCCACAGTTTTAGGTAGCATGGTTATATTTGTAGCAATAGCCGAAAAATACATATGGGTCAAAATCAATTTTTCTTTTGTGCCAAAATCATTAGGATATTAACTAAAGAGCATGTTCCATGAAGATATTTTGTAAATTTCCTACCGTAAATATATCAAAACTTAATTTTTGATTAGTAATATGTGTTGCTAAGAACTTCATTTTGACATTTTTAAAGGTGATTTTCTCAATATTTATTTATTTATTTATTTATTTATTTTTTGCACCCTTTTTTTTTTTTCCAGATTCCACATTTTCAAATAGTTGTATATCTCAGCCAAATATTGTCCTATCCTAACAACCCTTATTTATTCAGCTTTCATATGATGTATAAAACTCCATTTCAAAAAAATTTACCCTTATGACTAGTTCTGTGGTCCAGGGTCACATATCATATCTCTCTTCTTCGCTGGTCGTAACAGCTCAAGAGCGCCTCTCTCTGCGCGTATGAATGAAACACACATCGCAACTACTGAACGCTCACGAAGTTGGGATTATTGAGTGGGAAATGTGCATAAACAATTATTTGTTTAACGAAATGTTAAGTAATTATCTGAGAATACAGCAATATTTCTCTCAATGTGCACACCGCTGGACTGAAGCCCTCAAGGCTCAAGGAGCAGTGATACTAGAGTGTAAGTGATTGAACAGGTGCGTACTGCTTTATTACATTAGTAATTGCGTTTTGATTTTGCATGTTTTGATTTGTTCCCTAAACCATATTTTTGTATTACCTCAAAATGTACATAAATATTGACGTAGGGTGGGAGAAACAAAGCTTTTCAAAGCTCCGAATCAGTTCGTATAACGATTCACAAGTTTCAAAGCACGCGAAACGCCTGCGGCTCTGCTGGTCATAACGGTGCAAAAAAATTCAATGAAAACTCCGCTCAAACATGTATAATGACACCTTTCACAAACCAGCTGTAGTCTACAAACAATTAAATACCGTTATATGAATATTCGAGCTCCAAAACACTGATTTAAAACAAAAGATTCGCAAATGTTGCGAAGCGTCATGAAGCATCGTTTCGAAAGCGCCCTTCACTGGCTTGGGTTTTGTAATTTTATTATTGTTTATTGTCTGTTGTATATTGCAAGATTAGATGTTTTTTTTACACCGTAAGACTTAAATACAAATAAATGTAAATAAAGAGACATTGTAGGAAAGGTTGGGGTGCACCAGCATATATCATTTTTAAGTTTAGGAATGGTAAAGTAATCCTCTGAAACGAGGTGATTACTTTTGAAATATGAAACATGGGAAGGGTGCAGGATCAAACTAAACAAACTAAAGTTAATAGGTGGTAAAGATGCATACAAGCAGTATTAATTAGCCTAATATTTCACCTGCTTGACCGGAAATTATTTGAACAAACACGAATGTTGTCAAGATTCTTGCCATGGAAATCCTGGTTCATTTTGGCCAACCACAAACACCTTTTGTTTTTTGCACTCTTCTCCTTGATTTGTTATGACTTTTGGCGGTCTATAGTACTCCAAATGTTTTTCCCGGTCTGACCGATTAGTACAACCCAAAACATGGCAATAATTGATCATTTTCAGCACCAATAATCAGCAAAATATGCAAGTTTCCTTCAGTTCAGTGGCTTTATTTACGTTCAGTGCCACCAATATTTCCTCAAAACACTTGTTTATGATACAGCACTAATTCAAGATGTAGATGCAGAACTTATTTGTGCCAATGCATATTACTAACCAAAAATTAAGTTTTGATATATTTACCGTAGAAAATGTACAAATATCTTCATGGAAGATAATCTTTACTTAATATCCTAATGATTTTTGGCAAAAAAGAAAAATCACTTTGACCCATACAATGTATTGTTGTCTATTGCTACAAATATACCTGTGCTATTTAATACTGGTTTTGTGGTCCAGGGTCACATTTGTAGTTTAATGGAAAAATGTCTCGTCACTCATACGCCAGTGTCATACATAATAGTATTATCGCAGTGTTTATAAGATTCACTTTTTTCTAGAGAATTGACAATTAATCTGGGACTGGATTCACTGATTACAAAAACCTACCTAGAGTGATGTTTCATTGTGGTACTGTAGTGTTTGATTACATCTTATCTGGTATCAGCCAATCAGGCTCCCTGTCCAGCAGTCACATGGCATGCCGTTACACTCCTCTGCAGTTCTTGCCTCTTCCCGGGGGCATGGAGTCTGACACAACACCTCATCTGCTCTCGGCTCCACAGCGGTTCTCACAGTGAATATTTAACCCTGCGTTATCGCCTCTGTAGAGATGCCCTAATTGCAAAAGAGGTGAGGCCTGTGTCACCCCACCACACCAGCGGCGCCGCTTTGATAACACTCTTGCTTGGTTGCAGACACAGTCAGGCTAATTAACCTCTCTTGATTAGGGCAATTATCTCCCACACTTTACGGATAATCTCAGCGCAGAGCAGAATACACTTCCTTTAACCACGGATTCCTTATTGCCCCCACAATGCACTGGGAAAACAGTGGCATGTAGAGGAGACTAAATGGGATTAACTTGAATGGGATTGACTTTTTTAACGTTTCACTGTATACCTAACATGCAGACAATTGCTGCACCAGAGTCATAATTCCTTCAGAAATGTTGGATAAATATGATCATTGATGAGAGAAATGATTATTTTTCAAATTTTTCCAAACTGTTTTTTTTGAAGAGTTTAGTCCCATTTGGTGAAATGGCAACTGCTGTATTGTCTTACATCAGATGATATGTAATGGCATTTATGGGCGGCATATTTACAGGCAAAGGCCTAGTTTTTTCATGCATTGGGAATTTTTTGAGATTTAGTTTTTTTTAAGACTAGTGGAAAGAAAATATCCAAAATATACATTTAAATGTTTATTTTATTACACTTATATTGGAGTTTACTGCATTGGCATTGAGAAGCTGAGGCTGATAGTGGAGAAAAACTGATGGTTTAAAGACAAATCCTCTTCTTTATTGCATTGCTGAGGGTTTTGCGTGCTTTCCCTCGCATTTTATGAAATAGAATACACAAACCAACAAAAATGACACCTTTGCCAAAGCAGAGGTGAAACATTTCCCAATTAGAGCAAGTGTTTCCAGCACAGAGGGAAATGAAGCATATCACTTGATCAAACAATAAGATGAGAAGGGGCGAGAGAAAGCGAATAAAGAAAAGAGCAGTGCAGAGGTAAAGAAAACAAGTGCGAGCTGGTGTAAATGAGTGCCGACAGAAAGCGAGGGCCTGCTGTAAACGGGAGGAGACAAAGCGCTTTGCATTAATATTCATGGGCCAGAAGAGGCAGATGCGTCTGACATCTGTGTGATGTCAGCGTGTTGTCAACACATTGTTAGCGCCACAAATGTGCAAACAGATTAACAGCCCGCCGAGCCACGCTGCAATGCATTCATGGAGTGCGAAAACGCTCAGCCCCCTTGTTTTAGAGGAGAGGAAGCGACATCTCGTGTGCCGCTCCATCCTGTCTTTTGCAGAATTCGTCTGCCGCCGAAGGCGCTCGATGTGCCAAGGTGGCACCTCACGGTGGCCCTTCCACCACTGTGTGTCCTTGTGGCTACACACTCCAGAACAGCAGTGAAACTTTGAAAAGTTAATTGCTATGTGTTTAATTTATGGCAGAAATGTTTAACATACATGCTTTATATGATATTGTATCAAATTGATCATAGTACTGTGTCTTATTCCAGCAAAATGTGCAAAGGCGATTTTGCGTTAGATATTTTTTGGTTGATTTTGTGGTGCTTTTAAGTGTTTTTGTTTGTTTTGTTTGTGACCTGACATGGCAACACTGGCTCAACCAATGGAATGAGTTTAAGGTGGGATAAATGGTCTGGGTTTTGCTGGTTAGTATGGCCATACTGAATGTCTTTTAAAAAAAATATGTTTATCTGTTTATTTTTTGTCCGCACCATTCAAATTGCAAATATTTTGTAATATTATACTGTTATACTGTAAATTTGATTTTTGTAGTTGTAAATAAACATTATTGAAGCATGTTTTACTTTAATTGCTAAGTAGAATTTTAGCAGTGTCTGATTTTTATTTATATATTTATTTATTTATTTTGTGAAATGGACAATGTTTCTGATTTAATTTTTTTTTTTTTTTTGTGAAATTGACTAACATTTATCTTTTTGCAAACAACATTTACATTGCAAATATGTCATGACAGACAAATTGTATTGGAGCACTTATTACAAGAAAATACTATTTCAGGCTTTCTACTTCAAAATTGCATAATTCAGTGTGTTATCTGCTATTTTGATGTAATTTCTAAGTGAAAATTGATTCAACACCAGTTTTCTAGTGTAGTAGATGTTTTAGCAGTGCCTGATTTTTATTTATATATTTATTTATATATATTTTTTAATGGACTTACACTTTTTATTTATTTGTTTATTTATTTGTTGTCAAAAAAAAAGTGGTAAGTTCTAAGTAAAAATTGAATTTGCAAAGTAAATTATGTTTGCACAAAAAAAAAAAAAGTTTTACACAAAAATAAAAATACAAATAATTCACGAACGGTTTTTTGCAATAAGTAAATAAATACATTTTAAAAAACATAAAAGTTTTGGCAGTGCCTACATTTTTTTTATTGATTTTTTTTTTTTTTTTTTAAACCAATTTTTATGAATTTATTTTTTTTGTGGAATGGACTGACACATTTATTTGTTTAAAAGACGAAAAAAAAAAAACAAGCAAACAATATTTTGTAGCGTTTTTATTATTTTTATGATGTGATCTGATGTTTTTTATGCAAACATTTAAATTGCAAATATTTCATTATATTAGATGTTTTAGCAGTGCCTGAATATTAGAGTTATTTAGAGTCATGAGTCACATGATTAAATTCAGGTCATTGGCTCAGAACAACATGGCAGCAGAACAGTCCTGTCCTTCTCCAGCCAAGCAAGTGCCATAGAGATTAGGAATGTTAACATATATCTTTCTCCAGATATTATTGACCTCTTGGGTTTATAGTGTTCAGAAATAATATGATGAAAAATGCTAAAGAGGGGGTTTTCTGAGAGGCTCAGCAGCTGTTGACGCAATGTGTTTTTGATGGAAACGCCGGACTGAGGTTGGGTCGGTGGTATTGAGGTGTGTCTTAGCGTGGGGAGCGCACTTGAACAGACAATGCAGGCCTGTATGTGTATTTGTATGTTTGTGTGTGTGTGCGCTGAGTGCAAATGCACTCAAAGGAGCATGTGTGGGTTTGGCGAACACTAGCCAGACAAACCTCTCTTCATTCAACCCACGCTAAAAAAACAAGGACATTCCAGCCACTCCTTGCTCTTGGCAGATATGCCTTTGTCTATTTTGGAGACCCTCTCTTGTTCAAAACATATTTCCGAAACCATAAACTCATTTTTCAGCCCTTAAAACCTCTGGCATGAGGACGCAGCTACCCAGGCCGGGAGCGCTTTCCTTTTTCTGATAAGTTGCACCGTGAGAATTGCTCTTTAAATAAAGTAGCCCTAATGTGTCCTCTGGGTTTTGGGTAACGACTCAAACTACTGATCAGAATCGGGAATTGGGACCTGCGAGAATCAATGATTTCTGCTGATTTAGAGACTCGTGATGGAGTATCAGATACAGCCGAGCCGACAGGTACATGTTGGTAATTGAGTTCAGGTCATTAGGAGCGTCCTCAACCGGCTGCGGTCACCATTTAACAATGACAATACGAATCCACTGACTCACGTACTGTAATTTTGTTAAATAAAACCTCTCTCTTCAGGGTCTCAAACTCGGACTTCACGAGAAAGCCGCTGACCTCTGTCGCCCCGAACGTGGGCCGCAACAATGAGTCTTTGAGCGTGAGTGCAGCCGGCTGCGTGTAAAGTGTCCCTCAAGGCAGCCTTCTCAATATGTCAACACAGAGCACACCAGGATCTTCAAACAAACATGTACCAAACATAATAACAACATTAATGAGCCCCCCTCCCTCGCAGCACCTAATCCAGCTCCCCATTTCCCAAGCCTCTTCGCTGAGCCGCCGAACTTAATGTGTTTTAAAAGAAATACAATTAAGTGCGTGAGCTCTAGCTGCCTTTTCTCCTCTCTTAATCTTTCTCTCAGTGTGTTTTAATCAGGAACCTCCGTTCCCGGTTCTGTCAGAATTGCCTGGATGAAGACGTCTTTCTCATTACGATGGCCGTCTTGTGATATATTTTCTAAACATGCTTCTCAGGGGGGAAATATTTGCGCTCTTCCAAAATCCTCATGAGGAGGAGACCTTTAACCGCACCCGGACTGTGGGTCTCGGGCTGCAGGGACGTGAAAGGATGTTACAGAAACACTACTGATTAGTAAATTGCTTTGCAGTCTCATGTGGCCTTTTCTTGGAAGTTTTGAAATAACTTCTGAGTTGAATGTCGGATGTTCAAAGAAAATCGATAGTTTACAGTCTTTGGAATAAATAAGGATGTAGGCATTACTTGAGGACTCTTTCCCATGCAAGTTACTGGCTTGAATGTTTAGGGACTAATGATATTTATTTATTTATTTTTAATTGTGGTGCTGTCAAAACATTGCTTCCCATTCCTCATACATAGATATATACTAAGTCTGGATTTAAAGGCACAATATGTAATTTTCGCCGCTCGAGAGCGCATATTCAAAAGAAACAATGAAACAAAGTTTGATGGAATCATGGGAGCTGTCGTCTTCATCCCCACAGCAGATGAAATCTTCTTTGTTCTCATTAATCTTCATTGATGAGCTAATATACTAAAGTTTTATTAACGCCACTGTAGAATGAAGCAGGGTAGGGCTGAAAGCTGTGGAAGCGACAGACGAATTAAAAGCAGCGGAGCTTTTATTATGCCACAGTCGAGCGCTTCCGTTCCTTCCAGTCATGCGTGGGGTAAAACAGCACTGTTTTATTATATTAGACACATTTGAGTGTGTTGAAACTATTTGTTGAGTCAACTTACCCTGCTGCCTTAAAATCTAAGTTTAGTCAACTCAAATAAGTTTAGTCAACTTAAAATGTTAAGCTGTACTAAGTGACAACTTAGATATTTGAGTTGACTTAACAAAAAATTCGGTTTGTTGAACTTAAAAGCTGGGTAAGTTACCCAGCTGCCTTAAAATTTTAAGTTGAGTCAACTCAAATATCTAAGTTGTCACAATTTCAAGTTAACTAAACCTTTTTGAGTTGACTGAACTTAAAATTTTAAGGCAGCCAGGTAACAAATTATTTTAAGTTGACTCAACAAATTGTTTTTTTACAGTGCTGTCTAATACAATGCATAGCATATTACAGTTTTTTCATATTTTCTACAAAATAAAATGGAAATCAAAGGTGCAATGGCACGGTTTGTTACACTATTGTTATAAAAAATAAAGGTGCTTCACGATGCATTAGGAGAACCTCTATTGTCTAAATGGTTTAATAAGGAACCTTCAACATCTGTAGAACCTTTCCATTTCACAAAAGGTTCTTTGTGGCGAAAGAAGGTTCTTCAGATTATAAAAAGGTAAGAAAGAGATGGTTCTTTAAACAACCTTTGACTGAATGGTTCTTCGTGGAACCAAAAATGGTTCTTCTAAGGCATCGCTGTCAAGATCCTTTTAAAGCACCTTTATTTTTAAGAGTGTACACTACTTAAATTCTTATTTCTCTGGATTTAAACATTCTTGGAAACATTGGGCGGGAGAGACAATCCGGCGCTCTCCTTTGACTTTGTATTGCGGTAAGCTGCCTCCTTGTCATTTCTGACTTATAACAAAAAACAGTAAACAAACTAAAAAGCACAGAACTACATTTTTATAAGCTGTCAACCCAAAAAACGAGCGTTTAAGGACACAAAAGTAGAGCACAAGATGTCAAATTACTCTGAGAACTACGCCCATTGGAGGGAAACTTAATCGGCGACAGGAAACATTCATTATTTTTAACCAAGTCAAAGGATTATTTCACCACTCCATGTAAACCTGAAAGAAGGAAACTAAATTTTCCTTACCTTCCTTTTGTTAAAGGAATTGTCCAACTGAATGGCCCAATGTGAAATACCCTGACATTTACAACTATTTGTATCCTTAAATGCTCATTTTTTGGGGTCAACAGCTTATAAAATATAAAAATGTTTTTTTTTGGCTTGTTTACTGTACACATTGTCACATAGCAGCTTTTAGACATTGTTGTGTTTATTGTTATATATCAGAAATGACACGGAGGCAGCTTCCCACAATACAAAGTCAATGGAGAGCATTGGATTCTTTCCCCCTGGATGTGGGCATGGCCTAAATGTAGTCAGTACAGTACAGTAGTCAGTACTACAGTAGTCAGCATTTGAAGTGGATTAAAAAAAGTTAATCAAAGTTGTCCTAATACAAGAACAGGAATTCTTTTTGGTTTTAGGACAAATTTTTTTTTTTTGGTTTTAATCCACTTCAAATGTTGACTACTGTATACCAATAGTCATTATTAACCGGTAGAGATTATCGACTATCGTCTCTATCGCGGTTACAAGCTCACGTGATGTTGCTGTGCTATGTGGTTACGAACACTTAACGTTTCACATGTTTTCAAGCATTGTGGTTTAAAAGCAAGTGATGTTAAGCCGTTAAAACGCAATCAGCAGTGAAAGAGAACTCATTTTGCAATATGCATGCACTGTCTGAGAGACTTTCTGAGCGCTGTCAGAGAGGCGTGCACACGTGAAGAGTAGTTATTTTTGCTGCTTCATAGGATTTGAATGGTTGAATACACACAACTTGTATGTGTCAAAATGCCCGTCTTTTCAAGTATCCTCGTAAACAAAGTAATTTAGGTCTTAAAGGAACACTCCACTTTTTTTGCTAATAGCTTAGCATAGATCATTGAATCAGATTAGACCATTAGCATCTCGCTCGATCTATTGGTCTAATCTGATTCAATGATCTATGCTAAGCTATTAGCAAAAAAAGTGGAGTGTTCCTTTAAGTGAAAGCAAACAGTTAAGAAAGAAAACGCAAAAAAAATGCATGTTACAGTATTGGATCAGGGCAGCTCTTAAAGTGACAGCAGAATATCTGATATTCCTGCTGTCTGTCATTCATGTTAATCAAACAATAAAAGAGAGAAAATCTCACTGCTTTTGACTAAATCACTGTTTTTTTAATAAGAAGAAATATATATTTAATTTACACAGTGAAGAATATGCAGTGTTTTTATACAATGTACAGGTATGTAGCATTTCTTATTTATTTGTTTTACTGTACTTTTTTGTAATTAGTTTTTTATTCTTATTTAATCACTGACTGTTTACTTGTCTTCAGTGAGCTTGAGTTTTTTTTTTTTTTTGTATTTAGGCTATTATTAGATTTTTTAGTCTTGGGCTAAAAAATCAAAAATGGTATCAAAAATCAAATGTTGATGATATAAAGATCTTATTAAAAGCAAAAATAACTATATTGTGATATATATTGTTAACGTGAAATGAAATTACTCATATTGTGATATAGGTTTTTGGTCATATCGCCCACCCCTAATTTTGAACACATTATTTATTCCTCTTTAAATGTAACCAAATAATTCACCATTCAGAGTATGGTGATATTTTCATATATACATATATTATTTGTTTATTATTCTTTTTTATTTTTATATAAATTATATCCATTAAGACAATAAAATTCACAGAAGTGTAAAACACAAATAGAAAACTTTAGTTTAAAGAGTTATCCTTATTTAAATGGAGAAAATATACCTGTCATTTATTGATTGATTACAAATAATTGCGGATTTATGATGCAAAATAGTAGAGTGAAATAAAATGTTGATGCAAAGTCAGTTCTGTCATCAAATGAAAAGATTTTTCATTGAAGTATTTAGAAGGGATGTGATCTCAGTATGCATGAACAGGCCATCCTAATACAAAAATAATAATATATATATATATATATATATATATATATATATATATTAGTTTGACAGGGGTACGGTTTGTGGTTCAAGGCAGATTTGTTAGTTTGATATGACTGTGAAACTTTTTAAAATTCATCATACCTTCAAGCAGTTGAAAATGATGATTCTCATTTAGAGAAGGAAAGGAAAAGAATATGTAGACATGGACGTTTTGGTTAAATCTGTTCTATAAATGCCTGTACATTTATAAATGACAAGCGATTGTGTTGTAATGATGGCGATGTTGAGTATGCCATAATTTGCACCGACTGCAATAATGACACTGATGTCTGCGTTTCTGCAGCTCCTCCAGCATGATTAAAAGCACATCCCGTTCTCAGCCCGTAAGTTTCAAATGTATATCTTGGCAGCGTAGAGTGTTCGTGCAGAAGAAATTAGCAATGTAGTGGCAATTGTTCATCTTAATTGTAAAAACAGCACATAAAGATTTTAAGAAATAGTTCAGCCAGATGTGATAGCACCGGCGAGCCAATTTGCATTTAATTTGGCGCCGTCTCGAAATTCCTGATGCCTTTGCAATATTGAAATGCAGCGAGGAAAAAACTGTGACTTCTCGGGCAGGCGGCTCCGCTTGCCGGCGAAAGCGAGACACGAGGCCGGCTCCTCCTGAAGCAATTAACCGTGAGGCTTGTAACATGCCAGAATCACTCTCACTAAGTGATTTCATCTCTGTCAAAAAGCCCAGATTAATCTGAGTGATACTTTTCATTTAGTTAGCATCAAAACAGCATTTTCTTTAGCATTCCATATGGGGGCCTGATGCAAGGTATGTCATTAAACGGCTGCAACCAGATGTTTCCTACAGCCACACCATTATCTATGCAAATTTATTCATTAAACAATTTAATTGTGCCGATGATTGACAGCCGGCGGCGTTATTACAGGCGAATGTTATGGAGCTGGGCTAATAATGCTTTAGTCTTATTAACTCCGAGTATAAGCAGTGCATGTGGCGGATCTTGTGTAGATTAACCCCTCCTAATGTTGTAGCGCTGAGGGCTAGACAAAGATGCCCACCCTTATGACAGGTAGGGAGGGTATTGCTTTATTTGGATATGAGGAGCGATTACAAAGCACAAATTAGGGAGTTTACGAGGAGGATGCTAATGATTATGGCGCGCCGGCGAGACTCAACCTCGAACTAGTAAAACAGTAGAGTGTAAAAGTGAATTGAAGTCCCACGGTGAGATGGGAGAGATGAAGAGATAACTTAAAGAGTCATATACAAAACAAACAGATCTGTTTCAATTAAAAGTTATGCCATAAACCAATTTGGGCCGTGAAGCTTTGCTATTCCTCCTCACGGCCGTTAGGAGAACCAAATTACAAATTGTTAGTACATATTACACGATACCTAGGGCCACAATAATCAACTTTTTGACACCGGCATAATGACTTCTACCTGGGTGGGCGTCATTAACCTTCTTTTGGTTGATTTTGGAAGTTCACAGGATTATTTAAAAGTCAGCGGCCGTCAGGAGGGGCGTTTCACCCGCGGTCCTTCCGTCTGTTCTTATTAACGCGGCCCTGACAAGCGCTCCCCAGACGGCAAACCCCGCTGGCTTTAAGGCCCGGTAACCTCCTCCTTCAGGATGTTGTTTTAGCTCCGTAAGTGTCCCAGTGCAGCCCGGCTCTGCCACCCTCTGTGTGAGAAATGTGTGCAGGCAGGAAATGGAGAGTGTGTCATACAGGAAGTAAAGGCTTTCCGGGCACTCTTTCATAACGGCAGTCGGGCCATCAACATGATTCATCCGCACCTCCCCTGGACTACACTATATCATTCATACAGATCAGCAAAGAAAACAGGGGCTCCTTCGTGCTCGCTCCCGTAGTTTTGCCGGTTGAATGCAAATTACAACATGGCCCTTTACAGAGGGCACATTTCTTTCTTTCGTTCTGTTTTTTTTTTCATAGCTTATTCCAACCAGCAGCACATTAATATAGTATTCTAGCATACTGTATCGCTTAGCCCCTTATGTAATATCCCTCTTTTGACACATGTAATACTACCTTGACTGCTGACATTTCATCTGTAACAATGATGCAACAATTTCCCATGCCATTCAAACTGTATTTACAAGTTTAGTGACTAAATTCCATCTACATGGACAAACCATTTAAACAAATTATTTCTTTTAAAGTGTAGGCCAGATGTTGCATGATGTTTGTGGAAGAGGTCTTATGCAATATCTTATAAATCAAGCCAAATTCGAATTATTATTACCTAATTTGTCAGCCTAGATTATTTATTATTTATTTGAATGCTGGTTGATTTTCTAAAGTAAAATCTAAATCATGGATTTAAAATATGGTGAAGCGTGTTAAATGAAGCTTAATGTACTACACATTTTTTGGTATCTGAAAACATAATCAGTTTACAATGTTGTGCAATTTATCCTTCGCAAAACCCCGCCCTCCTTAGTTACCGTTGCTATGTCCGACAAACAATGCTGCTCTCACACTGCACATCATGTTCTCACGCAGTGAAAAATACATTGTGGAGCAAAGAGGAAATTGACAAAATGCCGACAGACAAGACAGAGCAGATTACTTCTGGTATGAAGAAAGTCAAACAATAAATACTGTTTTGTGGCTCTTTAATATGTTGTGACAGATCACTGTATTGCCTCAAATCAAAATGTGAACTACTCGTCTTTTTTTTTACTTAAAGCATGATAAAAAACATGAATGAACATCAGAATGTATTTTATTTCAGCCGTGAAAAGATGTCAATACATACAATTTTTCAAGTTTAAGTCCAGCGAAGTTAATCTACTCTCCTCTCTGATTTGTTTGTCGGACAGAATGGCAGATTCGGCATTATAATTGGTCAGATCGCCTGTCAGTCAAGCTGCTAAGCTCCGCCCTCCTTGGTTACTATTGCTAAGTTTAGGGCATGTGACATATGAATAGGACATTTTGGCAAATTGTGTAGATTTTTAGTTTATTTTATTAAGAAAATTTTTTTATGTGCTTTTATTTATTTGTTTGTTAAGCAATATCTTCATTTTGTAATTTTGTACTTTTGTATTTGTTTAATTTAACATTTAAAGAAATGGTATATTGTGCAAAAAATAATAATAATAATAATTTAACAACATTTCTACAACACATTCTCATGTGTATGAAAGGCTGTACTACAGGGCTGGTTTTTGACACAAATTTCACAATTTGATTTCGATTCGGATTCACAAGCTCATGATTCAGTTCAATTTCCGATTCGATTCAATATTGATTATTCTGGATATATACCAGGTACAGTACATGCCAAATTTTCTCACAGAAAAAAATACTATAAATACTATGTAGTACTAATAAAGTACTATTATAGTACTAATATTATAAAATATACATTAGAGTCAGTTGGTACTACATTACTATAACATTTAAGGTTAAAATTAACTGATTCGTATACAAATGCTAAAATTAAACTTAATGAAGTTTTTATAATTAAGTTACAATTACGTAATATTTTTACTCCAATTCGTTTTTTGAAATATAAACATTTAAATGGTAGCTGTCATAAAAACTTGACTGATTTATTCAGAAATTAATTAAACATTGAAGAACAGTAAAATTTCATGTTTATTTCATGATAATGGTATTAAAGCGGAGAAGATGATCAGTTTACATGCGCCTCACGCTGCTGTTTTGAACTGAGGCGCTACAGTGATCCACATTAAACAGCACCAAAGCAACATTTATTGTTTGACTATTGTATTAAAATGGACAAAATTTTAAATCTGAGACTTTGCTTCATATCAAAAGTAACAAAGCATAAAGCTTATTGCGATTTATTGGATGGGAAGTGTTCTACAATATTCCGTTCAACTGAAAACAGGCAAGACTAATTGATTCTTGGGATTTAAGAATCAAAATCGTTTGGAAAAATGAAAAATGTTAATTGTTCCTGGAGCAGATTCAGGTGTTCGTTTGGAAAACAAAGGCTGAAACCTAGTTTAAAATGATAAATGGCAAGTTGCCAAGGTACGACTGGTCAATAACAGACAAGGTTTAGCAGAGTGTCAATTCTGTGACTCCAGATTCAGTGTAGAACTGCTAATTAGTCATTTAGTTGATTTACCTTCATCTAAAGTGACTTCCAGTGCTGTGCATACAGTGCCATTTCCCCTCGAGTGACCTGAAGTTAAGTATCTTACTCAATGCCACCACACAGATGTATGCTTGGGTTATTCTTTGGGGAAAATCAATGTCTGTTTTGCAGTATTTTAAACAGTTTATCACAATTATCAAACATAATTCTCTCTGTTTTGTGATGTTGCATGATGTTGTTGGTCAACCTAGAGGCACTAATAGTGTTTTACAATATATTGTATCTATCCACCAATACAGGAATCAGACTGTACATCTCTAAAAAGGCAGATATCTCAGAAAGCAATCACTTGTCCCATACAGTCTCTGAAATACGGTATTTCCCAACACTACGCACCAGCAATAAAAGCTTAATTTCATATCCAGATGCTAGCCATCCTCTGATACTTTATGCTGCTGTCATGCCCAGAGATAATATTGCATGTCACTTCCTGTGATGGGAACCTCTCCGAGGCCGTCCTCCAGTGCTATGCCATAAAACACAGAACGATCGTTCCATCGAAACGTGTTTGAATGTCGCATATCATCTCGGTTCGGATGAATTTCACCATGCTTGTTTTTGAAATAAGCCGTAAACAACACGAAACGATAATCTTCTTATTTGCACCAACGATACATGTCAGTCGTTTCAGAGTTGAGATTGTTTCATGCACAGGTGACACGATGGAGTGTTTCAAGACGAGGGGGCGCTCAGAGGCCTATGGGCAGCTTTGTATTTGCTTTGTTACACATGCTCCTCTCCCTCAGGCTGGAGACTGGTTTGTTCCAGTTCAGTACACCCCACTTCCTTCGGGGTGTTTTGGAGCTAATCCACCTCTCTCTCTTTCTCTCTCATGCAGATTTCATGTCCCATGTTCGTATGCAGTCGAATTAATGAAAAGACTCTATTCATAATCAGCAAACTGCATGTGCAACTTAAACTCTCAAGCATGTGAGATTTCATCAGCTTCTTGCAGTTACATGTTTTCTGTGCAACACTCATGTCGGTTGCACTGCCCAAGGCCTCATTCTCTCACTGCTATAACCAGTAAAAAACTTTCCCCGTGGGACACTGTGCGAGAGAGAAGGGGCCCGACTGTTGCGTTCAGTGCTCAGGGGCCCAGGTAACAGCGTTTGCTTGCTTTTCTCTGAGAGGTTGTGCTTTTTTTTTTTTTTTTCTCAGCAACGTCCTAGAAAAACCTGTGGCAGAATTGAGGTGTCGAAAAATGCCTCGGCCTTTGTCAATATTAACATTCATATCTGGGACCAGAGGCCAGAAAAACAAAGAGCTGTATGTTGAATATTCAGAATATCACTTGTCAAAGACAATAGAAACGAATAGCCTTACTTATGCATAAGGGGTATGTCAGAGCGAGTCAGGGTCTGTGGTGTGTTTGTTTTCTTTGAGCTTTTCACTGCTGCTTCACGATCTGTATTCTCCAGAGTGAGTGGAAAAGTGTGCGTGTGTTTGTGTGTAAGTGAGAGTATATCCAAACAGAGCTTCACCGATGTCTTTATTAAATGTCCAACGAGAAAGGTGACTGACACTCTTTCGTCTTAATTTACTAGAGGATATCACATGCTAGAAGGGGTTATTTTATTTTGTTTTGTTTTGTTTTGTTTTGTTATATATATAAATATATATATATATATATATATATATATATATATATATATATATATATATATATAATAGTAATAAAATAAAATAATAATTAATAAAATAAAATAAACTGAAAAAATAACTTAAAATATATATATAATTTTTTTTAAGTTATTTTTTGTTTTCTAGGGTTTTTTTCTGTTTATAGTTCTTAAAAATTTATTTAGAATTTTTATTTGGCAGTAAAATAAAAATTAAATAAATTGAAAATATAGGAAACTTAAATAAAAAGTTCGTACAAGGTGCGTAAAGTGCTTGAAGTACTTGAATTTGACTTTTTAAAATTTAAGGCCTGGGAAACTCTTGCAAATAGCAATATTTCTAAGGAGGAACTTGAAAAGTGCATGAATTATTGAAAGACAATGTATGAAAAAAGTGTTTAATTTAGTCAATAAGCACATTTTTTCACATGAAATTCTCGCAGTTCAAATAACATACCTTTTTCGCTTATTTCAGTTAATGCCAGAAAACAATCAACCTTAGCAAGTACTAGTACTAACAGTGTCGTGTAAACATGGCTGAAGACGTGAAAAGAGGAACTGATTAACCAAATCAATTGAGTCATTTACACTGGGACTGCTCCGATTGTTTTAAACTTGTGACTTCAATCATTCATTTCAAGCGATTTACTAGCAAAAACCAGATCAAATTAAAAGAGCCATTCATTTTCGAATTTCGTCATTGCTTGTAATGATTTTAAAAAGCACATAGTGATGGGTGAAACAGAGCTTTTCGAAATTCCAAATCAGTTAAACCATAGCATCACAAAATGACTCGCTGTTTTGAACCATTCGTTTTAGATCGGGACTTCAAATCACGTATCGCAAATCATTTGATTTAGACTGGAACTATGCGTATCATGAATCTTATTTTTTAGATAGGAATGGGTTCGTGAATCATTTTTTGTGAATTGAATGATTCAAATCAAATGATTTGCGATATGTGATTTGAAGTCACGATCTAAATTAAATGATTCACAATTTGAGTCCTGATCTGAAATTATGGTTTGTGAATCATTATTTAGATTGGGACTTAAGAGCGTGGATTGTGAATATTTGATTTACATCACAACTTATAGCATAGATCATGAATTATTTGATTCAGATCGCGACCTCGTGTGGGTTCACGAATCATTTGTTTCAGATCAGGTCAGAACTTTGGAGCAGATTCACAAATCTTTTACTTTAGATCGGAACTTCGGAGCGCGGTTGCGAATCATTTGATTCAGATCAGGACTTCAGTCCGGGTTTGTGAATCATTTGTTTCAGATCAGGATTTTGGAGCAATTTCGCAAATCTTTTTTTTTTTTTTTTTTTCAACAGTAGAAAACATCGAACCATTAAGGCAGTACAGTTATTAAAACAAAACAAAGAAAAAAAAGAAAGAAGTTATACGCAAATGCAAATACCTTAAGAAAATTAACCGTGGTTTTACTATAGTAAAAGTGTAGTATACTTTGTAATACTTTAGTAGTAATAGTATGTGCTTCACTTTATTTTTTCCATTTTTATTAGTATATTTATTTCTTTTTCTTTTTTTTTTTTAAATAGAAGACATTATGCAATAAGTGAGGTCTCTGGTTGAAGTCCTTGAAAATCAAAAAAGAATATTATTTTACAGTATCTGTACAAACCCTGAAAAATGTTGGTAACACTTTACAATAACGTTCTATTAGTTAATGTACTAACTAACATGAACAAACAATGGACAATACATTTATTACAGTATTTATTAATCTATTATATTTAATCTGTTTATTTATTAATCTGGTGTTAATGTTAGCTAAAGGAAATACAGTCGTAGTTATGTTAACTAATGAACCTTATTGTAAAGTGTTACCAAAATGTTACATTTCTGAGCACAGTCTAGTGTTATTGCTGTCTTAGTGGCATTTTCATTTTTAAATTTTTTTATTATATACCATGCCTGAAAAACAAAGACTAACATTCATTTATGGCCATTGGTGTTTAATTAATTGGAGTTTTTTTTAATTGTCAGTTTTTACTTCAATATTTTTTTTATTTTTGTTGTAGTTAACGCAAATGTTTTCATTTAGCCTTCGTTTTAGCTTTCATTAATGAAAACAGCACTGTCCCTCGATTCCCCTCTTTCTCTCTGGCTGAAGAATAAGGACAAGGGTCGTATTTGATTTGGAGAGAAGTGCATTCAAAAATGCGGTTGGCTAAGCGTCAAAGCCAGGTTATGTTACCCATAGGCCATGCACCCTTATGAAAACGTGGTGTCCTTGTCCATCGATGAGAAATCCTGCCGACTGCAGGAGTACATCTGTTTCTTCAGTACGTATTCCCATGGACCAATCAGCGCATTAATGCACTTGCTGTGCTATATACTGCCTGCGTAGTGTTTTCAGGGACTGTGTGGAAAGTTTGACAGCCACTCGAGCCTCTCTAAGATACTCAAGGCCATAGTAGTAATCCCGCAGTCCTCTCTGCGGATTCCCGGAATACTAAATCAAAATTATGGAATAATAACTCCAGGGGGCCTTTGGCTTTATGCTGCACTGCGTACTGCTTTACCACAAATGATGATCCATACTAGACCCAGGTAATAATTCCATTAGGAAAATTCGGGTTGTTTTTGAATATGTTTTTACGAGAAACTTGTTTATTAAAGTGCACGTGCAGCGTGCATATAGCTGTTGTGCTTAAAGGCTTATTTCACCCAGAAATGAAAATTCTGTCATTAATTACTATATTTTTGATGAAATCCGAGAGATTTCTGACCCTGCATAGACTGCTATGCAACTGACACATTCAAGGTTCAGAAAGGTTGTAAGGACGTCGTTAAAATAGTCCATGCTTTGGTTTAACCGTAATGTTATGAAGCTATGAGAATGGATTTTGTGTGTGAAGAAAACAAAAATAACTTTATTCAGCAATTTACTGCACGGTCAGAAAGCTCTTGGATTTAATCAAAAATAAAAAAAAATCTGTACTTTACTCTCTGTATAATAACAAAAATTTATCGTGAAAATTCAGTTCATTTTTTTCTGATAATCAAATGAAGGCATTAAACATTTATTTATTTTTTAACAAAAGAAAATTAAACCCTTTCATTTTTTGGCAAACAAACAGGGGTTTACTGTTAAAATTAATACATGGAAGAAAATTTGTGTGAATATTTTGTTTTTAATAATAATTGTAGAATTTTTTCTACAATTAAGTGGCTAATCTAGTTGTAATATTTTTTTTTAATCATTTAATTGTTTTATTTAAATTGGCCAGAAATAGAAATATATAAAGACGTACATTGTACTGTACGAAAGTAACACAAGAGTAATATATTGTGAAGTGACTCTTACAGCAGCTCTGGAGATGAAGTTCATGTGTCCATGTCATGATATAGTGAGACGCAGAGGCCGAAAATCACCGCGAGCCTCACATCTGCTTCGGTATTTGTGTAGTAAACAAAACCGCGTCTCTGCCATTCAGTCACACAGATCCAAGCGGAACATGCAGTATTCATATCTAAACCGGCTTTTTGCATTTTAATATTCATAGACATTAGTCCGTATCGCGACTGGAATTAAGTGACCGACCCAATTTTGATTTATTCATCCAAAAATTGAGGAATTCTGTGGCATTCTATGGAGTAAATTCCGTTTTTATGAATGGACTCCGTGATCCCGTCCGCGTTTTGCGGAGAAATGTAGACGCTCGTCCATTTAGAGACAGAAATGACATCCCGTTGTGTAAATAAGATAAACAACATAAGACCATTTAGTTTGTTTAATAAAAGAACAAGGTATAGAGCTGTTCTAAAGGAAAGGTAAACTTAAATGAGTTTTGTTGTGATCTGGCGCTATATAGAAAATAAAATTAACTTGACCTTCAATGGGGGCGGGGGGTGCCGTTTTACCTGTATTTTACACTGCTTTTCAGCTAGATCATGCAGAACTTGTGGAAGCACAGCTCTTAATGGCAGGTCTATGTTTTTTGTTTGTTGTTGTCTCATACTTATAGATACGCTGTTATTATGCTATTGCTTATGCTAGCTTTTAATATACGGTTTTATCATGATTAAACGCCAACCGCATGCACGCTCATGTTTAACGCTCGTCATAGCTTTGTGAAAATAAGTGTATAAGTGGTTCAACAGTTGATCTGAGAGAGAGAGATAGAGAGATGCAGAGCGTGTGCAGAGCAGGGGATGAGAGGAGCAGGATTGAGAACTGCTGCTTTAGAACATTGATTTTAAAACTTGTGAATCCATTAGAATGGTTAGAAGACAGAATCACGATTCATACGGCATATGAATATATTTTTACGTGTACCCCTAGTCTTCTTCCTCTTCTTCAAAGCAGAGCAACATTTAAGCACCCTTCGTTGCATGTTCGCGGAGGCGGGGTTATCTGGGTGTATGATGTCATTAACCTGGAATGGACTACTTTGCACAACTACTTCCGCGTTCTACTTCTTACGGCTCGGGAGTTTCCGGTTAGCGTTCAGCGCATCTACATACAGACAGTTGTTGTCTCTCATGAGAACGCAGATTATTACTACATTTTAGGCCTAGCATTCTTAAAAAAAAATAATAATAATATTCTCTGCATTATCATGAGTCATCTTCAACCTGCTGAAATGTTACTATAAATATATTTCCCTCTGGTATGTGCATTCTGAATAATAAATAAATATATTTTCTCCACTAACCTGCTGCATTCACAAAAGTATTTTTCTTTTACTGACCATATTTCATACCTGGTGAATGTACAGTTTTAAATGAGTTTGACTGATAAAAAATTAACCATGGGTTTACTATAGTAAAAGTGCCATGTTTTTTTTCCATTTTTACCATTTGTATACAACACTTTGCTACAAATAGCCTACCATCGTTAAACTATAGACAGTATAGTAAAACCTGAATTAATTTGTGGTTATATGGTTTAACTTAAATAGCAATTTTTGGTTTTATTTGTAGTAAAACCATGGGTAATTTGTTTGTGTGCATTGGTGCTCTTATTCCGAGTCCATACTGCTTATTCCATTGTTTAAAATGGCTGAATGAATGTGCGGTAACTGCCTTATATTATGAAGTTAAAAATGTAAATAATTTTTAACAGTAACACGCTGACAGTGCGACTATTGAATATTCATATTTTGGCATTAGACTACATACAGTGAAATGATGACAGAATATGACACAGAATAGTGACTGACATATTTAATACAGGTAAATAAAGGTTCATTATTATCTTATTTATCAGATCTCATAAAGTGCAGCGTCGCGATTAGGCCACTATAGAGCACTGACACCCTGTGGTGAACAATCACGTATGATTACCAGCCACCGCTTTCTCAGAATGGTGTATATTAGATTAAAACTTCACGTTCCGTTAAGTTTGGAAAATTCTGTACACATTAAGCATCAGAATATGTCTTCTCCTGTCTCTGAAAATGTACAAATTTGTAATCAACCTGCGAACTCTCATTTTATTCGGCGTTTAAGTCAAGTAGATTGTTACAGCGCATTGAAAATGTACATAACCGGAAATAACTGAGCCGTAAGATTTCAAAACGGACGTGCGTCATGAGGCTTAGTGCCAGTAGTCCATTATTTTGTTGTAGTCCCTTACCAGCAGTTCTCTGTAGGTGATGCTATGCTAATTTTGTAAAAGACGATTTCTTTATTTGCATTGAACTTTGAGCTTCGTAACTTTGCAAAATTTGTTTACGCTCACACAGCTACATTACACACTAACAAAAGTTCAAAAGGTGAAATCGAATTATATGACCCGTTTACTTTGTGTTCTGAAGATGAACGAAGGTCTTGTGGGTTTGGAACGACATGAGGGTGAGTAATTTCCTTTTTGGGTGAACTATCCTGTTAAAGTGAATGGGACTTTTGGAACAAAGTAGCTGTGCTCTAGCCAGTCTTTAGCTAGTCCAAGCTGGCCATTAGCTGTCTCAGCAGGGTTATTACCATTTTTGATGTTTTTTAATTTAATTTTTATTTCTATTTTATTTTCAATTTGTCTTTTTAATTTTGTTTGATTTTTCTAACAGGAGTCATTTAAAAATGTTTCTGTGATTGTGGGATATAATTTGTGGCCCATATTTATTTGCATTTTAGTTAGTTTTGTAATCATCAAAATGTATTTTGGGTTAGTTTCAGTGTTCCCCAGTTGCGTTTTCATTTAGTTTAGCTTAGTTTTTGATTGTAGTTTTTGTTTGCTGACAGCAACATTGTCTCCAACCCAGTTTGGTCAAGATGCTTTTTGCAACATACTAGCTGGTCAACCAACTAATAATGAGCATAGACTAGCTAACAGTCTTCTGTAAACTGGCTACCATATTTCAAAACACATCTTCTCAGTTTAAGCAGGATTTTCTAGCAGGGTCTGCTTTCAGTTATCAGTCAGAGCGTTGTCTCTCAGTACTCTCAGCTCCAATTTTCCCATTCTTTCTAAATATATTCCATAAATTTTCTCCTACAATCAACACAGAAAACACCATGTGAGAAAGTCCAGATTCCACTTTGACCTAGTCATGCACCATTGAGCAATTGAGGAAGGCACTTAACCTCAGGTTGCTCCAGTGGGATTGGCCCTGTAATAAGTGTACAGTATGTCGCTTTGAATAAAAGTGTCTGCTGAATGACTACTTGCTGTAGCATGTAGTAGCAAATATGAGAAGCATTACATGGAAAATAAGGGTCACTTTAGTATATTTATTTTTTAGGATTCTTATTTGGTGAAGCCATAGGAATTGGTGATTTGGGCTATTTTAGTTTCTGTAATCATTGGTATCCTTGTGTGTGAATATGGAAAACTCTGGCACTGAGAGTCCTATTGTGTCATTGATCCAGGAAGGATGTTGGAAGCGTGGGATAATGGAAGAGTGCAGAACCATAGAGGAGCAGTGCTTAGCGCAGGCGACTCCCCATAAAGCGTTAGGGGCCACCGAGGAGGAGTTAGCCCTGTGCCACCCGGCAAACTGGCCTGATGGACTGGAGACACACTATTAACTCCAGCCAACACCAGCCAGAACTGATGCCTACTAATGGCTCTGGGTCCCTTCCAACCGGGCATGGGCGGAAAGGGAGAGAGAAAGATTTAGCACTTTTACGACATTTCACTCTATCTCACTAAGTTTCACAGATTTTTTCCAGCGCTACCTCAAAATTCGAAGTGGAAGAACTCCAAGTTTACCCTCATTATCTCTAATGTCTTTTTGCTTTCTCGGTCCCGGGCCGGATTCAGAATTAGCTTGGGCTTTGAAACGAAGGAAAAATAAACACGGGGTGGGATGCGAGCGTGAACGAAAACTGAGGTTTCTCTTTTTATTCAGGAAAGGCGAATGAAATCCCTCTTAATTAGAGGAAACATACCAGTCATATTGGATCAAAGTGGGAAACTTGGGGGAAGCAGTCGCACACATCCGCCAGTCCAGATTTTCCCAGAACGGAACAAGAGGGGGAGTAGGAATGCAATCAGCATGTGAAAAACCAGTAAGCTGCAGGAAGAATAAGAAAAGGCCTCTGCTAGCGATTAGTGTGGGCTTGCAATGAACTAAAGCTGGCCAGGTGACTGAATCAAAACCAGAGTCAGAGCTTCAGGGTGTGCTGAGGGTTGGGCTTCCCCTTGGCGACCGGCTGCCACAACAACCACACGAGAAGGCGGAGAGAGCTGGTCCCATGGCTATACTGAGATGCTCAAACTGCACTTTGTATTAAATGTGAGATACGAAATTACATCTACCTGTGATCAACATGTGGCAATAATTAATAGCAAATATTTTTTTCATCACAATACTGAGAAAATCACCTTTAAAGTTGTCCAAATTAAGTTTTTAGCGATACATATTACTAATCAAAAATCGAGTTGATATATTTACGGTAGGAAATTTACTAAATATCTTCATGGAACATGATCTTTAGCTTAAAAGTGCAGTATGAATATATGGAAATATCGTTTATCTGCATGTCAATGTGGCCATTAAGTGACATCAAACTTGTAAACATTCAAATGTGTTGTTAAATTATTGAAAAATTAACTTCTTCAGAAATATTTCAAGAAATGATTTCATGTCAAAGTGGTTTTGGCTGACAAACATTTGGGAACCAATTTAAAAGAAAAATTAGTAGGGCCCCATTAAATCCGATTTATTTTTTCCCGAATTCCGTTTTATTTTTTTCCAAATTCCATTTTTTCCGTTTTAATTGTTCTGGGTTCTGTTTTTTTCCCGTTTTGATTTTTCTCTGCTTCTTTTTAATGGTTAAATTAAATTTTATTAATCAAAGAGCATGTCTAATTAATTAAAATCTAATTAATTCACAACAATTTAATAAAGGTTTAACAAAAATGACATGTTTAGGGCCCAATGAAATGTTTTTTTTTTCTCACCATATGTTTTATTGTTATCAAATTCTGGGTTTTAGCATGTCTAATTATTTGGATGCATACTTAATTTATTCAGATTTATTCTTAAAATAGCCTTATGAAAGTTTTTTTTTTTACCCTCAGAAATTTTGTGTTGTGTATTTAAAATGTTCTGGTTATCAAATGAAGGCATAAAACATTTAATTTAATGTTTAATTATTGAAAATTAATCAAACTTTTTTTGGCCAACAAAGGGGGAATTTTTTTACCCTAAAAAAATCATGTTTAGTTTCATTTTAGTAGGTGTAGTAATCGTAGTAATATATATATCTGGCACTATGCCTTCAAGTTAAACCGGACGTTTATTTTGACGGGTTGCCGTGTCTACCTTCACATTTCTGTGTGGCTATGATATGACGCTAGTTTTCCTAAAATGGAACGGTCAAATGCTCATTAAGTGACCCTCAGCGGATAATGTTCATGTATTTATGTTCTCATTTAGTGAGAGGACAGACGCTGAAATAACCGCGAGCGTCATAAGCGCTTCAGTGTGTGTAAACAAAACCGCTCGTCTGCTCCATTCATTAAAACAGAGACACACAAACCATGCAGGATTCACATTTAAATGGTATTTTTGCGGCATTATATTTACAGATACTAGTCCACATTGCGGTTTGATTTAAGTGTAACGACCTACTTTTGATTAATTAATTCGAACTTTGACAAATTCTGTGACATTTCACGTTATTCAGTAAATTCCGTTTTTATGACTGGATTCCGTCCGCGTTTTCCGCATCAGTAAATCATAGGGCCCTAAATTAGAGAGAATCAGTAAATTATGAATGATTTACTGCCATTTTGTGAATAATATGTATGCATGTGTGAATGAATAATAATAAAATATTGTGTGAATAATATTATGGAATCCATAAAAAAATAACTGTATCTGATTATGATCATTATAAAATGTAACACACTGTTACAAGTACTTGCTTTTTGGAATCTAATTACTTAATCCAGATTACATGTAATCTGTTACTACCCGGCTCTGAATGTAATAATATAATTATATATTATATATTAAAATACAACTTCATTATTTATATTCTCACAGTGTAGAGACACTTTTTTTTTTTTTTTTTCTTTGCTGATTATGGCCAGTGACAAGTTTGCACAAATCAGCCACAGGCTTTTTTAAAACAGGTGTGATAATTATATATTTTAATATATGAGAAAAATAATAAATTGTTAATTAATAATAATATTATTGTTATATAGCTTTATCTTGTGCTATTTTTTTTAAAGTAACATTATAAATGACTGAATACAAAAGAAAATAATTATTGCTTGTTAGGTGTCCAAAAACAAACGCATTCTTGCACACAGGCAGAAATCGGCTCTGTCTCTGCAACAACGCCTCCTCGTCCCCGCACCTGTTCAGTCTCGCCCGTACAAATCTGTTCGACACACTGCAGCATCACAAGAATCGAGACAACAAACTGATTTCCTCTTATCAGCTGCTGGGCCTTTACAACGTGTTTCTGGACGACTGCGTGCCTGACTGTAAATCCACAGCTGGCGTTCCCCAGGCGTCTTTTACACCAGGCACACGGCACCCACAGCCCTGCCTTGTTTAGGAGGAAACAAATGGCAAATGAAAAGACATTAAGTTCCACATGTTACGCACAGGTGTCAGTGTAATAACGTGTGTCAGAGAGAAAAGGAGGGATCAGCAGAGCATTTTGTTTACTCTTCTTTAATCTCTGTCACACAGGACTGCTGGGAATTATGGGGAACACTCACCGGCACCCTATGATGTTCCCTGTGGAGAACATTAGGTTAAAGATATCGAATGGCAGATAAAATGCCATAAAGGACACTGTAATGCGTACTACATGATGTAAATGTTATCTTTTTCTGTCTTTATAAACTTTCTAAACCCTGTTTATGCCTTTATTCACTTAAGCTGTTTTTCTTTCTCCAAACTCTACCTCTGAAAAAGGCAATTTCATTTGTGCTTTTATACAAATTAGGAATTATTTAGTGAACGGCCTAATAAGCTGCAAGTGTTTACATTTTTAAATGTCAAGAAAAATGTTAGAAAGAGGTCAGATGAATCTCTGAAACCCAGGTCATATTTTACATCAAAAGAAAGACATAGATTTACTTTAATTTTCGTTTAAAGTTAAAAAAAATAATAATATTAATATGTAAAAAATGTGTCTAACATCTCTCTATCTCTGTGTATATATATATATATATATATTAATAATTTTAGGAGTGAAATGTGATCTGTAGTAGAGATCGCATGAGATTTAGTCAGACTTTGATGTTGTCGCATTTGCGAATGAAATCTACTGCCTGCGACTATGAAAAAAAAAAGTGTTTTTGCAACGTTAAGTATGGCAGACATATCTCATGAATCCTTTCATAAAAAAAAGTGTAGAGAGAGTGTAAATAAGAGATTCATTGTACAGTGTGAGATTTCTGAGATTGCGATGAACTAAGATGAGTGACAGCTTTTAATGGAGTTAATAAGATGTTGATTTAAAACAAGTTAAATAAACAAGAAGTTAATATTAAGTGACTTACACTGTCTGACTATAACGCTATTGCCTGATTTTGTTCTATTTCGTCGTCAAAAATAGTCTGAAACAAGTCACAACTGAACATTAAAACACAGCGGTGTTTCGTTTATGAATGAACGTGCGTTTTTAAACGAATAGTGAGTCAGTGATTCAGTTTCCCATTCATAAAGACAGTCACTTGCTTTATTCCTAAATGAATCAGCTGTTCAAACGAATCAAATGAATGATTCAGTAATTAAATCAGTGACTTGCTGCCACCTACTGGCAGTGTTAGTTTCATTTTTAAAGTATCTTTTCAGTTATTTAAATCATTTAATATTTCTGTATTAAAAATGTTATGTTTAAAACAATAATCTCAGCATAAGTTTATGAATTTGACTGCACTCATGCCACATTTGAGCCTCATTAAACATATGAAAATATGCCTACAAGCCACTTTTGTGTTCTGTGCCACCTCTGTAGTACAAATTAATTTTGTTAATACTGATTTCATTTGACTGGTAACATATTCTTGTTCTACACGTTCTTCTTCTGATGTTTTAATGAGAAATTTTAAAAAGCTTAAAAAATTCTTGAAATTTTGAAAAATGCCAATACAAAGGTAAAAACAAAATTCCCCTGTAAATCACTTTAAAGACTCAAATATCACCTCGTAATAAGGCACTTTTTTTATCAGATTTTTAAATCATTGATTAGAAGGTGCTCCTGAAATTTTGACTGTGCTCCTAAATTTTTTCAGTTAGAAGTGCTCCTAAAGAGAAAAGTAAGTGTAGAGCCCTGAGTAAGGATATCTGATTTTGGTTAGTAAAAAAAAAAAAATGCAGAATGCTTTACCTGATTCTACATTCTCCCCTAAGGAAGAGAGAATGGGGTTTTGTCCTGCTGGTAAAGTGCACAAAAATCTGCCTCATGTTTATTTACGGCTGCAGTCTAATTGTATGGATAAACTGCGCTGCGAGGAGCAGGGCCAGTGACATGTTTACTGTGTACCGGATGGCTCGTCTCAGATCAGACCCCGTGGCCAGTCACAGGTGCAGAGTTTTACATGAGCACAGATTTATTAGTAACCTGCTGGCTAAACCTGTGGAAGCCACGCTGCCCTCTGCTGGCCACCGGTTTGGGTTTGGCCTTCTTGACCAACACTGTGCAAGTTCTGGATGGAGAACCGGCCTCAACAGGTTCACCCAGCCAGGTTTTTCTCAGGCCATTTGGGAAGAAGTAAATTTTGGCAAAGGGCATATTCTCATTCAAGTTTTATCTCCTCTGCTTTGTTTCCTCAGCCTCTGTCGATCAGGTTCTCATCCGTTCGCCAAGCTGCAAGCCTGTCTTCGAGTAAATAAATCTGATGGCAGTCGCACTGTAACGGCCTCCGTTTTCCCTGCCAGTGCACGAGTGCGAGTGGAAGAGTCCTGTTGTGACCTGGCGAGAGACAGAGTGGGATATTGAAATCTGGAGACAGGTCAGGGATTTTCCCTCCATTCTTTTCAGGTCTTCATTTAGAGGCGTCGTAAATTAAGATCAAGAACGGGACGGCACATTAATCTAGTACAGCACCTCATCCACGGCCCGTTTACATGCGGTGCTACGTCAGCTACGGCGCTGGCCACCGCAGGAGGGCCGTGAAATGTGGCCGCGGCTCTCGGTGGCTTTAATGCCGTTACGAGGAGGCAGAAACAGGGCCGGCCCCGGGGGCCTCCAGGGCCCAGTAAGCCGGTGGCAGGTCCACTTCATCACCTCTCCTCCGAATGAACTCTGGCTGAACCCCTCCGCCGCGATTATTTTCGCTGGCATCTGCCGCTCCACGGCCGCCGACATGAGGTGAGTGGCTTCTTTTGTTTTCCTCGCCTCTCAGCATCTGTCAGTCCATCTTTAGGACTTTAATAAGACCCCTTACCCCCTGCCTGCCTATCCGCCTACCCACACACACACATAGAGGTGTACGCACACCCCCGTGCCACACCGTAGGTCGGTAGGCGATGACGCCCGTGAGAGAGCCGGTAAGTAAGACCACATGGGTGGGCAGCCAGTTTAAAGTAGGGGTGGAAAAATGCGCCACGTCTTCTTTCATTTCATCCCGGCGCTTTTCCTCGCCCCTTGCCGTTGTCTTATTTCATTTTTCTGACTGCTCCCTATCTCATTCACTCTCTCTCTTTCTCTCTCTCTGCGCTCGCTCTTCACAAACACGCCTGCAACCATGCCCTTTCCTCTTCAAACTAATTACCTCGGCTACCTTGTACCCACAACCCCCTGGGACACTAACAACTGTCAGACCAGTATTATTTTTGAAATTTAAACAATCATCTTACGTGCTTTGCTGCTAAGATCCTGGCCTTTACTGCAGCTTCGACCTTCAGTAATTAATACCCCAGGGCCCATTATTGGCAAAGCCTTTATCCTTTGGGCCAAGAAGCCTCTAACCCGCTAATTACGGGCAAGCAGCTAATCTTCCAGCCCCCGTGATTGACAGGTACACCTATTCTACTAATTGCCTGTTGCAGACAACACCTGGTGAACTGAATCGTCAGGGGAGGCAGGATAGTACTGAGAACTCGTATGGGCCTCCTGGGAGGCTGATGGAGTTTTTGTGTGTTTTGTGTGTGTGTAAGCGCGTGGATGTTTGTGTGCTTACGTTTGGATGCGCTTTATGATTTGTGAGTGGAAGACGGAGCCTGGATGGCCGACGTCTCAACGACGTGCGTTGTCTCGTTGCGCTTTCATTACAAAAACGCAAAGCGTTCTTCTCGCCGTCCCGGTTTCGGCCCCGTAGAGCATGAAAAATAGGGTCTAGCTGTTCTAAATTGCTGACACCTGTCTAAGTGACCAGGTCCATATGTTACGTGTTGTGTATTAATGCCTGTAATTCTAACACCATTAGCTACCGTGAAATCAATTCCTATGTGTGGCTTTTGTGAGAAACTGGAGGCTTTTAGTGCGTATGACAAATTGAAGTTAATAATAAAAAAGTTTGTTTTTCCCACACAAATTATTTATCATGCTATGCTAATGTTAGCTGAGGATACTAGCGTACACTTCACACCTAATGAATATTGATTGTAATACTACAACGCAGATCCATTCTTATGTGGAGAGTCATTATATGTGAGTCTCCAAGTCGCTAATTATTGTTTAACACCGTAATAGAGTATTTCACCTAAAGCAGGTAGTGTTAAACAGCTAGAGCTGTTTTTCTTGAAAATGTTTACTTTTTTATTTATACTTATTATAATAAATTATTTCAGTTCATTTTGAAGATTGTCTATACTAATATTATATACAATAATATATATTCACTTTTATTGTCATCTATGTTCTATGTAGATGTGCTGAAAGATTTTGTTTATTTGTAAAGTAAATGTATAATGTGTTTATGTTTTTGTTTATATAATGTGTGTGTACTGTATATATTTGCTATGTATATATAAAGACACATACAGTATATATTTTGAAAATATTTACATGTATTTATATGTATATGTTTATAATTATATCATTTATATTATATATAAATATATTTAATATATAAAACATTTTACTTAAATATATACATTCATGTGTGTGTATTTATATATACATAATAAATATACACAATACACACACATATATAATGTATACAAAAACTTTTATTTTGGATGTGATTAATCATGGTTAATCGTTGCCCAGCACTAATTTTAATACTAAAAATAATATTGTGATAATTTGAAAAACTGCTGACTTAAAATAAACAAATAAAATACATAAATAAATGTGTGTGTGTGTGTGTATATATTTCTATACATATATATTTCTATATATTATAATTCTATATGTAAGATATGAGGTATAATAAAAAATAGTAAAAATAATACTAAATAATAATAATGTCTAAATAATAATTTAGACAACTGGAAAAACTGTTCACTAAATAAATGAATAAGTGTGTGTGTGTAAGTGAGTGTATATATATATTATATTTATATATGTAGGATATTAGGTATGTTTTATATTTTTATAATTAAAATTAAATTAAATAAATAAAAGTATGTGTGTGTATACACAGTTCTAATTATATAATATAATTAATATATATATATATATATATGAAAATTGATATAATTATGTTCTATTATTTGTTAGTAAGTTAATTAGTAGTTAGTTAAAAGCTAATAATAATAATAATAATAATAATAATAATATATAAAAGACAGACAGAAATATATATATATATATATATATAAGACTTCAAAATAACAGCTTGTTTTATGAATTTACAAAAACACCCTTTTATACTCGTATAAACTAAAAAACTGCCCATGTTGTTTTGTGGACCACTGTATATGTAAAATATCTCTTTAAATGTTTATTAGTAGCCATATTTAGATTTGACCCCACTTACTGTGACATAATGACTGGTGTAAGTCAGTGAATATGATCTGGACACTCTGAGCTCCCATCAGGCCTTGCTCTCGTTGAGGGTGTCAGTGGTCACTGTGATCCCAGCAGGGTCTGTGGGAGAGCTGACACTGCCTTTGGATTTGATGTGGGGAGACAGAGGGGTAGAGGCCAGTCTTGCAAAGAGACACGGACAGAGTGAGCGAGAACGAGAAAGACAGACAGATAAAGAGAGAGTCAAACTGAGAAAGTCTGCTCCTCTTGGGGGCTGCTTAGCGTTGTAGCGATGTTGTGCAAATTCAACTCCCCCCCTGCTGCTCTTGACCTTAGCGCCACAGATCCAGTCATGCAGCAGGCTCAGGAGGATTGATTGATCTAAATAACATTATGATGCCATTAGCATATAGTGTAGGACAACAAACCACAGGCCTCTGGTGGAGGCAGTTTACACAGACTGCTCACTCTGCACTCCAATACAAGTATGCTTACTGTCACAGACCAGCCAGACGTCTGGACACAGTGGGCCCAAACTGCTGTTTCTGCAGGGAACAGGATAAAAATGCATTTATCAGATTTGTACAAAAGCTTTTGACAGAGTTTTGTTTCTTTAAATGAGAACATTAGAGGTAATTCCATTCTCAGTTATGGGAGAAATTATATATCTGACAGTAGATAAAAAATTAAATGGTGTTTCCTTGAATGATTATGTTTTGTGTTGAAAGGTTTTTAGCAAGGTAGCAAGATAATGATCTAAAGGAAGTAAATGAGTGTTTGTGATGATGCTGATGTGTGTGTGTGTGCGTGCAGGTGTAGGTCCAGGTGTGTGGGTGTGTCTTAGTGATTTGAGCTCTTTATGGCCACGCTAATGTGTCTGATGAAGTCTGCACATTACGTTTTTGCTGGATATACACTATAAAAAAATATTTTGATACTTGTTAAATTTACTTATTTAAAATGAGTTAAAGTAGCAAAATTGCTGAACATTTCACTTCTGTTTAAAATTAATTGTGTCCAGTCTACTTTAATGTGTAAAACTGAAGTTTTATTTAATTTTAGTTGAAACTACCTAAATCATTTTTGTACCATTAACTAAAACTGGGCAGTGCATTTTTAGTTCCCAGTATGCTTTATCTCAGTGACTATAATGTTTTGAATGAAACGTCTAGTTTTTGGTTTTGTATGTTTCAAACATTTAGTTCAAAACTGTGAATTTACACTTTGTGTGATTTCTGTCCTCCGAAGTATCATAATTTTGTAATATGGCTGGATAAATAAGTTACCTTTTGTGTGTGTGTGTGTGTGTGTGTGTGTAAATAAATCACAGGATTGGGCAAGCTGTCAAATGAAAGTTGTCAAAAATTCACAAAATTAATTTTACTATTTGCTTTTTTTTTTTTTTTTTGCTGTTTCATGAATTGTTTTACTGTTTAAATAAGCTATTTAATGTTTCCCATTGTGACATCTTACCATCATCATAGAGTATGAATGCGTTGAACCTTTTTACTGCAAGTAATGATGGAAATTATGCATTTTTCACAGCCAAGCACATGGACATTCATTTTCAAAAGTAAGCCTAGCCTGGGAATAATTCTCAGGAATAAGAAGAGTGACAACTAGCCCCAGTCTTTCTTAAGACATTTTTATTTTAAATTTATTTATTTTATATTCAGCTGCTAATATACAGTTAGATTTATGTCTTTCTGGGCAAATACAGGTTCCCTTTGTACAATATGTAATATAAGTCTCAGGTGTCCCCAGTTTCAGCTTAAAATACCCCAAATCATTTATTATATAGTTTTGAAAATGCCTATTTTAAGTGGAAGCAGAAACACGCTGTTTTCATGCATGTCTCTTTAAATGCAAATGAGCTTCTGCTCCCCGCCCCCTTTTCCAGAATAGGGCTGTGCCTTTACAGCTCAAACCTCATCTGTTTGGTTTTGATGATCATGTCTATTGTGCTGAAATCATGCGTTTTAAAGCTATATTATCACACACACCTGAAGCATGCACACAGAAAGCGGCTGTCACACGGCATGTGACTACTAAACTAAGTTCTCTTTCATGTCTTATTGCGCTTAAACTGTCAAATACACACAAGTTTATGTTAAAAACACACGTTTTAAAAACAGTTGGTTATGTCTGTGAAGGTAAACCGCTGGGAAAGAAATTGCATGTTTATATTAGATCTGTGTTCAGCAGCGTAATATACAGTAAATAAATCAATACATCCACTGCTCTCTAGGCTCCTCTGAGGCTAAGACTCTAAATAGTGTACTGTGCTCATCTGTGCAGCCAAAGTCAGAACAGTTACCATGCTTTGCTTGAACTTTTACCATGGTGTTCGAACTAGTACACTGTTGTCGCTTGTGAAAACAAAACACAATGGCGGCATTAAGCAGACCCTCCAGTTTTTCGCGATTCCGCGATCGCTGAATCCAACGCAAAATCAGCAGCATGTCACATTTTTATGTGATCCTGCATAATTTGCCATTTCACCACAAAATAATTGCAAAAATGACTTTTTAAAAAAGAAAAAAAAACCCTGTTTAACAGGAAATACATTCATTATTTTTTTTTTTTTTTCCACTATGTTTGGGCCAAAAGAGAAATATTAAGGGAGTAAATTAAAACATTTAGCTATATACTGTCATCATCATATGAAGTAGATTCATCTCTTATTAATATGCACCGTCAATGCAGCGTCAGATGCCGAAAGCGCTGTCAGTTTTTACTTTCACTTTCTAGTGAATTGACTGAGATTAAGAGTTTCACCGGCATAAAGTTTGCACTTTGCTTGTGTGATATAAGGCTTGCCTTCCTGGTTTAAAACATATATTTACAATATTGCGATATAACCAGCCAGCCCCCCTTGAGTTCGTGGTTGGGGGCCGCGCATTCGTGCTGCGCCACTGGACTCGGTCCGTTAAGGACTGATCTATACTTCCATATAGTTAGCCTAGTGCCTGCTCACTTTTGCCCAGGCCTGCCCAAAAATAAAATTCTGGCTACGCCACTACTGGAGCCGCGCATTACTGTAAGCCTACTGAAGTTTCTTGTAGTTGTTTAATTCATTAAACAACAGTAGCAGCAGCAGCAAAAATAATAGGTTTTATCTACCTTTATATTGTAGTTATTTGTCCTCTTGTCATTTTTTTCTTAGTAAAATAAAAAATGTCATGCAAATTTTGTGCAATTTTTTAGAAATTCCCACCACAAAATCAGACATTTGAATCGCAAAATTCACTAAAAAAATTCGTGAAATCTTGGAGCGACTGAATAAGGGTGGAAATGTGCCAATTAAGGGGCGGTAATATTATAATAAGATCCCCTTTCTATGTCACAGGGAAGAGCAGCTTGTTTTTTTTTCACAGGCTTGCAAAGTTTTGCAAAGTTTACTGGGTTGTTCTTTTTCATGTTTTCTGGGTTGGTAGATGCACCAGGGACCTGATTACAGCATGGAAAAAGTCTGATTTTCATGATATGTCACCTTTAACATCTGACCTAAGGAACCTTCAGAAACCTTAAAATGCTTTTTCCCCTGTAAATATAACTGAATAAGGCCTATGCTACATTTTCTCTGTAGTGCCCTGCACAGGACAAATAACCAGCATGTCGACCATATCAAACACCACAGGAGATGAAATCAACCATCCACACAGACACCAGATACATAACACATCACAAAAAATCTTGTTTAATTTGTGGTACAGTGCTTGTCGACTTTAAGTGCAGTACTTAATGATTTATTTCATTAACATGACTAATAAAAATTGTAAACCATAATGTAATGGTTATGGTTAATTAGATATTTGTTTGATTTTATTACATCAAAGATACCTCATTAATTCCCTCAAGCGCGAAGCCTAATTTATTTTATGATTGTTATATTGTGCCAGATAATTGAACTGGTGAAGAAAAGCAGTAATTTAAAATGCATAAGTGTGCCATCAACTTCATTAAATCACCGGGCTGGCTGCTTCCTTCCTCCAAAGGCCTGAAAAACTTTTTAGACTAATTTTTTTTTTTAGGGAAACATTTTCTTAATGTTTTTGTTTTGCTTTGTTGCACAATATCTCAAGGTTTTCAGAAGATGATTGAAATAATTAATGTGTAGTGAATTGCATTTTCAGATGCTTACGACTATGATTTAATGCTCAGTGGGGGATTGAATGAAAAATGAAAGATGAGTTTTCACCGTCAGCCTTTCTTGTGTATTTCTTGCAATATGCACAAAAAGTTACAGAGCATATCAGTGTTAAAAATTAACCAAGACTTAAAGTTACAAAAATGCCCTGTATTTGTTATTAAAATATAAATTTTGTTTAGACCTATCTACAGTAGTTAGGTATAGATGTAATAGGAAAATAATTAAATTAAAGTAGACTTTGATTTAACAGAAGTGGAGACATACTCTGTGTTACATGTAGAAAAAGATCTGCTCTCATAACCATATGAAACATCCCTGAAAATTAAGCCTGTTATGAAAAAAAAAAGTTCATTTCTGACACTGGTACACATGTACGCTGAATAAAACATTCACAACATTCAAAATATTAGATGAGTTTCTCTAAAATTATACTTTTATGACAATCCCTTTGAAATGAAAATAATACGGATGTGTAATGCATTCATACACGGAATATTAAAAGATTTCATGTATTTTTTGTTATTTCATCATAACACTGTTTCTTACAATTTACAAATTCCTTCCTACGTAGGGAAGCCCATGGCTAGTTGTCACTCTTTATGCTCCAGTGATTTGATTTTGTATTTTATTTTTTTTCAAAGTCTATATGTGACCCTGGTCAAAACCAGTCTTAAGTAGCATGTATATATATGTAGCAGTAGCCAAAAATACATTGTATGGGTTAAAATTATCATTAGGATATTAAGTAAAGGTCATGTTCTATCAAGATATTTTGTAAATTTCCTACCATAAATATGTCAAAACTTAATTTTTGATTAGTAATATGCATTGCTAAGAACTTAATTTGGACAACTTTTAAAGCAATTTTTCTCAATATTTGGATTTTTTTGCACCATCAGATTCCAGGTTTTCAAATAGTCATATAATATCGTCCAAATATCGTCATATCCTAACGAACCATACATTAATGGAAAGCTTATTTATTCAGCTTTCAGACAATGTATAAACTTATATATATATATATTATACACTGTGTGCAGAATTATTAGGCATGTTGATATTCTGGTCATATTTTTTTTCCAAACACATTTTACCAATTCCAAACCACATCAGTCTTAATAACTACTATTAATTTTGTATTTAATCATTTGTAAGTGATATATAATTGTCCGTGAAGGCTGGAAGTGAAAAACTCCTTATATTCAGGTGTGCAGAATTATTAGGCATGTTTTCGTTTACAGCTAAAATGAGCCAAAAAAGAGATTTAACCCAGACTGAAAAGTCCAAATTATTAAATGCCCATGAGAAGAATGCAATACTAATGCATTACAAGAATTTGCAAAGTTAAGGCTTGACCATTGGACAGTGAAATGCTTGTTGAGTCTGCATGGTCAGAAAAAACAGGTGGAGAAGAAAAGATGCATGTTAACTGCAAAAGAATTAGGAATTAAGGTGAAGAATTAGGTGTGACACCATCAGGAACCGTTTCCAGTTCTCCAGCGCCACCATTTTCCAGAACTGCAACCTACCTGGAGTCTTCAGAAGTGCAATGTGTCAGGTTCTCAGAGACTTTGCTTGGTAAAAAATCCTAAAAAATGCCCCTGACTTAATAAGAATAACAAGCTGACGTCTTGTGAAATACATGAAGACAGTTTTTTTTTATAGGCGTTATAGACAGATAAGTTGAGAGTGACTCTTGAAGGACAAGCATCACATCCTCTTGTGCCTCTGATTCAAAAATTTATCTTCCAAAATCTGGCAGTAAGTTTTGGGAGTTCATGTTTAGTCTCCTATCCTGAAAAGTCTGACTTGCAGAGATGGACTAAAATGAACTCCCAAAACTTATTGCCAGATTTTAGAAGATAAATTCTTGAATCAGAGGTACAAGAGGATGTGATGCTTGTCCTTCAAGAGTCACTCTCAACTTATCTGTCTCTAAAGCATATAAAAAAACTGTCTTCATGTATTTCACAAGACGTCAGCTTGTTATTCTTATTAAGTCAGGGGCATTTTTTACCAAGCAAAGTCTCTGAGAACCTGACACATTGCACTTCTGAAGACTCCAGGTAGGTTGCAGTTCTGGAAAATGGTGGCGCTGGAGAACTGGAAACGGTTCCTGATGGTGTCACACCTAATTCTTCACCTTAATTCCTAATTCTTTTGCAGTTAACATGCATCTTTTCTTCTCCACCTGTTTTTTCTGACCATGCAGACTCAACAAGCATTTCACTGTCCAATGGTCAAGCCTTAACTTTGCAAATTCTTGTAATGCATTAGTATTGCATTCTTCTCATGGGCATTTAATAATTTGGACTTTTCAGTCTGGGTTAAATCTCTTTTTTGGCTCATTTTAGCTGTAAACGAAAACATGCCTAATAATTCTGCACACCTGAATATAAGGAGTTTTTCACTTCCAGCCTTCACGGACAATTATATATCACTTACAAATGATTAAATACAAAATTAATAGTAGTTATTAAGACTGATGTGGTTTGGAATTGGTAAAATGTGTTTGGAAAAAAATATGACCAGAATATCAACATGCCTAATAATTCTGCACACAGTGTATATAAATATACTTTTTAGCACAGAAACCCTAAAAAGCAACCCTAAATATATTATAAAAAGCAAAACAATTTTTGAAACTGTGAAAAAACAGAAAAGTAGATATGTTTTGGAATAGAAATTGTATTTATAAATTATATTAAAATTGCAACATAAACATGTGACACTTGCTCCAACCGGATGTGTATGGAAATAAAAGCTTACATTTTTGGTTAAAATCTAGCTTTGTTATTAATTTGACAGGAGTAATGGATCCCAAAGTGGTTTCACTGTTCCTTGTTTACCCATTCTAAAATATGATGATATTGTAATAGCTGGTTCAAGCCAACATGCAAAACCGCTGCTAGAGAAAACACACATTTGTGTGGACTTTTGACTCCTTATAGTTGAAATACAGCCCTGGTGACCACTTCCTAGTGTGGCAACTAGCCCCAGTCTCCCCAATGTGTTAATTTATTTCTAAATTAGGTTGTTAATGTTAACTGGAAGTATTACTTGCCAAATAATGCAATACTTGCCTCAAAACATTTCCTTATTTAAAGCTCTTTCCAACTTCCTCTACCTTTGCTGTTGGCAGGAGGTGGTTTTGGCATGTGTGTACGTGTGTATGTGTGTGTGTGTATACATGGGTTTAAAATAAGCCTGCAGCATGTTGGAAACAGAGACTGCGGACCACTGGGGTAAAGGAGCGCAGAAGCACAGGCACTCCAAAGCGAACAGCTCATTTATCAAAATTGTTCTGCAAAAATGATTTATCTGCTCATCGCCTATGCACAGATGTCTTTAATGGGAGGCTGTGCCCAAGAGGTGCTGTTGATTTTGGGGGGTGCCCGGCAGAGACGTACGGAGGGCATGATGGGAGACAGGTGGGAGGCCGGAAGGGGGCGAGGGCAAAAGGCATGACAAGAGGACCACCGGTCCACTGGACGGCCTGAGCAAGGCCGCCTGCAGCCAGCCAGCCAGCCAGCGAAGCGCCCAGTTGTCCTGCAGGTGTGTTGGGTCGTTCTCTCCTCTCTTTCTCTCCCTTCACTCTTCACGTGACCCCTGGGAGCCCTTTTTCACAACCCATTTCCAGCGGCCTCCCATGCTCCCGCCTCACGCGGAGAGGGCCGTGTTCGGAAGAGGATGTGGAGGCAGGGTGCGTATGGAGAGCGGCTGTAACAAGCTCAATGAAGTGGAAAAAGAGACAGAGAGGCCGCGGTGTGACATCTGTGGCCATCCCGGGCCTGCGCCGCTCCTTTACCCGGAGCCCAGCCTGCACATTCCTGGGGCCCTCCGCTGTGGAAAAGCCATTAAGCGCCTGTCAAAACTGCTGTATGAGGAAAAAAGAAAGCAGAGAGGAGCTCTTATTTGCTCTACTTTTTTTATGTGACTGTTGATTCTGTGAGGGACTCTTTATTTCAGTTCTTTATGAGCTCGTCACACTTTAGTTCACACTGTTTTTGCAAGGGTTATGCCAAATTCGTAATTGAAGAACTCACTTTGTGAGTGTGAATTTGAATTGAATTTGCTACCACACAGGAAGCTGAATTAGAATCTGAATAAAAGTCTGAAATTTTTACAGGTGATGCATTTTAGGAAATTAAGTACACAGTTATTATTTTTCAAATATGATGAAATATATTAAGTAAATACAAACATACTGTATATACGTGGTGTGTGGTGGTGTTCTGAAATGAGGAGGCAAAGTGCACTTTTAAACAAATATAAATTCATGTCTCAGTCACATTTTCTTGGTTAAAAACATTAACAATTCTATTTTAACAATTCTATAACAATGTAATAAATATTCTGTATATTACAGCCAAGCATAAATCTCATCAAGCATTTTACATTTATTAAAATAATACAATAATAAAATATATTTTATTTGTGAACTTATCTTTAGCTATTCTTTTTAATAGTTGACTTTTAACTATTTTTGAATTTTTCGGCTCATCATTCATCAAAGCTCGGTAAATATTGGTCACCGATTCAGAGATTTACTTTAAAATTCACCAAGCTGATTACTCACTAAAACTCCCACAGATCATGTTTTTATGACTTTTTAAGTCTTATTTTTACATAACAAAGTGCTTATATATAGTTTTCGTTTTAAAATGCTCTCCATCCACATGTTTTCAAGCGTTTTCCAAAAGTTTCTCATCCACACTGAAATGTGGGAAAGCGTTAAATTTGCCTTACTGCGCATGCGTTAAACCTCAAAAAACTTGATGATGATACAGATGGAACAGACATAGTAATTTTTCACGCAATTCTTCTGGCAGAATAATTTTATGTGCGGAAATATCTTATCATTCACTGATGCGTCCATGTCGTGCTCACTCGTGTTTGATCTAAAAAGCAGCTGCCCTCATGTTTACAGCAACTGTGGGTACATTTTCTGTCATCTTTTTAAGACTGTAATATGAAGAGTGTACAAGGTTAAATATCTTTACAGCAGCAGTATCAAAGTGAATAGCACATAACAGGCATAATACAATATGCATCACATGACTAAACATGTATTATCATTTTCAAAAGCCTCCATTTTCACAGTCCACACTACAACGTGAAAACGGCATTTTCCAATTTATCCACTTTGGAGAGCGTTTTCAAAAAGCTCAGTTTTCCTTGACAAAAACACTGTCTCTTCAAACGAAAACGAATTAGTGTGGACATGGCCTAAGTATGTGAGTTGTTTACTTACTTTTTTAAATTTGTCTTCACATTAACACCATTGTATTGTTCATTCAGACTGATTTGTGAAAACGGAACACGCATGAACACAAGAGGTGGGATTTATCGCATGAACCAATCACAGCCGAACATAACCAGTCATATCTAATCATATAGCGATGGAGCAACACATTCTCAATCCCAACTTATCACATATTGACGCTTTGTCAGGACCCCTCGGCGTTACTTTTTGACGCTCAAGGTACCCCTTTAGCGTCACTTTTCGATGCGCGGGGTCCTCCATTTTTTTCAGTTGTTGTCTTAATTTAATTGTTTGCATGCATTTGTAAAAATAGAAATTATTTTATATAAATGTATACTTTAATTGGAGCACCTAACCCCACCCCTACCCTAAACCTACCCACTTCTGAACAATATAAAACACGCAACAGGTAAATATAAGTACAGTCACAGGTATTTATTGCAAAAACTGACCATAAACAACCAGTATAAAAGCATTACAAACAAGTCCTGTTGCATTCCGAGTCTTCTGAAGCCGTGCACACCGGACGGCGGATGGAGACGGTGATCGCATCTGTTCTTCTCACAAATCAATCCTTTTGCTTCGGGAACCCTTGGAATATTAATACTTTTTGAATAAATGATGATTGTAGTTGTATCTGCCTGTTATATCTTGTGTTTTGTTGACAAATGGTTAGGTTTAGGGGCAGGGGTTGGGTTAAATGTGTAGATAGTGTAATATAAATGAAACTGTTGTGACTGTTTGCGTTGAAAAAAAATAAAAATATAAATCACACCCAACATATATGCTATAATAGCAATATTATTACCCAATATATAATTTAATCATGACGATAAAATTCCCAGTGCCTTTTGCGTCAGCACATTGACGCCAGTGGTTTCTTATGTAAAGTATTGGAGGACCCTGCACGTCAAAAAATGGACAAGGAGTCAAGGACGCCAAAGGGATCCTGACCGAGCGTCAATATGTGACGAGTTAGGAGTGAGAATGTGTTGGATGGAGGCATTGCCTCCTGTCATGTGACTTTCCCCCATTTATTCTCAATTACCCCCCACCAAACTCACGGCACACTTTAGGGGGTCTTTTAAAACTCAGTGGGCTCAGGGGAGGTGAGAGAGACGCGGACTCCTGCTGTAACTTTACCAGCTGGTGTCACTGTTGGACAATATTTTTAGAAAAACAAGCAAATTATACTCTTTTTATGTTATATTTTGTAATATTGGCGTTGTTTTATTTTTGTACTTCAAATTTTTTTGTTTATCTGTCATTCTGTAATTCTCCCTGTCTGTAAATTTCTAGTTAAAAATTCCAGTTGTATTAATTTTTGTCTGTCCAATAATTGTAATTTTTACTTTACGTTTTGCATCTTGATTGCCAGCAATTCAAATTCTATTCAAATTTAGAAATGAAATTGAAGTTTAAGAGACAATCTCAGTTCTGAATGATGCACAACTGATTGTAGCTAACATTACCAAGATAGATTTCAGAACATGACCTAGGGACAATTCGACCTCACAATGGGCAGGAATTTAACAGGTTAACAATTTATTACATCAAAGTGAATAGCTATAATTCCGCTTACCATCCCCAAAGTGCCTCAGAGGTGAAATTAAACAATGAGACTTTAAAAAAAAATCAACGCAGAGTAAGGTGTAATCGTCAGGGCTCCGGCAGTGCTTAATTGCGCAAGTAGGCTGTGATATAGACCTGATATATTATTCAAAAAGCCAAATTAACACAATCAAACAGACCGTGATGCCCGGACCAGCTCCGTCAGACCGCTGGAGGGGTCAGCGACACACAAATATTTGCATGCTGCGCTGCCTCTTTAACAGAGCGAGGAATACTTCATCATGTTGTGTGCATATAATATAATTGCCTCTCTGGTCGGCGGAGTCTGTTTGAATTTAATTAGCCGGCGTACTTACAGCCACAATATCCAGCTAATGAAGCTCATTTTCGATGGGTGTTGCGTGTTCTAACACCCGAGTGATAAATGTGAGATGTCACATTAAAAGATGATAAATCGGAGCACTGCCCCTCTGGACATCAAAAATACAATCGTCCGTGGCAAGACGTGGCGGGGTGGGGGAAGGAACGCCGGGGTTCATGGGTAAATGAGACCGGAGCGCGTCCCTGGTGGGCGGGAGCGAAGAGAGGCATCGTGGGAAGTTGCGAGCGTATGTGTGTGCAAAGATCGCAGGAGGGGCCAACGGCAGGCTGCTGAAATGTCAAGCCCACGCAGAGGGGCCCCTTTTTCTGACAGGGCCCATGGTGTCAGAAAAGGCAAATGTGAAAGGCTGTGGACAGAACTGGGTCACATACGTGGATTTTCAAGTGCACACTACCTGGTGTTAACAGAAGGTGTATAAAATATTGTGGTTGGACACTGTCTGTATTTGCTGGATAGAAAAAATTAATACAAGCGAAATGTGCGGTGCTTTGCCTTTTTCACTCTCAATACTTAGGTCCATGTAGGCTACCTGTGATGCTAATGTATGTTAACAAAACATGTATTCGATATATATACATTTACAGCTGGAAGATGTTAAATTTAGAGCGTATGGTCTTCTGTAAGACATCTGTCCAACATTAGAACAACATTTGGCAGATGTTCAGTTTTAAGACGTTTGTTTAGATTAAAGCGTTCTGTGTTATAGTGTATTTGTACACAAATATGATGGTTTTGCTTTTAGAAAACTGGCAATGAGTAATATATTAATAATTAAAAATATTTTTTAAAAGAACAGTTTCTTTTGATCACGTTCAAATGGTATGACAATTAGAGATTAAGATGAAATCAACAGATAATGCTAATACGCTAAATAAACGTCATACAATGTTGATGTTAACGTTAACAATTTGAGAACGAAGTATAACAATAATAATTTGCATGGTTTGACATGATCGAGCTAACTTAGCGATTGGTAACATTAGATTTAATCACCATTGGTAGTGTGATTTCTTGTAAAACTTTTTTTTTTTTTTGCAGCTGGTCAAAACAAAACTGGCAGAGATGTTAGTTACTTGTTCAGATGAGATTTTCCGGTGAAACTACTTATTTGGGACCTACTAAAGATACATAGTGAAGAATTAGCGCTGAAAAGGCGTTGACACAGTTATTTTTGTTCCTGACATTAAAGAATAAGCATTTGTAGAAGTTTCCCTTTCAGATGCAAAATTTATGGGAGGAGAGTATTAAAATGAATCACGCAACATGATTGGCTAATGTTTGTGCTCGTCAAATTACTAATATTTGCACCATTATTTAAAAGAGAAGTTCACTTCCAGAACAAAAGTTTACAGATAATGTACTCACCCCCTTTTCATCCAAGATGTTCATGTCTTTCTTTCTTCAGCCGTAAAAAAATTGTTTTTTGAGGGAAACATTTCAGAATTCTCCATATAATGGACTGATATGGTGCCCCGATTTTGAACTTCCAAAAGTCAGTTTAAATGTGGCTTCAAATGATCCCAAAGGTGGTTGTAAACAATCCCAGCCAAGTAAGAAGGGTCTTATCTAGCGAAACGATTGGTTATTTTCATTAAAAAAATACAATTTAAATACTTTTTAATCTCAAACGCTCGTCTTGCTCGACTTGAACTCTGTGTATTCTGCCTCAAGACAGTTAGGGTATGTCGAAAAACTCCAATTGTATTTTCTCCCTCAACTTCAAAAATAATTTCAAAATCATCCTACACCGCTGCAGAAGTATCGACCCAGTCTTTGCAAAGTGAACATGCAAAGAAGATCAAACACCCTTAATAAAAAAGGTAAAACAAGTGATATAGGACAGTTTAAGAACTGTCATGAACTGGAGAAATACAATTCAGGCAGAGCGAGAGAAGATGAGCGTTTGACATTAAAAAGTATATAAATTGTATTATTTTAATGAAATTTGTTTACAACTGCATTTGGGATTGTTTAAAGCTGCATTTAAACTGCATTTTGGAATAGCAGTTTATTATATGGAGAAAAATCCTGAAATGTTTCCCTCAAAAAATATAATTTCTTTATGGCTGAAGAAAGAAAGACATAAACATCTTGGATGACAAGGGGTGAGTACATTATCTGTCAATTTTTGTTCTGGAAGTGGACTTCTCCTTTAATGCCCAAAAAACATTTCTTGAAGCAGGTGGTAATTTGCGCTGATCTTGGTCAATTGCGCTGGTCATTATGGAAATGATCTGGCTGCATCTGTTCTTTAATGTGAATGTAAATCACACTCAGAATTTTCCCCTCAGTGCTTTTATCAGTGAATCAGTGAATTGTGCTCTAATGCTAATTTCCCCTGTTAAGTAAATCTGGCCCTTTACTGAAATCTACAGACAACGCTAATACACTCTAAATAACACATAGTCACGTAATATTAATGTTGTTAACATTAACAACTTGACAACAAATTATAAAAAAATAATAATTTGAATGCTTTGACGTGTTCGGAGCTAAATTTGTGATCTTTAGATTTAATCACCATTGGTAGCATGATTTATTGTAAACTTATTTTTTTCATAGGTCAGAACACAACTGGCAGACATGTTACTAGATGACATTTTCAGGTGAAATATCTTACTTTGGACATACTTCCAAGACGTATTATCTGTAATTCCGGAGTACAGTGAATATCCACACTGGTGCGCTGACTGATAACATACACCTCAAAACATTAGTTTCATCCGTGCTGTGCCGATACCCAACCCATGTAAAGAAGAGAATACCGCAAATAACTGCAATTTTCTTGAGATGGTGACAGTAAGGCAAAAATTACATTCACCAATTCTTCCACCAAATAGTATAATTACATTGGCTTCGAACATAGCTCATCTAATCAGGATTAAGAGTTGTAATTTTCAAAAACTGTCAATCATGTTTTACCGGACTGCACATTTTAATGTTAATAGACAATGTTTATATTCAGAGACATTTTTAACTTTATGTATTCTACCTGATCTCATGACAAAAATGTACCTGTGGTAACTTTTCCGCAAGATGCAAAATCCATACCAATAAGTGCAAATCACAGTAGTTTCCAATAGAAATGAACACTAGAGAACACTAGACGTTTTCGTACACAGTTATGAGCTTTCCAGATATAACATGCTTGCTCGGTAGCTCAGCCGGCACAGAACTGGACTTAGGATGTGGAATCCTTGGGTACGAATCCCGTGAAAAACATGACTCACAATGAAAGACAAACAAAACTAAAAAAAAAAAAAAACAAGCAAAAACGGCATGCTTGCGATTGCATTTTACGTCACATTCACTTTTGTACATACTATCGTGTAGGTTTAGGTGTAGTGCAGATGGTACGTTACTTTAAAAAGTAACAGAGCATTAGAGTTATAGCGCCAATCAATGGACATTTCAAATTAGAACTGTGGTGACATGTTCAAAACCAACGTCACATAAAACATACCGTATGTACGTTCACCATATGTACTCTTTTAGCATTTCACATCAAATATGTCACGAAACGTACATGGCGGTACGTATTTCGCATCTTGCGAAAATGTTCCCACAGGTAAGTTTTCGTCATGACATCAGGTTGGATGTATTTTAGAATTTTAGTATGACTTTGGTTATTCACATTAAGCGCATTTCCATTGCAAAAAAGTATTGCGAAATGACGGCCTTTCCATTATCTGATGTTATGCGACTAAAACTAAATTTTTCAGTCATGGCAACAGATTTTAGTGGGATTTTGACGGATTTTGCCTATATTTAATTGAAAGAGGCATATGCGTGTATGTTTACAGAAGGAGCGCAGAGAGCTGCTTCAAACGTGTGTGGTGCGGCTGGCGTAAACACAAGCATTGACTAGAGTGGCCGTGATCAGCTTCGGTGGCCGTGTCAGAGCCACAGAAGTGTGCATCGTAAATGGTCTAAGCATTAATGGCAGGGAAAGCCCCTTCTACTTGAGAGCGGCCACGTTTGAAGTGTTTCTTTGAGGTTATAGTACATTGAAGAACGATCATATGACATTTTACATACACCATGTGACCTGTAAATGCGAAAAAAAAAAAAGGTTTCCATTGCAGTTTCGCAAAATATTCCTTTTTCGAATTGCCTGAAAAACTACCTCATGTGAGCGTAAAACTTTTTTGCAATATATGGGAGTTTTTGCTCAATTGACGCGTTTCCATTAGGCGTATTGATAATTCGCAATATCAATTTGCGCAATTTGAAGGGTAGTGGAAATGCAGCTTTTGTTTTCACCACTTTGTCTTTGCTGTTTAAAATGCCATTCAAAAAACAATTTAAATAAATAGATTCATAAATATCCTTTATATAATTAAGCAATGTAAAATGGTTGCTGCTGTGCAGAATATGCCTGTAATTGTGCTGCAGGCATGAGCCCAAGGGCCCTGCTTTGATTTTATGTAAGAGTTCTATAAACAAGAAGTTAATATTGAGTAACTTAAACTTCAGACAAATTTTAGCAAGTTAGGCCTGTTTAACACATGCTCCGTGAGTGGGGCGTGAGCATCGCGTGTTCATTTCGGCGCCCATATTAACAGGTTACAGCCTTCACACTGGGAGCGTGAGCCGCGCGGTGTCGTGTCCCAGAAGATGCAGCAGTGAGCGGATAGTCTTTTATTTCTTTGTCTCTCTTACGCTTTTCTTTCACTTCTCTTCTCTTTTCTTGTCTTCCCCTCCTCCATTTCCCATTCTCTCTTCTTGTCCTCAGAGCACAATGACATAGAACAAGACTTAATGCACCTACCAAGACAGCGATTATCACCTCAGTAATCCTGCAGTTCATTAGCCGGCACTCTTAATAATTAAGCTAGAGAAGTGCAACGGTCCAGAGAGACACCATGCACTAATGCTCACATTAAAAGTAAAGGCACCAGGAGGACTAAAAAGGTGCCATCATCATCTCGCAGGTTCAGGGCTCCACTTTCTTCATCCCTTTCGCACTTTAATTTGTTATTTTTAGGTCTAACAATACAGGAACGACTGGAGAGGTGCTGTGCCGCATGCTAGTTTTTAGCACACGTTTTATGACCTTATTGATCAATTGTGAGGCGTGGGGCAGGGTTAACGAGCAGAGAGGTTGTTTGCTTAATTGAACTTTATGTTGCCAAGAGGGATTTGCTCCTCAAAGTGCTTTTTAAATGGTCCCTAATGTTTCTCTCGCACACGTTCAGTTGAGTGTGAATGTAAGGCTCCGCTAGACGGCTAAGTGTACAGTATGTCAGTGTAGCATTCCAGGACTAGCGTAGCAGCTAACCACATGGGAAAGCACAGGACTTCACAAAGAGAAAATTTACATAGAGAGTAGGAGTTCAGGATAATTAAAGTTGTAAAGATGATAATTAAAGCCATTCTTACATAGTAAATGTGGTATTTGTTGTGATGGTTTATGTGTAAGAAAGTCTACAGTGTCAAAAAAACTGCAGCATTGTTATTGAAATTTTTTGCTTAAAGTCAGCATGAAATCAGATTAATTTTCAATACATTAATATATGTTTCTGGTCTGATGCATGTTATTTTTTTAGATAGTAGATAGTAAGATATTTTACATAAAAGATGTTTACAAGACAAAAAAATTATTAAAATAACCCCCTTCAAAAGTTTGGAAACCCTTCGTTTTTAATACTGTGTGGTGACCTGAATGATCTACAACTGTTTTTTTTTTTTTTGTTTTTGTTTTGTGATGGTTGTTCATGAGTCCCTTGTTTGTTCTGAACAGTTAAACACTGTTCTTCTGAAAAATCCCCCAGGTCCTGCAGATTCTTCAGTTTTCCAGCATTTTTTTTGCATATTTGAACCCTTTCCAGCAATGACTGTATGATTTTGAGATCCATCTTTTTACACTAAGGACAACTGAGAGACTCGAACAACTATTAAAAAAGGTTCAAACATTCACTGATGCTCCCAAAGGAAACATGATGCATTAAGAGCTGGGGGGTGAAAACTTTTAGACAGGATGAAGATGTGCAAAATTTTTCTTATTTTGTTAAAATATAATTTTTTTTTTTTTTTTTTTTTTTTTCCCCATTTAGTACTGCCCTTCGGAAGCAGCAGATGATACTTGCATGTTTGCCGGAAGACAAATTAAGTACAATTTACCTTGATCTTCAAATTGAAAAAGTTTTCACTCCCTGACTCTTAATGCATCGTGTTTCCTTCTGGAGCATCGGTGAATGTAATTTCAAAAATTACAAAAGAACAAAAATCTTTCATTAAAATAATAATGAATTGTTCTTTCATTTTTGGCTGATGTCACAGTATTTAAAAAAATAAAAATTAGCCACTCTGGCTATTATTATATTATATTATATTATATTACATTATATTATATTATATTATATTGTAATCTGGCAAATTTTCAATTGATTTTATGTATTACAATTACATATGCTAATCAGTAGATTTTAATAGAACATTTTTTAGACGTAGTAAAACTATGATAAGTGGTGCTTTTTACTTTCTAATTTCTGTGGAAATGTGCCTTGTTCAGTTGCTCCATTCATTCACCTCTTGTTTCTCTGGTTCGGCTGTGTTAATGCTTACTGGATGCTGTGGGGAAGGTACACAGACACACACAAACACACACCGAGCAGACTCTCAGAGCAGAGTGCGTGTCATGAATAATACAGGATGGGAGTTTGACCAGTGGCCTGTGGCTGAGAGTTTATGTGCAGGTTTGAGATTGAGGAAAGTATTACTGTATTTCATATATCCTCATGTCTGATTATAGAAACGGAGGCTCAATGTTGTGCTCAGTCAATATTCTGTTTACACCAAGCCAGATTCCACTAAACAGCATAAAAGTTTAAAGCATTTGCATCAATACTACTCACACCAATTTTCATGCAAAATGCTCAACATTAGTAAAAAAAAATACTTGAATGAATTGTTTCTGCATTTAAAATATTAAATAAATAAAAAAATCAGAATAATACAAATAAACAATAAATCTGAATAAGATTTAAGAAATACACCGTTTTTGTGTATAATTTTTGGATTCTTTGTGCCATCTTATCTGAGGCTTTTAGTATATTTTGTCTCTTTGTTTATTCATTGTAAACATCTTAACCCAAGTAAAGTTGTTATGGTTAAATCTTTTACAATACAGCCATCTCGTACACTCTCCCAGGTGTACTTCTGTCTTCCATCTGTGTGCGTTACCAAGATTATCTTTTTTTCATCTTTAATGGTGACATGTTGCCATGATTTATTCAAATAACAAACTTTGGCTCTCTGTTTTAATCCTGAGGTATTAGTCACTGGTCGCTAATGCCAGATTACTTTCCTAGCCATTCTTCCTGTGATAAACGACTGGCAGGCAGCAGCAAAAAATAGATCAAAACCACTGGGAATGAGAGGAGGAAAAAGAAAAAAAAGAAGAAGGAAGGAGCTGAAAGAGCGGTAAATCATTTTACTGAGACACCCAACAGGGCTGGAAAATGCCACCCATGATTCCTCTGCCACAGCTAATCAAAGCCCACTTGGTGATTAGGAGGGAGAGGATGGGATGCTCTCCACTCTCCTTACATCTTGAACAAGCTTTTAGTGAGTCAGTGTACTGACAATACCTTTTTCTATTAGATATATTAGGTTAAACAGTCAAACTTGTTCAATACTTCTTCAAAGCCATTCTGGTGCAACTTCACAAAACCAAAAAGACAAAAAGATTTGATAAACCATCTGCACTTGTGGAGTGGACAAATGACAGAATGAAAATGTAAAGCAAAAAGGGCTAAAAGTTTGTGAAAGGAGAACTGTATGATTTTGAGATCCATCTTTTCACACTGAGGACAACTGAGGGTCTCATATGCAACTATTACAGAAGGTTCAAACACTCACTGATGCTTCAGAAGAAAAAATTATGCATTAAGAGCCGGGGGGTGAAAACTTTTGAAATTTGAAGATCAGAGTAAATTTTGTTCTTCTATTTTGTCTTCTGGGGAACATGTAAGTATCTTCTGTAGCTTCTGAAGGCTAGTACTAAATGACAAAAAAAAGATATTTAGGCAAAATAAGAAAAATGTACACATCCTGACTCGTTTCAAATGTTTTCACCCCCTGTTTCTTGATACATTGTTTTTCCTTCTGGAGCATCAGTGAGTGTTTGAATCTTCTGTAATAGTTGCATATGAGTCCCTCAGTTATTCTGAGTGTGAAAAGATGGATCTCAAAATCATACAGTCATGTTGGAAAGGGTTCAAATACACAAAAATGGTGAAAAACCAAAGAATATGTGGGACCTGAAGAACTTTTCTGAAGAACAGTGGGCAGTTCAGGACAAACAAGGGACTCATGAACAACTATCACTAAACAAAAAAAACACGGCTGTGAAGCGTATGTAAACTTTTGAACAGGGTCATTTTAATAAATTCAACTACTATTTTTCTTGAGGACTTTTTGGTAAAATAGTTAACATTTTGCAGATTCTGCAAGGTGTATGTAAACTTTTGACTTCAGCTATATCTGTTGAAACCCACAATAATATTTAAAACATCAGTAAGCTTAATATTTATAAAAATCATCATTTAGTGGGTATTTTTGTGACCCCTTTAAGTGCTTTGGGGTCATCTTAATCTGAGACTGAAATGCTGTTTTTTTTTTTTTTTTTTCCCACCCCCAGATCAGGTAACCCACTGTATCAGCACACGCTCACCTGCACTATAATGATGACTGTAATGATGTCAGCTCAAAATAGTGATGGAGGAAAGTGTTAAATTTAGCCTCATAACTTGAAGTTTCTAGGTCATCCTTACCTGAGATTGACAATGAAACTTTTGTGGTGTCAGCCTAGATCCTTAACAATTAAGTTACGGCAGCTCTTACTTTTTTTTTTTTTTGAAGGGACATTGCCCTGGAGCGACCAATGGTTAAATGACTCTTTCTAAAGCAATATCTGGGCCAACCATACTTGGGATTGAACTTGCAGTCTTTGTGGCTGTAATCCAAGTCCTTTACCATTAGGTCAGTACATCTCCCTTGTTGAGGACTGTATCCTGGAGCAACTAGTCATTAAACACAGAGGAACAACTTCAGGGTCACCAGTGCTTGAGATTGAACCCACAGCTTTAGAAATAACAACTCAGAGATAGTTCACTCAAAAAGAACATTCTGACATAGAAGAAAGAATGTTATATGGGTTTGGAATAACACGAGGGTTGAGTAAATGATGACGGAATCATTTTTGGATGAACTATTCCTTTAAACAATATAGGCCACCACAACTCCCTTGCTGTTTCACACATTTTTATTTAATATAATGACAAAGAATTGAATTAACTGGTGGTGAAATGATTTTCTTAAGCAAAATTGTGAATGTTAAAGTACTCTGTGTGTAACTGTTTTTTCAGTGCCTTTGGGTGGTTCATTTCTTCCCACCAGTAGGATCATGACTTTTTCCTAGACATTGATTGATGGTGTGTTTGAAAATCTCTTTTTTGATATCTACTCACAGTTTTGGAGTACTGTAAAGCCACAGAAGTTTTCAAAATCCCACACTTTATCTACATCTATTTCATTATCTTTATTTGCTGATTTAGTTTTAGGTTTGAATTTAAAGGGAAGGTTCACTCAAAAATGAATATTCTGTCATTAATTACTCACCCTCAAGTTGTTCCAAACCTGCAAGACCTTAGTTCATCTTTGGAACACATATTAAGATATTTCTGATGAAATCAGAGAGCTTTCTGACCCTGCATAGACAGCAACGTAACTGACACATTCAAGGCCCAGAAACTTAGTAATGACATACTCTCGTGAATGCGCGGCAGAGACTGACAGGGAAGAGAAGAAATTGCTGAAAAAAGTTGTTATTTTTGTTTCCTTCGCAAAAACAAGCATTTTCTTAGCTTCATAACATTGAGGTTGAACCACTGATGCCACATGGACTATTTTAATGATGTCCTTACTATCTTTTGGTCTTGAATGTGTCAGTTGCATTGCTGTTTATGCAAGTTCAGAAAGCTCTCGGATTTCATCAAAAATATCTTAATTTGTGTTCTGAAGATTAACAAAGGTCTTATGGGTTTAAAATGACATGAGGGTGAGTAATTCATGACAATTGTCATTTTTGGGTGAACTAGGCCTTTAGCTGTTCAAATTGCAGTTAGTCATTTAAAGGATTGCTTAAAAATTCAAAAATTTTAATTCTGTCATTATTTAGTCACCCTAATGTTGTTCCTAGCAAGACTGCTGTTATTTTTTTTTTTTCTTGAAAAACAAAAGGAAAAATTCACTTCCAGAACAAAAATGTACAGATAATTTACTCACGTTTCAGAGGACTCACGTTTACTCACGTTTTGAGGAAAACGTTTCAGGATTTCTCTCTGTATAGTGGACTTCAATGGTGCCCCCCGAGTTTGAACTTCCAAAATACAGTTTAAATGCAGCTTCAAAGGGCTCTAAAGGATCACAGCCAAGGAAGAAAGGGTGTTATACCGAAACCATTGGATATTTTCTAAAAAAAAAAAAAAAATTTACCTCAAACGCTCGTCTTGTCTAGCTCTGCATGAACTCTGTGTATTCTGGTTCAAGACAGGGTAGGTTGAAAAACTCCCATCCCATTTTCTCCTCCAACTTCAAAAATCACCCTACATCACTGCAAAAGATCCGACCCAGTGTTTACAAAGTGAACACCCTTTAAAAAAAAAAAAAAGGTAAAACAGCAATGTAGGATGATTTAGAAATTGGAGAAGAAAATGAGATGAGAGTTTTTCGACCTTATCTGTCATGAACCAGAATACACAGTTCACACAGAGCTAGATAAGATGAGTGTTTGAGGTTAAAAAGTATATAATTTTATTTTATTTTTTCTAGAAAATAACCGATCGTTTTGCTACATTAGACCCGTCTTCTTCGGCTGGGATCGTTTAGAGCCCTTAGAAGCTGCATTTAAACTGCATTTTGGAAGTTCAAACTTGCTGGCACATTGATGTCCACTATATGGAGAAAAATCCTATAATGTTTTCCTCAAAAAACATAATTTCTTTACGACTGAAGAAAGAAAGACATGAACATCTTGGATGACAAGGGGGTGAGTACATTATCAAGCTGTAAACTGTTGAAAATTACCAGGTGAAGCACCATAAAACTAGTCCATAAGACTTTTTTAGAATAAGACTTTTATCAGAATATGGCAAGATTGTAAAGTCCTGTAATGCTTTTATACAAAGGAACAGACTTTACATTTAGATTAGTCTAAACATTTTTAAGACTACTGTAATTCTGAAATCCCATTCAGAATTTTTTAAAAATTCTCCTGTTGTGTTCCAAGGAAATAATGTTTGGAACTGTTCCATGATTGCAATTTTAATGTAACAGTTAAATTAAAAATCAACACTATAATGACAGATAAAAATGAATAGCAGGTTTAATTGTATTAGCCATGAAATAAGTACTGATTAAACAGATGTGCAATGTTTTAAACTGGCCTGTAATGTATATTGCTATGTGCTGAAACCTACCTGATCTCATGACAAAAACGTACCTGTGGAACTTTTTCACAAGAGGCAAAATACGTACCAATAAGCACATACCATTGCAGTTTCCAACAGTAATGAACACCAGAAGCGGTAAAACAGTGAGCACTTGTAATCGTTTTTGTACAGTTATGATTACAGCTCCATATGTTTTGCTATCCAGTTGTAACAAGCTTGCTTGGTAGCTTAGCCGAGGACTTAAGATGCGAAATCCTTGGGTGCGAATACTGTGAAAAACATGGCTGGCGATGAAAGAGCCGAAAAATGAGAGATCGAAAAACAAGCTAAAATAGCATGCTTCTGATCGCGTTTTAGGTCACGTTCGCTTTTGTTCATACTATCGGGTAGGTTTAGGTATAGAGCAGTTGGTACGTTATTTTAAAACATCACGGAGCATTAGAGTTATAGCGCCACCCAACGGACCTTTCAAGTCAGAACTGACACGTACAAAACCAACGTCACATAAACATACAATAGGCTCGTTTGAGATGCCTCGGCTCGCCTGAAATGTAGGCGAGAGTAGGTGGCTGCAGTGAGGGGAGGAGTGAAATAAGTGCAGTCAAGACGGACAGTTCCGACCTCCAGAAGTGGAACAGATACTTACGAGATCAAAGGCGGATATCGCGTTATCACATTCACGTGCTGTGTGGCTAATAAACATGATATAATTTCACTTTTGTTGTTTTTATATGAAAATAAATATGATGAACAAGACACTCAAAGTGCTTGCTATTTAATTTCATACGAAAGACAAAATATCACAACAATCACATATCTCACGCAGAGATCGCACTGGCATAGTGTTTGGGAATATTCATCCACAATTTAAACATATGACCATATGATATTAGACTAAAAAATAAAACATTTTAGAAAAGAACAGCAACATCATGGTTGTCTGAACCAGTGAGCTTTAAGCTGTGTCGTCATCCTCTGAACCAATGAGCTTTAAGCTGTGTCGTCATCCAGGCGTTTCCCATCGTGCTTTTGGTCCGCGCAGTCGGTGGAGAGCTACTGCGCCCGACTGCTCAATCCGACACAGCAGCCTCGCCGTCGCGAGAGTTTTTTGGCCCACGTCAGCATGACATCAGAGCAAGGCGGACGTAACTCGGACACATTTCTAACCGGCATGCATCTTGGGGTGATCACCGGTGATCGATTCTGCGCAGAATTTGCTCATCTCAAAGGAGCCTAATATGTGGGTCATTCTATAATTGTGGGTACATCTCATGTCCGTGGAGTATATTTTTAATATATTTTCATCATTATAAAGCCCCTATGCTTAATCTTCTAGTACACAATTATATTTTTCACAATCACACTACTATATTTTGAAAAAGCCTTATCTTTTGTTAAAAAATGGTTTATATCACATACAACCCTACTATTCAGCTGTTCGATTTTTGTAAAGTTGCTCATTCTACTTTGCATTTAAGCATGAACATTATTTAAAATATAAATTAATTTTATAGTTTTGCCTTAAGTAATATAAGTAAAATAATGTGTTTATTGTGATATAACTTTTCATTTTATTTGTGTCTGAAAAACCATTGTCAACTAAGTTACCCACTAGAAAACCCCCCCTCAAAAAGGAATGGTTCGTCCCATTCTCGCATAATTTGCACAGTATGATGATATTTCCTCTAGAAGCACATGGATGAAACACTAGAAGTTATGTTCTCTCTCTTTCTCCTAATATTGGTTAAACTAGCAAACCCGTGTCAGGAATGTATTAAATGACTGTCAACAGTGTTACACAAGTATTATTGCTGCAAATTTTAACAAGACAATTTAACTAAAACTTATGTTTTGTTTATGGAAATATATTTCTAAATATACAATATGCTCAGTAGTTCTGGGCTTCAATGTCAAGTGTAGGCCCAAAACACTTAACACTTAGGCCCAAATCACAAGTTACCTGTCAACTGTGTTACCCAGTAAGGTTAACATGGTAGACAGTAGCAAACATAGATGGTATTTTATGCACATATTCCTACATATCACCTTTATTTATATAGCACTTTATACAATATAGATTGTTTCAAAGCAGCTATGTAAGGTCATGTTTGGGTTTTTGGGAAAACTCTAAATGTATTCTAAATGTACCCCTAATTATAGAATGACCCATGTATGTTCATCTGTTGCTGGGTAAAAAAAAAACGAAGACTCTTTTAGCACCACTCAGTGGACATTTCACATTGAATATGTCATACATACTGCTTGTAAGCCAAAACTTAGTGGAACACACACACACTTAAACACCTGCAGACTGAAGCATTAACACAACACACATAGTACAATGTTAAGTTTAAATTGTGGTCATTTACAGGTTAGCTATGTAACTAAGCGTGCACTGCTCTGATATGCCAGCCTTGTCTCTCTGTCAAAAGCAATCACTGTTGGTATTTTATTCCCTCGACTTGTATCTGCAGGCGTACTGGTTCAGATTCAGCGCACAGGTGAGGTTTTAATCGCTCTAATGCACAAAGGTCAGAACAGGTCCCTGTAGTGGCCAGGCTAATTATTTTGATTAAAATCTCTATGTAGATTATGCATTCTACTTTTTATTTATTTTAATATTTCCTGTCTTTACATGCAACATGAGCCGTTAATGATAACATTTCTCTCTCGCTCTCTCCAATCATTTGCCAGCGGTGTGTATTACCCAGGGCATTGCAGAGGAGGGGGAGTCTGCATCACCGTTCGCGGTCCCACATGCAGCAATTATAATCATGTAAGCAGATGAAGTTGTTTGGCTATCAGCAAGTTCTCCCTGCTCACCTCGAAGGCCAACAGCTAAAAAATAATCACCTCTTTGCCATTCTGCATGTAATTCACTCCAAACTGACTTCATAAAGAGCCTTGGCTCTCTTTCAGCCTCTGGTAAGTGTCCTGAGACGATCCGACAGGTCAGAGTGATAGAGCTGAGAGAGAGCATGAATACAGCGTCTGTCATGCATTATTTAATCTGTTGTGAGTTTGGCTGAAAGGATTGTTGTCAATTCTCCGTGCGAGGGATTCGGGAGGTCCCTTAGTTTTATGTCGAGGTCTTCACAGACGATCAAAAAAATGTCATCAGGAAAATCAACACTGTTTGTGCTTGTTTATCCAACCCTTAAAAAGGATATGAAAATGTACTGCGCTGCAAAAATACACCATTGCCATCCACGAAAAAGTTATTTACTATATAGCTTATAATTTAGTTTTACAGATTTGAGTTTTACAGTTTTTACTGTTGTAATTTGAGGGGTTTTTTTGTCAGAAACTACCATAGTGTAGATTTATAAATTACAAAATATTATTAACCCAGTGCTGTTTACCCACTTGAAAGAAAAGACACCTGAAAAAATGTTTTTGATTTTATTTAACTGTTTCTTTAAAACAGCAATTAGATTAAATAGACAGCAAATGTATTTGATTTTTTTTTCTTTCTCAGAAAAAGACCCTGGTAATCTCACAGATGTTTCCTCTAGAGTTTCAGAAGGATATCTCAGCAATGTCTAAAACTGTGCGCAGAATTGCCGAAATGCCGACGTCTGCGGTCAAAAATCGGAGATATCAGCATGAGCTCATCTTTTTCTCATCATCATCTTTGAAGACCAAAACATCTGAGGTATAAAATTCACATTTTAAAGCTCCATTTTCTTTGCTACTTGTATAAAGCAACTGCATTAAATGACATTTTTGTAATGTTAAAATGATCAGTACTACAATATTTAAAGTTGCAAACATCAATCTAACAATACCTAATTTCTCAACTAAAGTTAATGTATACAACCTTATTGTAAAGTGTTAACACATTTTCATTCAGTGTTTAAAATTAATAGTTAATAAGCAGGGCTGTCAGTCATTTAATATTTTTAATCTAAGTAATTACATGATTTTTTGATTAATTAATCTAATTAATTGCAAAATAAATTTGACTCTGAAAATACCCACAAAAGATTATTTAAAGCTATTTTTTTGTTAAATAAGAAAGTATCAAATAGACATTACAAATTGTAGCTTTAGAAATAAATATTTTAATTGATTTAACATCTATTGCACATAAACATTTAGGCTACAACAACCTAACGTAAACTATGGAACAAAAAAGAAGATCATTTGAGAAACATCTCAGTATTTTTGTTCATATAATGTAAGTCATTGGTAACCAAAACAGCTTCGTTACCAACAGTCTTCACAATACCTTCTTTTATGTTCCGCAAAAGAAAGTTTTGAAATGACAGTAAATGATGAGAGAATTTTTTTTTTTGTGAATTATCCCTTTAATGTTTACATTTTTATTCTTTTTCTTCTTCAAACTATTATTTTTAATGAAATGATACTCTAAATAAGAAACTAAATCTGCCAGCAGGTGGCGGTAAATGTCTTTATGAGTCATTAATTTATTCATTCCATCGTTCTAACGGCTGATTCATTCAGAAATGAAGTAAATGGCTCTTTGTAGGAATGGGCTTTTGAATCATTGGTTGACACGATTCGTTCAAAACGCTGATTCATTCAGAAACTAAACACCGTTGTATTGCTCGGAGATGCGCAACAATTCTACTATGGCTTTAAAGGTAATATGTTCTCTGCTAAATTGAGCAAAACACATAATATAGTGTTTAAAATATAACACTGTCAACTTTTTATTTGCTGAACTGTTGTATAAAATCACATTTAAGCTCGTGATAGATCGGGACAAAATCAGCACTTGTGTCATATTGCTTTTGCTGCCCCTGTGATGTTGTGATTATGTGATTTATATAAATATGACACAAAACACACACAGGGGCATTTTTGCACTAACATCTTGAATTTTAGGGCATAAGTGCATTTGTGGAGTTGTTGCCCTCCATCATATTTGTCAACAGTCAGCTATATGAAATATAAGATGTTTGTTAAGTTTTCCGGGCGGGGTTAGCGCGTTAACTGTGATGAAATATTTTAATTGCGTTATTTTTCATAACTAATTAATTAAGGTGTTAAACTGACAGCTTTATTAATAAGATATTTTTGATTATAAAAAAATATTTGTATAAAAAAATCTAAATATAGGCCAATTAGTGTTTAACATGCTTGTTCACATATGTTTAATGATTTGAACAGATTTGTTTCAGCAGCTGTTTTTTTTGTCTTTGTTTTACATTGTTGCCGTTTTTCACACAAGTAGAATAAAAAAATACAAGAAAGAAAGAAAGGACAAGATGGATGGTTAATTGTTTTGAGTATGAATGTAGCATGCATATGAGTTATTTTCAACAGAAACATGGAGGAGCTGATGGGGTGAAATTAGAACGTATTTTTCTACACCCATCAATTACCTGGTAGAAACTGCTGGTGCTGACAACATGGAGCCCCAGAAGACAGCAGCAAAAAAAGAAATGGAGGAAAACACAGGGAGGGAGAGCGAGAGAGAGAAGTCACAGAGAAAGCCGTGGGGTTGAATGATTGTTTACGCTGTGTTAGCGGCTGACCTGTAAGTGTGTTTTGAGACTCTGCGTTCTGTCTCTCACTCACCACGGTTATGTCAGGGTCATCTCAGGGTCGTGTGCCGCGCTCCCCGAGGTCTCGTGTTCCCCTCCTGTTCCTCTGCCTCCATCCATGCGTGACAGCGCTTGCGTTGAGACAAATATTGAAACAAAGTGCGTCGGATATATGTCAGTGTACTGTTTAATTTCCTTCCTTATGAGTTTTAATCAGAAAGCAACTTTTTCACGTCGAGGTGTTTCTGTGGGTTGTATTTGTTTGGAGTTCAGATGGAGTGGAGTTTCTGGATGATTAACATGGGTTTGTCTTTCCAAGTTAACCGATCAATAATAATTCTTATCTGTAATGTATTGTTTGGCCAAATCAAGGCACTTTGTCATAAGATTTTTCATAAGCCTTCACTTTGCTGTGAGTTATCGTACCTTCCCATAATATTCCCCTGTGATTGAAGGGGAAGTGTCCCTGACATGATTTATGCATGTTAATTGTGGTATTCAAAAATTCAAAATGGTCTGCATTGGAAAAAAAGGGGAAAAGAGTAAAAAAAAAAAAAAATTGCAAAATGAACATCTGGAAAAGCTATTGAAATCGAAGCCAAATACTTGTCCTGGGAGTAAAGCAAAACCAGTGCTGAATTTGAACGAGCTGCACCCTGGAGATTACAAAATATTTTCCCCTGTCAACTAGGCCGCAGGCCCTCAATTCCCCAGGCCTGTGACCCTTACCAACCCCTGCTCCACATTTCCTTTTCGGCTGGGGATGGTTTTACACTGTACTAGCGCAAGATGTATTTGTATTTGATATTAAACTAGCATCAAATGTGACATAAATCATGAATGAAGCGGCCTTCGAATTTGAAACTTTTTCCGCAAAGCACCCTCGAAAAGACGAGAAAACAATATGGTTTTTGAGTGCGTTACCCAGAGAGACTGATAGAGACTGAAGTAAAACCCACCTGCAGATCCGGGGGAACCGCTGTTGCCAAGGCCCACACAACAGTCCCTCCGGACGCCCCTCGTACATGAGAATGACTTGAACTGTTTCCAGAAGCTCTAATGATCTTTCTCTCTCTCTCTTGCGCTCTCTCTATGTCCTTTTGTTTGTCTCTTCATTGAAATCATCCGTAAACTTCTCAGTCTCTGGTTTTCCTGCTCCATGTGACCCTGAGAATGTCGTTGATGTTGAGAACGGGACTCTCGGAGTAGAGTTTGTCCTGCTATGTTCGTGGCAGTCATTGCACATGAGATGGACGTCAAAATGGGCTTGTTTGAGATTAGTAAACTTTGTGATTACTGATCACTGCCAGGTGCATGCTGGTTAGAAATGCTATTTGACTTGCTGTGATGTCCCTACAAGTGTGATATGACTCGTGGTCACACTTGATGAAATTTCTCAGGCGATATGCAGATTGTCCCACAAATTCACTGATGACCAACAGAAAGTTGCTTAGTTTGAAAGTGAGATTTGTGAGAGCTGTGCTTCATTTTTTGCTACATTGTTGACAATAGGCGAATTATGCCTGTGAAATTTCACAGAAATGTTGCTAATGTGACTGCAACTTTACTACACTCTAAAAAACGCTGGGTTAAAAACAACCCAGCGCTGGATGAAATATGGACAAACTCAGCAACTGGGTCGTTTTGACCCAGCGGTTGGGATAAATGTTTAACCCAGCTTTCTGGGTAGTTTTATTTAACTCAACTATTGTTTAAAAATCACTATATGGCTGGCTTAAAATGAACCCAAAATAGGTTGTAGTTTAAAAATCAAACAATAGCAATAATAATCAAAATAATAAACAATAATCAGCAATGATCAAAAGGTGAACATTTATTAATAAGATACTTAAAAAAGGTTTATTATTTAATTATTATTTATTCAACTAAACATATTCATAAATGTTCATTTTCAAGCAAGAAATATAGTAATTATTAAGCAATAGTTGAGTTAAATAAAACTACCCAGAAGGCTGGGTTAAACAATTAAACCCAACCGCTGGGTCAAAACAACCCAATTGCTAGGTTTGTCCATATTTAACCCAATATGTTTAACCCAATTTTTTAATGACAGCTTACTCATTGGCTGAGAACAACAACTATCTGATTTTGTATCTTTATTAATTATATTTGCTAAATTTAACTTTGTATACACTACACTATAAAAATTTCTGGGTTAAAAACAACCCAACTTGGGTTATTTTGCAACCCAGCGCTGGGTAAATACTGGACAGAAAACTTGCTAGGTTTTTTTGACCCAGCCTGTTGGGTTAAATGTTTTTACCCAACTTGCTGGGTTGTTTTATTTAAGTCAACTATTGTTTAAAAATTATTATATTGCTGGCTTAAAATGGGCTGGAAATTAAAACAGAAATATTTCCAATATTGCGAAGTAATCGCAAACCCCCATGAATATGTATCTTAAATGCGGGGAGACATGAAAGAGGAATCAACTCGGTATGCCACGCTGTCTGAAAAACGTCTCTATGCTTGTGCGCGCTTTGGATGTGTGCAAGAACAGAGCGCAAGTAACGAATTGAGTACTGTTTCGTTTCTTCTTCTTGTGGTTTTAAATTTGTAACTTGTAAATTGGCAAATTAATCTGCAAATCACATGCCGAACAGTGGGGTCTGGACCTGGTTCATAGTATCACGGATCAACTGCGATCTGTTTAAGTCCTAAATTATATGACAGATCATAGCAATCTTTTATTTACTAATTTAACATGAAATCATCAAATTGTTACTCCATATCAATTGCATACAACAAAAGTACAGAATAATTAGAACAATCATTTACGCACATTAAATAACAGAGCTTCATATATATACAAATTTTCCCCAGAACGTTCTCGCGACCCAGTAGAAATTCTTCCACGGCTCGGTAATGGGTCACGACCCGGTGGTTGGGGACCTCTGCTGTAGATGACTCAAAAAGTCCACGCTCTGACTGTAACTCAGCAGCTGGGTTGTTTCGTCGAAGACAGGCTCAGCCCAGTGGTTACATAGAAATCCCCCCCCAATATTTAGCCCTTTAACTGTCACTCCCATTTTTAAACACAGACATAAAAATGCACTATCCAGACTTAAATTTTTATAATTCATGAATGAAAACATTTTGTAATATGATTTTGATGTACATTTTCCGTGGTAATGCAACATCTGATTTTAAAATGCCTTTCAAAGGATGAATTTTGAGATTTTAAGTTTTGAACTGATATATAATTTCTTATGATATCTAAAGCGTGAAAGGGAAAAAGGAAACGAAGAAAATGTTTTGTGACAAAGGTCAGAACTCATGTTATGATGTAGATTTTTTAAGTTGCATCTTGACGTATATTAATCGGTTACTTTTCCTACATAATTTGTAACAGAAAAATATGGTAAAATACTGTATCTATTTAGGAGTCTTAGACCTTTCCAACGATGTATAGTTTGTCATGATTAGATTAGGATTTATTTGTAATATGGTGAAGTAAACTTAGGCGTCCCACAGAGTGGACGGTGACAGTTAAAGGTTAATAAACCAGCATTAAAAATGACCCAGCAGCTTAGTTACAGAAAAACTACCCAGCACCTGGGTAAAAAATATTAAAAACAACCCAATAAAATGACCCAGCAGGCTGAACCCAGCATTTAAATAAAAAAAATAACCCAGCATTTTTTAGAGTGTAGCATTTTAAAAAGATACATTACTTTTCTATATGCATGCAAATAAACTGAATGAACAGGTTTAATCAACTTTCTCACTGATCCTAATTTACCTTTGTGTAAAAATACGAGTATATCAGTTGCATCCTTTTCGGCTGCGATGAATGTGACTGCGATAGTTTGCTTTTGCATATGCATATTCTCATAAGTGAGAATTGTTTGATTTGACAGTTCTTTCCCTGACTGCAACCGTCTACCCTAGTCTCCTTTTAAGCTGCTTGGCATCTCCGACGAGACTTTTGTCTCTTTCTCATGCGCTTTCACTTTGCATCTGCTTTAAGCAAATGCGGGCCTCGACTAGAGGTGTTTTGTATCGCTAACTGCATAAAGGCTCCGTTTTACCACAGTTTTACACAGCGCACGTCCCCCTCCTCAATCCCTGAACCGTTTCGGCAGCATGCTCAGGAGTATGTTGTGGGATTTTCGCCATCCTCTGTGTCAATTAGGTTTCACTCAAAAGGCAGGCAGAGGGTCTGGAGGATGATAAATGCCTTCCTCCGAGTCACGACGGAGAATTCCCCTACCGAGTTACAACTCCACGCCGGCCTCTCTCGCTTGCTCCTCTCTCACCACCACCTGCCCTGCACTCCCAATACGCAGCGCCTCCTCCCTCCATCTTATACCTTTCTCCTCTCCACCATTTGCTTTTCCCCCATCTCCTTCTATCACTCCTCTTTCGAGTCATGGAGGAGAACAGATGGCGATGTATGTAGTTGACCTAAAATACATCCTTCCACTGGGAGGGCCTTTTTTCATTCAGTATGGCGGTGGGTTCGATGGAATATGGTGGATTAGGGCAGTAAATGGCAGGAGGAGACACTGATCTAAATGTATTATTGTCAGGAGATCTTTCGGGTGCAGTTTCTTTGACTTTTTCCTCTGTTTGAATATGCATATATTTCCCAGCTTAGGCTCATTGGGAAAATGTGCCTCTACCTAAGTGTTTCAAAAACGTACCTATACATACAGTTCACTTTCCAGCTGAAGATAGTTCTAGGTTTTTGACTGCAGCCTTTATTCTTTTGCATACAAATAATGATTACATGGCAGATTATCGATTAATAAAGACTATTACTATGTTATAACCTCATAACACTTTTACCATAGTTCATTACAGAACAGTATTGCACTTGCGATTTGAAGTCCTGTGAAACACAAGTCATGATAAGAGTTGTAAAAGCAAGTTAATATAGCATGGTTGCTTCAGCAAATGCATTTTTTTTTTTCACATTTTCTTTTGTTTACACTATCATTTAGGATAAGGATAGTGTTTAGTGTAGGTGGTATGGTATTTTCCAATAGAGCTTTAACATTTTAGCAGTGTTGCCAAGTCCGCCGGTTTTCCTGTGGAATTGGGCTACTTTAACATTGTTGCCGCAGGTTGGTTTTCATGTCCGCGGGTCGAAGCGACCCCAATAGCGTGATATTTAGACCCTGGAATGTAAAGCTTACCAGGGAAACCCTGCCAAAACACGATTTTTACTGGGGGATGCGATTGGGCTAGTTTTGGGGTAGTTTTAGAGTTTTGTCGTAACCCTGCGTTTTAGCACCACTCATCAACATTTAATTTCCCGACTGCTGTGATATGCACAAAAACATAATTTAATTATTTAAAAAATAAATTCTGTTTGCAATTGTTGTCAGTATCTCATAGATAAAAAAACACATAGGGTCAAATGTCAATGCCAGTGTGTAGCTATGTAAGAAAGAAAGAAAGAAAGAAAGAAAAAAAATCTGTTCCCCCTGAATCCCTGATTTCATTGGCTGGAAGAACTTTTATGCCTGAAAATGTTAGGATATTGATTTCTTCATGATAGGGTACAACGGGGCTTGATTTTATTTACCTCTAAACCATTAAAACATGGCGTAGCACAAAACATCCGCTTTTCAAGATGCACGTGCAAATTTGACTGATTCTAGAGGCAACAGCACATAGTTGATTCTGTGCGAACTTGATCTAATATTTGATGTTTTTAAAAATGTTTAGATTTAAGTAGCTAAAATTATTCAATATATTTTGAGACAAAGGTCTTCTTAATGATGTTTTGTTTAAGATCATTAAAGCAACAGTTTTTAAATAGCGAAAGAATATGTAAAAGTATGGTATATGGGATAAAAAGTGCCCCTGCTGTTTTGTACCCTATATGCCGTCTTTCAAATTGTATTTCACATATGACTGAAGCTTTAGGTCATCAAATTAAATACTTTCTTTTCCTCTTTTTTTCAGTAAGCTTTCAGATGTTTGTTTACTAGCTTAGCTTGGCTCTAACTGATTATCCATGAGTTACTACACATAATCAGCAATATTTTTTAACATCTACCAATAAAAACTGGAAACTTGGTAGCAAAGTAGAATTTAGATGGAGTGAAAGACAAAGACAAGAAGCTTTTTGGTGCTATTTTTTTGGTGCTGCAAAAAATTGTTGGAAATGTTGTTTTCAGACCTTTCTGGCTAGCTTTTTATCTGGCTATTTTTATCAACAGTGCTTACAAAGTAAATTGTATTGTAAACATTACAATTTATTATGATCAGTAACCAGTTGCTTTCACCATAAATCTTTAACTGACATACTCCCAACTCACAAAGTTGGCTTAAATAAATTAATGAGTTTCCCATTGGTATTTAAGGCTTTGGGGAACTGAATCTTGCATTACACTAAATGTATTTATAGGAAACACCTGCATACCTAAAGTATGTCCGTACTCTGTGTAGAAAATTTAAACAGACTTCTGTCTTTGACAGAAGGAGACTCCTTTTGGCAATTATTCGGCGAGCGGTTCAAAAGGACGATACTCCAAATCTGTTCTTCCCACGGAAGAAGACGACCTCACAAACCACATCAGCATTCAGATGTTAGCGGCGCACAATCATCCTGTGCTGTGGCTCTGTCATTGACCTCCATGGAACGAGGCCTGGACAGAGTTCCAGGCTTCCACCGATTGCCAGTAATTGAAAACACAAGTAGGATAATGTCACCAAGATGTTTGTGATGTGTCAAAAACAATGCCCTGCTTAGATGAGCTCGCAGGCAGCGGAAAGCGTCCCACAACCGCGCCTCGCGCTTGAAGAATGTTTCCATTGTGCGCACGGAAAAAAACACACGAGCAAATGTGTTCAACTTTGACTTGGATTTGACTCACCTATGAATCATCGAATCACTCTTCCCGTCAAAAGATGCAATTTGGTTCAGACGACAAGAAAAATGTAGCTGTGATGTTCATGAGTTCAGATTCCATTTCCTGTTTGAGTAAAATATGGCTTTAAGTGGGCTAATCAATCTATATTCATGTTCGCAAACGTACGCTGAAGACCCCAGGGGTCCGGGACGGACCTGTAAAATGGTTTAGCCCTAAATGAAGCGTGGCCACATGCATTACCTGTCCCCTTTGACCAGCAAGAAGGGGAAGACAAGCAGGCAGGGAGGATAGAGGCAGTGTTTGATCTCCATTTAATGATCATCAGTGTCTGCGCTATGAGCGATGCTCCCTGTGTTAGTTGGAGTAATCTCTTCAGTGTTTCATCAGGACTGCCTGAGACGCGGTCGTGTCCCTTCTCCCCGAACGAGCCAAAACCACACAGTGGATTTCTCATCAGGATCACACACTGCGGTACAACACGGCAGGGATCTTAAAGGATTTAGAAACACTCAGGTTTGATAAATTTTTCCAGCGCATCAGTGTCTTGAGGATACTCCAAGGGTATGAAGGAAACATCTCCGAAGTTGTTATTCTTCTTTATCTGATGTTATTGCACTGGGTTCTGAAGACACATGCTTAAACGTAAAATATATTTATTGCGTTACCATTTTATAGACAAGGCCGGTAAATCATTCTCAATTTCTATATTACTCTGTTTTTGAAAAGCCCATTACATGTTTTTTAGCCAAATATATATATATATATATATATATATATAAAACGTGTATATATAATATATATATATATATACACACACAAAACCCAAAAGATTTTTACAGTATTTTAAATAAATGAATAAATACAAAAGCCCATTACATGCTTTTTTGCCAAATATACGTGTATATATATGAAACGTATATAATATATAAACACACACAAAACCCAAAAGATTTCTACAGTGTTTTAAATAAATGAATAAATGCAAAAGCCCATTACATGCTTTTTTGCCAAATATACATATATGTATACATATGTGTGTGTGTGTGTGTGTGTGTGTGTGTGTGTATATATATAACACAAACAAAACCCAAAAGATTTCTACAATATTTTAAATAAATGAATAAATGCTGTTCTTTTAGACTTTCTAGTCATTAAGAAGTGCCTAAAAATGTAAAAATGTCAGTTTCCACAAAAATATTAAGCAGTGCAACTGTTTTCAACAACAATAATAATATATTAGCATATATAGAATGACACTGAAAACTGGAGTAATGATTTAGAACATTCAGCTTTGCCATTATGGGAATACAGTATATTTTAATATATACCTGTATATATAAAATATAAGTTATTTTAAATTGTAATAATATTTCACATATTTATTGGTTTGTTAGAATAGGACAATATTTGGCTGAGATAACACTATTTAAAAAATCAGGAATCTGATGGTGGTAAAAAAAAAAAAAAATAAATCAAAATGTTGGGAAAATTGCCTTTTAAAGTTATCCAAAGTTCTTATCAATGCATATTACTAAACAAAAATTACATTTTGATATATTTGTGGTATCTTTATGGAACATGATCTTTATTTAATATCCTAATGATTTTTGGCAAAGAAGAAAATTGATCATTTTGGCCCATTCTAAGTAAATATACACATGCTATTTAAGACTGGTTTTGTGGTCCAGGGTCACATCTGAGAAATCTTACCAACCAGACTTCTGAATGGTATATGAATATAATTTATTGCAATGATTGTATATATGGGAGGCTGATACACTTTTTAGTTTTTAGTCCGTAAATAGTTTTTATGGGAGTGTTTTTTTGTTTTTTTTTTTTTTTTTCCCCCCCCAAGTCAAAATAAATCTAAAAATATATAAATAAATCAAATTGAACTTTCAAAAAAATGTCCATTTTGCTGGATGATAAAAGCTACAATTTTTTTTTGCATGCTAAAAGTTTGTTTGGTCAACTTTTAAGTTTACATGTAGAGTATCAATAGATGATAGACGTGGACTAATCCAAGTTAAATTTCTTGGTCTCCCAAAAACATATGCAAATGACAGCTCTTTAGTAATCCATTGACCCTGAAACTGTGGGATGATCCATTTCCTTCATTACTGTAACAGCACAGTCAGTGTTACACTCCTCCAACGTGCATGCTTTAATATGCCTCAAAAAGAAACTGTCCAGGCCCGTGTCCTCTTAACACCTGCGATTACATCGCATTACACATGCTGACCTGACCCCTGGAGAGCAGCACAATAAATCTCCTTCCTCCTAATCTACTCCGCTGTCCAAACACCTGACACAGCTTGGCAAAAACACAATTGTAGTGCCACATTTAATAAAACTGGAAATCAATGGGGTTTCCTTTTCTTCTATTGTCACATTGGTCTCCGTTTGACCCTTTTCTTCTCTTTATCTTTCACTCTCGCCTCCCTCTTTGACTCAGACTTGGTCGTGTTTCGTTCAGAAATAAAATGTTGAGGAATGTTAATAGTGACTGCAGATGGCCTGCATTGTTCTGGGGAGAAAGAAGAAAAAGGAAAAAAAAAAAGTCTGAAGTCAATTAAGGATGTACAATGTACTTTTTGTCCCGGCGAATGTGAGAGTGTTGTTTTATGGCAGTTATTTATTGCCTTATAACGGCAAATCAAATTAGTTCATATTGAATAGCTTGTGTGCACCCTCTGTGATTGATTCTCCTTGAAAGCTTGAGCTGATATGAACAGCCGAGGCCAAGGAAAATAGAAAGCGTGTGACCCACAGACGGGGGTCCCGCCGCAGGGCTGTAGTAGAGCCGCTACAGGGTCACGCTTGCTGGGTGAGGACTCACAACTGTTCATTACAGGTGCTAAGTGCTCACCGAGGACCAGGCCTGGTTTCACAGACAGCCGCACACGCTCCAAATAAAAAAGGAGGTCCGGATAGGCCTTTATGAGCCTGTCCACAAACAGGTCCATTCTTCAGACGTCTCCCGGGAAGCTGGGAGGGAGCGCAGCCATACAGCGAAATAGCCCCCGGGTGATGAAAACAACCACCACACCTTGAAAAGTACAGGGCCGGACCGTGCCAATTAGAGAACAAAATATAAATCAAAATGTATTTTGCAGAGATAATGTACATCAAGCCATATGTTCATATTGTACTAGTTAGAAAATTATGTTCTAACACTTTTTACCCTTTATATTTTTGCAGATGGAATTTAGCTTTGGATTAAATTAAGTGCATCCGGTTAATGTATATATGTAAATTACTTACACTATCAGCAAAAAGAAAGAAAGGGGGAAAAAACTATTATATATATTTTTTTTTTCATTAATAATGTAATCAATATTATATTTATTAAAGCCAAGTATGAATCTCTTCAAGTTAGTGTTTTTAAGCATTTTACATTTATTCCAAATTAATAACTTTTACAATTACAATTACTATTATTGTAGTAGTATTGTAGTTGTACTAGTAGTATTGTATAGTAAGTTATTATAAAACAGTAACTTTTATTTGTATTGGTCACAGACACAAAGATTTACTTAAATTTCACCAAACAGATTACTCATTAAAAACTCCCACAGATCATGTTTTCACACTATTTTAAGGCTTTTTTTTTTTTTTTGATGTTACAAAGTGGTTATATCTAAGTGTGAGAGTCCTACTTACTTTTTTAAATCAGCCTTCCTGCTATTATATTGTTCATTCCAGCCTGATCTTCCAGCAATTTGTATGTATTTTATGATGTGGCTAATTCGTACGAATTCGTAAGACCTCGCTCCTACAAATTCATATGATTTTTGCAAAATTGTAGGTATTTTACGAGTTGGACAATTTAAATTTGTACGAATGACCTACACTTAACCCCATCACTAAACCTACCCATCACTGGGGTTTAGACAAATCGTACAAAAACGTATGAGTGAGGTCATACGAATTTGCCACTTTGTAAAATTTGTACAAATTGGTCGTGAGATAACATTGTTCATTCAGAATGATTCGCGAACGCTGAACGTGCATGAACACAAGAGGCGTGATTTATCGCATGAACCAATCACAGCCAATCATAACCAGTCATATCCAATCATATCGCAGCAGAGGCATTGCCTCCTCTCGCATGAATTTCCCCCATTTAAACGAGGGATTTATACACGTTTTAATGTTGTATTTTGTCCAGTATTTTAAGGAAACACTGCCTTCCTTTGTTTCCTCTGAGAAAACGGCCCTATTTTTTGTTTATTTATATTTTATTTAGTGGTGTAAATTTAGCGTGTTAATGCAAGCAATATAATATATATATATATATATATATATATATATATATATATATATATATATATATATATATACTTTTTTTTTTTTCAGTTTAATACGTTAAATATATTTAACGTAATTAACGCAGGGGCGGGGCTAGGTTTGGCCACCCCACTCACAACTGCTAAAGAATATTGCACATGTGTAACGTCTTTACGAGCACTTCAAACAGGGGACTTTTTAGATGTGCGCTCCAACTTCACCTCAGCGCCAGGCGCGAGTCAAAAGAGCGTGGAAACGGTACCGGTGACGAGGAGCATCGTTAGAACATCAGTGAACTGTGGTCAGATGAGATGCGGTCAGGCCATATGTCGGTAAACACGATCTTCCTGTCCTGTCAGCCGTTATACAGTGCCGCGTGCTCTTCAAGCGCATGCACAAATATGCCGGCGCGCGCTGTTTTAGGCTATATTAAAGCGCTGTATCATATTCAAACCTAAATGAAACTACAAGTATGCAATGTCGTAGTTATGTCCTCAGTTAAGTCATGAAGTTACAAAAAAGGCGATTAAAGCTGCCTTAAGACTGTGCATGTAAGTATTATTTATGAGTCACATTTAAAGCAGTATCAGATCTGTGTCAAGTTAAACAGCGGCAGCTTTTAAAGTATCAGCAGCCAAAATATCCTAATAACCAGATGTCTGTTAATCAAAGAACAAAATTAAAAAGAGGAAATCAATAACCTCTGTAGTTTTAAGTTTTAGCTTTTTTAATTTAGAATTTTAGTGTTCGGTAACTTTATTAAATTAGGCTGTATTTTTTTTGCTGAAGGACACAGGTAGCTATATTTATTATAATGGGTTAATGTGAAGATTGTTTTAAGCTCACTTAAATTAGAAGTTATTTTTTTAAGTTATTTGTTAATTTGATAGCTCTCAATTATACTGTAATGTTGAATGGCTATAGTCAATGGTTAAATATTAGGAAAAATATTCATAGAGACATCAGTTGTTATCAGTGATGCTTGCCTTCAGTCATAAAAAGATGGCATTAAACAAATATTACAAATATACTTTGTTTTGTTTCTTAATTTGAAGATTGAATATGAAATTATTGCAAAATAAAAGTATATTTAAAAACTATAATTTCAGGTCGAATTAATCGTGATTAATTTCAGAAAAAATGTGTGATTAGTTATTTTTTTTAATCTATTGACACCACTAATTTTATTACAATTTGTCAATTTCATTTTCAATACTAGCAATTTAATTAATGATTTTGGAATTCTGCTTTTTTATTCTACTCACCATATTTTATTTATCTCAGTTTAAAAAAATAATAATTCGTTTTTAATTTTTCAAATTCATTTAAACTGGAAATTACATAAAAAGAGAAAAAAGAACTTTAGAATATTATTTAACAGCATTATTCAGAATTAGTATGGTACTACACTGATTCCCTTACATTTCCAGATGATGCGATCATTTGGACCATGTTACGTTTTTGTAGCGTGTCGTGTGTGAATCTATAAAAGCTCAGCTCGTTCTTGCCCTCTCTCAGACCTTTCTGTACGGGCCAATCGCTCTGGGAGTTGTCCGTGCTATATGATGAGTCCAAAATGGCCCCCTCGTAGAAACGAGCTCTGGATGTTCAACAACTTTTACATGGTTTCGCTTTACTCACGGCCCCCGTCTTCCCCGCACAGATGTTGGATACATTACGAAACCTATGAACAATAAAGAATGGCTTAAAGTTCCAAGGCTGCAAACAAAAGAATGTTCTAATGGCAGCGGCTGATATAAAAAAAGAAATTTGGACAGGTTTAGGATTCAATTACTGTGTGATTGAGTGTTGACATTTTTGAGGCTACATGACAGGAAATTCATTAGAAGCAGAGCAGCTTGGGAAGGATAGCGGGCTGCCGTTAAAGGAAATGGGTGATTATGAAAAGGATGCCGGCAGAGGTCGAGAGGTGAGTGTAAAGATGAAAATGTTATTGAGGGTTCGCCGCAGCTCCTGACACTAATTGAAGTGCCCTGATTTTGGAGTTTGCTGTAAAAGTTATTCAGAGTGATTTGATTCGGGGAGAATGACAGACATACAGATGAGGTGCTACGACACGGGTTGTTTCTTCTTGTTATATGAGAGAGTGTGAGGGAAAATCCTCATATTTTTAAAACCATAAAGAATAATGTGCAGACTAAATGGACGTATATGTATGTTGAGTGTGTTCAGTCTCAGTGGATAATAAGAACCAAAAGTAAATTGGCAAAGAGGATTCTAACTTAAAATTTGATTTAAAAAGATAAAAAAAAATGCATTATGTTGTTTTCAGAATGTGTAAAGTAAAATTGTTCATTCAAAATTTTACCTTAAGATGTCATTTAACCTTAATCTAATACTAATTTTAATACAATTTAGATTTATTATTAATTATTACTAATTACTAATTTATTATTAAGTAAATACTTTAGCACATTCTATATAATGCAGTAGCTATATTTTTATCTATCCAATTAAACGCTGAGTGTGTGGATGTTACGGCGGTAGCTTGTTGTCCGGCCCGGTGGTGTTTGCATTAACAGAAAACTGTAGAATCGGGATCCAGTGCTACTCAGCTTTAATGAGCTTTTCAAGCCTTCTGAAACTCTCTCGTTCCCTGCTGAACAGTCAACTTCACACAGGCCGTCATCTGCGTTCCCCACCCTCGACAGCACTGACATAAACACTGTGATGTTGCTGTCAGTCCCAGCTGCACGACCGTTAACATGTTTCCAAATCATCCCATCCACTCTAATAAGAAGCCTTTACACTGTCCACCGTGGGCTGATTTGGGTCAGGCAGGAACAGAGAGGACTACTGGGTTTTTGAGGGGGAATGGGAAGCATTTAAGAAAGCACAAATAATTTTAAGTGACAGTGCTGTACACAAGGGCCAGCTGTTTAATAACTTAGTTCAATTTAATACCCGGCCTCTTTATTACCTTTACATTAAACTAATAACTGCATGATCAAGGGGCTCACTCCGTGCTATTATGATATAAATAATTAGCAGGCAATTATACTTGTTGCAGATTTTGTATATCCCATGGAACAGTAGTTAGGGTTTCTAATACTATTTGAATGCACCACTGATTCATTAATCAATGCATGGATATTAAATAGTAGCAGCCTAAATAAATTAATACAAAAAAAAAAAAAGAATAGAAGGCCAGAGTTTATGTTGATTTTCCAGGATGTGGCTGACCTTTATTAATCGGATGAATTAGCTACTTTTTTCTCATTTTTTTTTTCTTAAAATAATTGAGGATGTCTCACTTCATCATACACACATATGAATCAATAAAACAAGCACTCAGGCATAATTTTAGCCATGTTTATGATTATTCTATTTCATATTATTATTTTATCTATTTAAAATATCTGTCTGTCTACTGCATCTATTATTTTTGGGAAGGTTACTTCCCAAATGTAATAGGTTTCCAGATTACCCTGTAGTGTAACTATTTCACTTACTTCATTAATGTAACTAATTACATTTCGTTACTTCTCTAAATTTCTAACAAATGTTTTAAAATGTTATTACTTTTCAAACATTTAAAGCAGGCGAGGTTTCCCTTTACAGTTGTACTCAATTCTGATTACTGTCAGACTTCTCAAAATCCTTCATTATCCACTTGAATTAAGATTATAAAAAATTCATTTTGAAGCACAGCCACCACAAAATCAGATTTTAGCACCTATTTTTACTTTGTAAATCATAACAAGATGTAGTTTATTAGCTATGATACTGTTTTTGAAATCAAATCTTTGCATAGCTAAAAAAAAGAAAAATCCTTAAAATTTACAGTAAAAAACTGGTAGCTGTGGTTGCCTGAATTTTACTGTAAAAAATGTGGTTGCAGTATTTTTAGGTTTTTCGGATTGTACGCAACTAATACAAAAAAAAAAAAAAAAAGAAGAAGAAGAAACAGTTATTTCAGCAAAATGTAAAATGTCAATTTACGGTTATTCGCTGTAAATTTTGCGTTCTTTTTCACTTCCGAAAATGGTATACTACTGTAAAATCCAATGCGGTTTTCACCGTATATAGTAGCGGAACTTACTGTTTTTTTACAGTCTTTTTACAGTCTTTTGCCATTAAATTCAGTCATTTTTTACAGTGTAGCTTTAAAAAAAAAATTACGGTAAAAAACTGGCACCTGTGGTTGCCAGAATTTTACCATAAAAAACACAGTTGCAACATTTTAGGTTTTACAGATTTAACTTACATTTACATTTAAATACCATCATTTTATTAACTGATATAATTATACGGTCTTTTTCACTTCCAAAAACGGTATACTACCGTAAAATTACATGTAATGTCCAATACAGTTTTTCACCTTATATAGTAGCTGAAGTTACCTTTAACCAATTAATAGGTTTTCACTGTAGCTTTTTTACAGTCTTTTTTACAGTCTTTACAGGGCATTTTTTACAAGTGTATGACAGGAAACACTGGCATCTCAGTTGAAAAAACAGTCAAACTTGATGCGTATACTGCAATGAAGCATATACATAAACCCAAATAGGAAATAAAACAGTTATCAAATAAAACGTGTGTCCTAAACTCCTGAAGCATCGATGTCTCATATTTTAGAGCAGTCAGTGCAATTTGGGAAAGAAAACAGTTAAATCAGTATGTGTGTGAAAATATTCAGATGTAATCCCCTTTGTAACTGTAAACATTTTCATTAATAATTGTAATTAAATTACACATTTGTTCTCAGTAACAAAAGTTACATTTATTTTGTAATTAAATTACATTATCTGTCTATCTATCTATCTATCTAAAAATTTGATAAAAACTATCAACCTGTTTCTTAACTTTTTCAGTTATTAAGGATCCCGGGAATAATTTACGGATTTACATTACTTCAACATGTAACACTTCACCAAAAACTGAAGCTCGTTTTCCTTTGGAGAGCGACTCATGTGTACAGCAGATTGTAGACAAGGGCGCCTGAACAGATGTTCATGATTGTATTCCTTCTGATGGTCGGACGGCTGAAGTGGAGGTAGGCAGTGGAACAGATGAAAGAGAAGCTGAAGAAGAAGAGTGTATAACTCTGTCTCATCGCCCGCAGTGAGGCAGAGGCTGGAGAGAGATGCAGATGAGCGTTTCCTGAGGTAACGAGCATCCTTCTCTCTTCATGCATATTCCTGCGTCTTTCGGACATCTCTTGTCACTCTAACTCTCGTGCATCTAATTGATTTTTTTTTTTTTTTTTTTCCCGTCCATCGTTTATTTATTTATTAACCACAATCATCCTGGCGCCGAGAGCCTTAGCGGAATCTCGGAAGAGCAGGGATCGAGAGATGGAGGTGCTGGTGGTGGTTGGGGGGCCGTAAGACCTTGTAAAGATTGTTTCTAACACGTTTTCTGCTGAGGATTTGCGAACTCTATCTCGGCTAATCACAATGGAACCTATTAGCGCTTGACATTTTTATCCGGCAGCCAAAGACTCTGCGTCTCTGGCGCGGGAGGCTAACGGCCGTGGACAGTGTTGCGGGGCTCGCAGGCCTGCGCTCGGGCACCTCTGGGCCCACCTGAAATCCGATACCTGAGCCCCCACGCCCAGACGCCATTGATTTCTTGTCAGCCACAGAAGTTTTCAGCTTGTGTTGAGGGCCTGGGGTTGGTAAGGGAGATGGGGAGAAAAGCAGAAAGGAAAAAAAACATGTTAGAGGGGTGAGAGAAATCTTAATTAGAAGAGGTGGAGGGAGGGGGGATTTACCGAACCTGCTTTCAGCTTTAGGGATCCGGTCAATGAAATGAAGGAATGTAGAAGGAGAGAGGGATGATGGAGCCGGGGAGCAGGAGAGATTAGACAGTGACAGGACGAGGTGATTGATAGAGAGGTGGAGAGAGTTGTGTGTTTTCTCTTGTTTTGGGGTGGGGGTGTTAGTCGGAGGGGTGCGTTCTCCACGGATTTGCACTGTTGAACTCATTACCAAGCATTACCCACTAAGAAAACACTCTGCTGTTCTAATTGCCCAATTTAGGACTGCAGGTGGTCGTATGGGGTTCAGCTAAACCTGGACCTGCTTACGGCACTGTTTTTTTTTTTTTTTATTTTTCTTTTTTCACTTTTCTCACCCAAGCCCCCTTTTTCACAGACAGGGTGCTGGTGTTTGGTGTCGGAGCATCTTTTCACTACTGAAAATCCAATTTTGGGTTGCAAAAATTTGCTCTGCACCAATCAACGATTGCAACTCATTTATCATAATTATTGAAACTGTCTACACTGGAAATGTCCGATTCAGTAATGAGACGAAGCAACGTGGATTCGGTTGATAGACTTATTTATTTTTTAAATGTAATTAATTTACAATTATTTAACAATTTTTATTTATTTTATCTCTCATTCACTTAATTTATTATTAATATTTCAAAAAATATTAAAATTTTCTATTAAATATTGTTTTATATCCCTCATTATAGTTTATTTTATATACAATTATTTCTTTTTAAAATAGTATATTAAATATGACTGCTATATTAGTCTGCTTGTGATAGCATAAAAATAATGAATCAACATTTTTTTTAATTTACTTATTTTAGAAATTATTTGTGTATACTTATATTCATAATGTATTTTTTTTTATTTTCTTAATTTTACTTTTATTTTTCTACAATTAAATTATGTATTTATATGTCTCATATTTACATTTAATTTCTTTATTTATTATATTTATTTTTCCTACAATCTTTATTTCAATCATTATGTAATTAGGTTAGTTTTAATAATATATTAAATATGACTGCTACATTAGTCTGCTTCTGATGGCATAAAGATGATGAATCAAATATTTTCATTTAAATATTTTATAAATTATTCATATATCTTATATTCATAATTTATTTTATTATTTTCTTAATTTTACTTGTTTTATTTTTCTATAATTAAATGATGTATTTATGTCTGGTATTTACATTTAATTTCTTTTTTTTTGTTTATTTTTCCTACAATATATTTAATTCATTCAGTATGTAATTGTTATTTTTAATAATATATTAAATATATAAGACTGCTACATTAGTTAGTGATGAATCAAATATTTGTATTTAATTATTTTATAAATTATGTATATATCTTATATTCATTCATGTATTTTCTTAATTTTTCTTTGATATTTTCTTTATTTTTCCTACAGTCTATTTATTTAATTTATTATGTAATTAGGTTATTTTTAATAATATATTAAATATATAAGACTGCTACATTAGTCTGCTTCTGACAGCATAAAGATGATGAATCAAATATTTGTATATAATTATTTTTAAATGATCTTATATTCATAATGTGTTTCTATTTTATTTTCTTAATTTTACTTTTATTTTTCTACAATTAAATTATGTATTTATGTGTCTTGTATTTACATTTCTTTTTTTATTGTATTCATTTTTTGTAAAAAAAAAAATGTAGTTAGGTTATTTTTGGTTATGTTTAATAAAACATTAAATATGACTACTACATTAGTCTGCTTGTGATGGCATAAAGATGATTTTTATTTGATTAAAATATAGTGGAAATATACTGAAACATAGTCTAAAAATCACATTTAAACAAAAACCATGATGTGCAATGGTGGTTTGTGCAAGTTATGTAGTAACAGTCGGCAGGTCTTCCAACCGAGCATCAGCATCGAGGAAAAAAGAAAGCAACGTTTCATTCAGTTCAAATCTCTCGCTCTGATTACATAGCAAACAGTTACTTTGACACAAGTTCTTTGACATTCTGTATCCCTGTGAGCTTTTTAACACCTTGACGTCAAACATCCAGCCCACCTCCCAGCATGCTCGCCGTCCTGCGCCTCCGGTGGGTCGAGTGCGATCTGCGAGGGAGCTTTAACCTGACTTTGAAACCGCAAGCAACTTCACAGACAAGAGACACAATTAGCTCAGAGCGCGAAAAGAGCAGAGCCCGCTCGACGCTGGGGAGCAATCCTGCCTCACACATCTCTGATCTCCACACAGGGAAATGATGTCATGGTCCGCAGCGCTGTTTGAAGAGGTGTGCATTTACGAGGGGTCAAATGCTGTAATGCCTGCTCGAGTCCAACCCTTGAGGAACAACTGAACTTTATATGAAATTACAATCCAAAAAGCCATTGAACGATGTTTAACGCTTCTAAATTATGTGCTTTCGGTGTTTAGCGAATGGAAAAGAAGGGAAAATACATAAAAATTTATTGCTGGCCACTGAGGCGGCACTTAGCTGATAATATATTTCGGTCAAAATTAGCCGAGGTACGTCAAGCGCAAACTGGGTCAGTTTTACCCTTGTTCCAACAATTAGGGAGATTTAAAATCCTTCCCGGTTCCTTCCTCTCCAAGGCTGAAACGAGGGCTGATGGGTTTGTCAACAGGTAATCCACCCGTTTATGAGGAGGATTGATGGATCTGAGGCAAACGCAACTGACGCAAAGCCCACATCTATCTTGGCTGAGGGATGTGGTCCGCCGACAGGCTGGGAGGAGGAATTACACGCACGAGCACGACGGCCCCTCATAAATCACTGCCGCCCAGGTACGCCGTGAAAGCCCAGTGGTAGCTGTCAGCCTCCGATTTACAGCCGTCCACTGCTTTGCTTTCCATTAAAATATATGTACATGAGACTTGTACTAGCATGGCAAGAGGGCCAAAGAATTTATGAAAGGAAATAGCCGTACATTACTTTTCTATTTTATTGTATTTTCCAGGGAAAGTGTCACGTTCCAGCGCTTGGTGGGAATTGGGCAGAGGAAACAGGAAGGGGAGCCGATGACAACATCTGGTTGTGATTTCAGAGATGCGGGTGAAATGTGAAATCGAAACGAGCCTTACAGAAATACATGTTTCAGCAGCAGCTGCTAAGGGCAATTTATTACAATTAATATCATCTTAATGTTACCTTTTGAGTGACAAAATTATTTGCTTTTAATTTTCCACAATATTTTCGAGGCATGCTTGGGACTTTTCCAGACCACAAAGTAATCACCTTTTTGTCAGCACGGCTATCTCTTACCTGCTGCAGAGTGTGAATGAATTATTGAAATCTAGACCTTGCAGCAGAAGCTGTCACAAAAGTATGAACGCTGTTGGACCACCATTGAAGACAAGATATCTGTAAATACTATGATATTTTATTGTAGCTGATCTGAGTAATATATATTCAGTTTAAAACATATGTTTTATATATTAAAATATATATATATATATATATATATATATATATATATATATATATGGACCACAAAACTTAAGTAGCACGGGTATATTTTTAGCAATAGCCAAAAATACATTATATGGGTCAAAATAATTAAGTTTTCTTTTATGCCAAAAACACATTAGGAGATTAAGTAAAGATCATGTTCCATGCAGATATTTTGTACATTTCCTACTGTAAATATGTCAAAATTTAACCTTTGAATAGTACTATACATTGCTAAGAATGTAATTTGGACAACAACTCGATTTTCTCAATATTTAGATTTTTTTGTACCCTCAGATTCCAGATTTTCAAATAGTTGTATCTCAGGCAAATATTGTCCTATCTTAACAAACCATACATCAATAGATTTATTCAGTTTTCAGATGATGTATAAACCTTAATTTCGAAAAACTGACCTGGTTTTGTGGCCCAGGGTCATATATATGTATACAGTAGTATACAGTAGTTAATCAAAGTTGTCCTAAGACAAGAACGGGTTTTGTTTTGGTTTTAGGACAACTTTGATGAAAGGTTTTGATCCACTTTAAATGTTACTGTATATTGTGCAGTTAATTCTCATTTGTATTTTCAGAAAGTTTTGGAATATTTTTCCTGTCCCCAAATTTGGCACTACCAAAACACAGTACAATATATAATTTAACAAGAAGATATTGACCTATTAGGATTTTATTTACATCTACCTTGTAAATATATTTTTTGCTATTTTATTAAAAAGTGTTCATAGGCTAGTCAATTACAATTTGAACAATATTTCAAGTGTGATTTATGAGAATTGTTCTAATTTTCTTTGTAAAAAGCAAAAAATTGATCATACTGATTTTAAACTTAAGGATTCATTTTTTGAATATAGACTGAACCAAACACTTTCATAACATCTTGGTTGATAATTCAATATACTTTATTTTTGACAAATTCGGTAGTGGCAGTAATGTTTTGGTAGCGACCGCATCACATTACAGAATTTTATCTCACTTACAAAAACACTACTAAAACATACTAAAATACAAAAAAATTGCATAACTGTACTAAAATTGTGTTTATTTCCCCCAAATAAAGGATTAAGTTCTTTGTTGTCACTACCGAAACAACGATGACATGCTTCCGTCGTGACTGTAAAAAAAAAAAAAAAAAAAAATCATGACTGAAACTTCACCAAATGTTTTGGTCGTGACTGTTTCGGTAGTGACAATTTTAGATACTTTTGAAGCTAGCTCAAAGATGCTAATCAGCAAGTGGTTAGCACAGTTCTGAACAGTTGTACACATATAAAAACTAAATGTTATAGAATAACTCAGAAAAAAGTGTGTTTAATTATAGAAGAATGGTGTTGGGTAGTGAAATTTTTTAAGGTTACACACAGATTTTTTTATACTTTTGAACACATTTACCTGAAATGATTGGGCCTATCTTCTCACTGTGTAGCTATGAGAAAGAGGGACACATGAATTATTGTAGGTTTCAGTCTGTTGTGGGATTTGAATACTTAAATGCTTTTTAATTGTGTTTTTTGGTTGTGGGACAGCAGTTTGTAGAATGGCCCATATTTGTATGTTCTGGTTTAAAGTTCGTCAAAATTACTGCTGCTATGTGCTGTTAACTAAAATTTTTCCTGCTTCCATACACAACTTAATTTGTGATCACAACATCAAAAATCTTTCATTAAACTTTAATTAGTCAGAAGTTTTCCATCTTCAAGGGGGGCTTGGGCAAATTCAGAGACTGGGGAATATTCTTCGAGTCGTCGAAACTTTGCAACTTCTTCAGATCTTTTGTCTTTCTAATAACTCTCGCTTTATTGTCCTTTAATTTGTCATGGAGGACCGTGTTTTCATATCCCACTGCTGTGGATTTGCCCCAGCACACAGAGTCTCCTGTGATATGGGCAAATCTCTGATACCCTGGCAGGCAATTAGAATGAATAATCCAGCAATAGCGGATCAAAAGAGAACAATCTTTTACACTCAAAGTGCAGTTTTTTTTAGGAAAAGGTATTAATTTACATATAAAATGCAGTGTTAGGGGCGGGGGCCCTGGAGGCAGGGGCCTCTGGGGACATCATGTCTCTGTTGTGCTTAGATAGAAAGATGGGGAAAAAGTGGGTGAAGTATCTCAAAAGTCTTACGTAATGAAGAGTTCGATAGATGCAATCAAGCATGTCGCATTAACAGCTTGAAAGAGATGCTTCTGATCAATTTTGTATTCTCTCTTTTATTTGCTTGCTTGATTTGTTTTGTGTGTGTTGTCAGGTCAGAAAGCCAAGCAGCCCAGGCAATGAAAACTTACTTTTTTTTAAAAACTATATATATGTCATTTAAGTACATGTATAATCAATATTCATTTGAAATGCAAAGAAGGTATATTATATTTCAATTACAGTATATAGTATATTTTGACAGGTCCATATCTTTTAACAGGTCAGTTTATCAAATTAAAATTGTTACTTACTATTTATAACTTAATTAATCTGGACCAGATTTTAAATGCAAAAATGTTATGACATGTGCTTATAAATATCAACACTGGCTTCAATTTCAATTGTGTTTTTAATTTAATAAATTAATCAATTACTGAAAACTATTGACACAACGCCTATTTTATGTTTAGTAGTTGCATGAAAAGTTGAAATATATACAATTTCATTTAACTACTAAAGGTTTTTCAAACTGACCTGCATTCAGAAACTGTGCAATATATAAAAAACCCTAAAATGCTGGTCCATAACACCTGTTGGTCTGACATGTTCGCTGCAGTGTATTCTTGTGTGCGTCAGCGAAAACACCACAGCCCACAACCTGTTTTTCTATATATATTCATACGTTTTTATTGTGGATAAACTGAAAGTGGCATTGATGAATGGCTGGGTTGTTTTAAAAGAGAGATATTGGATATTTCGTGAAATCTGAGGCTGTTATAATACAGGAAAGGGAGGTGATTTTATTTTTTAGGTTTTCATTGCCTGGACTGCTTGTTCTGATAGTTTTGACCAGCTGACCTCTTCCCACACACCCATTTTAACATAACACTGCCGTGCGCTCTAAACGTTCCCCTGCACAGCCTGGAGGTGGAAGTGTTCTTCAATCTCCCCCGGCTGACCTGTGACCCCTTGCTAAGGGGTTAATGCAAGGCCACTTCCCCTGACATAAAGATACACACACACACACACACACGTAGGCGCGCACACACACACAATTAGTTAAACAAAACACATTTACATAACTATTTAGCAGCTCAGACAGTAACTTTCAGCAAGATTATTATAAAACAATGTTTCAGAGAACAATAGATAGATAGATAGATTGACAGTACAAAAACTCTATTCAAAGTATTGTAGTTATGTTTCAAGTCAACAAAAATGACGTTTTTAACTCATGTTCATTTTGTAATATGTCATTTCCAAATGAAACAGGATATGAAAGGAAAAAGTAGAGCAGAACTTGATTTTATCCTTTGGGAATTGATTGGATGTAGATATGACAGGTGGTTGGACAGGAGGGTTTGAAATATAAGAGGGCTTGATGAAAAGTCATTTTAGATCATTTTAAATACGAAATTACGGAGATCAACTTTTTTCTTTGGACTAACATGAAATAGATGAATTATGCACAATCAAAACCAAAAACATAGTTAGAAACATACTGTCCATTTTAATGTTATGTTGACTTTAAAGAGCATATAACTGTTTACATGGCAGAAATGCAACAACAACAACAACAACAACAAAATTTCATATTTTGCAAATGAATGTGCTGTAAAACCACTAAACCAATATGCAAAAATTTGATTACTATATTTTCATGAAATATTCACAATATTCACTTTCTAAATAGATAAAAAGATAGACAGATATATGGAAAGATGGACGGATGGATAAGTTGCTGAACTAATCAAGGTTATTTTCTTTTTTCATTATTTTTCTTTCTTTCTTTCTTATTTCTTATTAAATATTAAATAACTAATCAAAAGTATTTTAATATTTTTAATTTTTATAATTTATATACATATTTTTCATTTTTAATTATATTATTATTTTAATTAAATATTTATAAATTATATATGCATTGTAAATTGACTGAACTGGTATACAAAAAAATTCTGTTCTTATATTTTCATGATATATTCACAATATTCATTTTCTGGATAGATAAATAGATATATTGATGGATTGATAGATGTTATTTATACTGCTGAACTAATTAATGGTATTTATTTTTGTAGTCATAATTTTAATTTCTTTATTGAATTTTGAATTATATTATTTTATTTTAATTAAATAGTAAATATTAATCATTTATATCTATGCATGTAAAATTACTAAACCATGAAAGCAGTATAATAGCACAATATTCACATTCTGTTTGGATAAATCACGCAGCCGGTGCAGTGAGTGTGTGCTACGGTGCAGTCGTGGTGCCCCTGTTGTTTGGGGCCCCTCACCTTCGCTCTGCCTCATTAATCAGAGCTGTACAGGACTGCAGGCTGCAGGTCTGAGGTGCCCACAGGAGCAGATGTGCTCTGAACCTCCCTCTCTCTCACTCTCTTTCTCTCTCCTGAGCAGGTGTCCAGCGCCCGGCCCTGTAGTGAGGGCTTGCTGCGGGTGGCATGTGTGCGTGGGTGTAACTGGCTTGCTACCGTGACGACGGAGGCCCAGGAGACCCTGCCCATGCCACGACGTGATTGGCCGGTTTATGAAGTGGCATCTGCCGGCCAGGGGGCCATATGGACGAGCTGACATTTAGCGACACTCTCCGTGCCGTACAGGGCCGTGCGGCTGAGAGAAAGAGAGGACTTGCGCTGTAACCTTTACACACACGCGCGCACACACGAGCGCGGTGTAGTCCTAAAGCCCTGCTGTGACCGGCGCAGGCCCATGCTGCTGCTATGACACATGTGCATCAAACAGAAGAACAGGCATTAGATCAGAAGGGCAGACCACATGTATTAAAGAATCACCCCCTTGTTGTTTTTCTAAGGGGAAGCACGGAAAAGCGCTGCATACGCAAGCCTCTCTTTCACCCCGGTGTGAGCTCAGCTGTGTGTCGCGCTGACATCACCCTGTCCCGCACGAACCGATGTCAGATTCCACGCTGAGGTTTCCTCATCTCTCTGGGACGACAAGTCGAGCCGCTGGAGACCGCTAATGGCAGATCTCCGGTTTCAATTCATGTCTTTCACAACATCACAAAGTCTGGGAAAATTGATCTGTTCTTGCGAGGATTAACTTCATGAACTCATCTGATTGGAAGCAATTTGGGGTTTACCATGTCAAGTTAGCAATTCGGAGATTTTGAGTTATATTTTGACTGTAATATCAACCTTTCAAAGTGAAGCGTCATTTCTGCACCACTAATGTTGCCAAATGCAACTGCAAAAATAATAGCTTGCTACTTACCTTACAATGTCATGTTACTGATTCAGAGATTTAGAGTTATATTTTGACTCTAATATCAACCTTTCAAAGTGAAGTGTAATTTTTACGCCACTAATGTTATGAAATGCCACTTGCACAAATAATAGCTTGCTACTTGCTGAATAATGTGAAATCTGATAATCTGTTTTGGATAAGAGCTGTTTATATATGTGACCCTGGACCACAAAACCAGTCTTAAGTAGCACGGGTATATTTGCAGCAATAGCCAAAAATACATTGCATGGGTCAAAATTATAAATTTTTCTTTTATGCCAAAAATCATTAGGATATTAGGTAAAGATCATGTTCCATGAAGATAATTTGTACATTTTCTACTGTAAATATATCAAAACTTAATCTCTGATTTGTAATATGCATTGCTAAGAACTTCATTTAGACAACTTTAAAAGCGATTTTCTCAATATTTTAATTTTTTTGCACCCTCAGATTCCAAATAGTTGTATTTCGGCCTAATATTGTCCTATCCTAACAAACCATACATCAACAGAAAGCTTATTCAGCTTTCAGATTATTTATAAATCTCAATTTTTTAAAAATTACCCTTATGACTTGTTTTGTGGTCCAGGTCATATAGCTAATAAAACTGAGTCAAAAATGATTAAATGATTATGAATGAAGAAAGCTTTTTTTTTCTGATGTTTTTTTTTTTTTTGTCTGTGTGGATTTTTTTTTCTGTGTGTAGTTTTGAGATCGACCAGCAGGGGCTAACAAGGTCATGCTAATCATTTATCCACCTTTTAACGCGTTAGTAGTCTCAGACTTCCGCTGCAGGGAAATATTGAGAAGAATAACAATGTGCAGTAAATGGTAAAACTGTTTGCACTACAAACCATTGTGCTCATAAATAAAGTAATACATTAAAATAATATGGTAAGAAGCACCAATTTGCAATATCAAGCAGCACAACTAGCTGTTTTGTACAGCTAAATATAGCTAGATGGATGATACCGGAAGCCAGACCCATACGTTTACAAATGGCCGCGCCCACAGTTAAGGGAAGAAAAAGGCAATCAGTTTACACATGAACGACCACATTAAGTTTAGTGCAACAGTTTACATAAGAATGGATTTCTAAACAAGTAACATAGAAATGTATTTTGATGGTGTTATGAATATGGTCATCTCCTTAAATTACGACATAAATACGTTTGAGCAAAGTTGCATAATATCACACTCGTACTATATTTTGTTTCCAATTTCTGCAGTTCAGAGGCCTTTTTACTGCAATAGAAACCGTTAGTGATTTCCTTCCGCTGAGGAGAAACTGTATCTGTGTCTTTGTATCCGGTGAGAAGCGTGTGTTGAGGTAATTATTTTTCTCTCTCCACTCTAACACACGTCTGGCACGGAGATCGTAATTAATCGGCGATGGCGCTTCTGACGCCGTACGCTCAGACTGCTGAAACAGGATTCTCACCTCTCACGAGATGAAGAGGAGAGAAAGGGGACTGTTTACACCACGATATGTTTCTCCGAGCTCTCTATCTACGAACAAAACACAAACAAAGGAAAGAACATCCACAGAAGGAGGGAAAAAATACAAAAGATCCGTGTCCACCGTCACTCAAACGCTATTTGTTTACTTGTTGGTCTTGCTCTTACAAAGAGCTGCTAATTGCTGCGTTTTTGAAGAGGACATTCCTTTTTTCACTTTTATTTTTATCGTGGAATAAGTGAGACACAGATATTCTGTAAGGGCTAAATATTCTTTCGTGCCTTGTAGTTTCTGCATGCAATAATACTGTATATAGTAGCTAAAAATTGGGACCAGTTGGCTAAAAGGCTTATATATATTTAAAATAAAAAAATCATACTAAAATAATATATTTATATTTAAAACATGAAAACAGTTTTAAAATAAATGTTCTTTTATTAATACAGCTATTCAGTTAACAGGTTTTCTGTAATTGTATTACTTTAACCGTTTAAACAGAAGGATTTAGAATTTCCATAGTATCAGGTAATAGTAAAAATTACGTTCTCACACCCACTTTGAATGCAGTTGTCACATAGGTGGCTTTGATTTCCCTCCATGTCTCGTTTCCTCTCCCTTAGATTGTTTTCCTCTCTCTGATTCTTAATGGTACCTGCAGCAGACAGGCTAGAGTCCCTCAGAGCTTGTTTTAGAGGACCCCTCGCACTTCTTTCACAGCTCTCGCTGTCTCTATATCTCATGGTGCTCCTGCATAATTTGTGAGCGTGTGTGTGAGACACATAGAGAGTGCTTGATGGTGTATGAGTGTGTGTTTGGGTCAGTGCTTCGCTTGACTTTGGTGGAGTGTTAAAGCTGATTTGTCCCTGTGGTGTCTGAAATTCTTACAACAGAGTCCCGCGTAACTCTAGAGACCCGGCGCAGAGCAGAGAGCACGAGAGAGTTTAATATTTATGTGTTAATACAGTAGATCTTACAGCGCAGCTGTGATAGTACATGCTGGTGGGACTCATCGATTGTCCTCACGTGCAGATGATTGTAGAGGAGAAATGATTGTAAAAGTAATTTAAAAAATAACTTCTTGGATAAGAGTTTTAGTCACTTGTTAGACGTTATTTGTAATATATTTTTCAACCAGCGTTCAGTGAATTGCAAGGTTTACATTTTTGTCACAATTTATAATTTAGTACTGTGACGTAATGCAGTCAAAACAAAAATTATTCAGACGCCAGATATAATATTTGATGTTTGTTTTTTTACTAGTGGGTGCAGGACACTATAGTTCATTTATGTAAGTGAGGATAGCAAAATAAAGTAAATTGTGACATAACCAAAAATTCTTCATACAGTGGACTACCAGTCAAATTTATAACAATTTGGGACCAAAAATAATTCATACACTTCGACCTGACCATGTTTTGCTTAAGTGATTTTTTCTTTAATTGCTAATGCAACCTTTTTACACCACAGTCTGAACAAAATTAAGCATTGCTTGGTAATTGCTCAACAAAATATTGATAGTTGTGTAAATATTGTCATACGATTGTCTGAATTTTTGGTTGATTGTAATCCATTATATACCTTTCTAGCAAAGTTATCTGACATTATCAAGACGAATTTCTTCTGACACAGTTTAACTCTGAGTTCTTGTCATATTTTATGACCATTTTCTAAACTGTGAATTTCTAAAAGTGAATAAACTGTGATAATGTGAGAAATCTTGAAGGTGTCTGAATAAATTGTGGTTTGACTGTATATGACTTTTAAGAATTGTAGCTTTTGCATCTTCTAATAACGTTTAACTATAGGAAATATACAATTGTTTATATAAAACCCTTTTTTCACTCCAGAACACTGATAAACTGAAGATTATGGAGTATTTTAGACACTGATGTTAGTAAATAAATACATGTTGCATTGTGAATTGCAAATTTTACTCACAATTAACAATTAAAACTACAATGTACACTTATATTTTTTTTAAATATAGACATTTTTAGTCAAATTAATGACATGATATGCTAAGTAATTAATACAGTTATCGCATATCAAAATACTTAAAAGATATTATATCACACAAAATAACTGGATAGCAATAAACTGGCTCTGGAAGTAGGTATATTAATTGTTTTATTTCAAAATCATCAGAAATAGTTATATTATTGACAGAGTCTATTTCAAAGTAGTTTTTTCTGTCCTTTCTGTCAAAATTGTTGCTTGTCTGTTGTACAATAGTGTGATTTTGTGTAAAAGCCAAGATAAATTCAACCATCTTTTTTTGTCAGACTGTAGCATCTTAGCTAAGATGTTGGTTATTATTGACTTGGCAGTTCTAACTTTTTTTAAAAAAAGAGTTTCAGAAATGCATTTAGCTGTATCTGAAAACACTAAATGTGTGTGATGAGGAGCAATTTTAGAATATTAATATTTGATTAATATTCCACAACAGCCATTTTCTCATTTCTGTATTCCTTCAATACACCTTCTTAGAAACTTTCAGTGACCTTTTTTAACATTTACTCTCTCGTCACTGTGGATTTGGCGTCAAATCAGATGTCTTTTCCTCCCGAGAGACTTTGATAGATAGTCGATAGACGTCTTTTTGTGTAGTCCGGTCTCCACACTAGTGTTAGTTACATAGATCGAGACTTCTGACATGGGAAAATGCGATTCTCGGCTGTGGACCAGAGGAAACATGTTCCAGCTGATGTTATTTTGGGTCGGACCCCGACTGTGGGTCCAAGGATCCCCGGGAAAGCTCAGACACATCTGCTGTCAGCGTGAGCAACGAGAGCCTAATCGGAGTACACATCCACCTTAAAAAAGTTTCATCAGAACTTTTCAACTTGGTCATCAAAACTGTAATGTCGGTGAGCCATAAGAGAGCCTCTGAGTGATTCAATCAGAATGCATAGCTGTGTGTTATTATTATTTTATTTATGACCAATCGTGAGCTCTGGGCAGGTGTAAAGAGGCTCAAAGCTCTTTAAGAATAAATAAATGCACAGGCATCTCTTGTGGTTTGACTCTTTCAGGGAGAAACTTAAAGTTTAATGCATGAGGGTATCCTGTATCATTGAGAAGCATGAAAACGGACACTAATATTTATGTATGAAGTGGTTCCTTCAGTCCAGACAATTTAGATGCATTGGAGTTAAGACGTTTCCTTCTTTCGCTTTCTCGTTGTTTCATGCGCCGCTGCGAAACCGAGGTTAATTTCTTTACAAGAGCGTGGCACTCACGGAGCAATTACAACAGTGATGGAGAGTTTCCTTGACTCCCTGTTGTTTAAAACCTGTAATTTATGGCTTGCAAAGAGGCCACAGTTAATTTCTCCTCTGTGGTTTAAGAGGGAGGCAGACGTGCTCTCTCTTTTCTGCAGCTTGACATTTTAATAGGAGTTTTGGGAGAACTGCACCATCTCAATCTGGTTCTGACCCAATGGGCACTTGATCATTGTTTCCTCGTTTTAACGCACCATGTTACCTTGAGGAGGAAAAGATGCTGAATGTAAAACGGACCTGGGAATTGGCAGTCCTTGTAAATATTCTGGCCATGGAAATGTGTCGCTAATTGTTCCACCACCAATGCTGAGGGATTGTGACCGTTTTGTGAGCGCCTGTGTATTCCTGTTTGTGTGGAGAGTGTACTGTAAGTTTCTCCTGAAGTTTTGGACTGTGTTTTGTAATGACAAGGTAAAATGTAACTAAAATTGACTTTGCTGAGTAAATAAAACTTGAAAAAAAAAAGTGACATAATATATGATTTAACACATAAAACTAAATAAATCAATACAATTCTTCAAATGTTTGATTTTAAAATACATATTTAAAAATGTATTTAAATTTATATGACAGTGGATATTGTGACGTTTGCATCTTCTAGCAACATTTAACTCTATAGAAACTGTATAATTATTTATATAAAAACTTTTTCCGCTTCAGACCTCTGATAAAGTGTATTGGCTGTTGCATCATTGGACTTTTTCGTGCATTGTGTACAAATGTACAGTTTGCTTCTGTATCTCTAATCTCTAAACAGTCGAGTGGAGTGATTTGTGTGTGTATGTGAACTTGGTCACCACTGAAACAGATGTGCGCCATGCCTTGTTTTTCTATGTGGAGGGGTTTGTCACAATCCAGCCAGTATTTACAGCATGACATACAGGAACAAAGCTCCTATCTCCCATCATTCCTACTAAATGACATCCTACTGCAGATTTTCCCTTTGTTCTGTGAACCGTTGTCAGCTATTTTAAACACACTCACACTAGAAATGTTTTGGCCCTAGATTTGAGAGAAGGATTTAGGGATTTATTTAACTCTTTAGACATTTTCTAAAATTCCTCTCTCTGGTTTCTCTTTTAAATTACAACCAAATCTGTGCATATTACCTGTTAAGGAAAGTACTTTCGCACATTCTAATAACATTTAGCTCTATGTATAGAATTATAAAATGTAGATTATCTAAAAACTATACATTTATATGAAAATGTATATGTAAATGTAAATGTAAATTTAAATTAAAAAAACCCACAGATGTAGGGCTGCAACGATTTTTCGATTCTACTGGAGTATTCCATTTTAAAAATCCTCAATGGACACTTTTCATAAGACTGTGATGATGACGCGTTTTAACGGTCATCATCATCATAAATCCTTGAAAGTTTTTTATATTTAGATAGTAGTAGATAGTTTAGATTAGTATTTAATGTATGTATATTTATAACACTATACTTTGTGTTATATCACTTTTTCATCAAGTTACAAAAAAAATTAGTTAACGCTAATGCAAGGGTGTTTCTAAAGGTGCGTTCACGCCATATTGGAATTCCCGCAATTACAAGATTCCAACTTGTAAAAAGCGTTCACATCCTCGTAGAACTCGCAATTACAACTTGTGGGCTGGGAGTCTTCTAAGAGTTACGACTTGTACCACATGACCGCTGTACCACCTGACCAACGTAGGTTCTGTTTAGGCGTTGATTGTGTTGCCATAGCAAAGCATAATTCGGAGTCTGAGGACGTGAGCAGCTCCGAGTAGAACGTCACATGTTGTCATCTTGAAATTACGGTAATTACGATATGACGTAACCACAGCATAATGACGCGTCTACAGGAGGGACGGTAAGTTTGTTCTCTCTTCTGACTGCTGATATCAGCCTCTCTCAATTATTTTCCTCTGATTGAAAGTCGTGAAAACACTATCGTGGAGTTTTTCTTTTGTTATTTGAGCAAATGGGAAAGCAAATAATATATTTGTGTTATGCTGCGCTCACGGTATATCGTAATTACCGTAATTTCGAGATTACAGCATGTGACATTCTACTTGGAGCTGTTCACGTCCTCAGACTCCGAATTATGCTTTTCTGTGGCAACACTATCAACGCCTAAACAGAACCTATGTTGGTCAGGTGGTACAGCGGTCATGTGGTACAAGTCATAGCTCTCAGAAGACTCCCAGTTCACGAGTTGTAATTACGAGTTCTACGAGGACGTGAACGCTTTTTACAAGTTGGAATCTCGTAATTAATTACGGGTATTCCGATATGGCTTGAACGCACCTTTACTCTCCCATTCACTGATCTCGGATTTTACCCAACTATAATGACGTCCACTATGAACCCCGGAAATGTGACAAAGGTCCTTTGCATTTTGCCCGTGTCGAGTAATTGGCAAAATACCGGAAGTGGCGCATTCCTCATATTAAACCCATTTAAAAACGTAAGGCATAATGCTATTAAGAATTCATAAATGCTATGATTCAATCAAATAAATATATGTTATGCAGGTTTAATATATGCACTTTAAATATTTACATGCGTGTAGCTTATGTGCAAGCTTCTTAGAGTGGCACCATTCACAGTAAATGCTGCTACACAAACTGTTATAATTTACATGTGTGGGGTGTCTCAAACTCCATCTCTGTACGTTGTTTTGAGTTTGGGTTTATTATATAACATTCATCTGGGAACGCAACGTGTGCTATTTCATCAGATTTGTAAGGTAAATCATTTATTAAACCTACGCAAATACAGGAGAATACATCAATATCTTTCTAACGGTTGATCGCGATTTCAAAATAAAAGTTTAAACCCTCACTTTGAGTTTACACGTTTTGATGTCCACATATTCAAAAAATGACAGCGTCTGTAGCTTTTCTATCATAAAGAAATGGCCAAATATTAAAGATTAAGTGGACATTTGAATTAAATGATGTTTAGTCACTATTAAACACGGATTAGATCGAGTAAAGTGTAAAAACAATCTTCAGGGCGTTGGCGCCCTCTGCGGGGGTTTGTTATAATGCATAATGTACATTAGAGCTATTGTTTATAATTACGTATTTTAACAGTTTTGTTCAGTAAAACTGTATGATTACTTGCTTTTGATACTTTATTTGAACGAGTTATTTTTGCCTCATTGCTATTATATATGTATTTTAAGTCATTTTAAAGGCTCACTTAAGAATTGCTCACTTAAAAATTATTATAATTATTGTGATACTCGATTAATCATCTGAATAACCAACAGATTACTCAGTTACCAAAATAATCGTTAGTGACAGCTTTTTGTCCACAATCTAATTTTTACTATTTTACAACGAATGTACGAATGTAAAGTAGATATGAAGGTCCACCCCTAAACCTAACCGTGAGTGGGAAATTGTACAATCAAGTACAAATGAGACAAATGAGATTGTACAAATTCATATAAATTAGTGACTAATTTGCCAATATTAAATAATTTTGGATTTTGATGAGAGTATGTTGGATGCATTGCATGGACATTCTTAATTACTAACTCAGTGCAGTCCCAGAATGCACTGCAACTAACTCAGTTATTCAGTTACTAACTCAATTACTGTCAATGAAATATAAGTTTATTTCACTGAAAAGTTTTAACAAAAAAAAAAAAAAATACAATTAAAATGCGATGCTTTATTGTTATGAAGAGTGTGTATATTGTATTGTTATATGCATTTGTATGCATCATGCTGTCATTGAAAAATATTGATAAAATAATCTAATTTAGAATGTATTTTTTTTTAATATTATCTCACTGATTTGTGTGATGTTTTTAGAATTATGTTTTTCTTGCAATTATGACTTTTCCCCCCTCAGAATTCTGGGTTCATATCGTACAATTCTTTTTTTTTTTTTTTCTCAATTCTCAGAATATATCTCACAATTCTGACTTTGTGTTTGACTTTTCAACTTAGAATTATGAGAAAAATGTAAGATAAAAAGTGGCAATTGCCGTTTTCATTTTTTATGTCTCAAACAAGCTTCCGCAGCAGGCAGTAGCAATGCAGAGGAGTTTGCTAGTATCTGGAACGGAACTTTTATTTCCAAATTTCTCTCACAGGTCCATCTAGTTCCTGTCAACCCGAACAGAGCCACCTGATACAGAGGGTGAGTTACTCCTCCAGCCAAGACAAGAGAGCAGCAGAAACAAGCTGCCGAGAGAGTGAACCCGCAGGAGATGTGTTTTGCGGGAGAGCACGGTATGCCAAGAAAGCTTAAATAAACACCCGTCGACACTCCACACACCCGCAGTGGACGATCAGGGGTCGGCTGTGGACGTCTCACTGCACTCGTATATCACGCTAACGCTCTCTCAGTGCAGACCCCTGGGCTCGGAAGCATTCGCTCTGATCATGAGGGTGAATCTGCAAACGGCTGACACTGCATCCATCTCTCTCCCCCTGGTATGCTCCACTAGTGGACAGAGTGGAGGAGAGATGCTTTCATTCTACCTCTACATTCTGCCTCATTTACATCTTGGGGGTGGCTGGGAGCAGCCCCACTGCCCTGAACGGCCCCCAGCAGTCCTCTCATTGCAGGCCACTTCGCCTCTGGGTTTGTCTCTGTCCAGGCTTGTAACTTCCATAAAGTTTGTCCCTCACTGCAGGCCTTTAAATCTGTGCACTGAAACTGCTGAACTGTATTGGAACGGCTCATGCGAGCACAATGGAGACCGTGCAATTTGGCATGATGGCTCACCATCTTGAACAGATCCAAACTTATTGAGATTTTGAGTATAGATTACTACGCTTACAGAAATTTACTGAAAAGTGAAGTAAAGTTTACATTAACAGTGTAATCAATATTCTATTTATTAAAGCCAAGTATGAATCTCATTAAGTTAGTGTTCTTAAGCATTTAACATTTATTCCAAAATAATAATTTAAGACAGTAACAATAGATTTTATATTTTATTTGAACTTATGTTCAGCTATTCTTTAAAAATAAAGAAGTCTTTAACTAATAGTTAACATTTAACTTTTTAAATTTTTTCAATAAATATTGGTTACAGACACTGACTTTACATTTCACGAAGCTGATTACTTACTAAAAACTCAGAGATTTTCTGGCCATTTTAAAGGAGTAGTTCACTTCCAGAACAAAAATTTACAGATAATGTACTCACCCCCTTGTCATCCAAGATTTTCAGGTTTTTCTTTCTTCAGTCGTAAAGAAATTATGTTTTTTGAGGAAAACATTTCAGTATTTATAATGGACTTCTATGGTGCCTCTGAGTTTGAACTTCCAAAATGCAGTTTAAATGCAGCTTCAAAGGGCTCTAAACGATCCCAGCCAAGGAAGAATGTCTTATCTAGTGAAACGAATGTTTTTTTTTTTAAATACAATTACAATTTATATTCTTTTTAACGCTCATCTGGTCTAGCTCTGCGTCAACTCCGTATATTCCGGTTCATGACAGTTAGGGTTGTTGAAAAACTCCCATCTTATTTTCTCCTCCAACTTCAAAATCATCTAACATTGCCATTTTACCTTTTATTGTAAAGGGCGTTTGACCTTCTTTGCACGTTCACTTTGTAAACACTGGGTTGGTACTTCTGCAGCGATGTAGGACAATTTTGAAGTTGGAGGAGAAAATGAGATGGGAGTTTTTCAACCTACCCTAACTGTCATAAACCGGAATACACAGAGTTGATGCAAAGATGCACATTTGAGGTTAAAAAGTAGACACATTTATTTATTTATTTTTTTCAGAAAATAACCGATTGTTTTGCTAGTTTGAGCCATTTGAAGCTACATTTAAACTGCATTTTGGAAGTTTACTTACTTATTTAAACTAGCCTTCCCATTAACGGCATTATATTGTTCATTCTGACTACTTCGCGAACGCAGAATGAGCACAAACACAACAGGTGGGATTTATGGCATTAACCAATCACAGACGAACAAAACCAGACATATCCAGTCATTTCATATGACTTTCCCCCACTCATTCTCAATTATCCCCCACCAAACTCACCAGATGCTTTAGAGGGTAATAGAATGTAGAATTGCAATTCAAATTTGAATTTACGAAAGTAGATATGAAACATTTAAATTTAATCTTGTTTGAAAGTTTTGGAAACAACAACAAACAAAAAAAGTTTGAAGGTTTGTAAGCTTTATGGACAGATCAGTTTATTTCCCCAAAATGCATTACCAGTGTTGAATTTCTCTGGATTGCCATTCTTTTCCTGTCATTCCAATTTGACTTCCTGTAGGTTGTGGCCATTTAAAATTCATGCTCACAAACTGAAAAGGAGCTTTTTCTTCAATTCAGAATTTTGCAGAACCCTGGTCAAAATACTGTCAATAGGGAAAGATTAATAAGGGGCAGTTATCCTGCTGTGAGAAACTGATCACCTTTCCTGAACTGTAAAACACAAAACCGGATAAACAACCGTTCTGCAGTACTCACGCAGAGGATCCATATTGCCCAGGTGTGTTGAAAAGAGCATCTTTTCGATAACAGAGCAGATGCAGACGTCAGGGTTTCCACAGCGCATTGTCGTCCCAAGGTAACAGTGTTGATTTCTTTTGCGTGAACCTGCCGGAGTGAGTCTTTGATGTCAGTCTGTTTGATTGGCAATATGTCAATAATGGACTAGGAGGAGTAACTCTCTGAACGTGGCCTGAATCGGGAGAGCCGGAGACAAATTAGTGTGTCCAATGGTTCTTTCCCTGAACGGAGGTTAGACAATCCTGGGGAGAAATCCCATAAGCGTCAACTGGGAGATTGACATCCGGATTAGACGGATGTGTTTTTTTTCTCTTCACCTTGCTGGTGTTCGGCGAAACATCTGAATGCTGAGGCTGATAAATAACAGAGCAGGAAAAACAGAGGGAGAGGGTAAATGAATATAAATTGATGTTTTGACAATGTCAGACTTTTTCCTCCACATTCTGCGTTGGTTTAAATCAAATATTCTGGATAGGGCACCAGTGTATTTGGGGAAAAAAAATCCCCCACAAGCTCTTCAATTTGTAGAATTTATTGGCTGGCTCCGCCCCCTTTCTTAACCCACAAAGACAGGAACTGACGAGACAACACTAATTATTTTTAATTTTGTAACTCCAGCATGAAATTTGTCGAAAAAAAAAGCCTATTTCTTAACAACAGTAAAGTGAAAAGCCCAGATTTCTTAATATGTTTAAAGTTTCGTGTCGCTGGGCGTCTTTCCAAACCCATTTCTACCGTAACGGCGTGCCAACCTCCCTCCAGCACAATAACATCACCGACCCCGTGATTGCTGACACATGAAAGCTCGGCAATAACCTGCCCCGTACTCCCTCTCTCATTCAGAGCGCAGTGAGATTCTGAGGCTGAGTTCACTGACCAAAGAAAAACATGCCTTCATTTTAACCTGAGAAATGCACAGGAAGGCCATGTTTGAATTACAATTCCCATGTCGCTTGAAAACGTGCAGAGAGAGCTGCAAGTATAACGAATGCCTCTGTCAACTGAATTGACGTTGAAATGATTATTACAAAAACATTTAACCATTTTAACACCTTGCTGATGTTTTATTTTTACAGTGGGAGCAGGACATTTCCAAAGGCATAAATCTGGACGTTAATTAAAGGCGTTTATTTGCGACCAAATGCTCGCTGTAGATGTGGAGGAACTTGGTGGTCCTTTAATTAGTGTTTAAAACTTACTTTTTAGTTTTAAGGTCAGCTTATTTCTCTGTGAAGATTTTTTGTTTGCTAGTGGTTGTTGCTGGTTGTAACCCATAAATTGGAAAAGTTATGAAAGTAAACATTTTTTGAATTTTACATTGCTGATTTTATTCTGTTTTCTAAAGACTGGTCAAAAATCATAATATGGTCCCTTTTGGCAGCCATAGTTTGTTACAGATGTAAAAGCAACTGTGTGTATAGACAGGGTAGTGAGGAGGCAGCACGATTGTGTGATTTATACAACAATTAAAAAAAAAAAAAAGAAGGTAATGTTAAAAAAACTAGACAGTTACTTTGTTGTTCCAAACAAAGCCACAGCAGTTGGTGGTGTTTCATTATTGAATTATTCTGTTGTTTAAAAGGGTCATTGGATGCAAAACTCATTTTTACATGTTGTTTGAACATAAATGTGTGTTGGCAGTGTGTGTACACAACCACTCTATAATGATAACAATCCATGCAGTGGTATTTTTGAAATCTTTATAAGTAATATCCCCTTTTTCAAATCAAGCCATTCTCAGCATCTTGTCTGTGTGATGTCACAAAAATCCAGGCCGCTCCCACGATAGCTGATTGACACGACTGTCTTACCTTAGGCTCACCCTAAATAAGCTGAGTGAGCTGAGAACAGTCCGACCACCATTGTTTTGACTCCGGACATTCCTGTCCAGGGCAAAGCAAGAATGTCTCAGATTAAGCGATATAGGTGTTTTGTTGTTGGATGTAATAATGAACATAGCAGTTGTCATTTACTCTCAACATCTGAGCTGCTGAAGATACAGAGGATTAACGTTACTTTCATTTTTAAAGGAAATTCGCCCGGCGATCTACCTAAATGCGTCTATGTTCGCGCAAATCATTCATGATCCAGCTTCACCTACAGCATAAGTGATTATAAGGGTTTTTTTTATGCAGGGTTATTTTTCTTTCTTAATATTGTGCTAGTTAGCCAGTTTCGTTGCTAAACGCAGCTAAATGCAGCTAAAGTAAACAGTAGCTACTGCTCGTCACGCCACAGAAGAGAGGGGCGGAGTGAGTAGAGCTCATTAGCATTTAAAGGAGAAGTCCACTTCCAGAACAAAAATTGACAGATAATGTACTCACCCCCTTGTTATCCAAGATGTTCATGTCTTTCTTTCTTCAGCTGTAAAGAAATTTTTTTTTTTTTTGAGAAAATCTTTCCAGGATTTTCCTCTATATAATGGACTGATATGGTGCCCCGATTTTGAACTTCCAAAATGCAGTTTAAATGCGGCTTCAAACGATCCCAAATGCAGTTGTAAACGATCCCAACCAAGGAAGACGGGTCTTATCTAGCAAAACAATTGGTTATTTTCATTTAAAAAATACAATTTAAATACATTTTAATTTCAAATGTTTATCTTGTCTCTCTCTAAACTCTGTGTGTTATGGTTCAAGACAGTTAGGGTATGTCGAAAAACTCCAATCATATTTTCTCCCTCTCCCTTTGAAAAATGATTTCAAAATCATTCTAAATCACTGCAGAAGTACCGATCCAGTCTTTGCAAAGTAAGCATGCAAAAAAGGTAAAAAAGCGATATAGGATTTTGAAGTTGAGGGAGAACATGAGATGGGAGTTTTTCGACATACCCTAACTGTCATGAACTGGAAAAAAAAACAGTTCAGGCAGAGCGAGACTAGATGAATTGTATTGTTTTTATGAAAATAACTGATCGTTTCGCTAGATAAGACCCTTTTTCCTTGGCTGGGATCGTTTGAAGCTGCATTTAAACTGCATTTTAGAAGTTCGCACTCTGGGCACCATATCAGTCCATTATATGGAAAAAAAAAACTTAATTTCTTCACGACTGAAGAAAGAAAGACAAGGGGTGAGTACATTATCTGTCAATTTTTGTTCTAGAAGTGGACTTCTCCTTTAAAGTCAAATGCAAAAAAACGGCTCGCTGAGAAAAGGGCTGATTTTGACATGGTAAAAAGGGCATTTCTTACACTACCACTGAGAAATTTTAACCAAAGTATTTTATAGACTTCTCATTAAGACCCAAAGGAATCATATCAAATTGTGGAAACTGGGCATCCGATGACACCTTTAACAAATCAGTTGAGTAAATGATTGAATGACATAGTCAAGAACACAAGTCCATTTCTTCATTCCTAAATAAATAAGCATCTTTGGTTGTATGCATGGTGTATGGCATAAAGTCACTTTTTTAGTTCCTGAATGAATGCTTTTGAATGAATTGGTTGCGTGATTGATTTAAGTATGACTGAGATTGTGGCTGTCATATGCTGTCAAATGCGGCTTTACCAAGCTCAATGGCTTTTGCCTAAGCTGTGCAATAAATAAAATGCTTTTGGCTATTTTAAAAGGAGGTGGGGCTGCTTGATATGTCCCATCGTGTCTTCCTGTTTCTGAAATTACGTCACCACATGGAATAACACTGCGTGTTTCAAAGCACTTCATTGGACCTTTAAGGACACTTTCTTGGATGCTAGGAAAAACAGTAATCTCTCTTAATTGAAGACATTTATATGTCAGTGATTTTTTTAACGTAATTTTAAAGTTTTAATTTAAAAATGTCACATACAACTGTCTTAGATGTGGCAGAGCTCCAGCTAAAATCTGTTACAAAGAATCTAATCCTTTCAAGCTATAACTAGTGCAAGTGCTGCCAAATGAACTCACTGATGGAATGTAAACAAATGTCCTCACAAATCTCAGATTTTAAAAGATTATACAACTACCCGGGTTCAGTTTTCCTGTTGTCAACACACAGAATTAGCAGTGTTCTAGAATGATTAAGGAGTTTTGGAAACACGCCTGTTGAATCTTCACTAGCGTCATGGTGCAAAGTCTTTTTATATACATCCATGAGAAAAAAACACACTAAATCATTTTTGATTTACGTATTAGCTGTAGTTTCATTTAATCCCACATCCTCATATCTGAACTATAATTTGTTTTTGTAACAGGTGATTAATAGCAATTATTAAGTATGCTGATACATTATGAGAAATTAGGAATTTGAACTTGAAGGAAGGAAATAAAACTCGATCCTTACATAATCTGACTGATTTTCAAACTGGAAGAAGGTTGAGGACTTCCCATTCTCATCAGCCTTTACTGTTTATTTTTCAGTGACCACAGCAGATGACTTTCCCTGAAATGTTTTTACTTTGGTTTAGAAAAAAAGTCCAAAAGCCCAAGTCGTGTGAATGATGGTAATCCAAAGTAAACAGACATGCTAATGAGTGTGAGGACAGAACTGGATATGCATTTGGAGTCCAGGAACAGATAATGAGATTTGGTTTAAGGAAATGGGTTGCACCTTGATTCATGCCCAGAACCTGGCTCGGGAAACACTTCTTACTTCTTAAGTCTGAGAACACATCCAAAAAGTATTAAAAAGAAAAATTACAGCTACACAGCTCTTAGAGGTTTTATTACTTAGTGAGAGAATGGTATTATTTACAGCGGTTAAAGACAAATGCAGGGAAATGTACTTTAAAGACTCGTCGAATACAGCACTGAGACCTAAACTTTGGTCTAATTAATTGTGTGCAATAAAAATTGTTACAACACGAATATTTAAAAAACTTGACAGCATATTCATTAAATGTTATGTTTTCTTTTAAAAACAGTCTACTTTAATGATGTCTTTTTAAGCTCCCTTTTTCACTTTCTAACTGTAGTTGTAGTAAAAAAAGTCCAACAAAGCGGGACACATTACGTCCACAGTATTTGAAAGGCTTGCATCATGGGTAAAAACACACACACAAAAAAACACAAAACTACCTGCAGAGTAGTCTGAATTATTGAACAATACTGCTTTATAACTGGAGACTTTATGGAGCTTTTTTTATTTGTGTTACATTAAATATCAACTGAATGTCATAATGTATAACCAAACATATATACATATATATACATTTTTCTAATATTTTGACATAACATTAGAACATTATTTTGTACCTTTTCCTCCTTAAAACATGTATAAAAAAGGGTTAAAGAAATAAAGGGTTTTCACGACACGTCATCAATCGGCCATATTGGCAGCACTGGATGTAAACAATGCCACTAAACTGAACGAAACTCATATTTGGCTGATTATTGCAGCTGAAAATTGTCAATTATTGTCATGTTTTGGACTGTACTAATCGGTCAGAGCGGCAAAAACATTTGGAGTACTGTAGACTGCCAAAAGTGATAACAAATCAAGGAGAAGATTGCAAAAAACTTTCTAAAGAACAAAGGACATTTGTGGTTCACCAAACTGAACCAGGATTTCCAGGGCAAGAATCTTGACAACATTTGTGTTTGTTCTTATCATTTCTGGGCAGGTAGAAATATTAGGCTAAATAGTGCTTGGCGATAAACCGGTTTGAATTACGCAAACAGTATGAATTTTTTTTTAAGAAACATTCATAGTGTGGTTAACTGAGAGGAGATCCCTGTTAACTGCATACACTTCTGACTAATGATTAGAAAACTATTAACAACACACTAATTCTTTAACTGGGTAAATAAACCAACTGTAAATGGGCGCTAATAGAAGCCAGAGATGCTGAAGACAGACGTATAGTAGCAGGCATTTTAAATACTGACCTGTGGGTGAGGGGTTTATATGAATGTATCTCTGAAGGGAACTGACTGTCTTCAGAAAAGTTTAGGTTGTATTTTCTTTCATCTTACCCTCATATAATGCATATTAATGTAGCATTTAAAAACACAGAGCTGCTTTGTTTACAGCGTTGTTTAACCAAGGAAACGCTGTATTGCTGCTGTTCCATAAGCGCTAGAGAGTGAATTTGCGTCTCATTCAGCCCCTCTGCTGTTTTTGTTTTTAACGCGATTAAAATATTTTAATGCAGTTAACGCATTGGCCCCGCCCCCAGACCTGTACATCATCATATATTTCATACAGTTGACAAATATGATGCAGGGCAACAACTCCATAATATGCCCTAAAATTCATGATATTGGTGCAAAAGATGTCCCTGTATGTGTTTTGTCTCATATTTATATATATCGCATATCACAGAATATCACATGGTCAGCAAGAGCAATATGACACGAGTGCTGATTTTGTCCCACTCTATCAAAAGCTAAAATGTGATAACAGTTCAGTAAATAAGAAGTTGATATTGTGTTAAATTTTAAATATAATATATTATGTTTTTGCTCAGTTTTGCAGAGAACATATTACCTTTGAAGACATAGGAGAATTGTTGCGTCTCAGAGCAACACAGCGGTGTTTAGTTTCTGAATGAATCCGTGTTTTGAACGAATCGTGTGAACCAATGATTCAAAGGCCCATCCATTCATAAAAAGAGTCATTTACTTTATTCCTGAATGAATCAGCCGTTTGAATGAACTGAATGAATAAATGAATGACTCATAAAGACATTTACCGCCACCAGATTTCATTTCGTATTTAGAGTGTCATTTCATGAAAATAAATAAATAAATAAATAACCCCGACCCAAAAAAAAAAAAAAAAAAAAATTGTCATCATTTTCTCACCCTCATGTTGTTTCAAACCTTTCTTTTGTGGAACATAAAAGAAGGTATTTTGAAGACTGTTGATAACAAAGCTGTCTTGGTTACCAATGACTTTCATTGTATAAACAAAAAATACTGAGATGTTTCTCAAATGATCTTCTTTTATGTTCCATAGTTTATGTTTAGCAGTTTATGTGTAATAAATGTTGAATCAAATAAAATATTTCTTTCTAAAGCTACAATTTGTAATATCTATACTTTCTCATTTAACACAAAAATAGCTTTAAATAATCTTTTGTGGGTATTTTCACAGTCAAATTTATTTTGCGATTAATTAGATTAATTAATCAAAACATCATGTAATTAATTAGATTCAAAATTTGCATCGACTGACAGCCCTAGTTCAGATATGTACCATAATGTCACAAAGGTCAGAATACTAGCATCCATTGGTGAGCAAGTGATGTAATGCTACATTTCTCCAAATATATTCTGTTAAAGAAACAAACTCATCTACATCTTGCATAGCCCAGGGGTGAGCAAATTTTCATTTCTGGGTGAACTATTCCTTTGAAAAGTTTTATAAAGAGACCGCCACATTTAAAATGACACTTCATTTAAGCGATATATAAAGAAACGTGTATGTGTGTGGTGGCCTCTGTGATTTTATAGAGCACCTGAGGTGTTCCCCAGCTCTGGGTTCACAAATGTTTCCACCAGTGACTTGATTTACAACGGCAGCAAAACCACATCAAATGAGCTGCCTCACAGCCAGCATTTCCATGACACCCAGTCTATGATATCACAGTGGCACAGGCGATATGACATCATCGGCTGGGTGTCATTCTGTGTCATTCACACAATGACCACCAACAGCTGTCAGACGTATCATAATGTTTTCAGTTTAAGAGCAACTACCTCTTCCTTGTTTTCTCCCTCCGTGTAAAGTCAGACCTCATCATCGTAAATGTGGTGACGTTTGTTCCACTGAAGTGTAAATCTTGTGTTTTATCTTGTTCTTTTTGAACAAGGCCCAAACTGTGGTGCTGGATCCCGGCCGCTCTCTCAGAACTGCAGTCCAATCCAGAGCGCTCATGTTTCATTTTAATTGGCAAATGGCAGAGTGGTGAACAGCAAACTTTTTACACAGCCTAAGTCATTTCCGTCGTCTGTTTGTGTTGGTGAGAAGAACAACCACGCACATAATGATGTGTTTGGTGTGTGTGTGAGAGAATGCACAACAGCGAAACCCTTAAAATACTATATATATTCAGCAGTCAAACAAAAACTAAACTACATTGATTTAAAAAATAACTTGTGTAGTTTTAGTGATAGATGACCAGTGTTGGGCACGTTACTTTTAAAAAAGTAATGAGTTATAGTTACTAGTTCTACTTCTCCACAAATAGTAACTGAATTAGTAACTGAGTTACATCATTATAAAAGTAACTAATTACCAGGAAAAGTAACTATTGTGTTACTTTTTTAAAAAAATGTTCAAATATGTCAAATAACTTGGATGCCCCCAATATTAAATATTGTAAATTAAAAAAACATTGTACACTATTTTAATATTGCTGTGGGACAATGTGAGAGACACCTTCCAGGGGCTAAATATCACATTATTGGGTTCGCTTCAACCCAGGGACATGAAAAACATCATTATAAGGAGAAAACAATGTGCTTTTGTAAAATAAATAAAATAAACAGGGTGCGCTCACTGCAGCCTCGGTCTCCATGACCTCTCTTTACAGACACGTCAATAAAACAACCTGAATCTCCACGAATACGTGCCTCACAGATATGAGAAATATATGTATAGAAAGCTTGAAATGTTTTAAAATTAAATGCTTTTAAATGAAGTAAGTCACATGGAAAGCATGACATGAAATATGCTCTGATGAAGTAATCCGTATGATTCCAACGTGAGCTCCAGTTTTTACTGTCTAAACTCCAGTAAATTTTAAACATCCGTGCGAGATGCGCGGACATGTAGCTAAATACCCACATCACCTCAGTAAACAAACATGAACATTCATCAAGTTCATCTTGTCTACTTTTCGTTTCTGGAAAAAGAGGCGCAGAGAGTTATAAGCCAAAATTTACCTCAGAAGAAGAACGCAATGCAAAAATTATAGTTAAGTTGCATTTTATTGTGAGTAACGGTAACGGCGTTGTAATGGGGGAAGCAGTAACTCGTTTGATTACTCGTTACTGAAAAAAGTAATGCTGTCAGTAATGCCACTTATTTATAACGCCGTTATTCCCATCACTGTATATGACTATGGGTTAAAGGGGCGGTTATTTAAAAAAATTTTCATGATTTTCCCACCTTTATTTCATTTTATATCCAAGGAGTTTGAATTTTTCCCCTTTGCATCCATTTTAAAATGAATCATTAGAATCAGAATCATTTTAAAATGAATCATGAATCTTTTTTTCGGGAAAGTTTGAATCAGTTTCTGTGAGGAATTTGATTTAAAATGAGGTTTTATAGGTTTTTATATTTGTTATGTGTTTAAATTATTATTATTTAGTTAAATTTTTGTATGTTTGTTGTTGTCTAAATGCTTTAAAACCATAACATTTGCAGCCACAATCTACTTAAATTGAAAGAAGTTAAATTACAGTAATTTCACAGATTTAGACTAACTCAAATAAATAAATTAGAAACTAGGAGAGTAATGTATTTAAAAAAAATACAATTAAATAATTTTATTTAATACATAAATTCAAATTAAAAACATAACAATAAACAGCAGCATTTAACTAAATATTTTCATGAATATTTGATTCATTTTTTTGAAGTGAAATGAGAGTTTTATTATTGGTTTTATTATTGATTACTGTCTTGGCTATCTCTAAGGTACTGCATTCAATGCAATATGACAAATATGCAATATGAAAAATAATAATGCAGCATGTTGTACTGATGAAAAGTAGGAACTACTTTCACGGATTAGATACTCTTCAACACTGATGGTCATTACCGTCAAACTCTACATAAAGGACATTCTGAATTAACCGTTCCTTTCAAATATGTATATTATAAAGCATGTGCAAAACATATAAAAGATATTATATTAGGTAATCATATTGCCATCTAAAAACAGAGGGAGAGAGGAAATCAGAAACATTACATATTTAAAAGGCTTATTTTTCCCCATAACACACCTTTCTCCCCATGTCATAATTATGCTCAGATCAGATAACGGCATTCTGTGTAGAAAAATAAAGTTTATCCCCGGCCTCAGTCACTTTGTTTATTATGATGTCATTCTGTGAGTGACATTTTTGGGGAATTTGGGATCGTTTTCTGCTTTCTTTGCAGATTTCATTAGACAAAACATTTTGTTAATGGAGGTTTTGAGTTGTTCAGCCTGTCAGCCGTTTCTCGTGGTTAATCTCCCTCTAATGCTAAAGATATTCAGCTCAGCCCTGATCACTTTTAAAGCCTTTTCTCACAGAGCTTCACTGATCTAATTAGACAATAACTGAAAGTATGTTTCTTGTATTTGCCTATATGTTCGAGTAAATGTGTGTGTGAGGGTTTCACAGAGAACTTAAATAGCCTGCCTGAGGTGCTGTGAGCCTCAGACATGTTTAACATGCCTGTTAACAGTCCAAACCATCAATCTAGGAGCAGATAACACGTCCAAATGTCCCACCATTTCAGAGAGAGAGAGAAAGAAGAAAGAAATGGAAGAAGTCTGAAGATTATGGGGTGATTTTGCTCATTTTTTTGCACACTTCAGTTCAGCACAAAAACCTTATTTGCACTTTTACCTGATGTCTTTTGTGAACTGGGTCTAAAATGACTGAACTTAGTGAATTCTCCTTTATGCGTTAGCAAAAATGACACTGATAAAATCAGGGATTCTGAAAGGATTGAGAAAAAGAGAGAACAAGAAAAAGGAAGAGAGGAGCATGATTAAAAGCCCATATGTCACCAGTTAAAGATTGGAGGCTACCAGTGCAAACGCAGGCCCGGATCATGAATGGCTTGCAGATTTCTGCTCTGGCTGTGCAGGATAAGTGCTGGGTTCACAAGGTGTTTAGTGGTGAGGCACGTCAGCCAAGTATGATCTTACTGGCTTCCCATGTTAATGTTCATTCAGGAAGGACCTTTATTGCCGAGCAGGAGGAGGGCTCCAGCCAGCTGTGAAAACACCATTAAAGAGGCTTTAGTACTCATTTCACGAATACTTAAAGTTTACTTATTGAAAAAAAAAGTGAAATTAATGGACTATGCCTGGGCTTTTCCGTATTGTTCGTCCACGGGCTTTGACTTCCAAGCGTATCCGCAGGGGCCTGGGACAGTCCTCTGTGTGCAAGCGTCCAGTGAAACTCAATCGCTAAGTTCCAAGAACACTGACTGTTTTATTTTTTCTGCTTTCCTTTTTTTTTGGAGAGGTGTTCTGGGATTGCCATTTGGCCAGTGAAAATTGCACATTCACTTTAGAGTGATTGTGATTTGAAATGAGGCTGTTAAGCAGGGAGATTGAGAGGTGAGGGGTCGCACCCGTAACAGGCCAGGAGAACCGCAGCAGGTCTGAGGGCAGTTGGTTTGTGTTAATGCTAATTGAGAAATCTATACTTGTACTGTAAGAGGAATAAAGAGTGTTCACATCTTTTATTGCAGACTATGAAAGTCATTCTGTCATCTTAAAGGGGTCATCGGATGCAAAACTTTTACATGTTGTTTGAACATAAATGTGTGTTGGCATTGTGTGTACACAACTACCCTATTATGATAAAAATTCACACAGTGATATTTTTGTAATCTTTATAAGAAATATCCCCTTTTTCAAATTCTCAGATTCTTGGCCGCTCCCAGGATAGTTGACTGACATGATTGTCTTACCTTAGACCCGCCCTGACTGAGCTGTGAACAGTCCGACCGCCATTGTGTCTTCTCTGGTGCAGGGGAAGACAAGAATGTCTCCAATTGAGTGATTGAGGTGTTCTGTTGTTGGATTTAATAATGATCATAGCAGTCATCATAGGCGATCTACATAAATGCGTCTATGTTCGCATGTATCATTCATGATACAGCAGAAGTGAGTATAAGAGTTTTTATGCAACTTTGCAGATCGCCTGTCACAGCTAAACATGGATAAATGCGACGGACCGGCTTGTCACACCACAGAAGAGAGGGGCGGGGTGATAGAGCATTATCTTTTGCATCAAATTCTTATATTTAATCAATAAAGTCAATTTAAATAGTAAGACATTTTAGACTGTTACCAAAGAAATAAAATTATCAACAAAATTCATCTTTTCAATGCAGAGGAAGCACAGACAGATGTATTACCCACTGTTTAATGCAGGGCATAAATGCATTAAATGCATAAATAATGTTTTGATATTTTAATACTAAACCGTTGAATGCTGATATCGTATTAAATTCAATTCAATTATTAAATTATTTAAAAAAAAAAAATTATAAGGGACTTTAAATTTGAAATTAAAAGCGCCAGTAGGGGGCACCATGTCACTATTAATAAATAAGTCATTGCGATTGAACCGAGTCATTCAAACCGTTGACTCATTCACGAAAGAAAAACCATCATGTTGTTCAGAGACGTAAAACATTTTTGTTGGCAAAATAGAGCAACAATAGGCAATAAGGTGTCTAAAACGTAACGTTAATAATTAACTTATAGTTTATTGAACTGTTGTATAAAATCAATATCACATTCGTGTCTTCGTGTGATATTGATTAACTATATGAAATTATATGAATATACATTTTCTGCCGCATACCTTGAATTTTGGTAACATTCTAAATGCATTTTATTAGACTGAATCACGTGGTGAAAGAACACGCTCTTAAATGAGCACAGTCAGTCTAGCTATTGTTTAAGCAATCATAACTCCTCTTATAATAAATGAAGCTGTCCATACACTGTATGATAAAAGAATCTCTTACTTACATCGTACTTTGTTGCTTATGAGGGAATTTGCCAGATTCAGTCTGAACAAGACTCGGGGTTTCAGCTGACTATTCTGAACGCCTCTGATTGGCCACTGCATTCTAAACTCAACAGAGTCGTGTGTAATTGGTTGTATTGAGCAACGCTGTAAAAACGCGCAAAAATAAAATATGATGTGACGTGAGCAGGTCTAAATTTAATACAGCAATGGAATCTTTTCATTTAATTTTAATTTTCACTAGTTGCATGTTTGAAGAATTATAGTTTTATTTAAAAAAAACAGTTAATCATTGAATCATTCACTGAAACGATTCCTTTAAAATCACAGATTAATTTTAAAACTAAATAAATGATTGACTCTATAAGCAAATCATTCAAACCTTCACTCAACCGATTTGTTCAAAACCAATGATTCATTCAGCAACGACAGCAACAGCAACCGCTGTGAGTTCCTCTGAGATCCTGAAATATTCAGTTGTGACTTTGTTTCATGTTATTTTCTTTGGCTTAGCAAAAACAGGAAGAAGCTGGCAGTTTTGTGACAAAAATGTAAGTTGCTCAATTTCAAGTTTTTGTTTATTCAACTGTTGTATACAAGCGTGGTATTTTTCCGAATGTCAACACGACTGTGATTACCTGTGCCTAAGCTCTTGCTTGTGTAATATTATTAAATATAGTAAAATCCTGGCAAGATGTGTCTACTCAAAGGGACGATTGTTTTACAGAAGTGTTTTAAATTCACTTTTTATAGCATACGTCAATTATTAATTCATCTAGTCAGCAAATATAGCAGTTTTATACTCAGGATTAAATATCTGTTTTCAATCAGCTGGTTACAGCAATAAGTACTAACTATTATGCAATTTTCAGACTTTTGTTCAGGAAGAAAATCTATATAGACTCACACACACTCTAAACTTCCACATCCCGATTTGTATGTCTAAAAAATAGCTTCGTTGCTTTGTTAAAGGCAGGGTGGGCTCTTTATGAATTAGGCACCAGAGTTTTGTATACACAATCAATCAACATGAAGAATATATTTATTTTGGAAATGCACTGCAAAAAAGAATGAAGGACCTGTCCGTTTCTCTCCAAGATATTCAACATAAAATATTTTGGATGGTAAATTCAGTTACACAAATTAACAAAAAACATATTACATGCCCATAAAAAGATAATGCTGTCTGATCTGAGCAGATTTGATTTGACTAGATGTGTTATGACAGGGGTTGAGAAATGAGAGAATAAAGCCAGAGGGGTAATGTAACCTGCTCCCACTGCCAAGAACCATTCCTGTGATATTCCGACAGCAAGAGCTATACTGGGGGAAAGGACAGCAGTGAGCATCCAGACCTGGGAACGGGCTTCTCACATCTGGAACATGTTAGGATATACTTCTTTATTGAGCCTCGGAATTCCAGCATTACATGAGGAACAATCCCACCCATGCACTTGACTGTACTCCCCTTTTTTCTATCGTTCCCTCCTTGAATACGTGCACACTTCTTCTCCTTAGCAGGACAGCTCGGGCCGAGTGAGGGATTTGTTTTTGTCCTGGTTCACTGACCTCTGTCCTGGATGAATGACCTGCTGGGCTTATGTGAGCTAGAGGGCATTCATGTATAAGTTTTAAATCACTGGCTTGGAGCTGAGGGACCGGGATGGTCAGAGTATCCGGGATCACTGATGCTCCTGGTTTATTGTAACGGGGTCTCCACACACTTCTGGCTCCATCTGTGCGTTACGGCTCCAAATGATGTGGGAATGATGGTCGGGCTGAAATTCCCTGAGTCCTTAGGGGCAGGAGGGGGAAATGCCCAATGGCATTGTGGGATATTCAAAAAGCCAAGAGCAGGTTCTGTATTTTGATTTGCAATGGCAGACGGTCCCCAAGGCTTGAGTGGAAGGGTCATATATTACTCCGCTATCATATCAGCAAGCCTGCATTTCCATGTGGATTTCCAATATGTTCAGTACTGCTGACAAATACATGCATGATATTTTACGGCCTGTCAGAAAATGGTACATACTGTTTTGTGTGTGGTTGCGTTAGATAGAAGGAGAGAAGTTTTTACCGTGTCCACAGGAAGATGTTGGTTTATCCACAGCAATGTATCTGTTGCAATAATTCTGAACACAGTTATAGTATACAGTTACACTTACCTATTCATGGTTACACCAAATGTGTACAACATTGCAGTGCTTTATTCATGATGTGAGATTTGGTTTGATCATTATATCTTTAGAGGAGAAGAGCGGTTTGGCTATTTGTAAAGTCTTGGCTACAAAAAAAAAGTATATTTGTATAAATTACCCATAATTTTCACAGTTATTTCCCAGAAAAATAATGCAGTTTATTGAGTGTACTTTGACCTTTTGACCCCAACTGCGGCGCATGCTGTCACAGTGGAACCTGCCATTAAACAGCTTATAGGCCTCTCAGGAAAATAGTTTAGGAATCACAAATAGTTAATAAAGCTAAAATATAAAAGCCAACATATTTTGGCTAACAAATATGGTCAAAAATAAATGTTATAAATTGATAACGTTTTAAAACACATATGTAAGGCCCTATGATTCCGCGATTTACTGTATTGAATTTACTGTATAACATGGAATGTCACGGAATTTGCAGATTTTGGATGAATAAATCAAACATAGGTCAGTACACTTCGATCAAAATGCTACATGGACTAATGTCTGTGAATATTAGGCCGCAAAATACTATTTGAATATTACATTATATCTCTATGTAAATGTATAGTACAGATGTGCGGTTTCGTTAACTACACACATACTGAAGCGCACGTGACATTTGTGGTGTTTTCAGCTTCTGCTGCCTCAATATACATGTATGACTATACATGAACACATAAATATAACCTCTACAACTGCTCTGAGAGCAACTTCATGAGTATTTTACCGTTTCTTGTGAGAAAAACCGAAACTACCATCATATCATATACAAACAGAAACCCATCAAAATAAATGTTCGGTTTAACTTGAAGAAACTGTGACAGAAATATATTACTTAATGTAATGATAGTACTACTACTAATAATAATCCAAACATTATTTAGGTAATATTTACCAGAAAAATCATTTACCAGAATTTTTTTACCAGAAAAATTAAAATACACAACACAGTATATTTTTTAAAAAAGGAATAAAGTAATAAAACAGTAAATTAGTCTTTTTTATATATATAAAAGTAATTTATTTAGTGATGATTTTGATTATTAAAATTGAATGAAACCAACCAAATGGAATTTAGAAAAATTATGGAAATTGGTAAAAATAAAACTCAATTTGGGAAAAAAAATATTTTTTTCCATAGGGCCTTCAACTTTTTTTTTTTTTTTCATTTAATAAATCACTGTTAAATTGTTAAAGTTTCATGGGACAACTTGGTCTGATGTGACATGGTTAAAATTTTAACCTTTTGGTTAAAATTTTGCTAAATTATTAGACTTTGGACTAAAAACTGTAGTTACAGTCATTTACGAGAACATGCATATACAGTCAAACCAAAAATTATTCAGACACCATATATAATTTTTGATATTCTTTTGACTTTTTGGTTGTTTGTAATCCATTACATGCCTTTCCATCAAAGTTATATGACATTATCAAGATGAATTAGTTCTGACACAGTTTAAATCTAAATTCTTTATTAACATTGTCTAAACTATAGTAAATTAACTCTAATAATGTGAGAAACGTTGAAGGTGTCTGAATAAATTTCGGGTTGACTGTATAATTACATACATGGGTCAAATATGCAACACCCCATTTTGCTCTCTGCATCAAATTAAATTTACAAAAATGACTTCATTTATGTAGAATAAGGTGTTTATTGTAAATAAAGTGATTTAATATTTCAATTAACTTTTAACTAAATGTGGGTGAAATAATGTTCCATCGTTATTTAGCACATATTTATGTAAAAATGAAACAACATAAATATACTGACCTATAATGAGACAGATGGGTAAAACCTAGTGGTTTAAAGGATCATGGCAAAGATTGGTGAAAACTTAAAATTACATTGTGATTCTTATAGGCTTTTAATGTCATAATGATTCTGTTCTAAATATTACTGACAAGATTTTTTTGTTATATGAACTATTATTAAACTAAATGCCATTTTTGTGGGTGTCTTCTTAAAAAATGTATAATAATGATTATTTTTTGCTCATTAAAATCAAACAGGGCCCATTCTACTGAAAAACAAAACAAAGCTGTATTAAACTTTTATTGTTTTGATGCTCTCTCGTCTTTGACCCACATACAGTAAATATATATTTCACAGTGTAGTGAAAGGCATCGTGAATGCATGATAAATACATCGAAATTTCATCACAGAACGTTCAGCTCTACTGTGATTGACCCTTGAGATGAATGCTATCTAGAATCACTTTCACATTCTTTTGTCAATGAAAGATAAATCCCCAACCGAGTCCATAACTGAAGCGTTTTCCATTTATTGTTCTGTGATATTTCTGGCTTAGTGCTTTGGCATTTGCAGCATCTCTATAAAACTTGACCGGTTGATGTTACACTGCTGATTTATGGGAAATGATGAACTTGATTGCTCGGAGCTGATGTGATTTTCTCATGCACCTTTCGCTCGCAACAGAACGCACAGCAGGAGACGTGCACGAAAATGAAATTAGGAAAGTTAAATGACTTAGGGCAGTAATCGGCCATAAACCACTTGAGTAAGCTCAGCAATTAGGTTTAATGTTGTCAATATCACCGGCGAACTTATGCAGCTGACTTCGTTTGTAAAATAACATTCTTTGCTCTTGCAAGACAGAGCCAGTAGCTATTTTAATATGTGTGTGTGTTCTGAACGCTAGTCTAGATGTCGATTTTCTTTTTCAGTCATATTTTCTTTGCACAGAACACACAATTCCTTCTATTCAGTTAAGAATTTATGCATAATTATGTAATGAATCAATGTGCATTGCATCAGCATTCATGAGCACATCATGTCTTGCAGAACATTATTTTGACTAATTTTGTAGTTAGCCTGCACTGCACACAAGTGTACAAAGACCTTGATCGTGATGTTTTATGCTGCAGAGAAGTCTTTGTTCCTCTTACCACCTAAGATGTCCGGAGACGACTGAATCAAACATGAACACATTGTCACAGATCGCTCCGCCTTCAGTGGTCCTCGCTGACAAAAGACAAATGTTCTTTAATGTTGCCCAGTGATACGGCAACCCTTATCTCCTCTTTCCTCCTCTGCCAGAAGCTGTGTTCATTGATAACGGTGACATCACTTCCTCTTACATGAGTGATCTTGACCTGGGATTTCCTGTGTGAAGGCCTGTGGTTTCCCAGAGAAAATGTAGGCCCTTTTAAATTCTTTTACAATTAATAAGCACTATTACATCTTAAAATAACTATTCTCCAGCACTGAGATTTTTTTCCATAAGCTTGTTGTGTGAAATGGGCTTGTTGATTTTGAGGTAACTAACATGTATTTGCACATATATTCTGAATTTGAAACAAAAAACTATGATTTTACTTTTAATGAGCATGACTAAACTTTCAAATTAGTGTTGAATGAATATTATTTATGATGAAAAAGCACCCAAAATGTGGATGTAACTAACAATAATAATTATGTACTTGATCTTTTTTGAAATGCCACAAGTTTTTTCATAAATAAGTAATGCTTTTAATACATTTTCAATATATTTTTCATGTGAGGCACTATATATATATATATATATATATATATATTTTTTTTTTTTTTGTAGTTTCCATTTTTGTGTTTTTGTTATTTCTATATTTTCTATTTTTGTAACTTATATTTAATAAAATAATAATAATCAAAGAAAAAAAATATGTTTTATGCCTAGAAGAAGCACATTTTCCATATAAGGGAGCTTTAACCCCCCTGCTGGCAACTCAGTAATGAATTATTCTTGACTTTTATTCTTGAATTATTGGACTTTTGACTAAAAACTGTAGTTACAGTCATTTGCAAGAACATACATATACAGTCAAAAAATTATTGAGACACCAGATATAATTTTTGATATTTTTTACTGGTGGGTACAGGACACTATAGTTCATTTTTGTAAGTGAGGGTAGCAAAATAAAGTAAACGGTGACACATTATACCCAAAAATTCATACAGTAGACTACCAGTAAAACTGATAAAAATTTGGGACCAAAAGTTATTCAGACACTTTGACCTGACCATGTTTTTACTTGACCAAGTGTTTTTTCTTTAATTGCTAGTGCGACCTCTTTCTGTTCTGACACAATTTAACTTTGAGTTCTTGTCATATTATATCTTGTCAACAGTGATTTTAATTTTAATGAGCATAACTAAACTTTCAAATTAGTGTTAAATGAGTATAGTTTATGATGAAAAAGCACCCAAAATGTTGATGTAACTAATAATAATACAGATGTACTTGATATTTTTTGAAATGCCACAAGTTTTTGAAATAAAAACTGAATTATTCCTTAATTTTAAGAAAAAAATAACAGTGAAAATTATATCCTGATGACTTATGCTTAGTTATAATTTGAAGATGTAAGTGAGAAAGTGAGAGACCTTGCCATAATGTGACAGAGAAAAAAAAAAGACCCAATGAGTCTCTGAGGAGAGGTCAGGAAAAGGAAAATAAAGCTTTGTGCACACATTGACCTCTCAGATAAAGATCAGCCTGAACAGTGTTTTAATCTATTTTCTCTTCTGTGCACAATTAGCGCTGTAGCAGAAAGCCGTCCACCTCTATTCCCAGTCTGGGCCGTGTGTGACGAAGCTACACTAAGAGGTGAAGAGCTCGTCTAATGCCCCGAGTGTTTTTCAAAGGTCACGTTTGCACTATTAAAATCATTTCATTTGTGTAGGTATGCTCAAGTCCCTCAGAATCAGACATGTAGGTGTCATTTAATTGCTAAGGCGATCACTATTACTTTGGCTAAGGGATTTGAATAGGCCTATTATCATAAATAACATCTTGGCTATGAGTTGTTAGCAGACTCAAGCCGGAGATGAAGAATGGCATTCACAAAAGAAACTCTGAAACAAACTTTGAAATATAAACTTTAAAGGGTTAGTTCCCTTCCAGAATAAAAATTTCCTGATAATTTACTCACCTCCATGTCATCCAAGATGTTCATGCCTTTCTTCAGTTGAAAAGAAATTGAGGTTTTTAAAGGAAAACATTCCAGAAATGTTCTCCATGTAGTGGAATTCAATGGGGATTAGCAAATTGAAGGTCTAAACTGCAGTTTCAGTGCAGCTTCAAAGGGCTCTACACGGTTCCAGCCGAGGAATAAGTGTCTTATCTAGTGAAACGATTTTCTAAAAAAAAAAAATAAAATTGTATAATTTTTAACCACAAATGCTTATCTTTAACTAGCTCTGCGTTGCACGTCTATGACTTCATGCATTACGTGATCACGTTGAAAAAGTGTGGTTACTTCTTCGTCTGTCTACTTCGGTTCATAAAAGTAGCGTAGGGCAAAAAACTCCATCCCTTTTTCTACTTACCAACTTCAAAATTGTCCGACATTGTTGTTTTACCTTGTTTTGTAAAGAGCGTTTGACTTTCTTTGCACGGTCGCTTTGTAATCACTAGGTCAGTACATCTGCCTACATCACGCTTGACTTTTCCAATATGAATACATAATGCAAGACGAGCACTTGTGGTTAAAAAGAATTAGAATTTTTTTTTAGAAAACGACGTTTGCTAGATAAGACCCTTATTCCTTGGCTGTGATCATGTAGAGCCCTTTAAAGCTGCATTGAAACTGCAGTTTGGACATTCAACTCGTCCAGTCCACTATTTGGAGAAAAATGAATGTCTTTTCAACTAAAGAAAGAAAGACATGAACATCTTGGATGACATGGGGGTGAGTAAATTATCAGGAAATTTTTATTCTGAAAGTGAACTAATCCTTTAATACAGTCTGTCAAAAATGTAGCTTCCTTATGAGTGAGTGCAACAATTTATTTATTTATTGTACATATGGAAAATTGCCTGTTGCTCCCTCACATCAAATTTCAACATACATATTTGTAGGGCCCAATGATTTCCGCGATGCGGAAAACGCGGACGGAATCGCGAGATCCAGTCATAAAAACGGAATTTACTGAATAACGCGGAATGTCACGGTATTTGTCAAAGTTTGAATGAATTATCAAAAGTAGCTCATTACACTTAAATCAAACCGCACAATAGACTAGTATCTGTAAATATTGCACCGCAAAAATACCATTTAAATGTGAATCCTGCATGTCCTGCATGTCTGTTTTAATGAATGGAGCAGACGAGCGGTTTTGTTTACACACTGAAGCGCACGTGACGCTGGCGGTGATTTCAGCATTTGACCGTTCCATTTTAGGAAAACTAGCGTCATATCACATACACACACAAATGTAAAGGTAGACACGGCAACCCGTCAAAATAAAAGTCATCTTTAACTTGAAGACATTGTGCCAGAAATATATTACTACTATTACTACTACTACTACTACTAAAATGAAACAAACATTATTTTTAAGGGTATAATCACTCAACATTTCTTCCATGTTTTAATTTTAATAGTAAATTCCCCTTTTTTTGCCAAAAAAGTTTGCTTAAATTTCAATAATTAAAAGATAAATTAAATTAATGTTTTATGCCTTCATTTGATAACCAGAACATTTTAAATACACAACACAGAAAACAAAAACAAAAAAAAACTTTCATAAGGCTATTTTAAGAATAAATTTGAATAAATTAAGTATGCATTCAAATAATTAGGCACGCTAAAACACAGAATTTGATAACAATAAAACATATGGTGAGAAAAAATAAAACATTTCATATGACCCTAAAGGTCATTTTTGTTAATCCTTTATTAAATTGATGTGAAATTGTATAAGTTTCATGATTTTAATTAATTAGACATACTCTTTAATTAATAAAATTTCATTTAACCATTAAAAAGGAGTTGATATAAATTAAAACAGAACAAAACGGAATCCAGAAAAATGAAAACAGAAAAAAAAGGAATTTTGAAAAAAATAAATAAAACAGATTTCATAGGGCCCTATATTTGTTTAGAACTGTTTGTAAACTGTGCATATTTCTCTCCTGATTCAGGCAGAATTAAATCATTGAGGGCTTAAATCATTGTAAAGATGAATTTGTTTTCAACAAACACACTTTCAGTGCATTCAGGATTACTTGTGGATAATTGTGATGTTCTTATCAGCTACTTGGACTCACGGCACCCATTTACTGCAGAGGATCCAATGATGAGGATCTTGGATGAAGAAACAACCTTATCTACTTCTTGATCCATCTTGAATCACCCAAGGGTGAGTACATTTTAAAGGGGTCATCGGATTCAAAATTCACTTTTACATGTTGTTTGAACATAAATATGTGTTGGCACATCCACCCAGTGGGTTGATTTAAAAAAAAAAAAAACCTTTAAATCATAACTTCTGTCTCAAATCAAGCCATTCTCAGATTTTTGGCTGTGTGACGTCACACAGACCAAGGTCGCTGAAAATTGTCCTCCATTGTTTCAACAGTGGAGCAGGAGTACACAAGAATGGCTCCTGAGCGATTGGGGTGTTTTGTTTTTGGATGTAATAATGATAGCAGTCGTCATTTACTCCTGACATCTGAGCTGCTGAAGACGCAGAGGATTACTTTCATTTTTGAAGGGAATGCCCCCCCGATATTCCTAAATGCGTCTATGTTCATGTGAATCATTCGTGATCCAGCTTCACCTACAGAAGAAGTGAGTATAAGGGTTGTTTATGAATCTTTGCAAATCGCCTTTTCTAATAATGTGCTAGTTAGCAAGTTCCGTGGCTAAATGTGGCTAAAGAGAGGGGTGGGGTGAGCAGAGCTCATTAGCATTTAAAGGGACGTGCACTAAAACGACCCGCTGTGAACAGAGCTGTTTCTGACAAGGTAAAAATGGTGTTGTTTTACACTAACATTGAGAAATCTTAACCAAAGTACATTATAGACTTTTCATTATGACCCACAAGAATCATATCAACTTGTGGAAAATGTATATCTGATGACCCCTTTAAGCGAACTATTTCTTTAACATAAATAATAACATTGTTTGATCATTTTTTATCCAATTAGATTGTCTTTGCAGTTATTCTCGCATTAGTTCTTTCATATTCATCTTCTATTCTTCACATAATATCGACAATCACAGCCTTGTCTAATTTGAGGCAGGACAGGTTTGCAAATAACTCACCAGCCTTCATTTGAACGATCCTTGTGATCAATAAATTAAATGTGCTACAACATTTAATCACATCTCAATTATAGTTTACTTCAAAGACTTATTTGAGCAAGTCCAAATGACCAACAGATCCTATTTCATTTCATTGCAACCTAGGCGTGCTCTGCGGAGAAAATCACTAAAACGGCTCCTTCGTTGAGAGCCGGTCTGATTAGATTGCAGCTCCCCCCCTCTATTTCTCAGCAGATGAGTATAAGTTTGATCTGTGCTAATTGATACATCCTAGTCCTGCGCCTGTACGCGAGGAGCCTATACCTTGGGCCAATTTAACTGTTCCACTGACTGAGTTTTAATTGAGTCCACATTAAAATTTACTTATAAAATAATAATGGGCTTCCATGCAAATGATCCCACCCCAATATTGCCACGGCCGGATTTGCATATCCACAAGCAGCAAGGGAGTTCAGAAATCAATATAGATGATTAATAATATATTGGGCCACAGGAATAATTAAATTCAATTCATGCAGGAACTCACTCAGGCTTGGCAAACGAAAGGTGCCGTTTGCCACACATTAATTTAACACAAGTTGCCGGGATTGCGGTTTCAATTACCGGATTGAAATAATAAGGTGTGTTAAAAATTACACTTTCAAATATATGTTATTTCATTTCATTTGACTGAATACATTTAGGGATTAATCCCCCTTTCTTTCCGCATTAACATATTGCAGTAAATTGCTGAATGAAATTGCTCCTTACAGTCGGGCGTTCCCATTTGAATATGTGCAGATCGTATCAGTTGGGCTTAAATAATCAACATCTGCTCTGTTTCACTCTGCAGAGCGCTGCCCCGGTTTCAACATACACTCAATAATGTACTGTACAATAAATAATTTCGGGCCTTGAAGTTTGTGCGTAAATAACACAGCTTTAATCATTCATGGATTGACCAACTTTTTTTTATCTCGCTTAAATGAGACAATTTGGCAGGATTTCATCAACTGCTTTTTTATGACAGTCTTGGGGAGCCGGGATTCTCTGTAGAGTGATTTGGCTGTAGTGCGTTCTTCACTGGTAAACCCCATTATAGGATTATAATGTCCTAGATTATTATCATGATTCTGTTAACAACTTTTTGCGATATTAGCGTTAAGCCGAAAACGATTCGGAGGAGCTCGGTCGCTTTAATGAACGTTCTGCAGGTGGCTGCTAAAACCATTTACCATCTTTGTAACCTGTTTACCCACAATTCTCCCGTCTCCACCAAAGGGACCCCCTGTCATTGTCTGCATTCGCACATTACCATTTCATCTAAAAAACAAACATCTCTCTCTCCTGTGTTTTTTTTTTAACGACAACCTCGCATCCCATCAGAATTCGGTTTGCATAATGAATTAATCGCATGCATTTGAATCTCCTCAGCGATTCGGCCTGATCATCTTGAACTGCCGACATGAAATTATGGACATTATGTTTTCTGCAACCTTGTACATCTTGGGCATTGCCCAGGCATTGTCAACAATGCCCAGATTTTTGGTCTTTGCCCGTAATGAATGCACTCCAATATGTAATGACTGAGTAATCACATTATCTGCTGCATCTAGTTTGTGCTGCCTGAGATATGCATCTGTGGCTCGGCGGTAATTGCCAGGCAGAGAGAAGGAGGAGGAGGAGGATATATGCCCTCACAGGGGAGATGCACCGCAAATGATTATGCTGAATTGTTTTTGCAACAGGAGTGTCCGGCGTAATAAAGTTAATGATGTTGAAAGACATGGGTGAAAAAAATCTATTAAAATGCAGATGTTTCCCTCTTTTCCCAGGGATTGTGTGACACTGTTGGCATGACACCCATGAGTGCAGCAGAGAAAAACTGGATTTTACACTTTGGATTAACCTCAGGTTATCTTTTCTGATTGTTTTATATAGATTTGATCCCTACCCAAGTTAAGAGTTTACTCAATAATTCCTACCCATTTGTTTAGTGTAATGTCATTCAACTGTTCATTGCAATAGTTCTTATTTCCTTTTTTATTCATACCAAAACTTTTTTTGGTATATTTATTATTTAGAAATATATAAATGCAGTATTTTATAATGACTTATACTACGGAGCTGTTGAATGCTTGAATCTGATTGGCTGGCGAACGTTCTAAGGTGTGCAGTTATTTTCAGGGAGACGCACGGCAAAAGTAGTTCCAGGCAGGTCTTGACCGCATTACGTGTTCATATCACTTCGCCAAATGATTTCAGTTATTTCAAAGGTCCACACTGACTAAAACAGCAAAATAACCAAAACACACAATGACACTGGCCAAACAAATACAGTAAAAATTAGAAAAAAAATGACAATTATTTTCATGTTTTTGCCACACAATAATGTTTTATTATGTACGGAAAGCATGCTTTATTTATCTTGCTCTCTCTCCCTTACTAATGGACACACATACAGTACAGACGCATACTCGCACAGAAATGTGTTGGAATTGGAATTGCTTTCAGAATGATTTTTTTCAGCTGATGAATGACAAAAACATTGACACCCAGTCAGAATCAATCCTGATAGAACAAGCTCGAGAATTTAAAGTGGCAGACCAGTGTGTGCTAAACTGACGATGTCATCCACTGGTGTAAACACTAACATAGTTATCTTTATAGTTATTGTTCTTGGTGTAAATGGGCCTTTAGTCTACTATCAATGGCTCAACCCTACATTATTAAGTCTAAAATGACGTCTTGGAATAAGTGACGGAGGTGTTGAATGACATGCGTAAGAAATTAATCCTACTCACAAGAGTGTTTTAAGGACAAAAACCTGACGAATACCTTTAAATACAACATCTGAACAATATTTCAGGTGTGGTAAACGTTGGATAAGCAGTATAATTCCGTATAATGGTATAACGGTATAACTCACATCAGCTTCACATTATGGCTGCATCACTACCTCAAGTGTGCATTATTTTCTAATAATTCAACAGCCCCTCGTCAATTATTCCTTACATATTTCTTAACCCTTTAACTGTCACTCCCTATCTTGAACATAGACATGAAAATGCACTATCCAAAGTTAAATTTTTATAACTCATGAACGAAAACATTTTGCAATATGATTTTGATGTACATTTCCATGGTAATGCAATGTCTGATTTTAAAATGGCTTTCAAAGGATGATGTATAAGATTTTAAGTTTTCAGTTGATATATAATTTCTTAAGATTTATATTGCGTGATAGGTAAAAAGGCAACGAAGAAAGTCTTTTTGTGACAGAGGTCAGAACTCCTGTTATGACGTAGGTTTTTGAGGTGCACTTTTGTCATAAATTAATCTATTACTTTTCCTACATAATTTGTAACACAAAAGAGTGGTAAAATATCTATATAGGAGTCTTAGACCTTCCCAACGATATATGGTTTGTCATGATTAGATTAGGATTTATATGTAATATGGTGAACTCATGTGTCCCACAGAGGGGACGGTGACAGTTAAAGGGTTAATTTATATATACATTATACGTGTAGAACTGTATACTCATACAGGTTGGCATCAGGTTGAATACATAATGACAGAATTTTCATTTTTGGGTGAACTATTACTTTAAGGTCTGTCTGATATCATTAGGGATATTGATTAAAAATCAACAGATTTTCAGTGTTGATATCCTTTAGAAGGTTATGCATAGCTATTAAGTTCTTCTGGTGTTTAGGAATAATATTATTTATCCCAGATTCTCATTATTACTTGGCAGTAACTGGATGGGCAAAGTTTCTTAAATAAGAACAGGCATGTAGCTACATGTGGACACTCAGTTTCAAGTTAAAGTGCTTGTTGTTGTGACATCACAGCTATGAGGTTTTCTGAAGAACCTGCTTTTGTAGTTTAGTTTCCATAAAAGGTTTTGGTGAACTGGAAAGGGAATTTTGCAGAAGAGATGTTTTCCACAATAAGGCTCCTTTCAGATTTACAGCTGAAACATTTGCTCCGTTCATCATTTGTTACGGAATCTGTTTCTCGTGTCTCAGGTTTTCAATCCCACATTTAGGGTCAGAAAATTCCCAAACAATCCCCTAAACATTAACAACCATGCCTCTTTTCGTTTCAGGTATCCTGCACTTCTGGATACAACAATTACAGTTTCACACTCCACGTAAGGTAACGCTTAGCCCACCCTTAGTGACTTGCTGCCACCTAGAATTCGTTTGCATTTGACATCCTGTCATACAGTATCACTCGGTACTGTCTCGTTCCACAGCTCTCGTGCTTTTTGTTTTCATGTTTAATTATATGGCTTCTGTGATTACCAGGTAAAACAAATTATGCGCTCCTCTGGCAGCAGATAAATCTTGGTTTCAATTTGCCGTAATGACCCGTGTAATTTTTAAGCTGTGCCTACATACCCGCTCTTTTAACGGGCATCATTAGTGGGCCGGTGTATTAGATATACATTTCTGTGGCTTAATTTGGTCTCTCAGGAGCACTTGTAAGGATGCAGCTGCTTCTGCACTGCTACACGACGCCCTTAATTTATTTATTTTAAATGCTGTGATTAATTGAGTTCTTGAGGAATGCGAGACATCCACGCTGCTGAGGTCAGAGCCTCCTCCGTATCTGCGAATTTCATGAGAAAAGCAAAAAAAAAAAAAAAAGTAATAGATACAAAGGAAAAAACTCCCAGCACAGTCTGTGCAGTGAATTATCCAGGGGGAGCCCAGCAGAAAGGAGGGGAGAGTCAGGTTCACGCTTGCCGTGAGGATCTCACTAGTGCAGCCGTATATCCTACTATCACCTTCATTAATCCTTTAGACACCATAACCAGACTTTGTCAGGCTGTACTGTATAAGGAGACTGTTTCATTGATTATACAAGCATAGGAAACAGTTAGAACCGATTAGGAAATTGCTGAGGGTTATTTTAAATTTTGTTATATGCAGTTGAAAAAGTATTTTTCTCAACAATTCTAAAGCTATGGCATTTTCATATGCTTTGTAAAGTGTTCCTCTAGCCCCCCATTTAAAAGCTTCTATTGACTTCTACTGTTTTAAATTAAAGATGCTGTAAGCAATTTATTTTTTTAGTGAATGCATAAAATGCCTAAAACCTGATAGATCACTGAAATAGGTGTCCTGAGAAATCATAGCTGTCTTTGTGGCAGCCCTAGGCTCTGTAAACAGCACAAAAGACTTAGCGGAGCATTTTATTTTTATTTCATTTATTCATTTATTAATTTTTAGCCAATCTGAAACACTGTCTTGTCAGTGATTTTATGTTTGGTTTGTTGACATGTTAGATCAAAATTGTACTGAGAGTGTGTGTGGTTGATGTGAGTAAAATGGTGGGTGTTTTTTATAATGTAAGCTGTGTATAGATAATGTTTAATTTTTAAGAAAGTCTATTAGGCTCATTTTATTTGCTTTGTTTGATCAAAAATACACTAAAAGTAATAATGTAAAATCTTATTACAATTTAATACAACTGCTTTTTATTTAAATATATTGTAAAATGTAACTTATTACTGCACTGATAAAAATGAATCTGTGGTGAAGTAAATACTACAGAAAAAACATTAAAAAGTTACTTTAGGCAATAATTAAAAAATATTCTATATTAGTATTCAATTCGAGCTTGTAGAAATTAAAGCGTAAATATCAACATTATAAAACTGAGTAAAACCTACTTAAATTTTCTGAAACTGGTGTTCCCATCATGCACTGGGGATAATGAATAATTAATAAGGTTATTTTTTTTGCTGTGTTCCAGCTCTATTTAAAATGTTTTTTTTATTAATGCTTTTGTTGTTAGGTTTAGTAGCTTGTGATTTTGTTACATTTGGAGTTCAATTTTTATTCAAAAGCACACATTCAAACTCAAAATCGTAAAAATTACTCAAACTTTCAGTGGCCAAACAAAAGTTAATTGTTTTTTTTTTATTTATTTACTTAAGTAAATAGATTTTACTTAATTCTCTATGTAAAATTAAATGTAATTATGTAATATTTACTTCATTTCTTTTTAAATAAGTTCAATAGTAAGTTTCACTCGACAATAACAGGTAAATTGTACAGAGCTGTAGCAGTAAAATTTACTTAAAATGTCTTTGCAATGCAAATTATTAGGAAGATTTTGTCAAGTGAATCCTACAAGGTATTTTTCCGGTATGTGATGGCAAAGCTGGATAATATGCAGATTTGATGTTCAAGAAATATTTCTTATTTTCATCAATCTTAAAAAAAGTTCTGCCCATTAATAGTTTTTGTAAAAACTGATGCATTGCTTCTCAAAATAAAAAACCTTTGGAAAAAATCATAAAAAGAATGCAGTCTGCAAGCATTATGGAAGTCATGAAAATACAACTTGTTTTATGTTGAGAATTTGTGTTGTGATTGGTTGCATGGTTAGGACATAATGTAAATATAAACCTTTTGGATTTCTAGTTCTAAATTACTAATTATTCAGTGCTTTTATGAATCATTTTTGCTAGACATTTTTTCATGAATGTGGCCTTTGCAAGCACAGACGCAAATGTGCGTTCAGCTAGAACTCAGATTTTGCATTTGAAGTAACCCTGCCTTATGTTTCAACTAAAGATGACAAGTTGCTAGCAATATTCTTTATGTATGAAGTCAGCTTTATATCATAACACATGTCTCCATATATAACTCTTACAGCCAATGACCTGTTAAACATCTGGAGCGGTTCAGAGAGCACTACTTCATTGAGAATTTCTCTCTTTCTCTCTGTAGGCCCTCTACAGTTTGTCACTGGTTTAACACATGCCCTTTCTCCATATCTATACATACATCCATCCACCTCCTCTTCCCTCGCTTGCTCCCTGCTTGTGTCCAGAGAAAGAAACGCTCACCGACAGATCTCACACCCGTAGCGCTGCAGGCAGTTTCGCTCGTTCTCTCTCTCTCTCTCTGGACAGAAAAGTCCTGCCTGTGTGAGGAGGTTCCGTTGGGAGCGCCGGCTTTGGACGCAGGCCCAGATCAATGTGACCTAAATTCAAATGCGAATTAGAAGGCTGTCAGTGGGAAAGGACACTCTGCAAATGAGCTCAGACAGTGCGGGGCCCCTCGGGGGCCCGTTGAACCTGGGCCTCACCCCGCCTCGGCGTTTTAATAAGTTCCAAATGGGCGACCTGGCTGCAGAGTTTTCTGATCGGCTCGCCGCCCCTCCACCTCTATCTCGGAGGCTGTTTGCCGCCTTCGCACCCAGAGCACGAGAGCGGTGGGGCCTCGGCAGGGTCCACTGACTACAGGCTTGCCGGCGCACCTGGAGCAACCTGCCCAAGGTCACTGGAGAAATCTCAGCAAGAGAGGAAATACCAGAGCTTTCTAATGGGAGTGAGTCTTGATTGCTGTAATGGCTTAAACTGGAACATACTGGAGCAGCATATGATGGATATATTATGTGAATTTTATGGCGCAGGTCAAGCTGTGAAACACAATAGTGGAGGTGAAAATTCATTGAGGGTTGAATTATCTGCTAAAAAAATAACTAGGAAATTCTGTGGCAAGAAAGCCTTTAATTGGCCCTTTTTATGTCGCAATTTTTAAAAAAGACAGGTAAAATAATGAAACAATAAATTGGATACTTATGAAAGAAGCATACTGTGAAATCATGTATTTAAACCTAGAAATAAACAAAATTATTAGAACATTTTACATATTATTTCAAATGTAAAATAATTTAAGTATGTAAGAAAGAAACATGACGGATTTTGTACTATACATTTTTTCAATAGAGGTTGTGAAGTGATAAACCAAATATGAAGAAACTCTGCAATCTTCGCTGCCGTTCAAAATGTTTGGGTCAGTAACACTTTTTTGGACACTGAAGACTGGAGCAAAAAATCAGCTTTGTCATCACAGGAATAAATTCCATTTTAAAATGTATTCAAATAGAAAAATTAAAATAATATTATACAATATTACAGTTTTTACTGTAACTTTGATCAAATAAATGCAGCCTTGGTGAGCATAAGAGACTTCTATCAAAACATTTAAAACCCAAAACCTAAATAGCAGTGTATATTAAAGGGATAGTTCACCCAAAAATTAAAATTCTGTCATTGATTACTCACTCTCATGTCGTTCAAAAAACCTGTAAGATCTTCGTTCATCTTCATAACACAAATTAAGATATTTCTGATGAAATCAGAGAGCTTTCTGACCCTGCATAGACAACAAAGCAACTAATACATTCAAGGCCCAGAAAGGTATTAAGGATATCATTAAAGGGGTCATCGGATGCCCATTTTCCACAAGCTGATATGATTCTTTAGGGTCTTAATGAGAAATTTATAACATAGTTTGGTTAAAATTTCTCAGTGGTCGTGTAGAAACATTTTTACCTTGTCAAAATCAGCCTTATTCAGAGCGAGCCATTCTATTGCATGTTCCTTTAAATGCTAATGAGCTCTGCTCACCCCGCCCCTCTCTTCTGTGGGGTGACGAGCCAGTCTGTTTATTTTAGCCGCGTTTAGCCGCGAAACTTGCTAACTAACACATTATTAGGAAAGGCGATTTGCAAAGATCCATAAAAACCCTTATACTCACTTCTGCTGTAGGTGAAGCTGCATCACGAATGCTTTGCACAAACATAGATGCATTTATGTTGGTCGCCGGGCACATTTCCTTCTAAAACGAAAGTAACGTTAATCCTCTGCGTCTTCAGCGGCTCAAATGTCGGGAATAAATAACGACTGCTATGATCATTATTACATCCAGCAACAGAACACCTCAATTACTCAATCAGAGACATTCTTGTCTTCCCCTGCACCAGAGTCGAAACAACGGCGGTCAGAGTTGAATTGTTCACAGCTCAATCAGGGGGGTTCTAAGGTAAGACGGTCATGTCAATCAACTATCGTGGGAGCAGCCTTTGTTGGTGTGACATCACACTGACAAGAAGCTGAGAATGGCTTGATTTGAAAAAGGGGATATTTCTTATAAAGATTACAAAAATACCACTAAGTGGATTTTTATCATAATAGGGTAGATTTGTACATACACTGCCAACACACATTAATGTTCAAACAACATGAAAAAGTAAAGTTTGCATCCGATGACCTCTTTAAAATAGTCCAGCAGTTCAACTGTAATGTTATGAAGCTACGAGAAAACTTTCTGTGTGCAAAGAAAACAAAAATGACTTTATGATGCATGGGTGAAGATGACTAAAAGTGTTATGGGTTTGGAACGACATGAGGGTGAATAATTAATAACAGATTTTTCATTTTTGGGTGAACTATCCCTTTAATGTTTCCGTTTTCAGACCTTTTCACTCAATTCTGATCATGTAAATTGCCCTGAAAACTGTAAAAAAGAAGAATTTCCACCCAGATTTTAGGCCCCACTGTATGTGCACAAACACACACTAACACAGGCATAGCCGCTAGCTCTAACACACACCACTATACGCTGTGTTATAGAGGTCACGTCTGCCACGCGGGGGGGGCGAGCAAGAGAATGAGAGGAAGAAAGTGCTATAATTCACATTCCCCCTCCACGTCCCCCATAACGGCCTCTTCCTATATGTAGGGTGCGAGATCCATATGGGAATGCAGCCCTTTTGATTGTTTCCAATAGCATATGCTAATTGTTGATTGTCTTCAATATTATATGCTAATTGTACCGAATTAGCATAATTCATTAACATTTGGGTCCTAATTACACAATGAATAAAGCTGATCTCAGAAGCCGCGTTGTGTGCCTCGACTTACTAATGCGCCCAACGATTAATGCGGTTCTTATTTGCATATTGCTTAGGAACTTGAAATATTAAAAGCATCGTAGAGTGAAATTTGTGATTAGTCCCTGATCAAATGTTGTTTCTTCTCCCCATTTAAAACACGGTGCTTTGTTGCCCCTGAGGTGAGGTGGAAATCTGGCGTGTAGGTTTATTTACAAAAAGAACACATTTGCAGACTTAAAGACATGCCTTAAAATGCAAATTACAAAGGAGCGGCCGTGCGCTTTTTGCATTGATGTTATTCAACTTGTGTTAGGAGGAAATTTAGAGGAACAAACGAATGAACGCGTTTTGTGTGTATCATGACAGCTGAGCATGTTTGATATTTGATCTTATATTCTCTTTGAAATCCTCTGATTAAACCCAATTAATGAGGCCCACAAAGACTAAAGCCAAATGATTCTCATTTCTCTCAATGAGGTAACTCACTCAATTATTTCATTTTTATCAAAATGATCATACCTCCTACTTCACATAGCATTCCTTCAGCCAACATAAAAAAACATGGCCAAATAAAACCCCTTTAATATTATTGTCTTTATAAAAACATCTCCGTTTCCTTGTTTTAAGCATAAACGAGAATTTGATAGTGGAAAAGAAATAATACAATTGGTTTTCAAGCAAATCTTAAAGATACATTTGCTGAACACAAAACAAACATATCTCATTCTTACATGCTTGTCCTGTGGTAAAAGTGAACACAAAAGCACTTAAAATCTTTTGTTTCCTTCCAGTTCTCTTCGCACCTGGGTCTGACTCCTTAGGATAGGATTAAGGGCCACACAGCGGGGCCCCGTGAGGAAGGGCCAACACAGAGGTAATTGAACAGAGCGTCTCTCTCTCTTTCTCAGAGTCTGCCTCTTATTCGGCGGTTCCCCCTGAGAGTGCGGAGGCTGGAGATCTGGAGCCTTTAATGAATGGAGAGTGTCATTAAAATGATAACCATTTCCTCCGAGATCATATCCAATTTAAATGCATAAGAGAAAAAGAAAAGAGAAGTACGCCGAAAATTGGTAATTGAAAAATCTTTGAGTTTTCTGCCATTCAAGCAGTAAATTTAAAGCTTCTGAGGGAAGAGGTTCTTGTTTGTAGCTATTCCGACTAGTTCCAATTACCTCTCTTTTTTACCGCCGTTTAATCCGTTTGGGAGCCCCTCGGAAAGTGCTTACACCTTTTAACCCCGAAACCACGATAAATCACTTTCTTCGCCCTAGTAGGGGAGCTGTGCTCTGTCTTCTTTAAAAAGGATACATTGATGGTAAAATACAAATGATCGAATGAAAACTGATATTTCAAATCACATATGAGTGGATATGAGCAGGCGTGTAATGAGAAACAATTAACATCCTTGCAGGAAATGATGGCATCAACCAGATGGTAAATTACTCAATTCATTTCAACTTGGTAATGTTAAAGTTTGAGTGTACGAGTGCGTTTGTGCCCAGTGGAAAGCAGAGCAAATCCAGGTGGCTTCTTGGATAGCTGTCATGAGAAAAGGCTTGCTGCTTGTTTCTCAAACTTTTTCAGTGTAAACGCACCAATGACATTCTCTCCATCTGAAGGAAAATGCCTAAAATGTGAGTGGAAAAAGTCATTTGGTTTACAATGTTTATAAAACTCCTAATTGAAAGCCATTATGTCTTTAAACAGCACTGTGTGGCCTTCTGGGAAACGCTAATACAGACAATCTTAGAGGTCTTTGGTGACTGTCACACCAGGGGGCAGCTGCCTAATCTGACTTTATATTCTTCACAGATTAGTGTAACAAAATAATCCAATAAAGGTATTATGTACGCTAAGAGCGCCTCATTTTTACAGCGATACATGATTTGGACATGGTTTCATTTAGTGTGACAAGCTTTAGCACATAATGCTAAACAACTAAATTGAGTCTTTGACCTCCCTCTCCTTGGCCTTGATTAATATTATAAATCCTTTTAGCACAACAATATGAATTTGAAAACTTTTCCACATTAGTTTGTGCATTCGCATACTGTAGTGTATTTGCATGCGCTGCGCTCCAATCAAATGTCTCTATTAGCTGGGCTTGGCAACAAATGCAGCCGAGATCCGCTTCCACACAAAGCAGCTCGCTGTGAGATCGTATCAATGGGGGTTCTGAGTGTTTATCAAAGAAATTACTGATCATAACATCACCCACATTGCTCTCCGAAGAGATGCCAGACCCATCTTGCATATTAGTCCTTGATGAGAAAAATGCAATTAAAATGTCAACTACTTTTTATTAGAATCTGCCCGCCCTGTGGAGCTCAGCGTCCTCTGGAGTCCACTGCAGGCAGTCGAAGGATGGCACGGCAAAAGGGTTCCGTCAGAGTTTCGGCTGGAGGAGAACAGCCCATTTGGCTCGTCCTCAGATAAGTTTAATCTACCACCTATCCTCCTGTTCTACACCGGTCTGTAGCACGTTTCCCGAGCGGTTTGCGTTAATGCTCAGAGCCTCTTGGAGCTTTACAGAAAGGATTGCGCGTGGTTTTGGTGCTGCGGTGGCAAAGGCAATCGCTCATTTGCTGCGTGACCCACAATAGTGGAGGTGGTGAAGAGCTGCTCTGTTCTTTGTAGCCTTGCATTTACAATACGGAGGAGAACGGACTTGTATTTTCACTCAACAAGGGAAATTAATACTGTAGCATTTGAACTCTGAATGCAAATGAGTAAAAATGATAGAAATTGGCTACTAGAAGGACAATTAAAAATGTATTTTTACTGCATGTATTAAAAAAAAAGCCTAACCCTAACCAAGAAGCATTTATTGTATTAAAATAAAGTACAAAGCATACTTTACAAAAAAGAATATAAGACTTTGTTATAGTAATGTGTATGCATATGGGCCATTTTACAGAATTGGTGCAAAAGCCAAACTTGGAAACATCTTAAAAAAATGTATAATATCCAAGCTATACATTTTTAGTAGTTGTACAGTTAATTCTTTTATTGTATTTTCAGAAAGTTTTGGAATATTTGTCCTCTCCTCAAACTGTCACTACCGAAAGAGTAATAAGTAATTTAATAATAAGGGTTATATTGACCTATTAAGATTTTGCTAATCTACCTTATAAATATATTTTTGTTAAAAAGAGGTAAATCAATGACATTTGTAACAATATTTAAGTCTGATTTATGAGATTTTTGTTGTATTTTGAATCCAATTTTTCTTTGTAAAAGGCAAAAAGTTGCTCATACTGATTTCAAACTTAAGGATTCATTCATTTGAATATACATTGAAACACTAAACACTATCATAATATCTTTATTTTTGACAAAACATCCCATGTTTCAGATGTAACAGCACATTTTTGGTATTGGCAGTAATTGTTTGGTAGCAACCACATCACATTACAGAATTTTAGCTCACGTACTAAAACACTACTAAAACATACACAATTTGCATAACTGTACAAAAATTTAGCTTATTTCCCCCAAATACAGGATTATGTGTTCCCTTTTGTCACTTCCGAAATAATGATGACGTTTCACTCGTGACATGAAAATGCAGGTCAATTTTATTTTTACATAAAGTTTTCATTTTTTTTTTTTACTTCACTTTTTTACTAAATCAAAAAGATATTTTTAAAAACAACAATGGAATAAAATGCATTTCCATAAGTTGAAATTTAGGGGTTAGGGTTCGGGACCGTCTCCTCCCAATTGAAAGTACCAAATAAATGACAATATTATATTAAGCTTACTGATATTTTAAATATTTTTGTGGGTTTTAATAGATAATAGAAGGATCTTAGTAAACATTTATGACTTGAATACTTACTTTTTAAATGTGTTTTTTGGTTGTGGCACAGCAGTTTGCACCAATTCTATAGAATGTTATATTTTATATGTTATATAAAAAATGTATTTGGATAATGGTGAATGTGAAATGTTAATATTATATTTAATGTTTTATATATAATTTGCTAGGACACCTGTAGTAACTTATATGACCTTTAGGCTAGTTGTTTTAAAGTCATTGTCAAAGTTAGTTCTCTAGCTTCTTCTTTCGGTATCACATGATCCTTCAGAAATCATATAATATCTTATTTGGTGCTCAAGACACATTTCTTAAAATTGTTTGTTGTGTCACTTAATGTTTTTCTGAAAACCATTTTTCAGGCTCCTTTGATGAATAGAAAGTTCAATACAACAGCACTCATTTGAAGTATATTTTTTTCTGCAACAATGTAAACATCTTTACTGTCACTTTTGATTAATTTAATGCATCCTTGCTGAATAAAAGTAAAAAAAATAAAATAATAATAACCCTAACTAACCCCAAACTTTTGAATGTTATTGTACTGTGTATATATATATATACATTCATCTCTCCCTTTTTGTAGAGTCTCTCTGATCCAGTCTAACATATATTTAATTAGCCGAAGCTTAAGACAACCCATTTTGAAATATGTGGACATGCTTGCGGTTCCTTCTTCCTCTCTTTCATATCTGTTTTGATTTTAAGTTGGATAATTACATTAATAATTTACCTAAGGAAACTTTTTACTGCATAATGACCTTTAAGAGACATGCCGTATTTGTTGCGTTACGTCTGATAACATGACACTGATGCCGCAGAAAAAAATGGAAAGAAAAAGGGGAAAGAATAGATCTTTTTAATGGAATTTAGCAATAGGTCTCTGGTGTGCTCATTAGGATGACCAGTTTGACTTATTTTACAGCCATTTGTAATTAGTATCTGTGAGAGTTATTGCCATAATCAGCCTAGCGTTGCTCCTGACTTCCTTTGTTAGCCATTAACTTTGCTGTTTTTTACTTGCTATGTGAAGGCGGCCATTCGTTAACGGCAGCAGTTGTAAAACTAATAAAACTGTACGGTTCCTAAAGGAGAGGTTTCATAATTTCATAGATATGAGATTTTTCTCAACCTCCAAAGCAGCCCTGACAAGACCGCGCTTGACCCGCATGTTGGATACGAGAGCGATATTAGTGATAAATAATCCCGAAGTCATCGAGTAAACCAGCGGTGCATTACGACTAACAGTAAATAATGCCACAATGGCTCGTGTTACGTACTTGTTTACTATTGCCATACATCAGCTAACAGGTGTGGGCGGAGCCTCCCGTTCTCGGCTGGTCACGTGACCCATAAATCACAGCACAGTAAGGAAAGAGTCGAGCTCTGAGCTGCGTTTCGGAATAGTGATGAAGATCTGTGACCCAGGGGCTTTAGTATATCATTCACCATCAGTCTTTGAGTCCAGGCCAATCTCTGCCTTCTCCTGCACTGGGTTTTATTTCTTGCGCCTTTAGTGCCCAGCTAATGGCTTATTTATTACTTCCATACTTTATAAAGAGGATCCTGTGTGGCCTAATTAAGGGCCGGCCTTCTTTGGAATTCTATGATAATTATGGGGCTTCGTTGTTTTAATATTAGTCCTTGCCAGGCTGGAACTCTCATACGTTCTCACTGTTCCCGGAGGGGATTTTTTTATGGCCGCTTTCACTAAGGGCAGACTGATGGATCTCGGGCAGAGCGGCAGTGAATGTTTATACGGCTGCAGTGAAAGTTGAGTCATCTCAAATCTCCTGTTTCAAAAGTCCTTCAACAATCTGCTTGAGCTGAAATATATATGAGAGCACCGCTCGCCACGAGCTACCTCACATAGTTACCAGAGAACTGGCTTCGGCGACGGCGCTTCGCCGAGAGTTCGGGCTGCTGTGTAAACATGCAGAATGACCCATGAAAGCTCTCATGGGACGCAGCACTATATGGAATATTTTCTAACATAGAAACAGCCATTCATGCATATGTATGTGCTGAAGCAATATAGATGCATATCGCTGCCATTTTCTACATATGTATTTTATTACAGTGGACAAATTCATGAGTTAAGTAAGCACCTTTAGTCTGTCTATTAAATTTACAATGATACGACCAAACTGATGAATGAAAACTTCTGAAAAATCATAGATTTGTAAGATAATTGGTGAGTTGTTTTCATTCACAATGACACATTTGGCAGATGCTTTTATCCAAAGTGACTTTGCATTGTAAGGTATAGATTTTATCAGTTCATTCATTCCCTGGGAATCCTTTTAATGTTCCTGCAGTTCAGTTTCAATCACTGGAATTCTGCTTAGACACATACATGCTTTCATTTAGTCTGTCACCAACATTCACAAATGTGTTTACCCAGAAGGCACCTGGAACAGTGTCAAATAGATAAATATTCATAGATGGAGAAAGAGATGATGCTTGGAAAGAGTGCTGGTTTACATATGATGTTAGGATGTTTTTGAGCAATTATCAGCTATGGCGGCCTTGGCTGAGAACTGTGAATGTGTGTGTATGTGTGTGTGTTTGGTATGCGGGTTACAGGAGAATTCCCATTCGTTTTCCATAGAGAAACTTGTGACCCTGGACCACAAAACAAGTCGTAAGTAGCATGTAGCAAGTAAGTTGAAGCAATAGCCAACATTGCATTGTATTGTTCAAAACTAAATCAAAACTATTGATTTTTCTTTTATGCCAAAAATCATTAGGATATTAAGTAAAGATCAAGTTCCATGAATATATTTTATAAATATCCTACCGTAAATATATCAAAACCTTTTTTTTTTTTTTTTAGTAATATGCATTGCTAAGAACTTCATTTGGACAATTTTAAAGGTGATTTTCTCGGTATTTTGATTTCTTTGCACCCTCAGTTTCCAGATTTTCAGATAATCGAGCCAAACACTATCCTAACAAACCATACATCAATGGAAAGCTTATTTATTCAGCTTTCAGATGATGTATGAATCTCAATTTCATAACTGACCCTTATGATTGGTTTTGTGGTCCAAGATTACAAAATTTATATTAAATTTATTATATTTAGTAATGTGTCAACCTTTCAAAGCAGACATTCTTAGGTCCAGTCTGTTGAATCCCTACAGTGGTAGTATGTTTTTTTGTTTGTTTGTTTGTTTTTTTAAAGAAAACTTAAGTAAACTTTTGCATTTTAAATCGTCAATATTTTTGTACTTTAATATACTTTTTTAGTCAGTTACATCATCAGTGTTCATAGGATGTGTATTGCTTCTTTAAAGGGATTGTTCACCCAAAAATAAACATTCATCATTTCCTCAACCTCATGTCTTTCCAAACCTGTATGAGTTTCTTTCTGAACTGTAAAAGAAGATATTGTGAAGAATGTGGGTAACCAAACAGTTGCTGGCATTGACTTCCATAGTACTTTTTATTTATTTGTTTTTTTTTTTTAATAAAATATCTTCTTTTGTGTTTAGCAGAACAAAGGAACTCATACAAGTTTGGAACAACATCAATGTAAATGATGACAGAATTTTCATTTTTGGGACAACTATATCTTTAAAGTGAAATTTCACCCAAAAACATTATATATAAGGCCATCTGAAACAAATCAATGCGTTTTTGTAAAAAAAAATATTCATATTTACAACTTTTTAAACCGAAATCTCTGGCTTAACTGTCGTACACACGTTCATGAGAGAGTGCCAAGAGAGGATATTTATATGGATATTTTTCTTGAACAAATGCATCGATTCACTTCAGAAGGCCTTTATTAACTAAGGGAGCTGTGTGGAGCACTTTTTATGATGGATGGATGCACTTAATTTTGCTTCAAAATCTGGACCACCATTCACTCCCATTATAAAGCTTGAAAGAGCCAGGATATTTTTTAATATAACTCTGATTGTATTCGTCTGAAAAAAGAAAGTCATATACACATAGGATGCCTTGAGAGTGAGTAATTATAGGGTAGTTTTCATTTTTGGGTGAACTATCCCTTTAAGTAGTCTTTTTTTCCCCTTCTGATTCTCAAATGCTTTTTGCTTCTAATCAAATTGTGATTAATCTTGTAGCTGGTTGAATTAGTTCAAGGCTCATAGTTATTGACATATTATTTGAAATCCTTAAGGAGAAAATGAGTGGGGACAATACTTCCGGAATCAAATCCGCTGAAAAAGTGAGCTGTTGCTGCTCAGCTTTATTTTTGCATTTCCTTACATGAACCTCTTCGAGAGCCAGAAATAATACATTAAAAATGTCTTGTTAAATATTATGATTGAAATCTAAGAAACCGTTTCAGTGCTCAAGAAAGACATCTCAAATCTCCCCGAGAAAATGCCTGAACTATTTGCTTCGGACAGCGTGATCCTACCGAGCAAAAACTTGAAGCAGACATGCAGCGATGATCCATCCAGCACCTGAAGTGAGCGAACACAGGTTTGAAACATGTGTAAGAGGATGTGTTTTGCAGCTGTAGTGCTGATTGCCGCTCATCTGTTCGTTTCATCACCTTGTATTAACTAAGTAAGTCTGACATCTATAGAAAGGCCTGGATTAGAATCATCATCGGACTTTCTTTACGATCTGCTGTTGTAGTTATCCTCTGCATGCCTTTGGGTGCTCCGACAGCCCATTGTCTCTCCAAGAAAAGTCTCATGGTCCGCTGTAAATCTGCCACGGAACGAGAAGCTCTCCTACGCGGATGCCGCCGCGGCCTCGCCGGCCAAATCCCTGACTTGGCCGGCGCTCTTTGCTTTTTGGCAGGTGTCTGTAGCTCTCGTCTGCTGATTCCATCAGAGGTATTAGTTACTTTACCTCCACCCCTCCACCTCCTCCCTGTGTTCTCATTAAGCATGCAGAATCCATTTGTTTAGTGAGCAGCGGAGGGAGTGTCTGTGAGCACACCCAGGCTGTAGATTGATTTATTAACTCTGATTCGTACCTGGGAGATGATCACAGTGTCTCTGCTGTTTGAATTTCAATCGGGAAGGGCTTCCCTGCTCGACGGGAATCTTCTAACGAAGAACTTTTCCGTGCTTCTCACCTGGTTTTGCTTCAGAACCCAGATTTTACATTGGACATGTGGTGATCCAACATAACAAAACTGAATTTAGTTTTAATACATTTCCTGTTACATTTACTGTCAAACATGGGATGACAACTTGGTCCCTGTATATTTTACACTGTACATGAAATTATATGTACAGTGCGTCATTACTGGAGGTAATGGTACTGTAATTTTAATCTGTTTTGTCATTTAAAATCACACTCAAAGACTTAACACCATCATGAAATTAAAATAAAATAATAGAACCTATGTAATAACTATGTAATAGAATGTTACATACTCCAATGTACATAAATGACAACAAAATAATAAGTAACGTATCTAGTTGAAATATAATCACACTTATAGGACTTTTGGGATGTACTTTTACTGTTTTTCACTGTAAATTATAAAATGACCATTTTTATACACAAAACAGTTATTTTAGTATTATTTAATTTTGCATTCCAATTAATCTCAATCAAACTGCAGCTGGATTATTTTGATATAAAGTAAAAATAACTAAAAAAAAAATACAGCTAACTAACAAAATAACTAACACAATAAAAACATGATAACATAATTTTAAAAAACATGATTTTTTGTAAATGAAAAAAAAAACTAAAGGAAAAAAAGAGTTATCTGTTTTTGCAAATAAAAATTTCATTTTTGTATTAATTTTGGTAATTTTGTAATTTTGTTTAGTAATATGATGTTTTGCTTCATTAGTTCTGTTTTAGTTTAATTTAATGTGTTTGTTTAATTTACTTACCAGGGCATCATTTTTAAATGTTATTCCTTATTTATTTATTTATTTATTTATTTATTTATTTATTTACATTTATTTTATTTTAACATTATTTCAATTACTGAAAAGGATTTTAATAGTTTTAGATAATAACACTGGTACAGAAATATATTTTATTAATAACATCTTACTGTAAAATTGTGTTGTTAAATTGAATAGAATTATCTAAACAAATATATATATATATTAGGGCTGTCAAAAGATTAATCGCGATTAATCGCATACAAAATAAAAGTCTGAGTTTGCCTAATATATGTGTGTGTACTGTGTGCAATTATTATGTTTTTATAAATACAAACACATTCTTGTATTTATTTAAGAAATATTTACCAGTATATGTATTTATTATAATTTTTATATAATTTATATTATATATAAATACAAATATTTTGTACATAAAAAACATATTTCTCTTAAATATATACATTAACGTGTGTGTTTATATATACATAATAATTGCACACAGTACACACACATTTATTAGGCAAACTTAAACTTTTATTTTGTATGCGATTAATCGTTTGACAGCCCTAATATATAATATATATATATATATATATATATATATATATATATATTTATATATATATTTATTTATTTTTTTTTTTTTATTTTTTTTTTTCACAGGTTTTTGAGAATGGGAATGTCATAAGTTTTTACATTGAGACGTAAAATAAAGTTGAAATCATGTTAAAATGATGATAAAATAAAATATAATTTTTATATATATATATATTATATATATATATATATATATATATATATATATATATATATATATATATATAAAATGAAACAACAACAAAAATTAAAAATGTTTACTTGACTAAATGAAACAAACACATTAATGTAAGCTGAAACTAAAATAAAAAAGTAAAACAACACATTACTAAACAAAATTACAACCAAAATTCATTGACAAATTATATATATATATGCACACACATTGTATAGATGTTAATGTAATTAACAAAATTCCTAAAACTCAAAATAAATCCAAATGAAAACTGAAAATATACAAATAAAAGCTACTTAAATTATTAATAAATAATATACGTAATACTAACTGTACTAATTCTGAATTAAAAAAAAAAAAAGGATAAACGTGGCATGGGACCAAGGACATAAACAACAACATTATGAAAAGTGTTTTCCTTTCTTTATAAAAGGCGTTAAGCTTATTTATTTTTGCTTTCCTAATGATTTGACTGAATACTTTCTGGAGCAAAAGTAGTGTTTGCAACTTATGAAAACACATATTGAAAAGATATTTTATTATATAAATTATTTGTTTGGCTATATATTGTGCCCCAGATGTCTGGAGCAATTCAATCTGCTCTCAGATAATGGTTTATGATGATTCTGCATATTTTTGTTCTTCAGGGGTTGGCGTTATTGGGAAGCACTCACTCCCTGCCTCCATTTCCTGTCCCGTTTAATCGCTTCCAGGTGAGAGGTGTTCCTCCGAGCTCTTCTGGGAATGCTTATTAAAACTGTTTTCCTATTGATACCGTGGGTTTGATATTTACCAGATTTGACAAAGTAAAGATCTCATGTTTGGCATAATATTACAAGGGAAACATAAGTGAATTATTTGGCCTGAACGGCTGGAAATATAACATTGTTAAAGCGCAGGCTTGAAACTCAATCCTCGGTCCCACACCACATTTGGTTTTCATTCTTTTTCTCGAAAATTTAACAATAGCACCCAGGGATTAAGTCATGAGGCAGGTCGCAGCCAAACCAAACATCCTGCCTCCTACAGAATAATGAAGACAGATGAAAAAAGGAAACAGGTGTAAAGTCTACTTTTTTCTTTATGTTTTCTCAAGGAGGCGTTTTACGCCGAGGCTGTCTTCGGACGAAACGAAGCCCGCTCGAAAAAGGGAAAACACACAGCAAAACAAAACAAGGGATGTTATTCTTCTCTCAACACAAACAGGGTTCCCGGGACGCGAGCTCTCGGGGATGTTGCACGAGTGATGGGGCTTTCTCCAGCTCGCCTCTTAGCCGCTAGGATCGAGTTTCCCGCCGAGGGGGGTGTGACAGCGCTTCTCCCCCAGCAGAGCAGACCTACGACCAGAGCTCGCAACCGCATCCAGCGACACTTCGTCTCGGTGACCCGGTCACACTCTCCACACGCCCCTCTCGCTTCAGGGCCACACAAGGCCCGATTGGCAACGGAAATGATAATATTTCTTCAGCTGATACCGCGAGCGCTTTCGAGATGGAGCGATCGTGGTGAGAGAATGAGGTGTGGTTTTAGGTGGAGGTGATGACAGGAAGGAGGGACTAACCGGGAAGAAAAGCCGCTGCGGTCACACGCGTGTAATGAAAGTGCGATTCTCTCCAGTGGTACAAACTGATTCGGTTTAAACAGTTATTCTGACAGGTGATTTTTGCCTCCACCTAGGCTGTGAAAGACATGCATCTTTAAAGCAGTATTCATCGAGAGCCATCCGGTAACACTTGTCACACTCAATGACAGGTGGAGGAAAAGCAAGTAACAAGTGTTCAGCAATCCACGTCTCACTTCATAACCAAACGCGCATCAAAAGACGTCAGTTCCTCTTACTTTGGATCGCCGTATGACCCGTCAATGTCACTGAGATCTTTCCCATTCCTCCTCCGTACGGAATTCTCTTTGCTAGTAGCTCTAACAGACATTTAATCATATCTCACGATCAAAACCGAGATTGGCTATGACAAGAATGATGGATCACTTCTCAATAACACACACCTGCAGAGGCCATTTGCTTGTGCCACACTGTAACACAATCGGCAAATCCGGGAGGGAACCGCAACCTACAGCGGGAGATACTCCTAAATATTCGCTCCTTCGGATTGTAGCGCAACACATGGTTTTGATGGGCCGATGTGATATTTCCAGAGCTCCTTCAGTGATTGTGGATTCCCTGGCTGGAGGTGAACTTTTGCACGGGTGATTTATGCACCTTCTGAACTGTGCGGAGTTGGTGGAGGGCTCCTATGTCATCGTAGCCTGAGGCCTCAGGCACTTCCTGTTTAAGATGACTTACAGCTCTCTGTCAGTCCTCTGGGCCCGTTTTATTGCCGCCCAGCCCCTCGCACAAGCAGCGCCGGGCCTGGGCTGTCACTATGACATCATCAGCACACAGGAAGCGTGCGCATTCCTCATCGACATATACACAGTCGGGCCGTACTTGAGGAGTGACATCACAGCATTAAGTTCCCTGACTCACACCTGGAAAGAACTTTGACAATTATTTCTTGAATTATTTGTTGATATTAAGGGGCATATCAGTGAACAACAGTCATATAAAAATGAAAAAGATACATTATCAGTCAAAAGTTTGGACACATAGAATAATAGTAAAGAGAGAGACTGTAAAATATAGTTAAGTATAATATAAATATAAGAAAGTATAAGTTGAGAGACATGTTTCATATGAACACTGTATTAAAAACAATTTTGAGATTGATGTAAAGTACTCAATTCCAAAATTGATTTTATGTAAAATATGATTAATCTGCTGTAGTCATGAACTATAGTTTGAAAAAAAGTCTAACTAGTAAAATGTGTACATGTTCTGTCACAGTAACACACTAACAACTAACGCAAGCAGGCTAATAAAAGAAAGACTTACTCACGTCATACCTGTCAAGTATCCCGTTTTGGCCGGGAAAGTCCCGTAATTTACCCTTCTTTCCCGCCGTCCTCCCTTATTAGTATTTTCCCGTAAATCTCCCGTATTTTAACCTGCGTTATTAAAAAAAAAAAAAAAACGCCCCCCCCCCCCTCCCCCAAAAAAAAATCTGAGCTCTGTCACTAGCCTCGCGATATCTGCCACCTGCAGTAGCCTACTACAGGTACTGTAGGTGGCAGTTGTCGCGAGGTTAGTGTGTGAGGTCAGATGATGAGTTGATGAGTGACGACACGGGAAAAAAGAAGAAAAAACAGACAGATGATGGACGCCAGGACAGAGAAGGAAGGCACTCCTGCCCAAAAACCAAAACCCTCATGTAAATACCGCGATCAATGGGACAACGAATTTATATTTCTGAAGAAGAGCAGGGTGGGGGACAGTCACGCGTTCTGTAAAATTTGTAACTGCGACTTTAGCAATGAAATGAATGAGTGTGTGAATGTGAAAAGAATGTGGAATGAAAATGAAATGTAAATGTAAAGACAAGCAATGTTAAATGAACAGAAAATATGCAAATAAGCCTTTAAATAAATGCTCTTCATATATACCCTTTTGTGTTTTCATTTAGGCTATGAATGTTCACAGCATGTCAGTGTCAACAAAGGTAGGCCTATCATTGGCTTTATGCACAGCTGCACTACTTCCTGAACTTCAGCCAGCTCCTTTGTTTCCTGTCTGCCATTATTGGACAAACTGATCACCTGGATTAATCAGTTTGTCCAATAATGGCAGACAGGAAACAAAGGAGCTGCCTGAAGTTCAGGAAGTAGTGCAGCTGTGCATAAAGCCGATTGCAGTTTATAAGTGGTTGACAAGTGGTGATTTTAGCTTTCTTGTCACCTGTCTTAAAATGTAAGGGATACTGGAGCTTGGTTGGGGTGGTGGGACTGCTCGCGGCGGGCGCCGGAAAATTTCCCTTATTTTCAAATCCAAAACTTGACAGGTATGACTCACGTAAATATCTCCTCTGATGGATTGGGCGGTGTGTCACATGGTGTTCTTCCTCTGAAGTAAGTCTTATTCCTCACAGCGCATCTTTTTCCAGAAAGGACAAGCAGCCCAGACGAACTTGGAAAAAAGTCTCCGTGCTTTGTTTACGGTGATGTGGGCGTTACGTTTGGCGCGCGCCCTCACGTGGCGATTATACTATGAAAAGCAAGGCGGCTCGTGGGCGTGATCTAATTAAAAATAATAAGGCAGACGGGAGAGACCAGACATCTTGTTGGTTTCATACGGATTACTTCATCAGAGAATATTTGTTTTCGGCAAGAGGGGCTTCATCTAAAAGTAAAATATCAAGCTTTCTATAGATATATCTCTCATGTGTGTGTGTCACGTATTCGCTGATTTTTAGTTAATTTTAATGACGCATTTCAAAATGATACGTGTGGAGACGGAGACTGCTGAATGCGCACCCTGTTTATTTTCTTTGTTTTGCAAAAGCATAATGTTGTGTTGATTTTGTGAGTGTACACAAATAAAAGTAGATCCTCTACAGATTTAAATGATGTATTACTCTTATATGTACAATCAAAAATGAGCGAGCATTTTAGGTTCTTTTTGCTCCTGTCATGATCACATGCAATTGGCGTCGCCGGCGCCACCGTCGACCCCAGGAGGTTTAAAGGAAAGATCAGAATCAAGCCATGCACCAAGGTATTTAATAGTATCAACGTTATGCACATCTTTATCAGCGTTCATTTGATTGATGAATAATTTTTGTCATAATTTTCATCAACAACATTTTTTCACCAACGAAAATGAGAGGATAGCGAAAAAAAATAGTTTTGAATGACAAAAACTATGACGAAAGTCTATTGACATTTTTGTCAACGAATAAAAGTGAGACGAAAATGCTAGGGAGAGTAGATTTGAGAAGAGATTCATTCAGAACAAATCTGCTGCATGGTTAGGAGGTTAGATGCGTACATTTAAACTGTATCATAGCCTATTGATCTATCCGGTGGGACATTAAGCTAGCATACATTTGCTGCACGTCTCATAAAACGTTGAAAAAATATGGTTAAATTTGACGACACAAAAGATCACTTAATTTGGTCCAGTTTTCTGAGTGCACACACTGAAGCAGCCTCTCATACAGCGCACGAGTACTCTTTCGTGTCGCATGAGTGGAGAAATACAAACAAAATGATGTCTAATTGTCCGTTTTGATGAGTATTCACCTAAACACACTCGGTTACGTCTTAGGTGAATGTAAACGGTTGGAAGAATATCGGACGTGTATCAGTACACTGTATCCATGTATACGGTTTTAAAGGGACAGCAGTCTAGTTTTGTTGCTGTTCTCTTTGGCATTGATGTTAATCAAGCAACAAAAGAAACACAGAAAATCAACGTTCTTGTTTCTTTGTGAGAAGTGGTTTCATTTCATTTTAATATAAAGGCATGTTCCATGTCACAGCAGTTAAATCTGTCTAGTGTGATAAAACCTTAATATCAAACCTATATGATGTGTTTGTTATTTTAGAGAAATGCTTAATAAATGCATTACACTGTAAATAAACCCATTTGATTTTAGCTGACTAAATCTACTGTAGAATCTACTAAATTTAATGTGGAATCTTATGATATTTAGTTGACTGAAACTAGACTAAAACAAACAATTCAGATGACTAAAATATGACTAAAACTAAAAGGCAAGACTGAATCAAAATTTGCTGTCAAAATTAACACTGGTCTTTACATGATACAACACAAACAAATTTTGCATTTAAGTTTTGAGAACCAAAAATCATAATATAAGACTTTTTATTTAGCACTAATTTATTATCCAAAAGCCAGTCTTGTAAAATATTAAAATCATACTGAAGAGATAACTGAATTCGTAAAATATCAGACGGTGTCGTCAGCATAAAGTTGAACAGTACAATTATTGAAAATTAACAGTGAATTGTTACCATAAATATAAAAAAGAAATGGTCCCAATATTGAACCTTGGGGCACAACTCTCAAAAAAAAAAATCTGATTAATTACCATTTATTCATATACATTGTTTTATTACTCTATTATTATTTGTATTATTATAATAATTATTTTATTGTATCATAATTTGTATTTGTATGAATTATTTATTTTCTAAATAAGTATGTGCGCACACCCACACATAAATACATACATATATGTGACCCTGAACCACAAAACTAGTCGTAAGTAGCACAGGTACATTTGTAGCAATAGCCAACAATACATTTTTGGGTCAAAATGATCTATTTTTCTTTTATGCCAAAAATTATTAGTATATTAAGTAAAGATCATGTTACATGAAGATATTTTGTACATTTCCTTCTGTAAATATATCAAAACTTAATTTTTTATTAGTAATATGCATTGCTAATAACTTGGACAACTTTAAAGGCGATTTTCTCAATATTTCGATTTTTTTTTTTTGCACCCTCAGATTCTAGATTTTCAAATAGTTGTATCTCAGCCAAACATTGTCCTTTTCCAACAAACCATACATCAATGGAAAGTGTATTTATTATTGATTAATTTAGATTTTTGAAAAGAAATTCGAACAATAATTACCAGTTTGTAACTCTTTAATTTGTCGCGACAGATTGCTGTAGCACTTCAGTTCAAGCAGCATGTTAACTGATCATCTCCTACTCTTTACTAGTTATAGCATGAAATAAACATGAATGAATATCAGAAGGTATCTTGTTTCAACCATAGAAAGACATTAAACTCCCTGCGAAAGATCAATTGAAAACACTTCAGGAACTTTAAAGTCATCATCGGATTGGTTAAATTATACAGGATTCAGGATTTCTTTAACATTTCGCCTGGAAACAAAGATGCTGTGACACCAAGCGCCCTCATGGAAGAAGAAAGCTGTCATGTTTACAACTGTGAAAATAAGCACTTATCAGGAACAACTGCTGGATTTTCAAAAGTATGTAAAATATGTCAAGTTCATGGCATAGACTCTTTGAAATACGTCCTAGAGTTTTACACACCTGTCTGTTATTGTAGGGACATTTCCACGCCCTAAAATATGATGCGACACAACGAAAAGTGATTGGTTGCTTTAACTGTCAGTCATATGGCCTCTTGGATGGGCCTTGGCCATTTAAAGCAGCCAAGGTTCCCAGACGTTCTGCCATTAGTCTGAAGGTCTTGCTAGGCGAGACGCTACGCAAGTGTCTCCAAACTTTTGACCGGTCATGTATGTATTTTGAGAAAAGCTGTGCAGAGTTCAAAGTGAATAAACAACACAGTGAACTGCCAAAGGAACAATTTCCAACTGACATGACATTTTCTAAGGCTTTTACAGACTATTTCCTCTCTCGTTGCCATCCACTTGTCAATGTCTCTCACTCACATACCACACCCTTTTACATGCAAATGTCATTTTCATCTAAGGCTCCTTTTTTCTTCTGAAATATCCATCAAACAACATGAACCATGAAATATTGAGTCTTACTGAGGCTTTAAGCTTTGACAAACTAGCTGTAAATGGCCCCCCTTTACACCAGATGTCTGTCATTTGGCTGAACCAGTGGTTTGTTAGCGGAGGTACTGGAAGTGAGGATCTGTTATCATACGGCTGATGTATGGATGGCAGTCTAACACACAAAACTCTCCATGGGAAACTCAGGCACTGATAGCAGCCTTGCATCTTTGAAGAAAGAGACTCTTGCACTCATACAGATGAGTGGATATTCATTGAGCAACAATCAGAGGGTCATGGTTCTGCTGAGACGTGCTCATTCAGGGCTGTGGAGTCTGGAAGCGGTGTGCGTCTGGTCTCATGGACTGAGAGATAGACGGAGCTCTGATACTCCCACACGTTTTGGAGATAGCAGGCAGATTTCCTGTTCATGAGCTGAAGCTTTGATACCAGCTCTGCTGCCCATTGGCATCAAAGGCTCAGTGAAGACCCACAAGATAAAGATACAAGACTGCAAATGACCCGCTGACGCTTTACTGTAGATGAAATCACGGCTGTGATTTGCCATAGGTAGTAACAGGCCGCCAACATTCAGCTGTATCGCATGGCTGCAAGTGTGATATTGTGGTCAAACAACAGTTTGATGGCACAAGTCTGTAATTACATAAGAAACAACAACAGAGTCTTTAAAAATCTTTTGTGCAAATCCTTACTTCTGCCACGGATTCAAATTTCAGTTTGGCAGTTTAACAACTGAGCCCAAACCTCCATGACTAATTCAAAAACATCACTTTAGAACTAGTAACAAACAAACGTTGAATTGCTTCTTTGAAAGCTTATTGTATTACTGTATTAAAAGCTCACTGTATTATGTAGAGAGAGATTGACTGAGCGAGTGTGATTACCTGCATCTGACACAGCATTCATTCTTCAGCTCAATCTCATATTCTCAATAAAAAATTAGTTTGAATGTCTGCTGAGGAAAGCGATATCTTTGTCATATTATCCTTTCATCTGTTAATGGTTCTGATGACAGCGCTGCTCAGTGCTTTTATTGGCTGTATCTTACGTACAGTGTGCCCTTTTTTAACGATCACGAAGCAGGCGCACAAAGGGCGTGTCTGAATCCACTTTTGCTATAAAAACAGTCGGCACGCCCGCCGAATGGTCTAAAAGGGTTGTCCCTATTCTCTTAATGAGTCATGGGTGTGTTTTCTAAAGCGAAAGTGAAACCAAAAAACAGCTTGCGTAAGAAAGCGATTGACTATCCGTTTTGACATGTAGGCATTTTTTTATTTTTGTACACAATAAAAAATCTTTTATATTGTAATCCCTTCATTTTTAATATTTGGCATGTTTGTGTGCTGCTGCGCATCCCTGTGTCTGTAATAAGCAGCGTGTATGTGTATTGTGCATCTGCCTATAGGCGCATATTACTAATGCACTCTTTAAATTACAAAAAAAAAAAAAAAAAAAAAAAAAAATTGCGCTATTGACTTTAGACCAGGTTTCAGTTGATCAGTGGCACAGTTTATTCTTTTGCCTCAAAATAGCAATGCACCAACAGTGCGCCTGAACACACCTTGTTTTCAGACCAGCACGCCCATGAGCGCACAAATGGATGCAAATGCATTTGCTATTTAAACAACGTGGCACAGGACGTGAAAATGATAACTGTGTCGGGCTGAAACTAGCATTACAAACACATGCGTCGCGCCTGCCGCTGCATTGTGCCAGGTGCATGATAGGGCCCCAAATGTTGTTGAAAGTAAAAACAACCTCCTTGTTTACAACCCTGTTTCAGTCTCTTTCAATATAGAAGTCTTTACTGCTGACTCACCCATTAAAACTGTCCCATTGCCATCAAATGGCAGAATAATCTAACTAATCTCACCATCATGAACACACATCGTTTCCCAATATTAAGTACTTTTATTAAATACTACTATTATTTATATGAATTATTATTTATTGTCTAATAATATTTAATAAAAAACAACAGCCATCATAAAAGTTGCTATAGGCAATTCAGCCAAAACTGTTTGCTCTGGAACAAATAACAAATTAATTAATGAGACCAAAGACTGCTTGTTAGATTTACTCAAAATAAATTATAACTCATGTTTAACCACTATAGAGACATCAGAGCCAGCGGCAAATTCCAGAAGATCTAGCCAAGGTAAGGCTGCTCTCGGTGGGTTCATGAGTGCTAAGCGGTCGCTGGCGCCCGTTACGGCGCTGAGCTTACATCTCCGAAAACATTGAAATATATACTTTTAAATAGATGTTATCTTTATTAACAAACCGCATATTTGAAGTCTAAACAAGTACATTCTCTCCTACATTCTGCGACAAAAAAGTATTATATTGAAAATTACAGCGGATTTGGGTGTCCACCAAGACACTCGCTGTGAGAAAAAACGCAAGCAGAGTGATACAAACTGTGAAACACACAATAGTATATATACACACAATTTTACAGATTTTTATATATTTTTATTTTATTTACTAAATGGATATTTTTCTTAATTAGTCAAATTTTTTGGCAAAAAAAAAAAAATTATAAGTAAAAAAAAAAATAGTTAAAAAATATTTTTTGCTATTCTCTCTTTAAACTTCTCCATTGAAATTCTGCTGAGATATAGCTGATAGCAAGAGTGACTTCAAGTGTAGACAGACGTGCTGTAAACTAGCCAGTTTCGACTGTGCAATTTGTGAGACTGTCAAACGCTAGAGGTAATCAAAAGGCCACCAGCTTTACGTCTCAGATATTTCCCCTTCCTTAAATGTTTCTCTTGACATGAGCACAAATCACGTTCGTAATATCTCCCTCATTCTGTCTTTTCCAAGCAGAAAGCTCAGGAAAATTACTGCGCTGGAGTGATTTCAGGAATGATTGATTCTGATCTGCATGGGTCAGTGTGTCTTTACGCAGGTTCAGCGCGTTGCGTTTGAGGGCCAAAACTCTAAAAAATTGAATGTGGTCTTTGGATAAGGTTTCAAAAATATATCCCATCAACTGAGCAGTGCTGGCAGGCGGAGCAGACCAAAAGGTCGAAACCTTGGAAGGATGAGCCTCGCTGTGAAGTTTGGAGCGGAGCTGGAGATTTCTGGCCTGAGATGGTTCACCCCATGCTGAGAAGCACAGCATAAAAAGTGACTTTTATAACTCGACGGGCTGTTGATGTTTTAAAACATTGTGAAAGTGAAAAAGAGGCTGCGAGGCTTTACACAATAAAGACGCTTGGCAAAATATTTTCAAGCCAAATGTAATCTTTATTTTTCTGTTTCTGTACAAAAAGCACGGGATCACAGGAAAAAAAAAACTGAAAAAGGAAAAAACATGCATTTATTTACAGCATGGTCAGAGAGAGGAAAAAAAAGGAAAGTAGAATACATCTCCCTATCTGAATTCTAAAGACATTAATTAAACATTGTGCTTTGATATATTTTGATATAATATTTCATATTTCACAAAGATGCAGTACCTTTCTCCATTTCACCTCCAGTTCAACATTTCCAAAGAAAACAGGTTTTGAAAAAGAAAGCAGAAGCCAGCTCTCTACATCTATGACAAAAAACCTTTCACAAGCTATTAGGAAACTGAATGCATGGGTGAAATGGACGGACACGTGTGTGTTTCCAGCCAAGCTGGATCTCTGAGATGTTTTCATGTCAACTTTAAGATTGAATTCAGCTGTTTTAGTATAATAGGGCACTGTCAAATTGTATTTTCTTTACCCCATTTATGTCTAAACCCCAAAAGGATGAATGTGAAGTAATTAGGTCACCTGTGAAATTAAAAGAGGTCCTCAGAAACCACAATTTCTTTCACATCTTAGCAAACACACACCTTCACTCACTTCAGGAAAAGCAGAGAAGAATCATGACTGGAATATTAAAATGACATTGTTTCCAAGTGCTCAGTCTAAGATGTTTAATCACAAACAGAAACAAAACCAAACATGACTTAGAAACCACCTTCATGAAGTCAGATTTTCATAGCAATTTCCCTACTATGACCTAAAACGTTTCACATCAGACTATTTTTTCGATACGCTGTCCTGGCGCTGTGGCGCATCCTATTTTAAGGCATCATATTATATCTCCTTCCATTAATTTATTTCACAGCTAATCCACTGAAATGCAGATTGCGAGTTGCATTTAAATACAAATTGCATAACTTGTGCATGTGTGCGACGATTAGCAACATCACCAGCAACACTGACGTCAATGAATGGTTTCACGTCAAAATGTGCTTCGTTTCAACAAGTTTTGACTTTTCCGATATTATCCGTGATACAGACATGTGGCGTATCTATCAGCACATCAGATAGAAATTTAGACTTTTCACCAGTCGAAAAATAAACCTCGACAAGGACAGAGAAGTATTATGGAAACAAAATCACATGATGAACGATTAGCCATTTCAGTTATCATGACCAAAGCAAAGAGTAATCAATCCCAAAAATCGTCTGGTGCATATTTGTATAGGTTTTCAATTTTTTTTTTGTTCTTTTTTATTATTATTATTATTATTATTATTATTATTATTATTATTATTAATTATTTTCATCTGCTTGCTAAGATACATAGCTCTTGTAAGTGCCCCAACAAAAATAGTGCATTAGGAAATAACTATGATCATACACGTTTCACGAGAACACACGAGACGAGAGGAGGAACAAGAACACAAATGCTTTTTGCCAAAAGAAAACATTAAATATACGATTGAAAAAATGTTATTTTTTTACAAAAGTGGTGGAGCGTTGCACCCTGCTTTCAAAAAACAGGTGTCCTGGTCATGTCCTGACCTTTTTTTTTTTTTCTTTTTCTTTTTTTTTGCCTTGTCATTTTCGTTTTTACAAAAAAAGTGTAATCCCTTTTATTTTTCACTCTTTTTACAATATCTAAAAGGTATTAAGACATCAAATGTGTTGACATAGATATTTGATACTATTATTCAGGCCTAACTCACCAAAGAAATCCCGAAACGAACTTTATAAATACATACAAAAAAGCACAATAAGAAGTTCAACAATAAGTCTGGTACCTAAATGTGATTAAAACTGCAGAAAGCATTCCTGGCTTAAATCTACCTATCCACACACCTGGAACTATACTGGAACTACAGAAACAGTATGAGTAAAAATGACTGACATCCATTACTAAATTACAGTCTGGGATCATTTTGTGTTTGTTTGTGCATCACTCTGTTCTCATTTGATGTTTAAAACAAAAGCGAAGGAAATAAAAATCAGCTCGATGTTCAAAACCAAAAGACGCCGCGTGTCGTAATTAGGAACGAATCATTTCCGAATGCCGTTTGGAGCCGTCGCAGTCCCATCTGGATGAGTGGCGCCTCTCTTCTCACAGTGGAAACAGGACAGACATACAGTATGAAACGAACAGTCTACAGACAACATCAGCCATGCAAAGAAGCCCCTACGGCCGCAAACGTGTCAAAACGTCGGCTTCTCATTCACATTGCGATAATATCCAGCTTTTATCCTTCCCGTTCGAAATGCCACCCGGTATGGCGAGTCTCCAAGGATGAAGTCATAGAGGGCAAAACAAACACATCTATTGACATTTCAGGACATGGGACATTTTCAGGCCAGGTACACTTTTCTTTTTTTTCTTTTTTTTTTGTTCTTCTTTAAGCGATCCAGGTGTAGATGTTCTTTTCGGGCAGCTCCTCGTAGGACTGGTGATGTTCGATAAGAGAGTGTCAGACAGATTTGGTGAGCCAGTGAGTTTGTTGTGGGCTCAATGAAGCCGTTGAGGAAGATGAGGTTCCTCTTCACATGGGAGGGACAATCAAACCGGCCATAGCTGGAAGGGACAAACGACAAGAGGTCAGTTGACAATAAAAAAGACGGTTCAAATAACTCACAATCTATCTGAACCGTAAAATGACTGATTTATGGTTATTAAAGCTCAGTATTTATTCCACAGTCGGGAATATTTTTAGCAAATGGCTGTAGTTAACCCTCTGGGGCATGCCCTGATATTTGTGCTTTTTCAGTTACTTATAAACATATAAATGGCTGAAGTCTGATAACACTGTAATCAGCACAAACTTGGCTACAATAATATGTGAGCATGTATGTACATGATTGGATTTTTGAGAAAGCAACGTTTATGCGTAATTAGAGAAAAACTAAAAAAAATTTCTCTAATGCTTCTACAGTTTAATGGTTACGATTTTTTTTTTTATAAAACTAGATTTTCAGTCAATATTGTAGCATCTTGAGACAGATGTTGGGCTCACGATATGCAAGTAACATGGGAAATGATCATCTTTTATGAATATGTTTCGGACTCCATGCAAATTGGGTCATTCTGATACTATTTTACAGTAATTTGCCCCAACAGACATTAGAACCTGTATGGAAATCAAAAGCATTTTTATTTTTTAATTTATTGAAATGTAATTTTTCTTTTATTTTAAGCAGTCTTATAAGTTGCAATTTATGGATCAACTTTGACCTCAAAAATGTATGTAAAAATGTACTGTGATGTTTTCAGCATTATTACTCCAGTTTTCAGTGTCACATGATCCTTCAGAAATCATTTTAATATACTGATTTGGTCCTCAAGAAACTGTTAAATCTTAGTATTTATTGTGAAAACTGTTTTTGAAAACATGAAAACATGTTTTTTCCTCCAAGTGACTCCAAGTTGTGGTTCCAAGTGTAATTTTGATACTATTTTACACAAATTTGCCCCAACAGCCATCACAACCCTCATGGAAATCAAAAGTATTTTATTTTATTTTATTTTATTTTATTTTATTTTATTTTATTTTATTTTATTTTATTTTATTTTATTTTATTTTATTTTATTTTATTTTATTTTATTTTATTTTATTTTATTTTATTTTATTTTATTTTATTTATTTTATTTTATTTTATTTTATTTTATTTTATTTTATTTTATTTTATTTTATTTTATTTTATTTTATTTTATTTTATTTTATTTTATTTTATTTTATTTTAGACTTCATCACCTTCATGGAAATCAGAGCATATTTATTTTCTTTTTCTTTTTTATTATTATTATTTTTTTTTTATAGCAACCAGCTCTATAAGTAGCAAGTTATGGATCAACTTTTATCTAAAAAGTGTACATAAAAATGTACTCTGTTGGCAAAGCTGAATTTTCAGCATTGTTAATACAGTTTCCAGTTTCACATGATCCGTCAGAAATCCTGTTAATATGGTAGTCAAGAAACGTTTCTTATTACTATCAATGTTGAAAACAGCCGTGCTACTTAGTATTGTTTGGAAAACTGTAATAAATCTTTTTTTTTTTTTTCCCAAGTTTTTGACTCAATTTAATTTTGACACAACTTTACACTAATTTGACCCAACAGACATCACCACCTGCATGGAAATCAAAATATTTTATTTTATTTTATTTTATTTTATTTTATTTTATTTTATTTTATTTTATTTTACCAGTCTTACAAGTAGCAAATTATGGATCCACTTTTACCTCTGAAATGTACAAAAAAACTTCATTACTCCAGTTTTCAGTGTCACGTGATCCTTCAGAAATCATTTTAATATACTGATTTGGTAGTCAAGAAACATTTTTTATTACTATCAGTGTTGAAAACAACTGTGCTGCTTAGTATTTTTTTGTGAAAACATGCAAATCTGAGGTTATTTTGGTAGTATTTTACACTAATTATCCCCAACGACATCACCACCAGTGTGGAGGAAAAAAAAACAGCATTTTGACAAGTTATTTATTTAAATATTGCTATTTTTTGCTGTAAAAGCAACCGATCTTCTAAGTAGAAAGTTATGGATCAACTTTGTCCTTGAAAATTGAGTGCCCTTTTTTGTGATTGGTTCTAAAATAGGGTCTTGTTTCCTGATTGGCTCAGAGGCAGGAGAGGGGTGGGGTGCTCACCCTGTAGACTGCTCCCATTGGTGCTGGTGCAGGTGGGGGGCGGGGAGGTCTGTGGCCGGACGACAGGCGCGAAGGCGCTCTTCTGTTTGACTGCAGAGATCATATGGACAGGAGAGAATGAGAAAGGGCCCGCAGACAGAGAGATGGAAGTAGGGATGCATGAAGAAGAGGAGGAAGAAGAGGCATGAGGCTCCAATAGAGGACTGGAGGGGGTGACTGAAACAGACACACACACAGAGAAACACACACACACACACGCACACACACAAAGATGAGAGTTATGAGGTGGGTCATGCCGATTGTTAGAAGGGTTAATTGAAGGGGAAGGGCTATGGCAAAGTGAGGCATTATGGGAATGAAACCGTGTGCTACCTGCATGGCAAAGTTGATCCATAACTTAGAACTCTTGAGGAGGATTTATGTCAGTATAATAGTCCACGTTTGACTGCCAAATCACACTTTTGCAGAAGCATCAACATGAAAACCGCTCTTGTATTGACACACGTATATGTAAAGCATGCCAGGAGATGATACTATCAGGACATCTAATATGCGGTCATCTGCATGCTTTGAGAAAAAGACAGGTAATAAAAACCACCGTACGCTAGCCAAGAGTCTTGGCGCTGAGCAGAAAGCTTGAGCTTTCTCACCAAATTGGAGCAAAACCCACAATGAATTTTCTTCAATGAAATTCCAATTGAAAACTCTCGCCAGCTTGTTTCCCATTTTTATAATGAATGGAAAGCAAACCTGCCACGAAACTGCTTCGCACAAAGCTCGGCCTGCCAAACAAGTGCCAATCACACAAAATACAGCTGCTATATATCGAATATATGAACAGTCTTGAGTATATAAACCTCATTTGTAATTGTCAGGCCTCCAGCATTGTGATTTTCTTCCCCAAAAACAGTAGCAGCAGACGTATCTACAGGAAAGTGCAGACAGAAAAGCTCACTATCCTGACCGCAGTGAGAAAGCGAGCATGTGACGGAGTGAGATGCATGGAGGAGTCGTTAAAGTGTTAGACATGAAAGGAGATGAAAACATATGAGTGTTTGTGGAGTTAGTTCGGATGGAGACGTTCACAGTGCATGGAACAGCAGACAAACAATAACCTTTCCCTCACAGAACATGAATAGACAAACAAACAACCTTAGCATTTCAGATTAGCATTTAGACGCTGACGCTGAGTTGCCACCAAATGTGTCTGTTGTGATACCCAAAATCGCTAATTCAACAAATCAGAATCCAAAACAAGCAGTGAAGAGTTAACAACCCTGCTGAAATGACTAGCATGTAGCTGGTGAATCAGTCTACATTCTTTAAAATAAAGGTTCTTTACTGGCATCTATGGTTCCATGAAGAACCTTTAAAGGTGCAGCTCACTTCCAGAACAAAAATTCACAGATAATTTACTCACCCCTTTGATGTTCATGTCTTTCTTTCTTCAGTCGATAAGAAATTACGTTTCTTGAGGAAAACATTTCAGGAATGTTCTCCATATAGTGGACTTCTATGGTGCCCCCAAGTTTGAACTTCCAAAATGCAGTTTAAATGCAAATGGCTCTAAACGATCCCAGCCGAGGAAGAAGGGTACATAAAAAACGACAACAAATTGACAATTTATATAGTTTTTAACCTCAAATGCTCATCTCTGCGATACAGTTAAAAATCGTCCTGCATCCCTGTTTCACCTTTTTTTTGTAAAGGCCATTTGATATTTTTTGGATGTTCACTTTGTAAACACTGGGTTGGTACTTCTGCAGTGATGTAGGATGATTTTGAAGTTGGGGAAGAAAACGTAATGGGAGTTTTTCGACATACCCTAACTGTCTTGAACCGGACAAAACAGAGTTCACATAGAGCTTTGAGGTTAAAAAGTATATTGTCAATTTGTTCGAAAATGAGCAAGCTACATAAGACCCTTCTTCCTCAGCTGGGATTGTTTAGAGCCATTTGAAGCTGCATTTAAACTGCATTTTGGAATTTCAAACTTGGGGGCACCATAGAAGTCCACTATATGGAGATAACACCTGAAATGTTTTCCTCAAGAAACATAATTTCTTTTCGACTGAAGACAGAAAGACATGAACATCTTAGATGACAACGGGGTGAGTAAATTATCTGTACATTTTTGTTCTGGAAGTGAACATTTGCGGAAACTTTCCATTCCGCGAAAGGTTCTTCATGGTGGGAAAAGGTCCTTCAGATTAATAAAATGTTCTTCACATTAAGAAAATAACTGTTCAATCAAAGGTTCTTTGGGGAACCCAAAAATGTGGTTCTACACTCCAGAAAAAAAAAAAAAAGTTTCCAAAAGTGTTTTCCTTTGGTTTCCCAAAGAACCTTTCAGTGAACAGTTTCTAAAAGAAACATGTTTTTTCTTAATGTGAAGAATTTTTTAATCTAAAGTACCCTTTTTTACTATAAAGAACCATTTGTGCAATGGAAGGTTCTTCATGGAATTCCAATAAAGAACCTTTATTTTTAAGAGTACAGAAGAACCAATTTTGAGGTCCTCAAAGAACCTTTCAGTAAACAGTTCTTAAAGGATTAGTCCAGAATTTAAATGTCCTGGTAATTTACTCACCCCCATGTCATCCAAGATGTTCATGTCTTTCTTTCTTCAGTCAAAAAGAAATTAAGGTTTTTGAGGAAAACATTCCAGGATTTTTCTCCATATAGTGGACTTCAATGGGGATAAGCAAGTTGATGGTCCAAATTGCTGTTTCAGTGCAGCTTCAAAGGACTCTACACGATCCCAGCCGAGTAATAGGGGTCTTACCTGGTGAAACTATCGGTTCAAAAAGGTAGGGTAGGGCGAAAAACTCCATCTCATTTTCTCTTCCAACTTCGTCTGACATTGTTTTACCTTTTTTTCTAATGGGTGTTTGGTTTGTAAACACTAGGATCTTTCCAACGTGACTACGTAATGCATAAAGTCAAGCTACTGCAAGAGAAGCATTTGTGGTTAACAAGTAGAGAAATGTTATTTCTTCTCTAGAAAATGACCAATCATTTCGTTAGATAAGACCCTTATTCCTCAGCTGGGATCATGTAGAGATCTCTAAAGCTGCATTTTGGACCTTCACCCGTTGGCCACCATTGAAGTCCATATGGAGAAAAATCCTGGAATGTTTTTCTCAAAAACCTTAATTTCTTTTCGACTGAAGAAAGACATGAACATCTTGGATGATATGGGGGTAGTAAATAATCAGTACATTTTTATTCTGTAAGTGAACTAATGCTTTAAAAGAACTTTTCTTAGTGTGCTGAATTTTTTAGTCTTAGAACATTTGATATTTTCTTAAGAACTTTTTTCACTATAAAGAACAATGGAAATGTTCCATGGTTCCATTTTTGTCATGGAAATATAGACACCGTTAAATAACCTGTATTGTACAGTATATATGGCATTGGTGTGACAACTCCCTTAGCTGGTAAAGGCTTGAGACTAGCTGAAAGTAAAAAGTATTTCTGGGTAAGCTAGTCAAGAAGCCCAATATGCTGGTCTTTTCAGCAGAAACATCAGGATCATCACTCACTTGCGTAAGGAGAGTTGGCGGCGGATCCGTTGAGGAAACTCGGGGATCCAGGGACGCCCAGGTTGGTCATCCCGGCTCCGTATCCGTTCATGGTGGAGGTGATGGTGTTGTAGTTGGACTGCTGGGGTGTGGAGCTCGGCACGTACCCGCGAGGAGACACGCTGTTCGAGTTACGAGAGTAACCTGGAATGTAAAACATGGCGACAGGTTAAGGAGGACGCTCGTGTGGATTGAAGTTCAAATATAAGCATGTCAGCACTAGGATTTACTAGGAGTTTGCTTATTAAGACGCTTGATGTGATTTGTAGATTTGTTGCGGTTGGACTAGTGTGTGTCTGTGACATGCTGGGTTTGTGTTTATAGTGGGTGGGATCCCTTGGTAAGAGTAAGAATATTTTAAAGATGTCCGGCTGCTGTTAAGAAAGCACTCGGTACAGCAGTCAAACAAAACTTTGTCTATGTTCCCATAAGCAGTGTGTAATGCGTGTTTTGGACTGGCAGACAATAAGAGAGACATACTGAGAAACATGGAATTCACAGAGACTCTTTTGACTTAAGCTAGTAAGAAACAACCCAAGCAACCACCAAAAACACAATGCATAACAATGGCCTGTTAGTCATCATTTCTTAAGGAAACATCATATTCTTGTTTTTCTTCTTTTTTTTTCCTCTGGTACAATTCACAGTCAGCCAAAACTAAACAGGAAGTGAACAGAGAGAGCTTGAATATCACTTGGCATTCATTTATGTCCACTCTCTGGGCCTTAAGCCTAATTCACATATTGAACAGTTGAGAAAGAAAGTAAGAGGAAGAAGAGAAAATATTTAAGCATTAATACACACTACCATTCAGAAGTTTGGCATCAGTAATTGAAAAAAATATTTTCTATGCATTTATTTAATTAAAAATACTGCAAAAGCAGAATATTATTAAATATTATTACTATTTAAAATAACTTTTTCCAATTTGAATATTGTTACAATTTTAAATATTTATACTTTTTAAATGATGAAAAATTATTTTAAAAATAAATTTACAAATATTTACCTAAAAATGTAATTTGTTCCTTTGATTGCAAACCTGAATTGTTTTTTTCATGATCCTTTATCAATAGAAACTTCAAAAGAACAGCAAATATTTGCAAAATAATAATTTTGTAACAGTGCAAACATCTTTACTGTCATTTTTGATCCACTGAATTTCTTTTTTACTGGTCCAAACTGTTAAATAACTTTTTAATATTCACTAAAAAATGCTTGCTTAAAATGAACCCAAAATAGCTTGAAACTAACATATATGAAATTAACATATATTAATATGTTCAATAAACGAACGTCTATTAATAAACTGAATACATAATAATTAATACACTTTTTTTTAAAATAGCTTATTAATAAATGTTCACCTTTTGATTATTGCTGATGTCTCTAGTAATTATGTGTTTCTGATTTTTAATTTACAACTGATATTGGGTTCATTTTAAGCCAGCCATACAGTATAGTAATTTTTAAGCAAGAGTTGAGTTAAATGAAACTACCCAAAAAGTTGGGTTAAACATTTAACAATCAAAAAAAATCTGAATATTGAGTATTGAATATTAATACATTTATGGTAAGAAATTTACAAAATATCTTAATGGACAACATTATCTTTACTTAATATCCTAATGATGATTTTTGGCATAAAACAAAAATCAATCATTTTGACTCATACAATGTATTGTTGGCTATTGCTACAAATATACCCCTGCTACTTAAGACTGGTTTTGTGGTCCAGGGTCACAAATCAACATCCTTTTAACATGTCAGAGTCATTATAATAGGTATTATAAGCTGCAAATATCATTCTTTAGCAGAGTCGATTCTGGTTAATCCGAGACCTTCCCTAAATAAACTATGCTCCTATGTGGTTTGATAAGCTGCAGGAAAGAGGTAGTGTTTTCTGTAAATCAGTTTGCAACTTAATTAGAACTTGAAACAATAATTAGTTTGATGGATGAACGAGCGGAGCAGCAGGCTAACCGAATTAAATCCTGCTGAAGTTTCACTGCATACAAGCATGAAGTATGAAACGCAATATTTTTATAATGGCTAACGGCCCTTTCCCATGACCTCATAGATTCCTGTAGGTGTTCCTTTCCTGCGTGAATGAGGAAAACAGACGAGAAGAGAACGGGATGAGTGCTAGCAGGAGAGAAAGCAGAGGGTGTCAAGGGAGAGAGAGTTCCTCTGTCTTCCTGTGTGTGTGTGTGTCTCTCTCTCTCTCTCTCTCTCTCTCTCTCTCTCTCTCTGATATAAGGAGAGTGATCTGTTCATCTCACATCCATTCCCACTTCCTGTCTGTGAGTGTCAGAGCTGGTGGGTGAAAAGAAACATGGCCCAATGTGGCGATATTGAAAACACACTTGTGCATGGAAATGCTCGCACACAGGGTATGTGATACACATTTGCAAGTCCAACGGATAACAGTGTGGAAATGACATCATTGAGAAATTTTTAAGTCACTTTTTACAAAATTTAACAGCAAGTTTAAAAATTTAAAGTGTACATTTTATCCTGTCAGTTTTTGTTCCAATATTACCCTTATGAAAACAAAGTTTTTCAAGTGTGCTATTAGTGTACTTCTTTTAAACTAAAAATAGGAAAGTATACTTTCGGTCAACTTTTTATGTACTTCTCAGAAATGTGCTTTATATACTTCTCAGAAATATATTTAAGTATACTTGACCTATAATTAGAAAAAGTCCAAATATATTTGAGCTATACTTGTGCTCTGACAATCCGTATTTTAATTGTTATACACTAGGGGCGCTATTACACATTTCTATACAGAATTTCCAAAACACAAGTGAAGAAGAAATCGAATCAACAGACGCTTGCACATGAAATCTAACACGATCGTCAGACATAAAACAGCATCAAAACCATAGATATGTAAAACTGTGTAAAATCATGGAATAAAATCTCGACCCATGAAGAGGTAATAATGACTGTTAAGCTTTGGGGTGTTGATCGACTCCATCTATGTTTTGATTATCACGAATAGTCTTTTTTTTTTTTTTAGCTTTTTGTTCAAAATGTTGTTTAATTATTTATTTATTTTTTATTTATGAAACTTACTCACATTCAAGTGTTTATAAAAAAGAATGCATGAAGCTAGAATAAAATGTTTTTTGTTTACAAGCAGATAGCTTGTTCTTTCTTTTAACGTTTTGTATGTTAAGATATTCATATAACAAAATATATATATACTTAAAAGTATACTTAAATGTACTAGAAAGTGGGCCAATTTGGTCCCAGGGAGTATTGAAATAGTACACTTTCTACATAAAGTATACTTAAAATATACTCACACTTTACTTAAGAATACTTAATAAAATAAACAAAGTATACTTATTTTTGGTCAGGGTATTACAATGTTTTCTATTTGAATATATTGTAAAATGTAATTTATTCCTGTGATGCAAAGCTGAATTTTCAGCAGCCATTATTCCAGTCTTCAGTGTGACATGATCCGTCAGAAATCATTTTAATATCCTGATTTGGTCCTCAAGACTCTTATTTTTATCTATCATACTGATCACTTTTCATTTCATTTCTCTAAAAAATACATTATGGTGTTGCTTGTATCATGCTTTAGAAGTCAGCTTACGAATGCTAAATGTTTGCCAACTCTCAGAATTGTGAACCCATGATCGCATCTTGATCTGAATACACAAATATTCCAAAATGCATGCGTGCTGTGCTCATAAACTGCGTTTGCATTTGCAAATAACGTGTTTCATTCTTGTAGCGCTGTCATCCTGAGTCTCTCAGCTCGTTCACAGCTTGTGCCGCTCACACTTCTCTCAGGAGTGACAGGGAGTGTGTACACACACAGACACACTCTGATGAACGTGTCGTTTCTATGGGCAGGTGAGTGTGAGTGGCAGTTTTGAGCGCTGTGGGTGACAGCCCTGCCAAAACACAGCTACGCGATCGTCATGTACAGTGCTACTGGTCTAGGGCTGCGGGTGGGTGTGAAGCTCACCAAACGACAGATGAACAGATCCAGACACGGACTGACAGACTGTGTGACTGAATTGAAGTGTTGAGGCTTAAAGTCGTGTCTCAATCAAACGCAGTCAAATACTTTGTAGGGCTGTCAATGCAACACATTAGTGTGATTAATTCAAAAGAAAATAGTGTGATAAAAATATTAACACAATTAATCGTGCCCCTTGATCTATATGTAAATGAAGCACCGTCTTTAATCGAGTCTTGATTGTAAAATAGTTTGAAGTAATAGGCTTCATGTTCAATGATATAAAACAAACAATATACTGACTTCTAAATATTGATATATGCAATGCATTTTTGTAACTGATTGACAGCCGTACATGCAAGTGTTTGAATGTGTGATTTGGGACTTTACAGTACACACTGACCTTGGTCTCCCTGTGAGGCTTCAGAGATGTTGACGGCGAGCTGGCTGCTGAAAGAGTTAACTCCCATCATGCCCGAGTGAGCGCCTGAGCCTGTCAGCGAGGGCAACTGGTTATGGCTCCGTGGCACGCTGTACAGCGCCTCCGTCAGGTCTGCGGCACGCTTTAAAATTATCTCCTGACCAATTCAGAGAGAGAGAGAGAGAGAGAAAGGTGTTGAAATGATACACAGTGGTTTTCAATGGGTTCTGATTCACAATATTACATTATATGAAAGAAAACAATAATGTTCTTAAATAAAATTATTCTTATAATTAATCATTATTTATTAAACAAGTAACAAGAATATTTAATCAATATAAGTAGTTTAAAAATTGAAGAGTTTATTTGCAAAAACAGATAACAGTTTTTAACAATTTTAAAAAATCATGTTTTTTCACTGTGCACCCCAATTAATCTTGATTAGGTAAAAAAAACAAAAAAAACCCATAAAAAATACAGCTAACTAACACAATAAAAACATGATATTTAAATATTTTAAAATCTGTTTTTGCTAATAAACTCTTCAATTATTTTTGATAACTATTATAATCTTATTTAAATAATAACAATTCTAAAATAAAATTTTAAAGTTATTTAAAAAATCTAACCTGTTAAAATATAAGGTTCTTATTATATTGCATTTGATATAATTTTATGTACATTATAATTACAAAATATTTTAAGGTTGTTATATTATTGATTTGTATTTATGTACTGATTATATACACTGCCATTCAAAAGACTGGGATCAGTAAGATTTTTAATGTTTAAAGTTTCTTATGCTCATCAAGGCTGTGTTTATTTAATCAAAAATATTATTATGATGTAAAATATTTATTTTTTATTATTATTTTTTAATATACACTAAAATCTAATTTATTCCCGTGATTAAAGCTGAATTTTCAGCATCATTCCTCCAGTCTTCAGTGTCACATGATCCTTCAGAAATCATTCTAATATGCTGATTTATTATCAGTGCTGTAAACAGTATTTTTTTTTCAAACCTGTGATACTTTTTTCAAGATTCCTTGATGAATAAAATGTTAAAAAGAACAGCATTTATTTAAAATAGAAATCTTTTCTAACAATATACATCAATTTTCAAAAGTTTAGGATCATTACGATCATCATTATAGGATCATTATTTTTTATTCTTTCTTTTTCTGAAAGAAAAATACTTTTATTCAGCAAGTATGTATTAAATTGATCAAACGTGATAGCAAAGACCTACACTGTTAAAGAAAAAAATTCTATTTTGAATAAATGCTGTTCTTTTTAACTTTTTATTCATCAAATAATCGTAAAAAAACATATCACAGGTTCCAATTATATACTTTATACAGGTTCCAATTATATACTACAATTATATAGCATAGATAATTCTAATAATAAATCAGCATATTAGAATGATTTTTGAAGGATCATGTGACACTGAAGACTGCAATAATGGCTGATGAAAATTCAGCTTTGCGTCACAGAAATAAATTATATTTTAAAGTATATTAAAATAGAAAACTGCAATTTAAAAATGCAATGCTATTTCATAATATTACTTTAATTACTTTTGATCAAATAAATGGAGACTTATTTAAAAAAACATTACAAGTCTTACTGATCGCAAACTTTTGAACGGCAGCATACATACATACAAATATATAAAAAATCATCAGCTTTGTTGTGATTTTCATACCTGATTGTTATGAGGCATTCCATACAGCGCCTCCACCAGGTCTGCGGCTCTTTTCAGAAGAACTTCCTAATAACACACACAAAAACACAGTTTAGTCCAATATCAATAACTCTGGTACTGTAAATCAACATGGTTTGCGTCTCAGCACGTCTATTCACAGCAAAGTGTAACACCATAAAAATACAATTATATTAAATAAATAAATAAGATTTTTTATGTTTAAAATTTAACCAAAGTTATTTACTACATACAAGCAAGTCGTGTTCAAAAAAGAGAAACCAAACATGTGATGAGGCGGACAGAAAAAGAAGCTGTCGGAATCTAATTTACACCAACCTGTCACACACACACAAACACACACACAAACACACAAAGAACACACACTCAACCTGTGCCAAATCACACAAGCAGTGATCCAGGGCTGCGATCCTTTCAGACTGTACACATATGCTCCACTGTCATTCTTCACACGGCGTGTGTGACTCTGTGTGTGTGTGTGTGTTTGTGCCTGTTATCCTGTAGTGTTCCTGTGTAAGTCACACATCTCCTCTGGCCCACAGACTCTCATTCTGGTCTGACTAAAAGTACTGAAACCAAGACAGGACATGAGCATCTTACAACGCATAATCGTTTTCCATCTGCTACATCTGTACTGAATTAACATCTAATTTTTCGACATTCTATCTCCTGTCTTCACTTCCAGAGCATCTCCTTTCCACTTCATAGGTGGAAGCATCAAATCATCACTCTTGCCCAACACTTTGTTTCCATCTGTTTAACTTTTTACAACAATTTCTGTCAATTCTACGTTTTTATGAGCTCATCAGTACACATTATTGCCAAGAAATAATGAATATATACATACACAACCATTGAAAAGTTTGGGGGTGGTAATAATTTTGAAAGAAATCTCTCATGTCTCTCATGTCATGTGTAGATTTGAGTTAGTATGACCAGGCTGAAGAGGAGGATCACTTTCTCTCTCATACAAAGAGACAGACCGAGAGGTGTGGAGGTGATACAGAGGAAGCCAGAGCTGGTATTATGGCAACCTCTACTGGAGCTCCCTGGGGTATTACATTGAAACCTACCACACACACACACACACACACACACAGTCACACACACACTTATACACACACACGCACACTTCACATGACTGTATGAGGAGAGAACAGAAAACAAAGAGACAGATGAAAGTATAGAGTAAACACAGACAAAGAGAGAAAAGATTGACCCAAAGAACTACAGATGCAGTTCATGAAATCAGGATAAAACGACAGGGAAAAAAAACAAAAAAAAAACAGGTTGGCTACAGAGAGCAGGACAAAGAGAGGAAACGGCAGAGTAATTGTAAATCTCATGACGAGAGGTGAAAGAGAGAGATGCAGACAGAAAACAGCGCTGAAAGATGAGCAAAGGGGGAAAGGGTTGGAAGAAAACAAAGGAAAAAAGACTCGAGGGACGGAGAGAAGACAGAAGAAGACAAAGTGAGGGAAATGTGCACAAATAAAGTGGAAACGAGTGAGTGAGTGAGTGAGTATGTTAGGAAGAGAGAGAGAGAGAAAGAGAGAAAGAGAGAGAGATGAAGAGGGGAAGTTCTAGTTGTTTTTCTCCCTCAAGAGTTGCCAGGTAAGAGGCAGCTGGGGTTGCTGGCAAACCTATCATTACTGTACTGTGAGAACAACAGCCTGGGTCTGTACACACACTCACACACACACACTGGAAATATTACGCTAATTTTATGCTTGTCGAAGTAAAAGCACTAATTCAAGTAAATAATGCTTTTTGTTTTTATACAATCCTCAAGTACTGTATCGATCCCAAAGAAGTAATATTTGTGACCGTGGACAATAAAACCAGTCATAAGGGTCAGTTTTTTTTTTTTAATAAATAAGCTAATGTGTAAGGAAAATATTTGGCTGAGATACAACTATTTGAAAATCTGCAATCTGAGGGTGCAAAAAATTAAATACTGAGAAAATCGCCTTTAAAGTTGTCCAAATGAAGTTTTTAGCAATGCATATTACTAATCAAAATTTAAGTTTTGATATATTTATGGTAGGAAATTTACTAAATATCTTCATGGAACATGATCTTTACTTAATATTCTAATGATTTTTGGCATAAAAGAAAAATTGATAATTTTTACCCATACAATGTATTGTTGGCTATTGCTACAAATTTACCCACGCTACTTATGACTGGTTTTGTGGTCCAGGGTCACATTTAGTCACAAATATCACTATATTTCAAAGGTGTAAGTAAAATGCACGTTGCTTTATGATGCTGGAGTTCCCAGCATGCACCAGGGCATGAACAATTAATAAGGTTGTGTATTTTCACTGTCTGCCAGTTTTATTTACACCAGTGTTATTGTTGATTTAGATTTTTACGTTTAGTAACTTGTTAGTATATATAAATAGCATAAAAACAGATTTTAAATTCAGTAAGACACACCTTAAATAAATAAATAATTTTAAGTAAGAAAATAAATAAAATTGTAAAGAAAAGCTCACTTTTCAGTGTATTGTTAAATTATAAATAATTTTCAGTAAATAAATAAAATCTTATAGGAAATCTTACTTTTCAGTGTATTTTTGTTCAATTAAGCTACAGCCTTTCCAAAAAAAGTGTGAAAAATTTGATATTATACTAAATAAAACATACTGTACATAAGTAAATAATTCAAAGTAAAAAGTAAGTAAATCTTATTTTTTGTGCACTGTTGTTATCTCTAAACTATTCATAACTTAATAAATCTGAACATTTTCAGTGAATAAAGGACAAAAGCATCCTATTAAGTAATATATAAATACATTTACGTAAAAAAAAAAATAATTTACCAAATTTTAAAATTTGTAAATAGAAAAAAAAGAAATCTGAAATCTGAGGGTGTAAAAAAAAAAAAAAACCCTTTAAAGTTGTTCATATGAAGTTCATATGAAGCAATGCATATTACTATTACTATACTATATTTACAGTAGGAAATGTACAAAATGTCTTCACGGAACATGATCTTTACTTAGTATCCTGATGATTTTTGGCATAAAAGAAAAATCTAAAATGTTGACCCATACAATGTATTTTTGGCTATTGCTACAAATATACCCGTGCTACTTATGACTTTTTTTTGTGGTCCAGGGTCACATATAAATTATAAACCATTTTATTAATAATATAAACTAAAAGATATAATTTAAACTAACATTAAAATAAAAAAAAGCTTTTTATTTTTACATTTTAGAACTGAATAAAGACATTATTTAATCCCTTTATAAACTATTTCACCTTTTAAAGATTAAGAAAAAAAAAAAAAAAAATCAGATTTTTCCAGGGCACTTTTTGACATTTTGTCCCCCAAAACTCTATCTAGGCTAGAAACACACACACACAAATGAAACTAAAATACACAAATACACCTTAATACATGCAGAAATGCAGAGCTCATGCTGGAACATTAGCTCTCGGGTTTCTCACATCTATGTCATGCAAACATTAGCAAGGCCCGCATCTGTAAAGTGCAGCTCTTAGTGGCTGTTTTATGCCAGGCCACGAGGCCCTGAAACTGAACACTCTCTGGCTGAGTTTCTGAACACACAGTGTGGAAACTGTTACATTTACGAGGAAGAACAACAGTGGCCTTCAGATCAGGCGGAGAGGCAGAAACAGGCTCAGGAAACCACCGAATATTGTGATATTTCTTCGGAGTTTAGCTTTAAGAGCTCATCTGGGACCGTGTTTGCGTGGTAGCGCACAACATACTGTACTGTACACGCACGCAAGCAAGAGAGGATTGGGGGGCATATGGAGATGGGGGCACTGAGCTTCCTCCTCCTCATCCTCATTTACTTGCATTTCCCACGACAAAATATGACCTTAGAACTAACAGTCCTCCCCCAGCCAATCAACAACGAGCAGTAACGATCCTCACAGATGGCTCAAGTCAATGACAAACATGGGGCGAGAGAGAGAGAGAGAGAGAGTCCCTGTTACAGCTGAGACCTTGCGCTCTGTTGTTCTTGCATTATTCAATCTAATGTATTTATCCAACCTTTATATTAGTTACAGTATGATGAGTAGGGACTTGTTTTGTACAAAAAAAGTAAATAAATGAAAAACATATATTTGGAATAGAACAAGAGAGCGATTTAAAACACATAATGCAAGACCTCTCATCATTACTGTACACTTTCCATAATAAAGACATTGCGTAAGCTCCCGTTTGAAGATCAGGATAAATGTAACTTATTTTGTGTTCTGGGAAACATGTAAGTATCTTCTGTAGATTCTGAAGGGCAGTACTAAGTGAAAAAAATATATTATATTTAGGCAAAATACGAAAAAGGTACACATCCTCATTCCGTTCAAAAGTTTACACCCCCGGCTCTTAATGCATCGTTTTTCCTTCTGGAGCATCAGTGAGTGTTTGAACCTTCTGTAATTGTTGCATATGAGTCCCTCAGTTGTCCTCAGTGTGAAAAGATGGATCTCAAAATCATACAGTCATTGTTAGAAAGGGTTAAAATACACAGAAATGTTGAAAAATCAATTTGTGGGACCTGAAGGATTTTTTCCGATGAATGGCAGGCAGTTTAACTGTTCAGGATAAACAAGGAACTCATGAACAACTATCATCATTCAGGTAACAACACAGTATTAATAACCAAGTGTATGTAATAAATAAATTATAAATTCAACTATTATTTTCTCTTGTGGACTATATGTAAACATCTTTTAGGTGAAATATCTTATTCAGGTCAGTACTAAATAAAAAGTAACATGCATTTTGTATGATCCCTCTTATTTTGGTAAAATAATTAACATTTTGCAGATTCTGCAGGATTTGTATAAACTTTAGACTTCAACTGTATGAAATGTAACATTTTAAAAAGTCACTTTGCATTAAAGCATCTGTCAAATTGATATATAAAAGTATTTTGATAATAATATAATATAATAAAGAGCTACTGTATGTCTTAAACCCAAAATATGAATTCATATGACAAAATCAACCTGTTTATATTAGCTAATAGAAAAAAAAAAATGCTTTTTATTACGTTTTCATGTTTTGTTTTAGTTTTTTTGCATGACTTATTACACCCAGTTTTATGCATCAATTAGTGTACAGTGTGTGTATTTATGAGCACGTTGTTTTAGGTCTGTGTGTGTGCACCTGTTCATAAAGTATTTCTTGTTTTACTGTATGTCTGGTCGTCTCTCTCGTGGTGTTCCTGTGGGTATTTCTTTATTATACGCGCCAGCACTCCCTCCCTTTCTCTGCCCATCTGTACGTGTCTCCACGGTTTGGTTCTCCCCTGCTCTCGTGCCTGATGCTGTCCAGGTATGGGGCTCTTGTTCCAGTCTGCCTCCCCGCTGCAGTTCCCTGTGTCCGGCCCCAGTCGCCCAACCTGTCTCTGGTTCAACAGCGCTCTGCCATCCACACCCAGTGGGCAATCTGTCACCAACACAGCCTTGGCACTGGCAGCATACCCCTCTTTCTTTTTCATACCCTCTTTCTCCTTTGCTCTCCTCTCCTGTCCTGTCTTCCCCCTGGCCACGGCTCAGTTCATTAATCTCCATTATAAAACAGAAGTTAGTTAATGTCTCTGATGCTCGCTGGCTACGACACCCTGCCACGGGCCCTTTGGCACAACATGAACGCACACACAAGCACTTAAGTAAAAACACACACACATTCACTCGTGCTTAGCTACTCACATCTTCACACAGACTGACAAATACAACACAGTTGCTAGTCCGCAATATGAATTTTAATTTGACAAGGAAATTACCAAAGGTCATGTATGATTTCTTACTTCAGGTTAGAAATCTGTGGAACCCTGTTTTCACCACTGAATAAAAGGTAATTGCAACTTTATCTCACAATTCTGACATTTTTCTTGCAATTTCGAGTTTACATCTCACAATTCTGACTTTTTTCCTCAGAATTGCGAGAAATACTCGCAATTGTCAGAAGTCAGAATTATGAGATAAAAACTCTCAATTCTGAGAAATAAAGTTAGAATTGCGAGTTATAAACACAATTGCGCAATTGCGACTTTTTTGTCTCAGAATATCAGGTTTATGTTATTCTGGTTCACAATTCTGACTTTACAACACACGATTGCAAGTTATTAAATCAAAATTTGTGAGAAAACATATCGGTCTTTTTTTTCTCCCGCTATTCTTTCTCCCGTGTTTCTATCACGCTATTCTGACTTTTTTCTCACAATTATGTTTCTATCTCACTATTCTGACTTTTTCTCCCACAATTGTGAGTTTATATCCCACTATTCTGACTTTTTCTCTCACAAATGTAAGTTTATATCGCACTATTCTGACTTTTTTCCTCACAATTGCGAGTTTCTATCGCACTATTCTGACTTTTTCTCTCACAATTGTGTTTTTATTGCACTATTCTGACTTTTTTTGCAATTGCGAGTTTATATCCCACTATTCTGACTTTTTTCCTCACAACTGTAAGTTTATATCACACTATTCTGACTTTTTTCCTCACAATTATGAGTTTATATCCCACTATTCTGACTTTTTCTCTCACAATTGTGTTTATATTGGACTATTCCAACTTTTTTTCCTCACAACTGCGAGTTTATATCGCACTATTCTGACTTTTTTTCGCAATTGCGAGGTTACATTAGCAATTCTGACTTCTGATAACTCGAAATCGCAAGTTTATAGCATGTAATTCTGAAAAAAAAAGTGAGAACTGCAAGTTTATCTCACAATTCTGACTTAATTTCTCAGAATTAAGAATTTATATCCCACTATTCTGACTTTATAACTTGCAACTGTGTTTATATCATGGCATTTATAGTTTATTTCTCACAATTCAGACTTAATTTTTCAGAATTGTGAGTTTACATTTCACAATTTTAACAATTGTGAGTTTATATCTGAGAAAGCCAGAATTGTGAGAGAAAAAGTTGCAATTACCTTTTTTATTTTTTATTTTGTGGTGGAAATGGGCTTCCATAAAGATCTGCACTAACCACTAATCCTAAGTATTAAAAAATATAAAATCAATAAATATATAAGTAAAGCTACACTGTTTTTTTGACTTATAAAATGTAAAAGAAAATAATTATTTGAAATATATATGAAAGTAAGGCATGTACAAAAACAGAAAAAGCGAGAGAAAAAGGTATAAAATGACTTCAAACAGCCACGAGGTGAATAAACTGCACAGATCTGCTCGGTGGACTTAGCTTTACTTCATTATTTATGTGGCATCTACACAACGACCTGCGGCTACTTTACACACGCATCCCCTCACACATCTCTACAAACTATTTCACATCACACTCTCTCTGCCCAAACAAAAAGTCCGGCACATTCCCTCTCAAATTAAGTCTGCCAGCACAAATCAGCGCTGCGTTCCCTGTAGTCGAGCTGCACTATAACCTCAATATCACTTGGAGGCTCAATACTCACTCTGTTGAACCCCTAATGAAATGCAATCAATGATTGATAAGGTGGCAGTTGCCCTCAAGTAGACCCGCTGATGATTACAGCCGGTCGGCCCGAGCACCTGACCCCGCTCTGGGCTCCAGAGGTGTGCCACCTGGCCCTGGGAGAGACAGGCACTGGGCCTTTTGTCTTATTAGCTGACTGTCGAGGTGTAAAGATCTGCCGCCTGCCAGGCATACAATTAGTCATCCTGTGATCTTTATTACTCTAGGGTGGTGGTCTTTCTTAGCAAAGCCCCAGTTCGACACCCTCTCTTCCTCACCCGGGAGCCCCAGGCAATGCTGGGGATCAGGTGATGGGACCTTACACAGGGTCCCTTGCGTCACAGGTTAAGGACAAGGAAGGAGTCCCTCTTGTGCTACCAAAAAGACCGTGAGCGAACCTCTGCAGGGTCAGCGATCGGAGGAATCGGCACACTTTGTGATCTCTGGTTCCTCCACATACTCTTCATTGGACCCTTTTAATATGAAAAATTGTCAAGGGTTCTTAAAGTGTCTGTTTGTCTCTTAGGACACTAAAAAGTGCTTATAGTGTTTAAAATTAATAAATGTTATTTTAACTAATGATGTATTTCAGATCAGGATTCAACTTTTACGACTTAGTGGGGTCACCTTAAAAATAAATCTATTAGTAATATCATTCTTACACAATCATCTGTTGTCTAGCAACTCAAATAACACGTCAGAACATCTTGCAAAATTATTAACCGGAAATTCTGCATAATTCCTAAACAACAGCAGAAGCGTGATTAAAAAAAAAAAAAAAAAAGAAGAAGAAAAAAAATGAGCGATTTAAAAATAAATAAATAAATAAATACTAACCAAAAATGACTAAAATTAACTGGACATTAATTAACTGGAAATAAATAAAACTTAAAACTAAACTAAAATGGAGAGTGAAATAAAAATATCCCTAATTAATGATATTAAAAAAAAAAAAAAAACTAACCAAAAATTTTAAATGTTACTTTGGAAACCAACTGAAATAAGTTTACGCTGAAGCACAAAATCATTAACTGGAAATTAATACAAATCAAAACTAAATAAACTAAATGGAAAGTGAAATAAAAATATCCTTAGTTAGTGATATTAAAAAAAAGAAGAAAATATATAAATAAATAAATAAATAAAACTACATTAGAAATGCTACCTTGGAAACTAACTAAAATAAGTTCATGCTGAAGCACTAAAATCATTAACTATAAAAAAAACTAAACTAAACTAATGGAAAGCAAAATAAAAAAAAATACCCTTAATTAGTAAAATTAAACATAAAAAAAAATAAAAATAAAAATGTTACACTGGAAACTAAATGAAATAAGTTCAGCACTAAAATCATTAACTGGAAATAAATAAAAAATGTAAACTAAACTAAATGGAAGTGAAATAAATGTATCCTTAATTAGTGATATCAAAAAAAAAAAAATAAAAAAATAAAAGCACGTAAAAACCAAAAAAAATCAAATTCAAAATAGAAGAAAAAAATCTAAACTTTAATAGTACAAAAATGATACTAAAATAACACTAGAAATAGTGAGCAAATATTGTATTAGCCATACTACCGAGTGATGATGAAAATTTGCACTGCAGTACCATTAAGTTTGTTTGGATGCACCCCGAATGCTGAAAACAAAAGATATCTCCCTCTCTTTTTTTTTTTTTAAATTATCTAAACTATATGCAATTATATGCACAGTTGCATTTTATTATTTGCATTGTTTTTAGCATTAGCATCTATGAAATATATAGAAGTTCTTTGTGGAACAGCGGTCTGCAAAACTCTTTTGGGTTCTAATTGGACCCTTTATTTTTAAGAGACAGGCCGGGAAGGGTTTGGACTCTGTGAGAGCTTCGCTCGGGGAGGCATGTGAGCGTCTCCTTCCCCTGAGAGGTGTTCTGGATGAGCTGGATTCATGTCTGCATGTTAATCTCTTCACTCTACCTGCCAAAAGGCAGAGAGCACGTGTTACGGCGCATCGAGATGCTGTGTTCCTCTCTTTTTCCTCTTCACAGACCTCCACAGCACAGCATCACAGCAGGAAACCATCTCAACACTCCCGACCCCCCGGTGTCTGTGTGTGTGTGTGTATGTGTGTGTGAAGTGTATGCGGGTGAATGGGTCACGAGGAGTCGCTCAGACGCTCTACAGTTCATTCAGCACAGGTAACAAGGTGAGTCTGTTTGACTCTAGATTGGCCCGGCTCTCGGCTCTCTAGCCCTGAAGGCTGTCTCCCGACAAGCCTGTTTCTATCTTCCTCCTATCTTTTCTTCCTCCTGTTTTCCCCTTGCTTTCTTTCCAGGGGCTCAATTATGGGAGGATGGTTCTCAAGCGCCCGGCGAGAGCAGATCAGCTGACCCAGGAGAGCAAGCCATCCGACAGGTCCCCTAACAATGATAAATCACATACACACACTGAGCCTGGCCAAGAGAGGTCCACCACACACACACATACATATACAACAGCAACCTGCCACTTGCACACACACATATAAGCTTATCGTGCTAATAAAGAGCAACTGATAAAGTAAAATGTGCCAACATGACAAGGCAAAGGAAGTCAATAATCTACTTCCTCCTTCCTCCACATAGGAGCATAAACAGGACTTGAAAAGGAACACAGGGCTAGTTGTCACATCTGAATAACAACTGTTTAAGGTTTTGAGTGGAAAAATCCAACTGCACAAATGTATATTTTCGTTATCAGTAGGTTTTTGATGTTGGTTTGGTTTCAAACATCTTATCCTATTAACTAAAATTAAAACAAGCAAATCCTACCTGATCTCATGACGAAAACGTACCTATGGGAACTTTTTCGCAAGATGCGAAATACGTACCAATAAGTACATATCTCAGCAGTTTCCAACAGAAATGAACACTAGAGGCGGTAAAACAGCCAGTGTAATCGTTTTCGTACAAAGTTATGATTACAGCTGCATATGTTTCGCTTTCCAAGCATAACAAGCTTGCTCAGTAGCTCAGCCGCCATGGATTTGGATTTAGGATATAATCCTTGAGTATAAATCCTGTGAAAAACATGACTGAAAGAGCAGAAAGATGAGGCAAAGCTAAAGCGGCATGCTTGCGACTGTGTTTTGACGTCACATTCGCTTTTGTTTATACTATCGGGTAGGTTTAGGTGTAGTGCAGATGGTACGTTATTTTAAAACATCACGGAGCATTAGAGCTATAGCGCCACTCAATGGACATTTCAAGTCAGAACTGCGGTGACACGTACAAATCCAACACATAAAACGTACCGTATGTACGTTCATCTGTTCCGGGGGAAAAAAAACGAACACTTGTAGAATTTTAGCGCCACTCAGTGGACATTTCACATCAAATATTTCACGAAACAAACATTACACGTCTTGCAAAAAAGTTCCCACAGGTACGTTTTTGTCATGAGATCAGGTTGAGCAAACCACATTTATTTTATGTTGTAATTTTTTTGTAATTTATTCATTTAAATATCTGTTTTTTGACAAAAAAAAAAAACAAAAAAACAAAAAAAAAAAACAGTGGCTTGATATTTTTTGATTTACATTTTGTTTTATTTATTATTGTTGTTTCATAATTAATTTGCCGTTTACTATAGTTTAATGACTGTTAATCCAATCTTTTTAACTTACCCTATATAGTATAACTATATGCATTACCTTCGGGGCATGTTGTCACAAAAGACAAGTGTGTGAAGTTCAAAAGCGTTTCAAGATTTGCATCTATAGAGAAACTGACTATTCATTCAAGTACAAACTAGCCCCAGTCTTCACTATCTGTGGCTTCTGGGAGCCACCACATGTACATGAAGTGCTTATGTGACCCTGGACCACAAAACCAGTCATAAAGGTCAATTTTTTTGGAAAGTGAGATTTATGCATCAACTGAAATCTAAATAAATAAGCTTTCCATTGATCTATGGTTTGCTGGATAGGACAATATTTGGCTGAGATTCAACTATTCGAAAATCTGGAATCTGAGGGCGCAAAAAAATCAAGATATTGAGAAAATCACCTCCAAATAAAGTTCTTAGCAATGCATATTAAAATTAAGTTTTGATATATTTACAGTAGGAAATTTACAAAATATTTTCATACAACACAGAATTAATGATTTTTGTCGTAAAAAATATTGATACTTTTGACCTAAACAATGTATTATTGGCTATTGCTACAAATACACCCATGCTACTTAACACTGGTTTTGTGGTCACATATTCTCTCTGAATGAGCAGAAAGCTTATTTATTAATATTTCAGCATGCAAACAGGACTTTTTCAGTTCATTTAATGTGCATTTATTTTTCTTGTGTTGGAAACGGTTGCTAAGAGAGACCCCCACCCGTTTTGAGTTTATAAGACACGCCATAATCCAGGTGTCCGTTAGAGTGGATCTCACAGGTCGTTAACCTCACGGTAACCTGGGACCGCCTGCGAACGTGTGTCCCGAATGCCAGCGAGAAACACAGCTGCCTGCGGGACAGAGCAGCGTCCTGAACTGCATCCATATTCCTGATCTATCTGGACGGAGAGGTGTGCGCTCACGGCCAAACCCGGGACTGGAAATGAAATTATAGATAAACCTGATACACGCCTGGCCCCAGCAAAGGTCGTCAGACAAACACAGCTGGGTTTCTAAATGCTGGGGCCATCGCTGGCACACAAGCTGCGGATCTGATCAAGGATTTGGACGGAGTCAAGTAAATGCTAAAATACAGTCAAACACATCTGTTATGCAAAAGGAAATATACATGTGTGTCGTAATACATTTTGTATATTTCATTCATATTATATACATACACATTTGTTATACAAACATGGTAAGCTGACAAACGAGGTTGTTCGTGCATAGCTTGGAATAGTTATTTACCAAACTTTGTATTTATTTAGTTATTTGCATGCTTAATTACTTATTCATTCACTTAGTTATTTATTTACCTACTTACTGCTTTATGTATTTACTTGGTTATTTATTTATAGGACTGTGTCAAAAAGAAAAAAAAAGAAAAACGAGGCACCGGGAGCAGAAAAAAGACGGCCTGAAAAAAAAAAAAAAAACTGTCTAGATTCTTATTGAGTTTTCCTCTTGAATGTATAAGTATATAAGAGGTGATAGCTGGCGGTCTCCCCTTGCCACGTATCGCAGCATCAAAGCGGCCAGACAATGTATGCTCACTATTAGTATCAATTTACAAATAAACTGCTTTTTTGGCGACTGGATCTCAGATGTCAGATTTTGATAAATGGTTTCAATTTGGCAGCTGTTTTAAAGTGTCAGTCCGCATCAGATCTGATCCCCTCCTACACCAGCGCCCTGCCCAAAAGAATCTCTCTCACTTAGCTTCCTGCTTTTTTAGGGGAAAATAATCTTTTCATACTAACCAGGCGGCAAACCGCCCAGGGCACCTGACGGCACATTGAGCTTTTGCGCTCGGCTCGATGTGTGTGCACGCATGTGTGTTTTGTATATATATACACACACATAGTCGGTTGCATATCAGCTTTGTTCTTTGATTTGTTGCTTGTTGCTGCCCCAAAGCTGCAATGTGCCACCAGCATGCATAACAGCGCCGATCTAACCTCCATCTCACCCTCTCAAAGCCAGCATCACACAAACAGTTGTTTTTTCATTCACAAGTCAGTACGAGCTGCTCCTCTACGCTATCAAACAGAAGACCCTCAGGCTTTCAGAATCAAGGTTTGCTTCACAGACGTAAGAAAACACGAATGGAGATGCAACGGCAAATCTGAGGCTGAAATATTCAACTCCCATCTAGCGAATGCTTTACACCTATTTTCAAATTTATGTCAAGCGTTTCTTTCAAATACAGGAGAGCTTGTGTAAATCCAAAGCACGGCCAGGGAAAACAAAATCTGCAGCGAAAGCGTTTTCAGCCGACCGCTTACCTTAGGTAACCTCTCTGGGTCTCCAGGGTGACGAGGGATGACCTTTTGTAGCCTCTGGAAGCCGTAGTCTATGGTGGGTTCGTTCAAAGCTGTGGGAGAAAGCGAAAATAAGATGTTTATTTGATTTAATTAACTGCAGTTCTCTTTTAGAAACAGGCCATTTCCCAGAGTTCTCTGCCATTCGTGATGTCCCAGAGCTCCCCAGGGTTAAATATCAGCGTATGTCTGTGTACGTTTCTCCCTGTATATTTGTTTACGTTTGTCCCTGTGGCATCAATCCAGGCTTCCCCCTGTGTGAATTTGTTTTATGAAGTGTTTAGTGAGGCCCTATGGCCTTCCTGTCCCTCTTTACACTTCTTTATTCTCCAACTCTAACCTTTCCTGCCTAATTCAATTCTTTTCTTCTCACTCAACCCTGCTCACGTTTATTTCATTCTCTGGGTGCAAACAGCACCTCCGCTTAGCCCCTCTTTCCCATCTCTGTCGCGATACGACGGCAGAAAGAAACACCCGGAAAGCAGTTAGGGAGATATTTCTCCATAATCAAGCCCATTAATCATAAAAGGCTGTCAAATTTGACTTTGGGGACAATTTGTCAGCCTTCTTGCCCGGTCCGCTTTTGTCACCGTTGCCTCTTGTATTCCGTAAGGATGATTGACAGTCCAAATGCTAGCGAGTAGAATACCTAGTTTGCACTAATATGCATAAGCGGTGCTTTCATGAATAAGAATAAGGTGGCTGCGCAGGAGCAGGGGCCTCTTTTCAAAGGGCCCGGTGCCGTTTGTCGTGCGCGGCAAATAGATGTTATTACCATTATAACAATATTTGTTTTCTTTCCTCGGGAATGGGTCTCGGCGAGCTGCTAAATCAAATTTGTTTGAGCCGGTTTCACGGCGAGGAGGAGAAAAGAGCTCGCGGAGTGACAGCGGTTGCTGAGGAGGGGGGTGTGTGGGGGTCTTTGTGACTCAATGCCCCCGTGAAAGTGAGGGAACAGTCTCTCAGGACGCTCTGAGAAAGGCGCTGTGGAAACGATCACGTTCCTTCTCCAAGTCGGGAGAACTGCGGTTTTGATCAAACGGCAGTGTGATTAGACTCAGTAAGCGATCTACGTGCCGTTGTTTTGTTGTGTCATTTTTGGACGGTCTGCTATGCGATAATCACCGCCATCTGGATATAAGGTGTCAGGAAAAAAAGAAGAGTGGAAGACAGAAGGGGAGATAAAGAGAAAGAAAGAAAGAAAGAAAGAAGGAAAGGAAAGGAAAGGAAAGGAAAGGAAAGGAAAAAATAGAATGCAATGAAGGAAGGAAACAAACCAAGCAAGGAAAGAGTGAGCAAACACATGATTGAATTAATGAACAAATAAGTAAATATAAAACAAAAAGAAAGAAAGTAATTAAGAAAGAAAAAAAGAAAGAAAGAAAGAAAGAAAACCAGGTACGAAAGGAAAGGAAAGGAAAGGAAAGGAAAGGAAAGGAAAGGAAAGGAAAGGAAAGAAAAACAGAATGCAACAAAGGAAGGAAACAAAGGAAGGAAGGAGTAAACAAACACATGAATGATTAATGAACAAACAAGTAAACAAAAAGAAAGAAAGAAAGAAAGAAAGAAAGTGGAAGGAAAACAGAATGCAAAGAAGTAAGCAAATCAAGGAATGAGTAAACAAACATAAATGAATTAATGAATAAATGAAAACAAGTACACAAAAACAAGCAAAAGAGAAAGAAAGAAAGAAAGAAAGAAAAGGACAGGACAAAACTGGAATTCAATGAAGGAAGGAAACAAATGAAGTAAGGAAGTAATAAACAAACACATTAATGAATTAATGAACAAACAAGTAAACAAAAACAAGCAAAAGAAGGAAAGAAAGAAAGACAAATGGAAGGGAAAACAGAAGGAAAATTGAATGCAACAAAGGAAGGAGTGAACAGCACATAAACAAATTGAACAAATAACTGAAAAACAAGCAAAAGAAAAAGAAAAGAGAAAAAGACAAAGGACTGAACAAAAAAAATGAATGAACAAACAAGTAAACAAAAAGAAAGAAAGAAAGAACGAAAGAAAGAAAGTGGAAGGAAAACGGAATGCAAAGAAGATAGGAAACCAAGGAAGGAGTAAACAAAAACATAACTGAATTAATGAACAAATGAACAAAAAAGTACACAAAAACAAGCAAAAGAAAGAAAGAAAGAAAGAAAGAAAGAAAGAAAGAAAATGTAAGGCAAAGAAATAAGGAAACGAAGGAAGGAGTAAACAAACTCATGAATGAATTAATGAATTAAAAAACAAGTAAAAGAGAAAGAAAGAAAGAAAGAAAGAAAGAAGTAAAGGAAGGAGTAAACTAACACATTAACAAAAGAATGAGCAAAACAAAAACCAAAAGAATAAACGATAAGGGAGAAACGAGAAAGAAGGAGAAAGAAAAAAACAGGAAGGAAAGAAAGAAAAGGTACGAGCCAAGAAAAAGGAAGATCGGAAGAAGAGCATCCGTGAGAGCAATTTCACAAAGCAATCCCATAAAACTTGCACTTTAATGAACCGTCGGACAGGGGACATAAGAGGGAGGGCTTTGTCTCTCTATCACACCCCCAAGAAATTAAGCCCATTACTTCTCTTATTAAAATCCCCCTGAACTTTGACCCCAGCGCCCCATTGGCTGCCTGCAGGGCCTCTGTCCTCTCAGCCAATCGATACGGCTGCCTCCCGCGGAGAAGTGGGAGTAATTGGAGAGTGTGTGTGCGCGGGCCGAACCCTGACCCCGCCTGCATTACACAGCCCATATGAAGATAGATTGCCTGATTTAGTGTAAACATATGCTGCAATTCTAGCCATCAGTGCCACTTTCTCCGTCGTAATTTGTATTGATTTTTTTCTCCCTTCCTCTCAGCCATCCACGCGTCTTTGCTGTGCCTGACGTGCGATTGCGAAAAGGGAAAGATAATGCAGTTCGCTGAAAAGGTGGCGAGTGTATGTGTGTGTGTGTGTGAGTGTGAGGAGACGAATAGAGGGATGTATATTTATTATTAATTTAATCATCTCCTTATTGCAGGCGCTGTGGGGCTGCACATCTCTTTTCTCTCTCTCTCTCGTTCTCGTTTGAAGGTTATCACACTCTCCACTGAGATCTGCTGATGCTAAATAGAAGGTTGCTTTGGAGTGTGAAGTAACAGCGAAAGATTAATATGATTTCCTCTTTCAGATGTCCAGTGGGATGGGACAACACAATGAGCCGCCATATAGGAGACAAAAAAAAAGCATTTCCTCATATGTTTGCATAACTAGATCTATTACTGTCAAGATTTTGATCATCAGCACTGCAGGGTCGAGTCTGAATCGTGTCCCCCATCATCATCGACACACATCAGCAAAACCGTCGAGCGTTTGACCTCTGACATGCAGTTAACCTGCATGGCACACCTGCATTTGTCCTCACATATGAGCTCGCCGGAGCTCTATCTATCTAGCAAATTAGAGGTAGTGCGTGAAACTCTAAAATCAATCCCAGCATACCTCTCTGTTCTTATTACACGCTCTGAAGAAGTCAGAGGTCAAATAGGGCTGACTGGGAAACCACTCAACACGCACCAACTCATGATAGCCAGATCTAATGAGGGCAATGCTTACTAATATAATAAGGAGGGAAATAAAAGAAGAGAGGAAAAGATATACAACCAGAATGAGAGCAAAAGCAGAGAATGTGAATTAATAATTGGCTCCACATAAAACACACATGCATCCATTTTTTAATTTGTTTGTTCCATCCATTCATCTATACATCCATTGTTCTATCTATCTATCTATCTATCTATCTATCTATCTATCTATCTATCTATCGTTTGTTCTTTCATTCTGTCCATCCATCCATCCATCCATCCTTTGTTTGTTCGTTACATCTATTCATCCATCCATCCATCCATCCATCCATCCATCGTTTGTTCACTCTTTCTATTGTTAGTTTGTTCCATTCATCCATCGTTCATTCACTCTATATCTATCTATCTATCTATCTATCTATCTATCCAGGCCAAGAAACTATCTACTGTTTCTTCTTTTGATTCTGTCCATCCATCCATCGTTCGTTCATTCCATCCATCTATCCATCCATCCATCGTTCATTCACTCTATCTATTGTTCATTCATTTGTTTCATCCATCCATCATTCATTCCATCCATCCTTCCATCCATCCATCCATCCACCCATCTATCTATCTATCTATCTTGGCCAAGAAACTATCTATTGTTTGTTCTTTCATTCCATCCATCCATCCATCCATCCTTTGTTTGTTTGTTACATCTATTCAATCCTATCTATCTATCTATTGTTTGTTCCTTCGTTCATTCATTCATTCCATCCATCCATTGTTTTTTAGTTCCATCCATCCATTGTTCATCTGTTCCATCCCTCCATCAATCCATCCATCCATTTTTTGTTTGTTCGTTCCATCCATCCATCCATTGTTCATCCATTCCATCCATCCCTCCCTCCATCCATTCATCATTCATTCCATCCATCGCTCATTTAATTAATCTATCGTTCATTCGCTTGTTTGTTCCATCCTTTAATCAACTTCTATCTATCTATCTATCTATCTATGGTTCATTTGTTCCATCTATCCCTCTTTCCACTGTTCATTCTATCTGTCTGTCCATCCGTCTATCTATTGTCTATCTATCCTTCCATCGTTCTTTCATTTGTTCATTTGTTTGTTCCATCCATCTAACCATCTTTAAAGCTTCAATGCTTTTTAAACACTTTGTCAGCCACATTTTAAAGTTTCTTTTTAATTTACAGTTTTTCTTCTAATTTCCTTCACATTCTTACATTTAAATTCGAATTGCAGCGCTGTATCCTGTTTGCCACCTTAATTCAAATTCAGAAATGTAATTGAAATTTAAAAAACTATGCTGAGTTCAAATTCAATTCCAATTCAGGAGTTTAATCGGTACTTAAAAACCATTCTGAATGGCACACAACCCTGCTCCACAAGCTATCACAGCTCCTGATTTCCCAGCCCAGCCCCAATAACTTGTCTCCCACCAACTGTATATATATGTTCGGTCTGCGCTTGTTTACATCCATGCTCTCCAATGGGCTTACATCTATTTACCCTCCTCTGTTTTTCTATTTACATTCTCTTGTTCCCACTTTCCAACAGGCCCCCCGGCTGATCATGTTTCCCCTCTCCCTGATGGCGTCTGTCTTTACAACACAGGGCTTTTTAGGTGCCATATCCATTCCCATTCTCTCGTCCTTAGCCCCCGTGATGCAGCGATCGTAAGCATAGTCATGCCCCCCTAGGCCACAATCGCAACTGCGTGTCTGCGCCATTCAGAGAGAGGCTATTTCAGTGGTCTCCCTCTAACGCAGACTGAACGATTTCAGATGGAGCCCTCGGCCCATCTAAAACACTTGATCAAGCCCTGCTCTGTCCGTGGGAGGCGCATTGATGGAATGGGGAATTTGATGCGGCTTCGGATTCCGACGCAACACGCCTCAATTTCTCATTTTCATGTGCTACATGATTGATATGGGAGAGAATGGCTCCGAGCGGCTCTTTCACCTGCAGATGGGTATCTCGCACTTAGATTGCCCCCGCTACTCTTTAGGGGGAAGACATTTACAGACGTGCAAGGGGCGACGTGAGAGGAAGCGATTTGTTTTCTCGTTCTAGTCTGTCGCCGCAAGGTGGCCGATCTGGCTTGTTGACAAACGTCTGAAGACCCCCTGTTGCGTGCCATCGATTTCAACCCATCCATCTCCTCTTTGTCCTCGCGTCAAAAAGGTCGCGGCACGTGGAAACGCATTGCTACGCAACTGACGGAGAAATCCGAATGCGTCTCTTCGCACCGCTCTGAAGGAATAAAACAAGAAGTGAGATTCAAAGTGCAAGTTCTGATCAATCATTACGGCCCGCTCCCCCATCCCTAACCCCTGCAACCCCCAAACACTCCTACCTCCTCCTCCCTGGATCGATCCTCATAGAAATTTCATGAACTTTAAACTGTGATTGACAGTAGAGACAGGGCGCGCAGGCTGCTTTAAAGTGGAGAGCCACCAGGGAAGATGAAGAGAAACCCACCCCAGCCTCTTCAAACACGCAGACAACACAGACTCGCTCGCACTAAAAAACCACACACTTTTAATTACGGCTCGAACGCGCTTTGCTGTTATGGCAGCAATTAGAAAAGCCGAGCTAACCTCGGTTTACCCCTGTGTGACACCGCACTATGAAACACTGTCTGGCTTTTTAGGGACAGATAATAATTAACAAATGATTCTCACTTTTGGTCAGATGTTATATTAAAGCAGAGAGATGTTCGTAAAGCGTGCACGCTATATCACTTCATATGCGTGTGCGGGACGGGAAATAACATCAGTGGATTAAAAGAACAGGAGGTTGAGTATTTGATGAGCTGTGGAGCGCTTTTCTCCACAAGGGGAATGTGTCGTTCCTCTACAGAGCCGAGATTCATATTACTATCAAAGGAGACACTTTTCCCTTAAAGAGGAGACCTGTGGAACCAATGTTGGATAATTAGTCGTTTCATGGGGGGACACTTTAGGCTGTGACTCCAAAATAATAACAGGCTCCTCAGGTGGGGGAAGTATGGCTTTGAGGCACACTTCCTTGACGTGTCACTCAACTTAATCAAGGCACTACAGAGGCAATTACCCAGCAGATGATTAACATATCTAGCCAGTAAGGCAAACGGATGCAAGTGGTAATCAGCATGGCTGCGTCACTGCTCGGTCTCCGAGGAGAGAGAGAAGGAGTAACGGAAGGAACTTGGCATGTTAATGTCACTTCCACTTCAGTCTTTCCACACTGGAAATGTTCGCTACATTCAAGCCACTGCACACATTTCCATATATCAGAGAACTGGTGCTGTGTAGTTATTACAGGGCTGGGAATCGCCAATACCTTACGATACGATATATTGGACTAAATACATCATGATTCAATACATCAGTTCAGTTTTAATATCTCTTGAGCCTCATAGAGAGATGAACCAACATTTTGGCAACTGAAAATTCCATGAAATAACTTTTTTTTTTTTTTTTTTTTTTAAAAAGTGAAACAAAAGTGGAACATTTGATCTGAAACTGTCCATTTAAAATTCAGAGAAGCATTTTATAGGGTAAAAATGTTTTATATCACAATTTGTTAACATAAAAGCAATATTTATGGAGCAATATTTTTTTAACAATTATACAGTATTTTAAATTATTATTATTTTTATTATTATTATTATTATTATTATTATTATTATTATTATAAAAAATTCAATACTGTTTCAAAATTATTATTAAGAATTCTAATTTAAAATAGTTTCTTGGCCAAGAAATTTTATTTTGGTGCACAGCCAAGAAATATTGACACAAAGTTTTAAAGTATCATACAATATCAAGGGAAAAAGCATTGCGATATCGCATACACAACCAAAATAAAAAATATAACTATAAAAAATATAATAATAATAATAATAATAATAATAATAATTTTATTGCACTTTATTTCATTTTTTAAAAATAAAATAATATATATATAATAAAAAAAAAAAAATATATATATATATATATATATACACACACACACACACACATACATACATACATACATATATATATAAAATATGTAAAAGCATGCTGATTTTATGTTTTAAAAATGTTAAAAGATCCTATAAAAAAAGAAAAAAGAAAGAAAATGTAAATATTAGAATTGTCTTTTTTAAGTGTAATATAAAATAATTTTATTTTATACTCTCTTTTTTTTTCTTAAAATATAATAGTATTATCACACTTTATTTATTATTTTACTTATTATTTTGTTTTTTAAAAAAAATAACTAAAAGTGCAATAATATTATTATTACTATTATTAATTATTTTATTTTTATAGTTATGTTTAATGGTTCACACTATGTGCAGTGTGAGGACCAAACCAAATCTCCACCAAATATACAGTCAAACCAAAAATTATTCAGACACCAGATATATTATTTTATATTTTTTACTAGCAGGACACTATAGTTCATTTATGTAAGTGAGGATTGCAAAATAGAGTAAACTGTGACATATTATACCCAAAAATTCTTTATACAGTGACCAAAGAATTGATTTGACACTTTGACCTGACCATGTTTTGTTATATACCTTTCTATCAAGGTTATCTGACATTATCAAGACGAATTTGTTCTGACACAGTTTAACTCTTGAGTTCTTGTCATATTTTATTACCATTTTCTGAACTATAGCAAATAAACTGTTAATGTGAGAAATGTTGAAGGTGTCTGAATAAATTTTGGTTTGACTGTATATACATACTAATATGTGATTGGATTTATGCAAATACAAGAAAACATCACTTAGTAAATACTCTTGACAAACTCTTGGCTCACAAGAAAGAAAAAAGTTCCGACGTTTCTGCTTTTCTAACCTTTGAAATCTGACATTATATAGTTGACTGGTTATGGATTCCACTAAAAGGCTGTACTTCAGCTACTGTGAAAGCATCTCACCAATATATGCTACATTCAGGACACTGCCGACAGACCACCTCCTAGTGCGAGACTCTCGAACACATCGGCGTCCAAGCTGTGAAACGAAATGATGACATCATGCCGGGTCCTGTTCTACGTGCTCGGCAGCCCCGCAGAGCTCATCCAGTGGAACGTTCCGCTAATGTGTTCCATCTGCCCGTGCCGAGGATGAAAAGGTAACAAAGTGGCCCATTGTTCCACGGCCTGGGCAACAAGTGCACCGCTCCTGGTCCCTCTCCGAGCTCCGACTATGGGAACGGTCTTTGAGAAACATCAGCCACCGCGTCCACAGAGCCTGTGCCATTAAGCTTTAGTGCCAGTTTTAAAGAGCTTATGTAGTGGATGGCGCCAGAACCTCTGGCTGATGTGAGAACACAGCGAGCAGGTTCCAAGACCAGCCCGTGATTTTTAAGTTGCATACCAGCTGGGTGCTCCGTGGTTTTCCAATCAACTCCCCGGGCCTCAGGCTGCAGCAATTACATAGCTAGATTGAGAAAATCTTTGTTGTATGGCTTTGACATCCAATCCCACCCTCGCAATCATTCCCAACATCTGTTCCAGCCCTACGCACAAAGTCTTTTAGTCTCCTCCTCACATTGTTCCAAACCTAAAGACATTCTGAAAAATGTTTCAACTGTTTTTGTCTGTACATGGAGATAAGTGGGGTCCAAAACAACCTACTGGAAAAGAAAGTCATACAGGTTTATATAGAGTAGCTCTTGAGTGCATTGAGAAATGTCCTCTTACAGAACTTGTGTTTAGTTAGACAACCAACATATTCATTATGGAACTGCAACAAAACTATAACGAGAAATGTTCGTTGACGAGTATTTTTCCCATGACTAAAATGAGAGGATGATGGGATATCAATAAACATTTGAGTATATCAACGTGCAATATCGTTGATAGACTACTAACACGTATTTTAAAAAATAAAAACAAAATATCATTGCGGACTCCTGCACATGTCACTACTATGATGCTTTCATGTCTGCGGTTGCCAGATATCAGGAGTTAAAATCCCCAAATGAGAGCATCTCTGTTAAAAGGATTCATTTTCTGCCAAGTGTTTTGCTTAATTTTTGCAATCTGGCAGCCATGCGCACACGCTCACACTTCACTGATGAAGTGCTAAAAATGATCTTATAGCCTATAATAAATCAGTACAATACATAAGGTAAAATAAACCTCAAATGACAACAATCATTCCGATTATAATTTTAAGCAAAAATAATTTTTAGCGGTTTAACCATTCTACAGCATGATGAAAAAGTTTTCAAGACTAAAACTAGACTAAAATGCTCAGGCATTTAGTCGACTAAACCTTGACTAAACAAAAACCGGACAAGGCTGACTAAATATGATAATAACTAAAAAGTACACAGGACTAAGACTAATTTAAAAGACTAACACTAAAGGTCCTTGCACACTAAGTCAGAAATTTTCGTATTTTAATTTTTGTATATTTTTTTTTTAATGATGGACAAAAGTTTCGGAGGCAGTGCATAAACGTGATTGACACAATGTGAAGTTGTATTTTTTTTTTAAAGCATGGAAATTTCTGACGAGAATTTTGGACTCCTTTTCACAACAAAACCCGCCCAATTGCTACGTAAAACTAGCCCAAAACTAGCTCAATCGCATTTAAAAATCACGTTCCGGAGGACAAAGTGCACATTTTTTGTTGGGGTTCCCCTGGTAAATTCATATTTAAGGGGCTAAATATAACGTTACTGAGGTTGCTTCAATCCACTGGCATCAAAAACAACCCGTAGCACAATTCTGCGGGAAAACCATGGACTTGGCAACACTGGAGTACAAGGACCTTAAGACTAAATTTAAAAAAAGGCTGACAATATTAACACTATATGGTAGGAATGCAAACATAAATCAATACAATATCAGGGATGAACCAAAATTTTGGCCACCAAAAATGACCAAAAAGGTTTTCAAAGTGGAACATTTTTTAAAAAGTAGAAAATTCTGTCAGAAACTCTTCCTTTAAAAGTCATAAAAATAATTTAACCCTTTAACTGTCACTCCTATTTTTGAACACAGACATAAAAATGCACTTTCCAGACTTAAATTTTTATAATTCATGAATGAAAACATTTTGTAATATGATTTTGATGTACATTTTCCGTGGTAATGCAATGTCTGATTTTAAAATGCCTTTCAAAGGATGAATTTTGAGATTTTAAGTTTTGAACTGATACAGTATATAATTTCTTATGATTTCTAAAGTGTGAAAGGGAAAAAGGCAACGAAAAAAGTCTTTTGTGACAAAGGTCAGAACTCATGTTATGATGTAGATTTTTTAAGTTGCACTCTTGACATACATTAATCTATTACTTTTCCTACATAACTTTGTAACACAAAAATATGGTAAAATATCTATTTAGGAGTCTTAGACCTTTCCAACGATGTGGAGTTTGTCATGATTAGATTAGGATTTATTTGTAATATGGTGAAGTAAACTTAGGCGTCCCACAGTGTGGACGGTGACAGTTAAAGGGTTAAAGAATAATTTTATAAGATAAAAATAATATTACCCAGAATTCAGTTTTTATGTTTACAGAGTTATGTGGTAATAATTTAAGAATTATTAAAAATAATTAGAAATTTGTATTAAATTATTTAAAAAACATTCAAATTTACAAATAATTTGTACAAATAGTTTACAAATTTAAATTTACAAATAATTATTTTGAGTTGCTATTTCAGCCAGGAATTTTTGAGTACATTTAAATTTTTGGGTGAACTATACCTTTAATGGTAGCGGTAAAAGTTTTACAGTACATTCACTTCTGCCAATTAAATAAAGCATATACCTGTGCACTCAGAGCCACCAAAAACATATACACCCTACCTTCCTAACCCTTTGGGACGGTGCCAGCCTGCTCTATAACACCACGACAGCAATCAGCTTCACAAAACAACCTCTTTTTTTTTTTTTTTTTTACAATTCATGCTTAAACAAACCAAAATTAGGTTCTGGGAAAGGGTCGAGCAGGTGGCCGGGAAGGAAGTACACCCTGTCCCTGCCCGTTTTGTAACGCAGCACCCTATTTAAGCGACCCGGAGTCTTTTAAACAAAAGGTCTCACCCAGAAAAGATGCTACAGCTCTTGTTTGCAATGCCAAAGGCTGTCAGCCTGAAAGGCATCAGGCATGTTCTGACAGGCGCACTGGTGCCCAGGAGAACAGCACTCTTCATATTAACAGTCCCGCACCTCCAGTATCCTCTCAGCCTCTGTTCCTAGGATATTGTGCAATTGCTTGGAATGCACGCGGCACCGCTAAGGGAATATAAGCCCTCCCCTTTCAGGAAGTGGAGAGGATGTTTCAGATACAAGTTTTATTTCTGCTGGATCTTCTTGACTGAGGCAATCAAATAAAACACTATACCCAAAAGGCCAAGTCAAATGCTGACTTTTTGATGCCCCAAAAAGAGCTAGAGCGCTCGCAAAACAAAAAAAAGAGCTGCCGAACGTACCGAACGCATTACGTCTGGTCACGTGTATTATTATTATGATTATAATGACAGAGGCAGTAAGTTACAGGCGATTGGGAGGGTTGTGTTAGCGTAGGCTGGATCCATGCCGCCAGTCTCAGAGCTTGTAATGTATAGATCAATGTGGCCGTAGGGGAAAGAGGATCAATGGCTGTTGAGTTATTGCAGTATTTGGCTACTGATTTTAGAGAGCTGTGTTTTCCCAGGAAAGTCAATACCCTTAGGCTCTTCACACTCATCTCGCCCTCCTTCCTCTAACCCAACACCTGGGGAGTCTTAACCCCCTGAGAGACAGACAGAGAGAGAGAGAGAGAGAGAGACGAGCTGGTGGACTGAAGGACTTAATGATGCATGCAGGCAGAAAGGAGAACTAACAGAATAAGAGTGAAGATCTCTCCGAAGGGAGAGCGGGAGAGAACAGAGTAAATGTGAGAAAGCAACAGAGCTGTAATAGTTATCAGGTACCAGCTGCAACACTGAAAGTGAGAATGGACTTAACATTCTGCTAATCTAACAAGATGTCCTAACTAGCCCATGCCACACGTGAAATGCTTTCGGGGAATTTGGACAGAGCCAGGCTTTGACGTTTCCCTGTAGTGCTAGGAATGATAAAGCCACAGCCAGCAGGTGCACAGCAGAGTTGTGTGATATTCAGAAGTGAGCTGAAAAAGCCGTTTAATTTACAATTCAATAACAGGATTTTAATTGAATGTGAACTGAGGGAGCAAACAGAGTGCAGATTTGAATTTGAAGTTAAGGAAATACAATTACTATGAACAGAAACTGAAATGTACTACAATAAGCATATTTTTTAAATCTCAAAACATAAATATAAAATACAAAAAAAAAAATCCTTCTAATTAATGTAATTAATATATAACTAATATTACTTATTTAATTTCTTTTTTTTATAAAATTGTTTATTTTTTTCATTTATCCAACTTATAGAGATATCACTGTATTTGTTTGAAGAAATATTTTCAAGATAATAAATTAATATTTAAACAATAATTATTTTTAATGATTTTATTAGTAAAATAAAATAAAGGAAGGCTTGGCTAAGTAAAAAAGTAATGAATAAATGAATGAATGAATAAATAAATAAATAAATTCTTTTTTTCATTAAAATATTTCTTTTAGTTTTTAAAATTTTGTATGAATTTTGTATGGAAAATTGTATGGATTTTTAAAAGTAAATTCCTTTTCCTGTCTTTCCAACTGAAATTCCAATAAATCTAATTCGAAAAATCACAACACATATTATTACATAATCTAAAATGATATGCCGAAATTATAGTTTTTTTGTTGTTGTTGTTTGTTTTTTTATTTTCTTTGAATTGGAAAGTAAATTTCTTTTCCTGTCATTCAAATTCAAATTAATTAAAAATTCCATGCAACACAATTTTGCAACATAAATATATAATATAAACATATATTACGTACAGCTGTTATATATGAAATTGTAATTATTTAATTTTATGGTTGCTATTTTGTATTTAAAAATAATTAATATATAATATTACATATATTTTTTTTCCTTTCATTAAAACATTTGAATTTAATTTTTAGAATTAAAATTGTATGGATTTCTTTGAATGTTTTCTATGAATTGGAAAATAAATTCCTTTTCCTGTCATTCCAATTCAAACTCCAATATCAATTTACTGTTATATATGAAAATATAGCTGTACATATAGTTTATTTTTATTCAAATATAATTCAAATATATAATATTACATAGATTTTTTTATTCATCCAAAAAATAGGAATTTAATTTTCGAAATTAAAATTGTGTGGATTTATTTGAATGTCTATGAATTAAAAAAAATTGTATGGATTTATTTGAATTTTTTGAAAATATAGCTGTACATTATTTGTTTTTATGGTTACTATTCTTTTTATTTAAATATAATTAATATATAATATTACATAATAATTTTTCTTTATTCCTTTATTCATCCAAAAAATAGGAATTTAATTTCTAAAATTAAATTTGTATGGATTTCTTTGAATTTCTATGAATTGGAAAGTAAATTCCTTTTGTCATTTCAATTCAAATTCCAATATAAGATTCCGAAGGGCATGATCATTTTAATTAAAAATTCCATGCAACAAAATTTTAACTGAAAAATTCAAATGAATTGATTTCTGCCGTAGTGGAACATCTCTCTAACAGCCCCAGATGCTTCAGTTTGAAGGCCGTGAGATCACTTCCTGTGATGGCTGCGTTAACAGCAGTGATATGGGGGAAGACATGCTTTGAACACTGCTGCTCTGGCTTTCCAATCCAGCAAAGATAAGACAGTCAACCTACAATCAGCAGAATGGGCACACTGACCATCTTTGATGCATTTCTGGGGTCCATTACTGCTAATGAAAGGCAGATAAAAAGAATATGATAAAAATAATTTGTGTCTGCGCAGAGATGCCAGTTTCCTTCGCCAATGTACGTATCCCCCCTCCCGTTCCCTACGGGCCGAACGCTTAATTTCTGATGACCTAAATGTATCTCTTTCAAAATATTCAAACTGGCTTGCGTTCATCTGGAAGTGTCTGACGATAAGGAGCGAGCTTCTTTTTTTTTATTCCGAGCTGGAATGCGGTGTAAAGTTGAGCTCACTGGGGCTTATGGGAAGTCTCTGGTGGGAAAGACATCACTGAGGTTAGATGCACTCTCATTCCTCTTCAATTATACACAGTCTGCCTATTTAGTATTTAAAAGCCCGCTTCATTTCACATTCATGAATATCACACATCTCTGGCACAGTAAATAAGTTGCTGGATGTACGTCAGTGAATCCACAAACTAAAATATGAATGTGTGAATCTAATTTGCAGCGTACAATGAAAAAGATTTTGAGAAACAGGGAGATCAGGCGCACAGTCTCCAATATATTTTATAAAATATAAACAATTTTGTTTGAATATATTCTCTTTGTCCTCTATCTTCTATGACCTTACGTTCTGATTCAGAGATCTTCTACAGGTCCTGTTTCATTCATCCTTACAATTTGCAACACGCTTCCTTTACGCTGAGAATATTCTTTTGAACTTTAAGAAAAATTCAAGCTATTCACAATGCGGGATACAGCTGTCAGTCAAATCATCTCGTCGGTCCGAACAGGCATTAGCATTGCAAAGGAACGGTCGAAGGTAAGACAGCGCCGTCCTCTCCATTGTAAAGTTGTCTCTTTTTGCTGCTTACACGGCAAATGCATCTGAATGAGAGCTGCTTTGAACAAAGAATGTGGGAAATACACTGAGATAAAGCTGATGTATAACAGAAAGCCCGAACACAGGCCTCTTTTTCCTTTTCTTTTATGACCGTCGCTGTGACATTTTCTTATCACGCCAAACAGTCCTAGATCTGACCTTTCGCCTACTTTGACTGGCATCTGGATTATTCTGATGGAATAATCGGTGTATGAAAAGCATCGATTTGACTAAATGATACTCTTGGACACAAGAGAGCGGACTTTACGGACTGCAAATAATACAAGCCCCAATATTTTAGGCTAACAAAGGCAGGCGCTTGATAAAACGGACAAAGAAGACATGCAAAGATCGACCTCTGAGAAAGATGACAGAAATGTATTCTGATGCTGGAGATGGTGGCAAGGGCTCCAGGCAGTTGCAGAGTGTTGTATACCTGTGTAGACGAAGCGTCCCGGAGCTCCTTTGCAGAACTGCTTGGACTTGTAGGAGAGTGTGACCTCCACGACCCCGGGGATGTGTCTAGGGGGCGTCTGCACCCGGATAGCGTGAGGTGTGATGAGCTAGAAGCCATCAGAGCACACGTTCAGTGGTCAGCACTCAATACACAAGCACGGTCTCCAATGTAAACACAGTTAATGCTGGAGCTAAAGAGTGGTTCATTACTCAAAGGACACAGTTATAGATTTTAGACATATACTGGAATAGGATCTGTTATGGAATAGAGTCTTGTTTGTCTCTTTTTTTTGTTTTGGTAACATTAAACAATAAACTACAGAGATTTCAAGTGATTTAAATGAATTAGATTCATCCAAATGATAGAGATGGCACTGTATTCTCTTAAAGAAATATTTTAAAGATATAAATATTTGAACAATAATTGTTTTGAATGGTTTTCTAAGTAAAATACATTGTCTCTTTTAAACTAAAATAAAATAATAAAATAAAATAAAATAAAATAAAATAAAGTAAAAAGTTAAAACTCGAAACGAAAGGTTTGGCTAAGTAAAAACATAAAAAAATAAGCGATTAAAAAAATGTAAAAATGTATAAAAAATTGTAGCGATTTTATTAGTAAAATAATTTGGTTCAAAAAATAAAATAAAATAAAATAAAATAACATTTTGGCTAGGTAAATAATAATAATTTTAAAAGAGCCAAAGTATTGTACTAATAAAATAATTTGGCTCTTATAAAATTAAATAAAATAAAATAAAATAAAACCTCATGAAAGGTTTGGCTAAGTAAAAAATAAAATAATTACGTAAAAAAGTAAAAAATAAAAGAAACAATAAAACAATACATTAAATAATTAATATTTAAACAATAATTATTTCAATATTACAAATTTAACTTTTATTAGCAAAATAATTTGGCTTTATAAAACCATCTTTAAAATAAAATATAACATATAATATAACTAAAATAAATAATATATAACATAAATAAAATATATAAAATATAATAAAAATAATAATATAAATAAAATAAATATTCTTAAATAGTCTTAAAAAACCTACTTCACTCCAAACTAGCATTGTGCCGAAGACCACTTGTAATCCGTCAAAGAAGTTGTCCCCAATGATGATGACGGTGGCCCCCCCAGTCGTCCATCCTTCACTGGGACTGATGGCCTTAATGCATGGAGTGGCTGCTTCGGAAAACAAGATCACAACACGAGCACTGAGTTAGAGCGAGTCAGTGTCAACATCCACCCAACTTTTGGGAAACGCTACCATTAAACTAATTGGCGTTTACCAGTGTTTTACTCGAGTCTCCACATACCCCCAATGCAAATGAAAAAAAACTGAAAAACAGGAAGTCTGATGACTGTAAAAGCTCATTTGATTTTTTTTTTTTTCCTTTGGTGTCTGTGCATCACTCAGTTCAATAAAACCATTAAGTATTTTTTTGGTCTTTTATCGTAAAGCCGTCTTTGAGCAGGCAGTGTGGAGACAGACAGGCTGACTGAACGACTGGCCCAGTCTCCACTGGCTATGGACGGGAATTGATTGGTCGCAGCTTGGTGAGCTAACAGGCAAACCGAGGGGCTCTTGGTGCAACTTCAGACCACATTACTGCATATAGTGCTGTAAACCAGCGGCCACTTTCCTCAGCATCAACATGGGAATGCAAAGTTCCCAAACTTTCGACTTGACATCACTTGCGATTGTTCTCTTTGTTACGTAAGTGAACGTCTCTGGGAATTTTGATACCTGTGAAAATGAATAGATGAAAGTAAACAACCATTGGGTGTGATTTGCATTCACCTGTTTGGTTGTAAAGGAACAGCTGTTCTCTTTTACAATATCTGCATAGGTATTCTAGTGTGTTCAAGATGAAAGCCTGCCCATCTCCCATCAGTGACTTCCTCTTCATGTTTTGGTCTTTGGAGAATTACAGAAGAGTCTTACTAAAAGTAGAGCAGCGACTTTCCTTTTCCTCGATTGGGACGCAGGAGTGCCGGTGATTCCACAGTGACGGTTTTCACACCAAACAGTCACCGAGCTAATCACACAATTTCCCACATACAGGACCTGTTCTGAGCTCAGCTGGGAGGTGATGTTCTGCGCAAACTTTCATCATTTCATATCAAAGTAACATTACCCAGTGCAGCCCATTCAGATTGTCAGATGTAAGGTTACTCTGAGAACTAGGTGAAGAAGTAGCAAGTAGCACTAACAAGTTTAACTTTTTACTTCATTATAATAAACGCGGTTTAAGAATAGTTTGAATACTCCTGTGTTTGCAGCAGCACATGCATACACCGTGGTACTGAACGTGCGCCGAAGACTGACACAGACAGGCAGAAGTGCATTATTAAAGGCCACATCTGTAGCTGTCAGAAAGCTCTCGGATTTCATCAAAAACTGAATTTGTGTTCTGAAGATGGACAAAGTCTTACAGTTTTGAACGATGAGGCTCATTAATGATAAAATTTACATTTTTAGGTGAAGCAAAATTTTGGTGAAATTTACGTCTTACCTTCAGAAGGGTCCAGGCGTCGTGCCCTCCGCCCATGTTTGGAGTTGTTGTGGACGAACATGTTATCTGACACGGCCAGGACATGGCCGTCCACGTTCACTGTGGTGGACACCACCACCTACGGAGACAAAAAACGTGTTTACGCTCCATTTGATGTGCATGTAAAACCATGTTTTTTGTCTGTTCGTGTACATTCTCACCTGAAATCGCCTCATGTCTCTGGGATTCCCTGCATTTTTCAAACAGTTCTGATTACACTTGAGAAAGAATTTCAGGAAGAATCTGTAAAAGAAAGACGGAAACATTTTTAAGTGACTCAAAACAGCATCCATATACAGTATAGACAGCTGCCATTGAGCGGTTTGGCCCACTTTCGAAGCCGGCTCGTAGAAGACACTTTGTGTAGACGTATGATATGCAATTAGAGTTGAGGTTTGATTTTTCCGCCTTTTTATCGAAGACCAACTCTAGCTTTGTTGATTTACTCGTATTTTTACCTCAGCCTGGCGCTATTGATCGGGAATGGATATCAATGAAGATGAGCCGTAATAGCCTCCGCTGCTGGAGGTGGGCTACAGTGCGAAATGGATTGCAGTCTTAATGCATTTCCCCTGGCTGGTAATCTCTATGCATTCATCTCCAGGACCATAAGCCCCACTATTTTGATGGAGTGCTTTCCTTTTAATTGCCACATTATCACAATAATAATCCGGGCAGTTAACAACCAGCAAGGTCGCAGACAGCCATGTCACATTAACCACAGGATAACCTCCGCCGCTGCCGCCCCACGGAGCGCGCAGAGAGAAGGATGCTGGGAGAAAAAGCGGCGAGAGAAGCCCCGTCTGCTGTATAAATGGCCGGCATCTGCAGACGCCATTGATTTCTCCCTAATAAGACAGTAACAATATCTTTAAAAACACACGGTGCTAACTCAAGCGATTTTTTAGAATCTCACTTTACCGCATGACATAATCACCATATATACTTTAACCCCATCAGCGCTCTTACGGAGAGAGATAGGAAAGAGAGAAATCCGGCGAGAAACGTGGAGAGAAAGGGAGAAAGCCTGCTCTCTTTAGCTAGTATCGACTGATACTTGATCTGGGTTGCTCTGTTGGCTGCTAATGCCCTTTATGGCCATGGAATACAATAATATGGGGAACCCATCCCTGAGCTCCATTCATATGATATTGGAGTCCTTGGAAGGAGAGATATGGATCAATAAGGATTGAATTAAAACACAGCAGGAGACAAGGGCTGTAAGTGAAGCTCTTCTCAGATATTAGAGGAGCACTGTGTTTATACACCACCCCAGTCACCATCTGAAAGTAGAGAATCCTGCCTGAATCGTGGGCTGAAACCCGTCCCGCTTTGGCGGTTCTGAAACAGAGCCGCGAAACGCAGGGAAGAGAGAGAAAGAAAGAGAGAGATGAGGGTGTGGAGGGGGAGAGAGAAGCACGTGACAGCAGAGAGTCTCGTAGGTCTAGACTTCTCCATCTGCCACTGGGCAGGAGTTGACAGGGAATGTGAGATTCCAGGTCTCATCCTGGAAAAGCGGCAGCACTTCAAAGCAGGTCGGCTCCCTTCGGATCTGGGCAGGACTAGCCCAGTGTTTGGAAGTGTGCGGGATGGGGGGGGAAGAGCTGCTTTTAGATGACAAGGCTCGGGGTGGAATGGAGATCTCAGACAGGAAAACGGGGGCGAGTGGAAAGACACGAGCAGGGCAGGTTCTGAAAGAGTCCAGTGTAACCCGCAGACTTTAAAGGAATATTTCGGGTTAAATGCAATTTATCAACATCAAGTCTGACTTGCTGCTCATAACCACAGAAAACATTTAACAGAAATGTGCAGAAATGCAAGTTTATGGAGGCAGTTTTTCTATGCTCATCCTATAGATGTTGCAGTTTTAAAATATGTGACCTTGGACCACAAAACCAAAAATATCTGTAGCAATAGCCAACAATGCATGGTATGGGTGAAAATTATCGATTTTTCTTTTATGCCAAAAATCATTAGGGTATTAAGTAAACATCATGTTCCATGAAGATATTTTGTAAATTTCCTACCGTAAATATATCAAAACTTAATTTCTGATTAGTAATATGCATTGCTAAGAACTTAATTTAACAACTTTAAAGGCGATTTTCTCAATGTTTAGATTTTTTGCACCCTCAGAATAGTTGTATCTTGGCCAAATATTGTCCTATCCTAACAAACCATACAGATGATGTATAGCATATGCGTATTAACATTTAAGTGGCCAAAAAAAAACAAAAAAACATTCTCTTTGCTAATTAGCACAGAATGATTGAATACAAAAAGTCAAAAAAAAAAAAAAAAAAATCTATAACATTAAAATACAAAGCAATTCTTTGGTATACAAAATATATTTATATTTATGTCTATGTATAGTTATAATTATATTTGAGAAATTGTAGAATATATGTGAACCTGGACAACAAAACCAGTCATAAGGGTCAATTTTTCGAAAAAATTGAAAGCTGCATAATAAGCTTTCCATTGATGTATGGTTTATTAGGATAGAACAATATTTGGCCGAAATGCAACTATTTGAATATATGGAATCTGAGCGTGCAAAAAAAATCAAAATATTGAGAAAATCGCCTTTAAAGCTGTCCAAATTAAGTTCCTAATAATGCATACTACTAACCAAAAATTACGTTTTGATATATTTACAGTAAGAATTTTGCAAAATATCTTCATGGAACATGATCTTTACTTAATATCCTAATGATTTTTGGTATAAAAGAAAAATCTATAATTTTGACCCATACAATGTATTTTTGGCTATTGCTACAAATATACTCCAGTGACTTAAAGCTGGTTTTGTGGTCCAGGGTCACATATAATGCATATTTAGTATTATAGCAGCCACCATACTATTAAAAAAATAAATAATTAAAAACATTCTCTTTGCTAATTAACACTGAATGATAGAGAAAAGAATCCTATACACAATAATTGTATCATATCATTGTCACTTTCATAGCGTTTTCATTTCCAAGTGTGGATACATGTCATCCTTAAGTCCCCTCGAGGCCTTAGCAATGACTGATATTGTACCTGTGATACAAAGACCCCGGTATGAAATGGGCAGACGGCTATAGGAAAAGACAGAATGACAGAAGCGGCGAAATTGAGGTGTGGACAGAGAAAGACAGAGAAGGGAAAGACTAACTCTCACGCCGAACCTCTCCCTCCCCATCTAAAACTTATTAAAACAACATAAATAATTAATGACCTTCTAGAGCCAGGGCTCGGTTATTAGTCTCAGCGTTTCTTTTTCTCCATCCTTCTCTCTGTCTCTCTTTCTGTCTTTTTGCTGTCTCTCTCTCTTTCTGCTCTTAAAAAAGTGGGTAAAGATAATGAGGGAGTTGGCGTCTCTGTTGTAAGCCGTCACCTCATTACGCTGGCCTGCAATCAATTACAGGGGGATGTGTGGCCCTGTCAGTCCCTAATGTGCCTCCAACTCCGAGTCAGGAATTACTGCTGGTCTACGGCACCCTCTTCACTTCTCTCTCTCCATCCCTCTGTCTCTAACTCAAGGGACGGACAAGGAAGGGACTCTAGGGCTGAGAAGAGACCAGAAGGGCTGGTCGAGTAGGCATCTCTCACCTGTGGCTCTGAGAAAAGCGGCCTGACCTTAGCTGTGTGAGAACACCTGACCATTTACAAGTCTTCAACACATGCAAAAAGATCATTTTTAAGGGTGATGCTGGTGAACAAATGGTATGTTCGGTATGTTTTAGCCGCTCTGATGGACAAAACCTGAGAGTTTGTGGATAAAAAAGAGCAAAGTGTAAAATCTGGGCAGGTCATTATGGAATAAGAAGTCCCAGAAGAAATTTGTTACTCTTTCAACGCTCAGGACACCTAATGGGGTTTGCATTTATCTTTCACTTGCTATGTTTCCATCACCCTGTTTTTATGCACATTTTTAAGCATCATATAAGAAACGAGTGATGGGAACGCCACATTTCGAAAGAAAATCTTTAATTTGCAAAAAAGTTTAACTTTTTTCTGCTCGTTCTGAGGCACAAGTAATTTTTTATATGTGACTCTGGACCACAAAACCACTCATAAGTCACATGGGTATATTTGTAGCAACAGCCAATACATTGTATGGGTCAAAATTATCTTTTTTTCTTTTTTTTGCCAAAAATCATTACGATATTAGGTAAAGATTATGTTCCATGAAGATATTTTGTACATTTTCTACTGTAAATAAATCAAAACGTAATTTTTGAACTTACTGAACAACTTTAAAGGCAATTTTCTCAATATTTAGATTTTTTTCCAGATTCAGATTCCAGAGTTTTTTAAATTGTTGTATTTTGGCCAAATATTGTCCTATCCTAACAAACCATACATCAATGGAAAGCTAATTTATTCAGCTTTTATTATATAACATTTATAACATCAATGACTGGTTTTGTGGTCCAGGGTCACATATATGAAAATGTTATGAAAATTATATTCAGTGACCTCTGCTTTTCTTAGTGATATATAGTGCCAGTTTATCAGGAAGTTACAATTTTGTTCTCTTTGACTCCTTGAATGGAAACGGTGCTTATTCGCAAATCTTTTATGCAATATTCCAGTTTTTATACGCATAAGTTAAATTCGCAACTTTGGACGGAAAGCCAGCTAGTGATATATCAGCTTAGTCTCTCATAAAATTGCAGACAATAAATAAAAACACAAAGAAATTAGGCACTGTATGAGTACAGAAGTATAAAATTATTGTGGGTAGTACAGCTCAGATAATTTGGTATCTGAAAAATTTGATGAGTTCATACAGAGATTTCAAACTTTTTATTGCAGACTTTGGTGTCAAATCTGAGCACAGTTTGAGATATTGTTGTGATCTTTTCAGAAGCTCTAGAAGAAACGTGAGAGATTACTAGTGCCTCTAGAGAAAAATCTGATAAAACAAAGACTACCATTTAATATTCCAACCTGATCTCATGATGAAAACGTACCTGTGGAAACACATACGCTTGTAACATATTCGATGTGAAATGTCCACTGAGTGGCGCTAAAAGAGTGTTCAGCTTTTTCCCGTAGCAGGTGAACGTACATGTGGTACGTTTTATGTGATGTTGCTTTTGTCACCGCAGTTCTGACGTGAAATGTCCATTGAGTGGCGCTATAATTTTAATGCTTTGTGACGTTTTAAAATAACGTACTGTCTGCACTACACCTAAACCTACCCGATAGTATGATTAAAAATAAATGTGACGTAAAAACCCAATTGGAAGCATGTCATTTTAGCTTGTTTTTTGATCTCTCATCTTTCAGCTATTTCATCATGAGTTATTTTTTCCATGGGATTCGCACCCAAGGATTCCACATCCTTAGTCCAATTCCGTGGCGGCCAAGCTACCGAGCAAGCTTATTACATCCGGAAAGCGAAACATATGGAGCTGTAATTATAACTGAGTACAAAAACGATTACAAGTGGTCGCTTTACCGGCTCTAGTGTTCATTTCTGTTGGAAACTGCAGTGAAATGTACTTTCGGTATGCATTTCGCTTCTTGCGAAAAAGTTCCCACAGGTACGCTTTCGTCATGAGATCAGGTAGCAATATTCTAGCATATTCTTGGTATCTAAGGAAAAATGTTGAAGTTTTAACAGTTTTAGAGTCCAAAATGACATTAGATGAAAGAAAGTCAAACAACTTTGAAATGACAAGGGGATGAGTAAATGTTTTAGAGGTGAACTAACCACGAACAAGCCTTTTCTCCACACTGAAAAAAAAATGGTATAGGATTTACTTTGAAACAATTTTCACCCAGAAATTGCTAGTAACTTTCACAAACAATTACAAAGCGGCTAGTAACACATTGAATTAAACATAAAATTCTGAAGTAGAAAGACAGAAATTGTTTTTCTTGTAAAACATACTCCAAAAATAACTTCAAAAAAATCATTTTTCACATTTTCCAAGAGTAAGTGTCTATAATTATAGTTCAGAATACAGCTTGTTGAAACACACAAAAGTCCTCACGTGATGTGTGAAAAAGAGCATCTCTGTCTGTTCAGCCATCATCTCACACACACATACGCACACATCCCTAGAGTCTCTCACTTATTACGTTAGGCAAGAAGAAGAAGAAGAAAAAAAAATCAATATTTCAGCAGAGGTATTTTTAAAAGCTGCCATGGCTCCAATTCTCGGCCACCGTTTGCTGCGAGCACTCGTTGCTTTCTATGAAAAGATGCTCTTTCTTTGGGACGCTTAAGAAGGTGGCGATCGCTCTCGTAAGCTCTGCATTAGATTAGCATGCTGCTTTTTTGTCCCATTCACAATGTTCGGTTCTTTCAACAGGCTGACTGATATCTATTTGACTCACTGTATTTGGTAAAAGGTGGAATCAAAGTACAACCGTTTGACTGCGCTTGCTCTTTCCAGCCCTCTGAACGGCCTGGTTGTAGCTAACGGCGTGTGTAATTATTTTAAAGCCACGTAATACAATTCCTGGCAATAATTTAGCGCTGTCCAAGAATTTATTTAGTATAATAGCAAAGAGAACGTTCCGGAAGCGAACTAGAGGTTATAATAACATTTTACCGACTTTGTCCTGAATTCAGAATCATTTTAGTTAATGAGGACAGGATTATATTAACAATAAAGGTGTATGAAAAAGGCAAGGTGTGGATATGTGCGTAAGAGAGAGAGAGAGAGAGACTGGGGCCCTCCTTTGCTCTCCTACACGTCATCAATTATTCACTAGCCAAGATGGCAATTACAGGACCGTGTACAATCAGACTAAATATTTAATAAGGCACTCAAACAGTCTCTAGAACGGATCTTTGTCTCTCTCTCCTCAGTCTCATCCTTTACACTGCATCTACCGTCCGCTCCCCTGGCCTCTTACCTTTGTTATGAGTACAAAAACAGTTTATACAGCTCACAGACTCCTGTTAGAGATGAGCATCTCACATGCTTTACATTTGAATGAATAGGAAATATTTATTGTATGCATCTGGGGAGTTTGTAAACATGGAGGGAATGTTAGGGAATTTATGTGGGTTTTTAAGAATAGGGAAATCATCTGGCTGTGAAAAAGGTAGATTAAAGATCATTTACTTATTCTCATTATATATTTTTTTTTCCTGTGTAACACAAAAGACGACATTCTGAAGAGCTGTTTTTGTTTGTTGATGAATGAATGAAGGTCAATGGGATCAACACATTAACTTCAAACCTCACTGACTTTCATTGTATGGACAAAACCATACAAACACTGATTATTTTTGAGGTCTATATATATATATATATATATATATATATATATATATATATATATATATATATATATATATATATATATTTAAAATATATATATTTAAAATTAAATTAAATATAATTAATTTAATTTTAAACCAAAAGAAAAAAAAATATAGAGAAAAATAGACAAAATAAATTTTGTGTTCCACCGAAGGAAGTCATACAGATTTGGAAGGATAATTTTTTAATTAATTAATTTTATTTAATTTTATTTAATGTTATTTTATTATTTTATTTTATTTTATTTTTGAGACAAAAAAAATTATCAAAAAAGAAAAAAAAAAAAAAAAAAAAAGAAAGAAAAATAGAAAAATCTTCTTTTGTGTTCCACCAAAGGAAGTCATATAGGTTTGGAAGGATTATTTTATTTTATTTTATTGTATTGTATTTTATTTTACTTATTTATTATTTCTTTTCTTTTCTTTTTTCAAAACCAAAAAAATAAATAAATAAATAAAACAAATTCAAAAATTTTCCTCAAAAATGTCTTCAACATTGATAATGATGAGAAATATTTTTGAGCAAATCAGCATATTAGAATGATTTCTGAAGGATCATGTGACACTGAAGACTGGAGTAATGATGCTGAAAATTCAGCTTTGCATCACAGAAATAAATTATTTTTATTCAATAATTTTGAAATAAAATAGAACATTAAAATTGTAATAATATTCCAAAATATTACTGTTTTTTACTGTATTTTTTAAAAATATATATTTGTGAGTACCAAACCTTTATCCTTAGACTGTGTGTTCAAAATAATAATAATAAAAATAGGATTACAATAAATATTTAAAAATGTGACAGGGATGTATAGTATGTGTAAGCTAATGATCATCTTTTTTGCTTCTTTCTGTCTTTTATGAAATGAATCTCATAACAAAGTGCTGAATTGCTAGAGACAAGGATGGGAAAATAAATCCATGACTTCACCATCTGGGAAAAATGGGAAAGAAGGAGGTACAGACAGAGAGATAAGAAATGAGAAGATCCTGCAAAACCCTGATGTTTGTTTGGATCAGTGAACAGTGTCCTTATGTCTGTTTGTACTTAACGGCAGAGACAGAAGATGAAGCAACTCAAATCACACTCGCACAATCGCTCCTCCCTCGCGATCAGATTTCCTCAAGACTCTCCTAAGCATTATTTTGGCCTGTGTTGCCATGGCAAAGTACATATTTGTACCTCCAATCGAAATCAGTCCATGACATAATGCAGTAAAGAGAGAGCGCGTAAAACACGTGAGTGCGGCTGACCTCACGACGGAGGAATGGATCAGAAATTACTGCAAGCTGCACTTCCTGAACAGAGCACAGTCACTTATTACGCCCATAAACGAAAACCCCAGAAACCTGCCACACTTTCACACGGCCCATTATGTGAACAGAAACCACATTTCCTTGTGAAGTCTGAATCATTATACTCAGCGCAATAAATAGTGTATTTTATGAAACAACATACTCCGTAATTGACTGTCAAATGTCAAACGTGACTTTGTACAGACTGCAGGGAGGCAGATGCAGATCTTACAAATGATTTGGTCACCATCTGATGCCCCGGTCAGCCTTGTGGGAAAGACAGGGTGAATGTGTTAGGATAATATTTTGCTCTACATGGAGATCAAACCGTTGGACTTAACAGTAGATCAGCAGGGAAGACGACACAGTGTGTTCGCACAACAATGTGTCACTGTGTGAGAGTCTGAGACCTGATTTACACTGAGAAATTAAGTTGCTATTTTGTGTACAATGTCACTTTTTAAAATAGTGAGTGAAGGGAAAAGGAAATTATTGATGACAGAGTGATTCCAACCTATGTTTGCAAAGAAACCACTTTCATAGACTGTAAAATTTTTTTTATAGTATTACAAAAATGTAAAAAACAAAACAAAAAAAAAAACAGAAAAATTCTATAAAATTAGTTTTTTTTTTTTTATATGTATTTTTGTAATACTATAATAATGTATTTTTGAAATACAGAAAAAAAGTAAAATTACATAAAAAGACCATAAATGTACATATTTTATGTAAAATAACATGAATACTGTTAATAACCATAAAGTTTCCAATATTTAAAGAATATTTTAGTTTTCATAACTTCAGAAATATGCCCAAAAAATATCTGGTCCCATAATAAAAACCTGACCACCGGGTTGATATCAATTCATCAGGTCTGATCTCTTACATAATAATAATAATAATAATAATAATAATAATAATAATAATAATAATACATTCTCATATTCATAAATTTATGAGAAGAGGTTAATATTTTTACTTTTTTAAATTAATATAAATAATATAGCAAGACAATATATAACAATTTTATAATAATATAACAATGGACTTAACGATAAACTTTATTTATTTATTGTATGATATTAACATATTTCCTCATAAACGTGTGTGTGTGTGTGTGTGTGTGTGTAAAATATGTGCATTATCTTTATAATACATTTTATATTTATAGTCTCTTTTATATGTATATTTAAAATGAATTATAAATTAATTAATATTATTATGTGTAATATAAAAAAAAAATGAAAACTTGCAAATCTGGCAAATATATGTAAATAAGGTAAATCAAATTTCATAAATATAGTGTTTCATTCATACGCACACACACACACACACACACACATATAATCCCGTCAAATGATTAATCATGATTAAGCGCAAAAATTAATTGGAAAATAAATAATAAATAATCTGAATTTAAATATGAATATAAATATATACATAGAAATACATGGAAATATTTTCAAAATATACACTGGAAGTGTGTGTATTTATTTCAATTTATTACATAATAAATATACAGTGTAAACACACATATTATATAAACAAAAACATATAGTGCTGTCAAACGATTAATCATGATTAATCGCAAAATAAAAGTTTTGGTTTATTTTGTTTACATAATAAATGTGTGTGTACTGTGTATAGCTATTTTGTATATATAAATACACAAACATGTACATACTTAAGAAAAATATGTTATCGTCATATAATAAATATACTTAGAAATTATATATTATATGAATATAAATATATACATGGAAATACATGGATATATTTTCAAAATATATACTGTATGTGTGTGTATTTATATATACATACCAAATATACATAATACACACACATATATTACGTAAACAAAAACATATATAGTGCTGTCAAACAATAAATCATGATTAATCGCAATAATTAATGGCAAAATAAAAGTTTTGGTTTATTTTGTTTACATAAGAAATGTGTGTGCACTGTGTATAGCTATTTTGTATATATAAGTACACACACATGCATGTATTTTGGATGTGATTAATCGAGATTAATCGTTTCACACCACGAGTATATATAAATATATATATATATATATATAGACAGTACATAAAGTGGAAACAGAATTTCCTTCACCGATCCAACAGAGCATCTCCTCATCCTTCCCTGAGTCAAGAACTGAAGTGGAAGGTGTGTAAGCAGTATATCTACTTCACCAATCCCGTCTTCCATCTCAACCATCACGGTTAACAGCCTGTCCAGTCAATCAAGCCGAAGAAGGAAGAGACGATGGAGGAAAAGAAAGGAAAACAAAGAAAATCCCTCCTTGATGTGTGTAGGCTGACAGCTCTATCCAAGCCCCCCAGTGTTGAAATCAAGCTGTCACTCTTTCACCATGGAAATAGAGGAATTGTGCGCTCAGATTTAAATACCGCCTATAATAGCTTCCCATCTATCAGGCCTGCTGGCCGGTTATTCTTAGACACATACATTAGCCCTTGGCCCAGATAGGAATGTCACCAGATTAAACATCCAATTTGTTAACCGGGCCAGGCCAGGGGTGCTGCTTCTTGACAGAACTTACAAACAAGCCCAAATGGCCCCATTTTTCACCCACAGGCCTGCTGGATTTTTCTACTCAGACAGAGGGAACCACTACGGACGGGGAGGAAGGGAGGAAGCGTGGACGGATTTTTTTGTGGGTGGAAAGATGAGGAGAAATGGTAGGTGTTTTCTGAGGCCACTTAATCTCAGGAAGAGCCATCAAGACTGAAAAAGAGTTTTTGTCATGCAGTATTAATTTCGGGAATATTCCCTCATTAAAGCGCAGCAGAAACAGATATTCCACGGAAGACTGGAGTAAGTCTCTCTTTCACTGCCAAAACGCCGGCATACAGCGTGCTGAGCGGTTTCTTTGTGGGATTCTTTCCCATGCATCATTACGACTGAGGGAAAATAAACAGTGCTTTGTAAAATGATTGTTTAAAAAAAATTAGCTCACACAAATTCTGTCATTATTTACTCACCCACGTCTTTCCACTTTCTTTTTTTTTTTGCTCAGCGGGCTGTTAACCACTGTGACTGAATCAATGAGTCACTCAGTTGAACATGAGCAATGGATGAGTCTGATTCATGAATGAATCATTCAGAAAGGTTTTGTGAACTGGATCAGCCAATTCATGATGTAGACATAATTTTCACTCAGAAATTGCTAGTAAATGTCATTAACTATTACAAAGAAACAGCAAATTTAATGTGAAATTCTGAAGCAGTAAAACATGCTCCAATAGTCTAATAATTTTATCACACATCATTATTCATGATGCGTTTCGGTCATTTTGGACAGTCCTCGTGCACCTTTATTACACTGAAAAGACTTGCCTTCTTATATTCTTCAAAAAACATATGATAACATGTAAATAATGACAGAATATTTATTTTGAGCTCAACTATTCCTTTAAAGTCCACGGGATCGGGAACATCCCGCACTGTCAGACAACACTAATCCTCGGCAGCGGCCCTGTCAAAGCCTAGCGAGCGAGCAGATATATTCACTGAAGATGAAGCTGTAGATTAGAGCGCGTGAAGGCCCTGTGGACAGATTGGGAGCATATTGAGGAACAGAGGGAGAAACAGTGAACCAGATGCCACCAGTTAAAACCCTCCGAATGGGAGAAAGAGTGAGAAATATGGGCGTCCGACACCGCTCGGCTGGTGGAAGCCGTCCGTGGGGAGATATCTTACTCAAGGGAGGGAGTGAATGAAGCTGTGAGGTCACTGCACGCTACAGCGACTGTCAGGGCTTTCATTGTTAGCTGTTGGATCAAATGCTCAGTGTTTATTGACAAGATTGTTTGTTAATGATATAAACACCATACGCATTGTTGGGGAGTAACTAGTTACATGTAACTACTTATGAAGAGTTTAACAATTACAAAGGGGGTCACACTTAAATATTTTCACACACATACAGATTTGATTGATTTGTTTCCCAAATTGCATAGACTGCTCTAAAATATGAGACAACAATGTTTTAGGAGTTTAGCACACAGAATAGGACACATGCTTATTTGATAAATGTTGTATTTCCTATTTGGGTTTATGCATATTCTTCATATTTTAAAATTGACTGTTTTTTCCAAGGCATTGTTAGATGCCAGTGTTTCCTGTCGTAGCTATGCAATGATTTGATTTTAAATTATTTACAATTTTTAGAAAAAAAAAAATAAATAAATAAAATAAAATAAAATAAAAGATTAGCAATTTTTTCCATAACAAATTTTGACTTTTTTTTTTTTTTTTTTAAAGTTATAGGACATATTAATGGTCTTACATGACACGTCTTTTGTAATTTTTAATTAGAATTTTGAGCTCTGTCCCTAGTCACTTTTATTGCAAATAAAATAAAATAAAATAAATAATAAAATAAAATAAAATAAAATAAAATAAAATAAAATAAAATAAAATAATAAAATAAAATGATTAGCAATTTTTAGAAAATAACTCATTTTGACTAATATAAACAACATATTAATGGACTTCTATGACATATCTTTTGTCATTTTTAATTAAAATTTTTAGCTCTGTCCCCAGTCACTTATAAAATAAAATAAAATAAAATAAAATAAAATAAAATAAAATAAAATAAAATAAAAGATTCACACTTTTTAAAAAATAACAAATTTTGGTAACTAACATGACAATGGTGCCTTTTGTAATTTCTTTGCAAATTTTTTGCTCTGTCCCTAGTCACTTCTGTTGATAAATAAAATAAAACAAAATAAAATAAAATAAAACAAGTATTTATGTATTTTGTAATGGCATGCATGTTAAAAAATAAGCATATATGTCTAAAATGCTTTAGCAAAAGTCATCAATTCACATTCAAAATTCACATGATCTCAGGTCACATGCTTTTGATTTACACAACATCATGTTCTCAAAATGTTCATACAATGAAAGAAAATGGTGATAATTCACTGTCAAAACTGGCCAAAAAAAGAATAAGAGGATTCCAAATAAATAAACAAGTTCCAAGAAGCACGAAGCCCCCTACATCGCACTTTGTGATCCACAGAATAACTAAATTCACATGGGTTTGGAACAACATGAAAAAGCCAGTATGACGACAGTATCCCCAACCCTTTTAAAACAAATCACAAAAACCTTAACACTGAATAAAAACATAGATATGCTGGATTAAAACCCAGTCCCACAGTAAGACGTTCCAGCGTTTGAACGGAAGCCAAGCGCGAGGTAAATCAGCGGACTAAGTGAGTGCGCCACAATACGTACGTGAGTCCTTTAAGACCGGGAGAATAAAAGAGTCAGCCGGTGAAATAGCCCCTGCCTCTTTAAGTAGAAACTAATACAATTTCTCTCACGCCAGCAAACAGGAGTATTTTATTATTCCAAAATCGTTCTTCGGGGGAAAAGTGATTTATACCTCACTTTATCTGTCAGACAAATGTTTCTCTTTATGGCTATTACCATTCCGAACCGGCGGCAGGCAACACAAAACTAATATAGTGTGTGAAGTATTTAATTAAGTATCTGGGTAGGGATGGCTGAACGTCTTGCTTTATTGAACCAAAATTAAAAATAACTCCTCCATTTGAATAACGCCTAGGGCTTGCCTCTCATCCGCCTCATTTTAATATCACTCATGCCACTTTAACCTTTTCAAGCACCACATCCGTCGTTTGTTTGTCAATCGAGAGAAATCGGCACAGAGTCGTTCTCAAACGGCTTTACAAAACCGTCTGCGTTCGCAACCTCGTAAACAAGGAAAACACAAACACCTCCAGGTTAGTCGGGCTGTGTTTTTGAAGTAAAGACAAAGTCGAAACGAAGAAGAGCCGACGTATCAGCCCTAGATACAGTATGTTGATCTGAAATGCACACATGATGCAATGCTTACATAGTAAATGTAATTTGCACGAGCTTTGAAGTGTTTAGAGAGCAGCAGCCATTTTGGAGAGCATCAGACGCTGGGTTTAATTAAACACGACGGGAACACAAATAATGGAGGGAGAGAACTTATTCTGAACGCGAACGCCGCCGAAAACAAAATCGAATTACCACGAACGGGGCCGGGCTGCCAGAAAAGATGAAAGTTCGCTCTTCATTCAGGGTGAAAAGAGTGAGAAAGAGATAAAGAGAGAGGGGAAAAAAAAAAAATCCAGATGCAGGTTTTAAAATCACAGAGCAGATATTATCCATCTGTTTGGCACACCTCATTCTCTGCTGCATTGAGGAGACGGTCATGGACAAGGTGAACCCAGCATCACCATCTGGCTGTGTGCTGGCCTGGACAGAACCGAGGACAGTTACACACTCCAGAGAAACACACACACACACACACACAGTCGGCAATGTCTTCTCCAAATCTTTCAATCGTAAATTCCTGTTTTCTTCCTGACGCGGCTTTGTTTGGAGAAACACGTCGTACCAGAAGAGGGTACGGCTTGCCAATCAGAAACAGGTCGTTGGTTCCGGCCTCCGGAGAGGGATCGAGTCGAAGTTCGAAAGCGTGTGCGCGAGAGGGAAAGTTCGGGTTCGTGTTCGCTCAGGCGGGCTATGAGTGTACACAGCTGGGGTGAGTTTGACTTAATGAGAATCTGTTCAACAGTGCCGCTCGGAATCCAGGCCTGCAGGTGAAGACTTTGTGTTTTGATTTACATTCCGCGGAAATTTGATGAACGCCGCTCGTTTTTTCCCCGCCGTGTTCTCAAATCAGCATCTCGTCTGGCGAGGCTCAAAGTTGCCAGAAAAGCCCTGAGTGATGAGTGAGCTCAGACGTGAGTGAGTAACAGTATGACAATGATAGAAAGCCGGCGATGCCGGGAAAGACAGAGGTCAAGCGTTTATCCGCGGCTGCCTCCAGATTGCAAACCTACACCTGCTGAACACAAACGCTCTTGTTTGTTAAACAGCACAATGGATTTACTCTATGTACTCGGGCGGGCGGTTACGCTCAGATAGCGTATTGATTTATCGGAGGCCGGTCACTTGGGATCGTAGATTTAAACTGTAGCGCGCTGTGGGGTTCGGGGTCATGTGATTTGTACACCATTAAATCCAGCGTGACTGAAGTGGACTGTTTGGTCTGCGCTGGCATACGGGTGCTGTGTGCTTATTAGTGCTTGTAGAAGACAACACACTGTCAGATGGTGACGCCACTATCTGTACAGTACGAAATAACAGAAAAACAAGGCTTTTGAGGAAAAATCGGTTTCAGTCTAAATATGATGTTCATTTTAGGATGTTGTGGCAATCACTGTGTTAATAAGTCATTGTGAATATGTGAAAAAATCTATGAAGGACACAAAGTACAGCTGTGGTAACTGTCTGATGGTGGAAAACTATAAACTGAATCTTTCATTTCTTGTGTGATTATTAGATATATTATTATCTAATAAAATGGAATTATTTTAAACCGGTTTAATCTTCATTTTCTTATCAGAAGCAAAACATAATTTTTAAAAACAATCATTTGCATTTAATAAACATTATATTAATTGATTTATTTATAAATTATTTATTTATTTGAGATATCTACGACCCCAAGTTACTGGTCACCAATCTGCAAAATGCATGTAAATAAATTATTATTATTATTAATAATAATAATAATAATAATAATAATAATAATAATAAATTAAATATATATATATATATATATATATATATATATATATATATATATATATATATATATAAGATTTATTTGTAATACTTTTTTTCAATGAATCTACAATCACAAATTACTGGTCACCAATAAATCAATGCAGTCTGCAAGTAAATAAATTATTATTAATAATAATAATAGTGTGTTTGCGTGTGTATATTGTACACACGATTGTACACTTCAAAATATATATTATAATAATATTTATATAATTTCTATTTAATTTCAGCTTTCAATTAAATCATAATCTATCATATTTTAATCATATTCTATCAATTAATCTAAAATCCCAAGTGACCAGTCACCATTAAATCAATGCAATCTGCATGTAATTAAATAAATAAAAATACTTACTTACTAAATAACTAAATAAATAAATAACTTAAATTCATAAAATATACACAACCAGTCAAAAGTTTTTGAACAGTACGATTTTTAATGTTTTTTTTAACAAAGTCTCTTTTGCTCACCAAGCCTGCATTTATTTGATGCAAAGTACAGCAAAAACTGTAAAATTTTGATATATTTTTATTAATTAAAATAACTGTTTTTTAATTGAATATATTTTAAAATGTAATTTATTCCTGTGATTTTAAAGCTGAATTTTTAGCATCATTACTCCAGTTTTCGGTGTCACATGATCCTTCAGAAATCATTATAATATTCTGTTTTCCTGCTCAAAAAACATTTTTTTATTATTATTATTACTATGTTAAAAACAGCTGAGTAATTTTTTTTCAGTTCTCTTTGATGACTAGACAGTTCAGAAGAACAGCAATTATCTGAAATAGAAATCTTTTTTTACATTTATAAATATTTAATTTAAAGCATCCTTGCTAAATAAAATTATTAATATATATAATTTCTTTAAAAAATAAAGTTTTTTGAAAATCTCTGAAAAAATGATACTCAACTGTTTTAAATATTGATAATAATAATAATAATAATAATAATAATAATAATAAAATGTTTCTTAAACAGCAAATCAGCATATTAAAATGATTTCTGAAGAATCATGTGACACTAGAGAACTTAGCTTTGATCACAGGAATAAATTACATTTTATACTCAAATTGAAAACAGTTACCAAATAAGACACTTCTTTAAAAAACATTAGAAATCTTACTGTTCAAAAACTTTTGACTGGTAGTGTATAATATAACAAATAAATAGTAAACAACAAGATATATGTTACTTTTTATAATGAAATATATTGTAGGATTCTAACATAAATTGCCCTCGGATGTGCCAGGAGTACATATTCTCATCACTGCGGCACAACTTCATTCAAAAGTTTTCCTTTTTTTTCTGGTGTGATAAAAGTGGCCACAGTAATTTAGAGAGGAAACAGAAAATAAAAAGATCTCAGAGAATGAATTTGATCAGACCGCTATTGCCACGAGTCGACATATCGATCCTGGTGCGGCACTGGATTCAGGTTGTAGCGTATTTCATTTGCGCGGATGTGTTGATAAGTTCTGGAAGATCTGATAAGTGATGGTAACGGTGTCCTGTGAGAGTTACACTCTCCTATATAGTCTATTAGACTTTCGTCCCGTCATGCGTGCTGTATTGCGTTATTAGGAGGACAACGGCTGGAATCTCCTTTCCAAGAGACAAGTTCCCATATCGCAAAAGAGCAGCGTAGGGACGGCGCCACTTTCCAAGGAGGACAAACAGAGAGAACAGCTCCTGTCACGTCCCGTCAGAACGTGTGAGATTAAAAAAAGCTGCCACTCAATTAATAAATCACCTCCTCCCTTACAGCTGTGGGAGCAGCTGGTCTCTCTGGCACTAATAACACAGAGTGAGGGGCTGAGGAAAATGACGAGGAGGCCCCAGGCCCTATGGTGTGACAGCACCTCCTCAGCAGTCGGAGAGGAGCTAACAGAGCCCACATGCCTGTGGAGGACTTCATCACCCACAGGAAAAATTGCACGTTGCTCTTACAAAGCTCAAGAGACGTATTGTGGATCTCATTAATGTTTCATTAAAACTTTGTATCTCCAAAAATAAAATAAAAATCAAAAGACAGGAAATAAGACAGTGGTCGACATACAGTAACAAAAACGGCAATTTAATTAAATATCCAAATAATAAAAAAAAATATAGAAAGGTCAAATTAAATTGTGTATATATATATATATATATATATATATATATATATATATATATATATATATATATTATTTTTTTGTTATTTTTTATTTTATTATTATTTTATTAAACATTTTATTATATATATATATATATATTATTGTTTTTTTATTTTATTATTATTTTATTAAACATTTTTATCATATATATATATATATATATAGTTTTTTTATTTTTATTATTATTTTATTAAATATTTTATTATTTTACGATGTCACCATGTCTCTTGATGCACAGTAAAAAAAAAAAAAAAAAAAAAAAATTAAATAAATAAATACTATTTTGTCTGAAACAACTGAGACATGTTCTTACATATAGCAAGAAAGCTAAAAAGTGCAAATGGTTTCAATTAAAAGTAAAAAAAAAAAAATGCAAAAAAGATTAGCATTTGCTCTCCTGACTTTTTTCTATAAGAAACTATTGAGATATTAAGATCTCCTTTGCGATCTTCCTTTCCTAAAAGAACAGCTGAGGAGGAAACAATCCCTGCATTTCAATATCCAAATAATCAATGAAACTCTGAGGAGGGAAAAGTTCTGCGTAAGTGGAAGCGAACTGCTGTAAAAACAGCCGATATTTCAGCGTGGCGGCGTGCCGAGGGACAGCGAGGGATGGAGAGTGAAAAAGAACAGGAAGAAGGGGCCCAAAGAGAGCGGTGCAGGTGCGAAGCTTGGATGCGTCCCAGCCCCACACACTCCATTCGCGCATACGCACTCAATCACGCAGGTCACAAACCAACACACCCTCCACCGCACTGATCTGGCCAAATACCTCTCATGACAAAGGAATTATCTCAGCATCAGCTGCTGGGCGTGCTCACTCGCATTTTCTCATTCTCAAGATCTTCAGCCAGTCCGGTGTCATCTTAGCAACTGAGTTTGTGTATGTATAATAGGGATACTGTATACAGCGCAAAACAAACAGAGCCGTAACAAATAGCAACAGGGGGCTGAGTCGAGATCAAAACGGTCAGCATAAACAAACACGCGCACGCTCGCACGCACAACACCAGAATTCCTTGGGAATGGGCTTATCGCCCGATCTGATTGGCTGAATTTCGGATACTGGATGAATGTGATGGTTGAAAAGCAGTAGAGCGCATGAGAAATTAGACATCTCGGAATTCTGGAGCCTTTCAAAGAGTAAATGTCATTTGACTGCCATGGCATAATAAAAAGGTTTTGTTTGTTTTGAAGATTTCTTGGTCTTCCGAATGGAATAAGTGACTCATCAGGGACTGCCGGCTATGGAAGCTTCCGACACGGAATAAAAAAAATAAAGGAATTACGACCCATCTTACCATTTTCTCACAATTCGGAGTTCTGATTTTTGAAAAAAACTTAGATTTTTGATATAAACTTAAAAATGTGAGAAATCAACAAAAATGTGTGAATTACAGTATAAACCTGTAATTTTGAGAAGAAAAGCTTGAATTGTGTCACATAAAGTCATAATTAAAATGCTTGTTTTTGCCAAAACATAATAAATAAAAATAGAATTGCAACTTTTCATCTCACAGTTGTAACTTTTTCCTGGAATTCAGAGTTCTGAATTTTGGAAAAAAAATACAAACTGCGAAATATAATCTTAGAATTGTGAGATATAAACACAAATTTGAAGATTTTTTAAACCCACAATTCTGATAAGAAAAATCTGAAGTAAGATATAAACTTGCAATTGCAAGAAAAAATTCTGAATTGCGTGGTATAAAGTCACAATTAATATGCTTGTTTTTGCCAAGGAATAATAAATAATAAAGAATTGCGACTTTTCTTACAATGCTCAATTTTTTTTTTTCCGCAATCCGGAATTCAGATTTTTTTTTTTAACTTGCGAATTGCAAGATATAAAAGTAGAATTGTAAGATATAAACACAAATTTGTGAGATATAAGCTTATAATTCTGAACCGAAAAGAGGTTTAAGCAATTTCAAGAAAAATAAGTTAGAATCGTGAGATAAAGTCACAATTAAAAAGTGTATTTTTGCCAGTAAATAATAATAATAATAATTAAAAAAACAATTGCGACTTTTCCTACAATCCTGACTTTTTTCTTGCAATTCGGAGTTCTTATTTTTTAAAAGAAAAATTGCAAATTGCATTATATAAACGTAGAATTGTAAGATATAAACACAAATTTGTGAGATATAAACTCGTAATTCTGAACAGAAAAGAGGTTTAAATTCACAATTTCAAGAAAAAGAGTCAGAATTGTGTGATAAAAAGTCACAATTAACAAGCTTGTTTTTGCTAAGATATAAATTATAAAAATGCTACTTTTTATCTCACAATTCTGACTTTTCTTTCTCACAAATCTGAATTGTGATTTAAACTCACAATTAACTCGCTTGTTTTTGACAAGACAAAAAAATCAGTTGCAACTTTTCTCACAATCCTGACTTTTTTCTCGCAATTCGGATTTTTGAGAGAAAAAACCCTTGCAAACTGTGAGATATAAACTTAGAAATGTAAGATGTAAACACAAATTTGTTAGATATAAACTCATAATTCTGAACAGAAAACGTTTAAACTCGCAATTTAATGAAAAAAGTTTGTTTTCGTCAAAAAATAATAAATAAAAAAAATCGACTTTTTTTTAAAATCCTGACTTTCTCTCACAGTTCGGTGTTCTGATTTGTGGAAAAAAAAAGAGCAAATTGTGAGATATAAAAACACAAATTTGCAGGATTAAAACTCAATTCTGAAAAGCACAGAACAGAGGTTTAAAATTGCAATTTCAAGAAAAAGGTCAGAATTGTGAGATAAAAAGTCACAACTAACATGCTTTTTTTGCCAATAAATAATAAATAAAAAAGAATTGCAACTTATCTTACAATCCTGACATTTTTCTCGCAATTTGGAGTTCTGATTTTTGAGAAAACTTGCTAAAAGCGAGATATAAACTTGCAGTTGTGAGATATAAACAAAAATTAATAATAAATTTTAAAAAAAGGTGACTTTTCTTACAATCCTGACTTTCAGAAACTTGAAAATTTCAAGATATAAGATTAGAAGTGTGAAATACACTATAAACATATTTGCAAGATATAAACTTGTAATTCTGAACAGAAAAGAGTTTTAAACTAACAATTTTATCTCACAATTCAGATTTTTTTCTCTCGCAAACCTGAATTGTATGATATAAACAGGTTTATAAGACATAAACTCACTTTTTTATTTTCATCTTTTGGCTGAAACAAGCTTGTTAATTGTGACTGTTTATCTCATAATTCTGACTTTTCTTTTCTCGAAATTGCAAGTTTAAACCTCAATTCAGACTTTTTTTTTAGAATTACGAGTGTAAATGTGTGATGATATCTCGCAGTTTGCTATTATTATTTATCTTATTTTATTTTTTTCAATAATCAGAACTCAGAATAGCGAGCAAAAATTCAAAATTGTAAAACAAGTCGCAATTCTTTTTTTTTTTTTTTTTTTTTTTTTACGCCATAGCAGTAAAACAACATTTACTCTCCGAAAGGACTTGCAAAAAAAAGCATTTTTTAAAATACAGAATAATAGCTGAAATAATCTTCCTGGCAACATCTTCCCAAAAGATAAATAAAACTCTTTATTCAGCAGCAAAAATAGCTGATGATATTTTAGGAATGTTGTGGAAAAGTTTGCGATTTGTGCTTACTCTGAACAAAAACTAAACCAGAAAGCTGAAGTTTTAGCCGCAGCCCTCGTTCTGCTGCAAACACGTCACCGGGCCTTTTTCAGAGTTGAGCAGAGCTGTTCGGGTCACCTGTTTCTCCTTATCGCAGCGTTTTATGATGTCACCATGTTCTCGCAGAGAAAGAAAACATGGGAAGGGAGCAGAAAGAGAGAGAGAGGGAAGTGCACACGCACACACTTACACAGCCCTGATTTGTAGGGGAAGCCATGGCGCAATTGAAGCAATTTGTTCTTTGCCATCTACGACACATGGCCAGATGAAACGCAGCCCTACTAATTGCTCTGCCTGTAACCCCCACCCTTTTCCAAAGCCACCTCACTCACACACTCGCACACACAAAAACAAACACGCATGCAAATGCGCGCGCGTTCGAGCCAGGCAGCCGGGTCAGAAAGGTCGCGGGGGAACTGGACCGATTCTGGTTTTCTCTCTCCTGCGCTCCAGTCCGGTTTCGGTCTCCATTCAGTCGGCCTGCTAAATGCCTCATCAACATGTTTAATCAAATTAGTAAGCAGCCAAAAATTGACGCTTTTCATTAATTATACAGGATAATTCTAATTGCAAATTCAAATGTATTCGCTCTGAACAGAAGGTGTTCAGTAATATTTCAGGGAATTTGCATATTAAATGGGGGTCGTTCTGCATTATGTATGATAATATATGCGCATTGTCTTTATTTTTAACTCGCGGGCCATATGCGCCGCTGCTTGCCAGAGCAGGTGAAAAAAGTCCGGAGTGTTTAATTTTGCTGAACAAACGCGTCGAGGCGGCTTGTCAAGGGCTGTATGGTCGCTGTCAATCTTTGTTTTTTTCCTGTTTTCCCGACCCTGCTTTTGATTACAGCCGGCAGCGCGGCCACCGGTAAACAAACTCCGACGCGCGCGCCCGTACAGGAAACAGGAAGTCCCATGCGCCCGACTCTTCCCGTGTCATTCGCCTTTTGTTGTCGCTGGGTCCGATTCATCTCGTCTAGGCTGTATCAGAGCCACCCCGTCAGCAGTTCTGCCCTGCCAGGGGTGGACGTCTCCTGCCATGTGGCCATCGTGGCAGTCTGCATTATCCCAGACAATGAGCAGCGTCCGCAAAATCTGAGCCAGACACAAACCGCACGCTCGGAGAATATTGCATTACACACTATAACGGCGTAGAGTTTTTCAGATCGCGTCTAGCCGTAACGAGCTACTAAATTCTCAGAGTGAGTCACAGGTATTTATTTACCTTCTTTACTAAGAAATAGGATTATTAACCTCATGCTGGGTCATTCTGAACACTGCAACTCGACATGCAATACCATTCAAAAGTGTTTTTTTAAAGAAGTTTACCAAGGCTGCATTTATTTAATCAAAAACACAGCAAAAACAAGAATATTTTGAAATATTATTACAATTTAATAGTCAAGTCACCTTTATTTATATAGTGCTTTTAACAATACAGATTGTGTCAAAGCACTTTTCTGTTATCTATTTAAATACATTAATACTTTTTTTTTTTAATGTACTGATTTGGTGCTCAAGAAGCATTTCCTACTATTTTTACACTGTGAAGGTCTTTACTATCAGTTTTGGTCAATTTAATGCACACTTGCTGAATAAAACTATTAATTTATTAATACTTATGAGTAAAAGTATTAATTTATTTTGAAAAAGTCTTACTGACCCTACATGTTTGAATGGTAGTATACCTTAATACATTTTAATACAACTTTTTTTTGTTGTTTTCCAGTAAAGATCGATTTTAAAAAAGGCACATAAAGATGTAAAATACAGTATAATATAATACATTTATGTCTTCTTCACTTGAGAAGAAAAATGGCATAGGATATTAAGATTTGGTACCTTTTTTATTTTAAAGTTTATGTTTACTAAGACTGCATTTATTTGAAAAAAAAAAAAAAAACAATAATATTTTGAAATATTATGACAATTTAAGATAAATGTTTTCTATTTTAATACATTAATGCAGTTTTTATAATATACTGATTTGGTGCTCAAAATATTTCCTATTATTATCAATGCTAAAAAAAAAAAAAAAAATAATAATAAAAATAAAATAATATTTTTGCAGAAATCTTGATACTTTTTTCAAGATATTTAATGAATATAATAGGTTCAGAATATTTATTTATTTATTTGTTTGTTGGTTTGTTTGTTTATACTTTGTTTTTATTTAGTTTAAATTCCATTTAAATTTTACATTTTATTTTATTTTATTTCACACAGTAAAGGTGTTTACTGTCAGTTTTGATCAATTTAATGCACCCTTGCTGAATAAAAGTATTAATTAATTTAATTTATTATTATTATTATTATTTATTTTTTTCCAGTATGACATTTTTTTATTTTTTTATTTTTTTTTATTTTAATACATTAATGCTATTTTTCTAATATACTGATTTGGTACTTAAGAAATATTTCCTATTATTATCAATGATAAAAAAAAAAAATCAATCAATAAATAATAATAAAAATAATAATAATAAAATAATAATTTTGTGGAAACCTTAGGTTCAGAACATTTTTTTATTTGTTTGTTTGTTTGTTTGTTTTAAACTACATTTGAATTGTAATTTTTAAATTTTATTTTATTTTGTTTTGTTTTGTTTTGTTTTGTTTTACACAGTAAAGGTGTTTACTGTCAGTTTTGATCAATTTAATGCACCCTTGCTGAATAAAAGTATTAATTAATTTAATTTATTATTATTATTATTATTTTTTTTTACTTGTTTTCCAGTATGACAATTTAAGATAACAGTTTTTTATTTTAATACATTAATGCAAATTTTCTAATATAATGACTAGGTACTTAAGGGATATTTCCTATTATTATCAATGATAAAAAAAATACATAAAAAAAAAATAATAATATTTTTGTGGAAACCTTAGGTTCAGAACATTTATTTATTTGTTTGTTTGTTTGTTTTAAATTCCATTAGAATTTTATCTTATTTTATTTTATTTTATTTTACACAGTAAAGGCGTTTACTGTCAGTTTTGATCTTGTTTTCCAGTAAAAATATCATATAATATTGTACAACACGGTAAAAGACTTGTTTAGATAGATTGTTTCTTGAATATAAGTGTGCTCTGGCTTACATTTTTTCCCACTTGTTTTTCATTTATTTATAAGTGAAAAATCTGCCATTGGAGTGCAAAAAACAAAAAAAAACAAAAAAAAAACACTTATAATAAAGATCCATACTCTTACAACATATGTTGCTTCTCAAGTACATTTTTATTTATATGGACAATACACTACTACATATCACTTTTGGTGTAAAAGCCGTGATGAGGAAGTTACTTGTATTTTAATTACAGTTATAATGGGGTAATTTAGTTATAATGGGCAATGCAACATTGTAACATGTCACTTTAAAAAAAACCGGCATTCCCCAGCACTGCTAACCACAGTGTGTAAGTGATTCAGGTGGGGGATCCAGGTACAGGCAGCAGTGAAAACCGATGCTCCAGTTGAACCGGAATACAAAGACTCCAGGAGCCCAAGCTGCATCTCAACTGTCATTAAATTTGCAAGCTGTTTTATTGGAATCAGTTTAAAACAAGATAGACGTGTAAATGGGTATCAGCTTCTGTGTTACCGCCTGGCCTGGTCCCAAGTCAGTTTTCTGACGAAAAAAGGAGTGATTCTTCAAAAGAAGATGAAAGGAGCGTTTTTCGCCGTGGAGAGAGCAGAACAATGATGTGGTTCGGGAAATTGAACTTCGTTTATTTAAAATTACTCTATGCTGTTTGAACTTGACGCAACATTACCCAGTTGCACGTACAGGGAGAGCCGGCCGAATTGCATTAGTGAGAATCACAAACTGCATCCCTGTAGTTTCAGGTACAAATCTCATTTTCCTTTCGCTAAGAACACACAGCAACACTCACAGACAGACGAGATACAGGCTCGGACCCCATTCCAAGCGTCAGTCTGAAGTCTCTCATTGATTTTAGTGAAGTGTTATCTTCATCAAGCTGTTTTTTACCTTTTAAAACAGTTTGGCACAAACTGACATGTTCTTTAGAGCTGCTGCGGAGGTGTTAATGCACCTTGGACTGGCAGAGGAGGGGCTCGTAAGACCCTTTAAAGGTAAAGATTAATTACAGGCTGAGGTGAGGTGACGAACGGCGCGTGTGCGTGTCTGCGTGAGGGATGATGACAGCGCACCTCACAGATGAAGGCGCGCTCTTAATGAGCTGAGATCACAGTTCCCAACGTTCCGTCTCCGTTATACAGGACGGGCCTTTATTAAGCGCCGTACACTACGCTGTCACACGTTCGCACCAGCGCATATTCACCTGTCCAACACCGCGTGCACGCCGCTTTAAGAAACCAGGCTGATCTATCAATTCAGATACGCCTGCTTTCTGAAGAACAGATTGCATACATAAATTAAACATGCAAACAAAAGAAGACATCAATAAATGAAGACTCAAGTCTTGGAGTATGAAAAGTTAGCAGAATAATGGAAGACTTCCAAGGTTATAAACATATGGATGAGTAGTGTTAGAGAAACTATTTTAGCTACATAAGCTAAAAGCTTATGATCATAGCTAAAATCATACTTAGCTACACTACTATGTCGGTAAGATTTTTTTTATGTTTTTGAAAGGTCTCTTATTAATTAAAGCTGCATTTATTTGATCAAAACAATTAGAACAGTAATTTTAGGAAATATTATTACAATATTAAATCGAAAAAAAAGGTAACTTTTCTGTTTTCAGTGTCATATGATCCTTCAGAAATCATTCTAATATGCAGATGAATATTTATTATTATAAATGCTGAAAACAGTTGTGCTTTATTGGAAATATTTATAATTTTAAAAGATTATTTGAATTTTTTTAATAGACATTTTCGTAACAATGTTGTAACAAAACAACATTTACTACCAATTTTGATTCATTTAATGATTCCATGCTAAAAGCATTTCTCTCTCTCAAAAAATAAAATAAAATAAAATAAAATAAAATAAAAATCTAACGTGTTACAGGCTTGCAAACTAAAATGGATAACTACACTGATAAACTAAAATCAATAACTACACTGAAGCTATTAAATAAACAAATAAATAAATAATATATATATATATATATATATATATATATATATATATATATATATATATATATATATATATATATATATATATATATGCATACATAAATAAATAAACAAATAAAAATATATTGCATGTTATAGGCTTGCAAACTAAAATAACTTTTTTTTTTTTTAATTTAATTATTCCATGCCAAAGAAATTTCTCTCTCTCAAAAAAATAAAATAAAATAAAATAATAATAAAATAAAAATCTAGTGTGTTATAGGCTTGCAAACTGAAACTGATAACTACACTGAAGCTATAAACTAAGCTAAACTAAAATAATAATAAAAAAATAAATAAAATTAATAAAATAAAATAAAATAAAATAAATAAAAATCTAGTGTGTTATAGGCTTGAAAACTGAAATCGATAACTACACTGAAGCTGTAAAATAATAAAATAAAATAAAATAAAATAAAATAAAATAAAATAAAATAAAATAAAATAAAATAAAATAAAAATCTAGTGTGTGTTATAGGCTTGCAAACTGAAATCGATAACTACACTGAAGCTATAAAATAATAAAATAAAATAAAAATTAAATAATAAAATTAAATAAAATAATAAAATTAAATTAAATTAAATTAAATTAAATCAAAAATAAATGTATGTTTTCAGGCTTGCAAACAAAAATAACTACAATGAAGCTATTAAAGGAAATATAAAACATTTTGCTACACAGAAGACATACAATACACTACAAAAACTAAAACTGCGTGCACAGGAACAAACAGAATCATTTTTGTGATCCATTTGATTTACTTAAATCGTCAAACATCTAAACAATATAACAAAAACAGCGATGTAGTATTTTGCTAAGCGACTACTTGTTGGATAAAGTGGTTTACCGCTGGAAAAAAATACTGGTGCAGTCATGCAACTTGGAAATGCAGCTACTTTTACTTCTAGTCTGAGTCTGACACCATTTCCTGTCTTCTCCAGCTAAAAAAAGGTAAATATGTTGAACCTAAATCAAAGAATGCATAAATCCTCGACACTGCATTTGAAATCATCTCATCACAGGAATTATTTCTATCTCTCCTCTACTAAAGGCAGTCGGGAGAGCCAGCAGTCCCTCAGGGCGCCGCCGTGGTGGCCGCCAGCAGCGTACTCAAGCCCAGCCATGGGTAAGTGTGAGCTGGCAGGCCCGAGAGAAGCTTTGGCTCCGCTAGTCTGTGAATACTGGAGTCCACTACCGCAGCGTGCCCAGGACGGGGGGTCCGTCCAAGGACACATTGCTCCTGGAGAAGGACCCTGGACAGATGGGCGGCTGGATCTCAGAAGTGTACACTAACCACTGATGTCAGGCCAGAACTGCTCTCCGGTTGCCAACCGTAACATTATGCTCACTTTCTAGTCAGTTATGACTGAGGACACTTGACATATATTGCTCATTTCTAAAAAGCCCTCGCGTTCGACGTTCAAAACAAGTAAATATTAATTCTAATGCGCACGGAGCACATAACAGCTTCGCTTCATTGCCGCTAAGCTCCCGATGTTTACCCGACACCCATTTGTTTGGCATTTTTCTGTACGTGTAGCCTGACCGGGTGATTTAGAGGCAGCTCTCGATAGCGTACAGCCTGCTTAATGACAGTTATTTCCTCCCATAAGAGCAGCTCTGAATTAGTGCTCAAATATGATCCCTTATTACAGTCAATAAAACATGCCATTCTAATTATGAGCAAGTGAAGCAGCTCAGGATGGAAAAAAAGAGACGTCTCTATCAGAACGTTTGCCGCTAATGCTCGGGAACGGAAAGTATCAGTAAAAACAAGCTTGTAGATTTAATCCAAATTCCTTTTGATGGTTATTTCAAATAAAAGACATTACACTTTGCAGCCTATTTTCCTGCCTTCCCCCCAGTCGTAAAAGAATCCGTGCGTGGCTTTTAATAATAATCATATATCACGGCGTGCAACACATAATAGTCTGTGCTGGTATGATATGTAATGATGCCCAGATGGATGTTGGTGTGTGTTGTGGATGCACCTGAGCACTCGGTGCCAGTAAAACTCCTTTTCCTCCCTGGTGGCATTGCAACTTCACCGCTGAAGGAAAACACAGAACGCTGCCAAGGCTCTTGTGCGCTGCCCAGTCGCTGCGCTGCTCTGCCAAAAGCATTTTCTCACTCGCTCACTGCCATTTCCATTTCTGCCAACTTCCAATGACAATGTTATGCTTGTTTGCACCATAAATACACTTAATAGGTATTATGACAACATTCATAAACAGACTGATCAGAACCTGATCTTCTCCACTGAATAATAAGGTTTTACATTTAATGGACTGAATTTCTGTACCGGTTGAGACCGAAAGACTTCAGGGATCTTATCCAAATGAAACACTATTATTTCGGTTGAAAAGCTGGGTCAGAATTCAAGCTCGATTTCATCAGCTTCCCCCCTTCCCTAACTGATCTCTTTTCAAATTTTCACATTCACTTTTCACTTTTGGGTCAGAACTGTACTTTTGCATTATTGCATCATCAGTAGCACTGACAGTCACTGTCTTAATGAATGTTTTTGTCAACTTAGTGGGTTTGTTTTACCCTCATTTTAAACAAACATAAAATAATTATCATTATTTTTCATAATGACTAATTAATATCAGTACAAAAATAATAATAATAATCATCATCATATTTAAGTATAATTATAAAACATTATAACAACAACAAGTATTATTATTATTATTATTATTATTATTATTATTATTATTATTACATCAACCATTATGAATACTAATAATAATGTTTTACCACATTTTAAACAAAAAATTATTTATATTTAAGTATAATTATAAAACATTACAACAACAACAACAAGTATTATTATTATTATTGTTCTTGTTGTTATACTTACATCAATCATTATGAATACTAATAATAATAACAATTTTTTACCCCATTTAAAAAAATAAATATAAATATTAATAAATATTATTCATATTTAGGTATAATTATAAAAACATTATAACAACAACAATTATTATTATTATTATTATTATTATTATTATTATTATTATTATTATTAATTTACTTGCACACACAAACACACAATAATAATAATAATAATAATAATAATAATAATAATAATAATAATAAACTGTTATATTATAATTATTATTATTATTATAATTATTATTATTATTATTATTATTATTATTATTATTATTATTATTATTATTATTATACTTGCAATAATTATTCTGAATACTTCTACTAATAAATAATAATTTTACCCAATTTTAAACAAACAGAAAATTAAATAATTATTTTTCATAATTAATAATTAAGTATAATAATAACAAAAATAAGAATAATAAAAACTACAACTACACTTTATTATTATTATTATTATTATTATTATTATTATTATTATTATTATTATTATTATTATTAAATCCACACATTATTATTATACAAACATAAATAATAAATACATGTTATTATTATTATTATTATTATTATTATTATTATTATTATTATACTTGTACTAATTATGAATAATAACAATAACAATAATAATAATAATAATAATAATAATAATAATAATAAAACTGTTATATTATTATTGTTTCTATTATTATTATTATTATTATTATTATTAAATCCACACATTATTATCCACACATAAATAAATGAATAAATACATACCTACATACATATATACATACATACATACATATATATATTTTTTTATTATTATTATTACACATATTCATTTTTATAATTTTTATAATTAAAAATTCATTATTATAATTTAATAATAATAATAATAATAATAAGCCACAAATAAATAAATGTTATTATAATATTATTATTATGTTTACTATTAATATACTTATATTACTTATTATTATTATTATTATTATTATTATTATTATTATTATTAAGTTTGCTTCCATGACTAAAGACAGATTGCATTCAACAGTGTACCAGCGTTCACATACATCAAACCTCAAACTTTCTTTTCATGTGGACTTTGCAACTTTCACAACACTGAAATGACTTGGGTCTGCACCAAAACTCAAGTATGAAGCACTCTTAAAGTTCTCAGTCAAAGTAAACATTTCTTTGAAATAAAAAAGCTAATCTCAAAAGCAGATCTCCGAGCTGTAAACTGATCAGGGCTTTCTTTCGTTCTGAATAATGATTTGTTTTCCCCTCAGGATCCGCACACCTATTCCACACTCCTATTTCTCACACATTTGGATTATTTATGTTGGAGTTCACTTCAAGCAAAATGCTCTTTAAAGCTTTAGACAGCGCGCCGCAGATGCTGCCCTCCTCATATTTCTGCCGTTCTCTCCTAATGTCTGTTTCATGTTGAAAAGCCTCAAAAAACACCCCACTTTGCCAGCGTCTTGGTATCTGTTACTGATGACCACTCTCTGGGAATATTCTGTACGTCCAATTCACAAACTTATTGTACTTACGGCCGAAATTTGTTCACACAACTGCTTTTAATTAAAGTTCTCGATTCGTCATGATTGCGAAACGCATGGGATTTTAGACGTTTTGTTTGGAGGAGGAAGTTATATTGGGTTTCTCAGGGCTGCTTCTTAAGAGGCGAGTGTCTGTCAGGCATGAGAGGGTTAAAGTGCACAGCGAAGGGGTCAGAGGTTAGCTGAGTGTACCGGGATGAAAATCACTGCTGAATCAGACAGCAGCCTTGGCTCTGACTGTGTGAACGTCAGGGTGTCCATGAAACTCCACTAAAACTGTCCAGTCCTTCCCTTGGGAATGAACAGCCACTTCCTTCTTCTATTTCTCTGTTTGCTTTTCCTCTGGGAATGGGAGTGTCTCTCATCAGTTACACTTACACTTATAAACTTTTCCAACTACATAAAACAAGGACGTTGCTAATTCTGAGAATTCCTAAAAATTTAAGCACCATAAATTTTGACACAATCGTGTCAATGAAAATCACTGGGAAAAAAAAAAGAAAGAAAATTATTAACAATCTCTAATAAAGCATGGAGACTTACAAAAACGTCAAATTATACATTTTCTAAATCAGATTTTTTGTTTGAAAGTTTGATCTGTTTGCACATTATCATCTAAAATATATCCAGAATTATTTACAAAAATAAATACAAAATAATAATTTTACTGACTACAATTATATGCCAGCAAAAAAGACTTGATGATTAAATTACAAAATATATATAATATAATGTAATATAATACAATATAATATAATATAATATAATATAATATAATATAATATAATAAATGACATTTTCAACAAAAATTATTTAAAAAGAACAAAAAAAAAAAAAAAATACAAGAAACGTCAAATGTTATATTTCCAAAATCAGATTTTTTTTTTTTTTGAAAGCTTGATGTTTTCTCAGTATTATCAAAAATATATCCAAAATCGTTTACAAAAATAAATACAAATAATAATTTTACTGACTACAATTATATGCCACACAAACAGACTAAAAATACTAAATTACAAAATATAAATTATAATATAATAAATGACATTTTAGACATTTTTTTCAAAATCAGATTTTTTTTGTTTAAAAGTTGGATCTGTTTGCACATTATCATCCAAAATATATCCAAAATTATTTACAAAAATTAATAAAAAATTATTTTATTGACTGTAATTATATGCCAGCCAGACTAAAATTATTAAATTACAAAATATTGATAATATAATATAATATAATATATTACATTTTTGACAAAGAAATGTCAAATGTTATATTTTCAAAATCACACTTTTTGTTTAAAAGTTTAATCTGTTTGCACATTATCATCCAAAATATGTCCAAAATTATTTACAAAAGATAATTTAAAAAAGAATAATTTTATTGACTACATTGCCAAATAGAGTAAATTATTAAATTACAAAATAGTAAGTAATTATAATAATATAAAAATATAAAAATAGATTTAATAAAATATAATATAATATAATATAATTTCAACAAAAATGGTTTAAAAAAGAACAAAACAAAATGACAATTTGTACTATATGTATCCTTTATCTACACTGTACTGCAACTTTATGACTTCCACCAAAGGTGAAAGTGAAACAGATACATAAATGCACAACTATCAGTTTCTAAATCAAAAACACAACCAACATTTTAGCAGAGATCCAAGACACAACCACAGAGACTGAAACATCTGGACATGCAATCTTATGCAAAGATGAGCAAAACACACCCACGATTTATACTAACAATCTACAATGGCAACATGGAAAGCATTAGGGCGGTTAACGCTATCAAACTGAAATGAATTTTGAAAGCAACTCTTCTTTTTTTCAATCAAACAGGATATGGCTCACGAATTACAAAGATTGTGGGCGGACAAACCCCTGACGCAAAACCTCCAGCTCTGGAGCCAAGAGTCACAAAGGCTATCGCTTCCATTTCTTTTGGAAAAACAAAACGTACAGAGACATCAGATAAATGTGAGGAACTGCGAACTTGACGCTATTTGAATTTCTGAGGTCTGATGCAGAAGAAAGTCTACAGTAATAACGGCCTGAGAAAGTGTCTGTTTGTCAGAGAAATCGAGCATTAATTAATGACCAGCTGCCAAACTGCAAAATCGCTAATAATACTTAAGCTTGTGCCTTGGGCCTGTCAGCCGCACACAAATCAATAGATCGACAGTTTCCACTGTACAACATAAGTCGACGTCCATTTAAACACACACACACACACTAGAGAGAGTTCTGGCTGAACCGGGCTGGACGTCTCCGACTGCTGCCAGTCTCTTTCTCTCCCTCCAAGTCCGTTTTCCCAGCGCGCAGCCCGAGCTAGATTAGCTAATTAAGGGGGACTGAGGCAGATCTGTAGCTGGTGTGGCGGCGTGTTTTGACAGGTGGGCTTAGCGAACTGTGATTAGGGGAGAGGCCACGGCGAAGCGGTTAAGCCCTCCGTAAGCCCCTCGCCGACACGAGGAGCGATGCAATGCATGCAGACCCCTGAAAACCCACTGCTGGATCTGAGAAGGAGGAGGGGGTGGGCGATTCGTGATTGACACCTTGAAAAGCTGAGATTTCGCCCCGTCCGCAACCTGTCCCGCCTGAATGTTGTCACGGGTGGTGTTAGGAAAACACCTGCCTTTTTGGACTTTAAAAAGAATATTTTGGCCTCAGTACAAGTTAAGCTCAATTAACAGTATTTGGCATCATGTTTATTGGAACAAAACATAATTTCAATTTAAAAAAAGGAAAAGCTTTTAATGAAGATGAATATGGTCAAGATTTTGATTTAAAAGATCTTAAAAAAAGCAATTACATTAGTATGTTTTGTTTTAGTTGAGCTATAAAGCTATTTAAATAATCATTTTTGTGTCAACGAAGTTTAAACTGAAACTTACCCCACTGAAAAGATTAATAAGTGATTTTTTTCAGCATATTAACATACTGTTTGGCTATATCTGTACATATTGTGGTTATACATTTGAAACAGTGAATATATGTTATCAGTCACATATTGGCAGTGTTATTTTAGCATCACTGAGATACTATTATATTATTATTTTTATTAGGTTTTATTACTGTTGTAGTTTAAATTTACTAGTTTTTATATTTCAAATATTCTATAACTACATAACTATAGTGAAATTAACTTTAATGAAAACAAAACAAAGGTACAAAAAAAAAAAAAAGTATATATATTTAATTTTTTATTTTTTTAGGTACACTACCAGTCAAAAGTTTTTGAACAGTAACAGTTTTAATGGTTTTTTTTTTTTTTTTAAGTATTCTCTTCTGCTGACCAAGCCTGCATTTATTTGATCTAAAATACAGCAAAAGCAGTAATACTGTGAAATATTTTTACTAATTAAAATAACTGCTTTCTATTTGAATATATTTTACAAAGAAATGCATTCCTGTGATCAAAGCTACATTTTTAGCTAAATTTCTCCAGTCTTCAGTGTCACATGATCCTTCAGAAATCATTCTTATATGATGATTTGCTGTTCAAGAAACATTTATTATTATTATTATTATTATTATTAGCAATATTTAAAGCAGCTGAGTACTTTCTTTTTTTCAGGATTCTTTGACGAATAGAAAGATCCAAAGATCAGCATTTATCTGAAATGAAAAGTTTTTATAACATTATACAGTGTATTTTTTTTTTTATTATTATAGATATTAATTATAGAAATTAATACTTTTATTTAGCAAGTATGCTTTAAATTGATCAAAAGTGATGATAAAGACATTTGTAATGTTACAAAAGATTTCTATTTTAGATAAATGCTGTTCTTATGAACTTTCTATTCATCAAAGAAACCTGAAAAAAAATCTGCTCAGCTGTTTTCAACATAATAATAATAAGAAAAAGTTTTTTTTTTAGCATCAAATCAGAATATTAGAATGTTTTCTGACAGATCATGTGACTGGAGTAATGATGCTAAAAATTCTGATTTGAAATCACAGGAATTAATAACATTTTAAAATTATTCAAATAGAAAACAGTTATTTTAAATAGTAAAAATATTTCTGCTGTACTTTGGATCACATAAATGCAGACTTGGTGAGCAGAAGAGACTTCGTTAAAAACATTAAAAATCTTACTGTTCAAAAACTTTTGACTGAAAGTGTAATGTTTAATTTTAGATTGACCCCATTTACTTCCATTGTTAGTTCCTCGTGATAATCTAGATTTTTGGAAGGACAAACAAAAACGAATTGTTGTGGAAGTCAACATTATGTCATTTAACTGTCAACTGAGAAACTGAACCCGCAATATTTCTTTAAGGCCCTTTTATGGGACTGAACATACCATTATACTCTACTGAATGAGAAAAGTTACTGAAGTAAAAGCAAACTCAGGATGAGAAAGTATTAAATATATATAAGCCTAAAAATGTATGAGTGAAAAGAAAAAATTCTTTCATTATGGCCTGTTGCTTTATTCTTAAGCAAAGACATGAGGATATCACTAACTTAGATGCAAGATTTGACCAGGTGTTTCAAAGACAAATATGAGTTAGATTTTTATGAAACTGCATACGAGTTGAAATACTTTGAGCGTCGGAGGTAAAGCTGCAGCTGACGCTTCACTCCTTGAAATTCAATACATTGGACAAAGCTGACGTGGGGCATCGAAAGAGCCTTAACACTTAAAACAGCAACAGACAGCACTTGCATAAACAGTAACTGTTGGCAAGCTGGCAGATATGACCAGTTCAACAGTTTTAATAAACTCTCTCCCCCTTCCGCCAGAAGCTCTTTGTTTTCTCTCGGGTTCACAAGTGTTTCTTTGTTTTTGCGCGTATGTGTGTGCGCACGTGCGCTCACGAGAGTGGGAACGCTGCGTGTGTGCGTATGTTTGTGCATTCAGCTATTTGTGAGCAATTCCTCATAGAGCTTTCTCAGCAGGTAAAGATGTGCTCGTGTGGGTGATGGGAGTAGGATTAGTATTATCTAAAACTCTCCAGCCGCCCTGAGTATCATCCACCGTGCTTAAGTTAAGGTGCAAGACCGGGTGATTTGCATAAGTAATTAGCTAATGTGCTGTTCAATTTCACTCCCATCTGGCTGCCTGAGCAGGCCCTCATTTCTCAAATTGACAGGCTGGTCTCTATCACTACCCACACTGCAACAAGGCGCACACCAAATTAATTTGTCAACCTTCTCCAGTAATGGGATGTTCACCTTGAAAACTCAATTTTCCCGAGTCCGACTGAGAGAAAAGCTAGGAATTTGCTCTAAAATATATCGGAAAAAATAACAAAAGCATGCCTAGATGGTTTCTGATAGCTTTTTTGGAAAGTGACAGTATAAAGCGCACAAAAGACGCTTCACACACCAAACGCCACCAAAGAGCACAAGAGGCAACGGAAGTATCTGTTTACGAAAATGACCTAATTGGCCATTATTAGAGAGATGCAAATATTTGTTTTCACAGAAAAAATCACAAAATGTGACTTATTGCTACAGTATATTTACTCGAATAAAAAGTGTAATAACAGATAATTAACTCTTAAAAAATGGATTTAACAATATCCTGTTTATTGGCTAAAAAGAAACAAAAAATGTTTTAAAATTTTAAATAAAAAAGTGAAACAAAATGAAATAAATAAAACAAACATAAAAGTAAAAATATAAAGAAATATATATAAAAAATGGAAAAATGGGGAAAAAAATAACTGGTAAATAACTGATTACAATTTAAAACACATTTTGAAGTATCCCACTGAGCAAAAAAAAAAAAGTGTTAAAAGAATAAAAAAAAAAAAAAAAACAGAAAAATGGAAAAAAAAATTTAAATAATGGAAAATAAATAATGGATAATTAATTGATTACAATTTAAAACTTAAAAAAAGGGAAACATGTTTTGAAGTAAATGAGCAAATAATGAAAAAAAAAAAAAATTCATTTTAATCAAAGTTTTTTTTTATTATATATATAAAGAAATATATAAATATAACTATCCAGAAATAAACATAGTAATGAAAACAAAAATAGGTACAAAAAAAATATTTCATTTTGTTTTTTACGTACACTACCAGTCAAAAGTTTCTGAACAGTAAGATTTTTAATGTTTTTTCTTTTTTTTTTTAAAAAAAAGAAGAATTCTCTTCTGCTCACCAAGCCTGCATTTATTTGATTTAAAATACAGCAAAAGCAGTAATATTGTAAATATATTTACCATTGAAAATAACTGTTTTCTATTTGAATATATTTTAAAATGTAATTTATTCCGGTGATCAAAGTAAATAATAAAATAAAAAAAGAATTAAAAACAAAAAAAAAAACAGAAAAATTAAAAAAATAATTGTAAAAAATAATTGAAAATAAATAATGGGTAATTAATTGATAATTTAAAACTGTTAAAAAAGGAAACATGGTTTGAAGTAAATAAGCAAATAATGAAAAAATAAATAATAAAAAAATAAATGAAATAAAAATGAATTAATACTACTACATTTTATAATATAAAAATATTATATAAGGAAATAGTCCAAAATAGTTCTCTCAGGTGTGCTGGAAAGTGGCATACTCTTCTTGTACACTCTTCTGACTTTTCAATTAGCCAATTCATGGTGTGAATATAAATTATAACAAACGCAACACAAAGGGTGATGCTAAATCAATAAACTTTGTTCAGTTGGACGTTTTAAGACTAGTGTATGTCTGGACATCTACGCGTCAACTTTCCGTCATGTCTTTGTTGTGCACAGAGGGCCTGCTATATTCTCTTATGGGTGTAGTAATGGGCGTTGGGGGCTGGTTTTGGCACAGACGCCACTGATGCCAGGGTGTTCAGCTCAGGGACCACTCAGGGAAATGAGCCAAAAAAAGAATTTAATGAAACCCCCACCCTGGCCAAAATTAATTTTCAGTCTCATCTCTAGCCGAGGGCAGTGTGAGTTCTGGGACCCCCGGCCCATTTGTGGAGGGTTGAAGGGAAAACGGGTTCATATAAATAAAAACATTACTCCCCTCAATACCTTTTCTCCTCTGTATTTCATTTCTGCTCGACGGTGACTGCATAGTTATTAAATTCCTTTGTGCGTTGTGCCCGTTCTTGTCTCACTGCTCTTAAAATGGCTATTCATTTTGCCAGCTGCCACCCACTACAACATAAAGAGTCCCTAAGAACGGCACGGGTGACGTGGGATTTCTGGAGTGGGCCCAGAACCCACTTAAACATGCACAAATACCTAAATACACACACTTATGCACACCAAAGCCAAACGAAGACACCGATCCTATCTTTAAGATTTTCCGAAACGTACATGCCGCATTCATCAGGCACTTCCGTGCTTTATTTTAGTTCTAATAAAGCAGCAGTGGTGCTGATGTTCATTTAGATCTGCTTCTGCGCACCGGGGCGTTGAGCTTCTGTGCTGATGGATGCTGGGAGATGCATTCTGGGCCCTCAGATGCCTCGCTGTCTGTCCAGCGCACCATCAAATGCTTTCCATGCCATTTAGCGCCGTGAATCCCACGCCACAGCGCGTGCCCGACCTTGGCGTTTTCTAGTGGCTCTGCCCGTGCCATCTGCAGCCGGCAGGCTTGGGTAGTAAAGCATCTCGACCCCGCGATTCGGGCACATTACGCCCCCACAAGGGGCTCGGCCAGATGGCACTACCCACTAAGAGGGTTTTACTGCCGCTAAAGACGCCTGGGCAGCAGCGGTGCCCACTCTCTCTCTCTCTTCCTCGTTTGCCACTGCCAAATGCTCCTTCAGCAGACACGGCGGTCATGATTAGCAGGCAACAAACAATCCTTTAGCATCCACCAGGGCCTGCTGAACAGCTCCATGCAGCCGGAGCCTTTAGCGTAAAGACGAAAAAGAGAGAGACAAACGGCCTGCCTTTCATTACTCGGACTCGTCTACAGAGACTGATCTCTCCGCTCCCGTCATAAAGCTGCCGTTAACTGCCTACAGACTGCGCCTGATGAGAACCAACCCCTGAATTTGCTTGATAAAGCACTGGATTTGTTTTCCCACAATGGCTTATGGTCGGTCACACTTGGCCCACATGGCGAAGCTAAAAAGTGTTACTGGCCCTCCAACGCTAACTTATCAAAGCGATCGCATTTAAATGATTAGGTATAATGGGGTGAAGAATGAAAATAAGCAAAAACATCTGACAAAATCAAGCCACTCTCTAAAACGTGAAAAATCTCCAACAGTGCACTGGTACCTAATGCTAGCACGGATGGCTTTTAGCTGCTCGTTCCAGGGTCGAGGCTCATTAACTTCAACAGTTAGGCCCTACTGGTAGTAGACACATTTTTAAAGGATTAGTTTGCTTCCAGAATAAAACTTCCTGATAATTTACTCACCTACACGTCATCCAAGATGTTCACATCTTTCTTTCTTCAGCCTAAAAGAAGGTTTTTGAGGAAAACATTCCAGGATTTTTCTCCATATAGTGGACTTCATTGGTGGCCAATGGGATGAAGGTCCAAATTGCAGTTTCACTGCAGCTTCAAAGGGCTCTACACAACACCAGTCAAAGAATAAGGGTCTTATGTAGATAAATGATCAGTCGTTTTCTTAAAAAAATTGAAATTTCTTAGGGCTGCCCCCTAATAGTCGACTGTTAGTCAATGAAAAGAGGCTTGGTCGACCAAAAATAAAAAAATCCACAGAATCTGATGGAATGATCATTAATGGCTGGTCTATGAGGTACTATAGTACATCGAGCAGGGCATCCAAATGCTCACCTATCATTCATCAATGTCAAATATAGCTTATCATCTATAATATGTAAGTAGTAGCAACTTTACATTGCAGCTCAATCTAATGTTAACTTAGTAAATATGCACTATTGAAGTGCCTGTGCGGAGTGTGGAAGCTAAATAGTAGTGTGCTTAATGCATGATGGATGAAGCCGCTGGTGCTGTCACTTGCACCTAAAATACTCCGTCATTTTGGTCATACAGATAAGAGTAATACATCTTTCGAATCTGTAAAGACTCCATGTTTATTTGTGTGCGTTAAAAATAACAACAAAATGTTGCGCTTTTGTAAAATAATTAAAGCAAACAAGGATGCACTTTCTGCCGTCTGAGTCTCTATGAACTTGAGCGTGAAACTTTAAAACTCCGTGATGAAAAATATATCTATAGAGAGTAAAATGTCTACTTTCAAATAAACCAATTCAAATGGAAAACAAATATTCTCAGATTATGTAATCCATGTGAAACATGCATACAGGCACATCGCTACTGCGGAGATAACGAGTCAGTGTTGCCGACTTCATCTCTTAAGCCGAAAACAAAAAAAAGCCCTAGTTTTTATAAATAAACTATTAAAACATTTTTCCCTGACACACTCATAATTATTATATCTGCTGGTGCACTGTGGCAAGCTTTTTTATGTGTGGTTGAAAGCTTATGTAGGCAATTAAAACCTCATTATTATTATTTATATGGTTTATTAATAAATGTGCGACTAATAGTCGACTAATGCTTAAAATAAATGACTACTAGTCGATCAGAAAAATCTTTAGTCGAAGACAGCCCTAAAATTTACTTACTTATAAACCACAAATGCTCGTCTTGCACTAGCTATGCGTCTAGGACTTCACACATTACGTAATTACGTTGGAAACGACCAATCGTTTCACTAGATAAGACCCTTATTCCTCAGGTGGGGTTGTGTAGAGCCCTTTGAAACTGCATTGAAAGTGCAATTTAGACCTTCAACCCGTTTGCCACCACTTAAGTCCACTATATGGAGAAAAGTCCTGGAATGTTTTCCTCAAAAACCTTAACTTCTTTTCGAATGATAAAGAAAGACATGAACATCTTTAGTTTTGAAGGTGCACCAGTGAACCTGTCTGGTGGTATTTTCAGAGCCAGTATGTACGGTCTTTGTACGGCCTTGCCATTTCCCCAAGTCACGGGACATATAGATCACTCGGCTCAGGTGATGGGGAAAAACAGGAAAAATCATGCGTGTGGTCAAGAAAAAAAAAATGGATAAATTAATTTTTTGTTGGGCGGTTTGCAAGAGTAGAGTAGGGATGTCTGCTGGAGACGCCACAGATTGTACAGATGGTTTTACTTGGACTTCTACATGTATCCGTTATCATTAAAGAACTTTGAGAAAACCTGCCCTTAAATGAGGGATACAAAGCAGCAGGTACATTTACCAAGCCTGGCTTAAACGTCTCTAAGGTCTAGCTTAACTCGTGCAGAGATCTCTTAGTAAGCTTGTTAGTATTGCAGCAATGTCTGAAAGTCCAGTCAATCACGCAGACGGTAAAGCCCTGATCGAGAAAGTCTTATTCTCAGCTGACTAGGTCTTACCGGTAGAATCCGCAGCACGGTTAAGATGCGTGAGGGGTGAGCGGTGGCCCTTATGTAAAGTGTTGACAGGATCAAAGGTGGAGGAAGGGATCTTTACTGGACTCCTGGCCCAATTAGGCGTCAGTCGCTGTGGTTGATTAAGGGATTAAAACGGGCTGGTTGATGAGCTCGGTATTGACTGCTAGAAGAGAACGAGCGAACCTAAATCCCCCCCATCTCTCTGGAGCCACTAGCCCTGCAACCTGGCCTCTGGTCTGGTGTGTATGTGGAAGCTGCATGCATCTGAATGGGTGCAAGTAAAATATGTAAATCTATAAGTTTTGTGTGAAAGTGCACAAGCCTTAAAAAGAAAGTTCATCCAAAAATGAAAATTCATCAATTATGCATGTTGTTTCAAACCTGTGTAAGCTTCAAAATGGCAAAAAAGAAAAAAAATACTTCATAATCATTAATCAAAATATTAAAACTTGCTTGTCTTTCAACATCCAATCAATGCCCATTGGAAAAATTTCCTGCCCTAATTTTGTTTTTCCCTGAAATCAAACAAATTACAGATGTAAACTGGGTTGCACACAGCAAGTCGCATTGACTTCAATTTGTGTGTGTTTTATTTGTACTATGTGTTCATGTGTGTAGTGTGGCATTGGGGTTTTATCAGGAAAGTTTATAGCTGCTGGTGGTTTTACTTGCAGAGGTAAAAACAGGTTTTTCTTTTTTCTTTCCTTTTTTTCTCCCGTTTTATGACATGATTGATTTTCTTTCATCGGCCGAGACTCCCCAGGAGATGCGAGGTGGGGGTGGGTGGAGGGGTAGGTCAGGGAAAACTGAAGCGTATATATATGTGTGTGTGTGTGTGTGTGTGTGTGTGTGCATTTTCACCGGACTTAACCAACCAGCTCTTTCCGTGTATGTTAGACAAGTTGAGCGCTTCACACTGCGTCTGGATACAACATGCCAGGGTACACAAGCAGAAGAGGGTTAGAGACATCATCTTCCCCAAACACACTCAGTCTATTCACCTCTATGGGCCTGACAGCTCTGTGCCCTCCAACTGTTGAAAATTACTGCTGGAGACACTCCACTGAAGAAAACAAAAAATCACTTCAGAGTGTCATGAAAAATTATTTATTGTTATTTATAGTAGATGTATATAACAAGCCTTTATGCAGCTAACAACCTGACCATACAGAGTATTTCATCTATATGTATATATATCAAGCTATATAAAAGCTTGCAAAAAGTCTCAGACTTACATTGGGGGCTTAGAGGGGCAACCACATAGAACACCCTAGTAAACTCAAAACACCTTAGGAAACACATGGAAATGTCACTGCAAATGCTTACAATACTCTAGCAACATTGAAGTTTTATGGCAAAGAATCACTAATAGCAAAAATCTGTAAAACGTTAACATTTAATTATGAAAATTAAATTTACATTTTTTTTTAATTATTTATGCTAATAAAAAAAATCATTACTTTAACCAAAAAATAATCAGTTATTTGAATTAGAAATATTAATGCTGTAAAGTATTAATATTAAATATATAATGTTTTTAATATCTTAGGTCCTGTGGGATTTTTGTCAATTTTATTATGGTAAATTTACTGTGACATATAACAACAAATTACTTATTGCTTTCAGATGAAAACATGAATGAATAATTGTGCATTAATAGAAAAATGTAAAATAAATTTGTCTACCAATCATTAACTCATTAGCATAATAGTATATGATTTTATTTTATTACGGTACTGTTTTACATCATCTCTGAACATGGATTGTTCAATCTGATTTTAAAGTAGAACTTTACTGCATTTTTTTTTCATCATTATGGTATAACAACATTTTTTTTTCCGTTGTCACAATCATTTCTGTATTTTCTGAAAAAAATTAAGTTCTAAAAAAAAAATCTCAGTTTTCTTTATCATAAAGTGGTTAAATTGTTTTGGCACTATGATTTTATTTAAAATTTTAAGTTTTTATTTTACTTTTCAAATTTAATTTAATTTTAATGATTTGAATCTGTTTTAAAATTAAAAAAGTTTTAAAAATAAATTACGGTTAACTGAAGTTATCAAAAACGGTTAACTGAAGTTATCTGACCTATTTAATTATTAGAATTAAAATTAAAATGTTGTAAAATTTTAATGCTGTGAAGTACTATTCTTAAATATATAAATATTTTTAATATCTTATATATTGTGTTTTTTGTTGTTGTATTCCTTATTATGATGATAAAAAAATTTTTTAATCCTTGTCACAATCACTTCCATAATTTCTAAAAAGTTAGTTCTAAAAAACTCACTATAATTATCATAAATTAAATTAAAAATGGTTGAAAATATTGTAGCCTTATGATTTTATTAAATAATGTAAGTTTCAATTTTTTCATTTTCAAATTTAATTTTAATGGGTTGAATTTTTTGGATTATTAAAAAAACGTTTTAAAAACAAATTATGATTAACTTCAGTTATCAAAAACCAATCTGACCTATTTAATTATGAAAAATAAAATATTAATCTTCTGAAGCATTATTATTAAAAAATCTAAATATTTTTTCTTTTTCTTCAGTATGGTGTAATTTTTTTTACCTTGTTACAATCATTTCTGTAATTTCTAAAAAGTTAGTTTTCATCATAAATTTAATTCAAAGGGATTGAAAATGTGGCACTATGATTTTATTTAAAAAAATAACTTTCAATTTTACCTTTCAAATTAAATATTAATGGATTGAATTTGTTTTACAAAGTAAAAAAAAAAGTTTTAAAAATAAATTACAGTTAACTGAATATAACAAAAACCAATCTGACATATTTAATTATTAAAATTAAAATTAGAATGTTGTAAAACATTAACGTTGTGAAGTATCATTATTAAATATTTAAATATTTTTAATCTCTTATATCTTGTGTCCCTCCCCAATCATTATGGTATAACTTTTTTAATTTATTATTATTTTTTTTTTTTTTATCCTAGTCACATTCATTTCTGTAATTTCTTTATCATAAATTAAATTGAAAAAGGGTAAAAATGTTGTGGAACTATGATTTTATTTTAAGATTTTACTTTTCAAATTTAATTTTAATGCACTGAATTTTTTTTACAGAGTAAAAAATGTAAAAAATAAATTATGGTTAACTTAAGTTATCAAAAACAAATCTGACCTACTTAATGATTAAAATTAAAATGTTAAATATTAATGTTATGAAGTATTATTGTAATATATATATATAACTATTTTTAATATCTCATATCTTGTTTTTTTTTTAACAAGATATGAGTTATCTTTGTCACAATCATTTCTGTAATTTCTAAAAAGTTCTAAAAACTCAGTTTTCTTTATCATAAATTGAATTTAAAGTGGTTGAAAATGTTGTGGCACTATGATTTTATTTAAAAATTACATTTTGATTTTACTTTTCAAATTTAATTAAATTTAAATGGGTTAAATTTGTTTTACAAAGTTACATTTGATAACTGAAGTTATCAAAAACCAATCTGACTGGCCACTAACTCGTTCTGTTTTGGCGGTCGAGACTGCACCCTTGGCTCCGGTCCGAGTGATCAATGTATTACAAGACAATGTGTTTTTACTTAGGGCATAAATCCATGTGAAAGTGCACCCGGTTCTGGCTACCAGAGGGGACACGGCTCAGACAAATCGCCCCACTTATCCCAATCCCAGCACACGCTACATTACTCTCTGCAGATTTGGGGAGGGGGGGTTTGTGGGGGGGTACATCCCCTTCTGCCCACCATTAGCCACTTTATTTCATTCCTGGGATCAAATTTGTTGTCCAGTTAGGCCTCTCATCTCCAACTCAAAGGGAATAAATAAAAGCAAGCTTTATTGCTCGGCACCCTGAAACAAGAAAGGGGGCAAGGAGAGAGGGAGAGAGAGAGAAAGAAAAAAAAAAATCTCCAATTCATTCGGATCCAGTCAATAACACTGTAATATTTATGAAGGCTGGATGCTGGCCTGCCCTAAAACCCAAACTCCAGCAATCCTGAATTATAAATTGGTATTGATTTGTGTTGTGTTTTGTGTGAGTGTGTGTGCGCGCACGCTTGTGTTTGTTGGAGAGACCGAGAAATATAGAAACGGCGCGTGTGTGTGTAAGAAAGACAGACAGAGAAAGCGTGTGTGTGTAATTGCGTGTAGAGGCAGTATTCGTTTGGAAAGCGAGAGACGGTGTGTTTTTACGGGGCCGATAAAATTCTAACAAGAGGTGTATATAGCTTCAGGTGGGCAAATGTGTGTGTGCGCAGCGTTGTGTGTGAGCATGAATGAGAATTGACATGCCTATGCAAGAATGTCTGTATATAGTACTATAAATGTGAGTAGGTGTATTTGTGACTATGTGCACATACATACTGTACATGTGTGTAGGTTTAAACTATGGGGTCTTACTAACAACAACAAAGCATCAAATATACATGATCCTCCGGCTCTAGAGATCTATGTCAGCTGCACATAACACAACAAAGGCCGACCCAGACAAACACCAACACAATAAACTACACCGCCACAACTCACACACAAGCTGGGCTTCATCACAAGCAAGCTCTCTGTAATGGTGAGCACTAATTAGTGGTGTTTACTAGGGCACTTAAGGCATGAAGCACTACTACAATTGCTCATACTTAGGTCTTGTGATTTAACAGACTTCCAACCAAGTGTGAAGTGTACTGTTTGTGCTACAAACATTTCAAATCATGTTTTTTTTTTTTGTTTTTTTCTTGAGGATGGTTTGCTATTACGTTTCTAAGCATTAGATTTATGGTTTTCACATGGAAGACTAAGAAAAAAGGGGGAAAAAACACTCAAAGACACTCAAAGGTGAGTAGAGTTTTATCATGAATCACTCACTGAATCACTAAAATACTTAATGTAAATTACAATTGTCTATAAAATAATAAAGACACTACTGTTCGAAAGTTTAGGTTCAGTAAGAGTTTTTTTTTTATTAATAATTATTTTGTCATTATTAACTTTTTAAAAAAAATTAGCACTTTTATTCAGTAAAGATGTACTAAATTGATCAAAAGTGACCGTAAAGAGTTTTCAATTGTTACAAAAAAATTTTTTACAGTAAAATACTGTTAAATTGAAACTTCTGGAAATTATCCGTAAATTAACATAAGTTCACAATTGATGGTTTTTTTTTATTTAAATAATACATTTTCTGTTTGTTTTTTTTTGTTTTTTAAATCAGTTATGCACATTATTTTTGTTGCATCTTATGTTGTTGAATTAATGTTCATTGCATACAAGTTTGTTACCATGATGTGGATTTGTGTAGATGACACTATGCATCTTTTATATATTAGTATTTAGAACGATTTTTATTTTTGAGAACAAAATGCAAAAAATAAATAAATAATAATAATAATAATAATAATAATAATAATAATAAACAATATTAAGAGACTGAGAGGTGCGTGGAGTTTTATGATAATAATTCACTCACTGAATCACTAAAATATTAAATGTAAATTACATGTTAATTATGATTATAAAATATTAAATACACTACTGTTCAAAAATTTGGGGTTAGTAAGAGTTTTATTATTAATTATTATTTTATTACTATTAATTATTCTTTCATTTTAAATTTTTAAATAATTTTTTATAGCGCTGGGCACTGATTAATCGCAATTGATCGCGATTAATCGCATTCAAAATAAAAGTTTTTTGTCTACATAATACATGAGTGTGTACTGTGTATATTTATTATGTATATAAATACAAACACTTTAATGTATATATTTAAGAAAAATATGTTATATGAAAATATAAATATAAATATATACATATAAATACATGCAAATATTTTTTAAAATATATACTGTATATATTAGGGCTGTCAAATGATTAATCGCATACAAAATAAAAGTTATATATATATATAAATAAAAATATTTTGTACATAAATAACATATTTCTCTTAAATATATACATTAATTTGTGTGTATTTATATGTACATAATAATTACACACAGTACACACACACATATCACATATTAGGCAAACTCAAACTTTTATTTTGTGTGCAATTAATCACGATTAATCGTTTGACAGCCCTAATATATATATATATCATGTGACACTGAAGACTGAAGTAATGTCTAATAAATTTAGCTGTGCCATCACAGAAATAATTAACATTTTAAAATAAATTTAAATTGTAATAATATTTCACAATACCACTGTTTTACTGTATTTTTCATCAAATAAATGCAATTGGAGAACATAAGTGACTTCTTTACTGACCACAAACGTTTAAATGGCACTGAAATTGTGTTTTAGCGTTGTAATTTTATTGTTGGTAGTTGGCTGATGTAAACTGGTATGAGAAAATGACTGTTTTGCATTATGACATAAGTCAATCTAGCAGTTCATTGAAACAATATAGCATCTTAATGGGAGGATCTGTGTGTGTTTGTCTGTATGTTGGCGATTATGTAACGGTCAGTCCCTAAAGCAGTCTCCTGTGGCTGGCTACTCTGCTGCCACGGTCACCCACATCAGATTTATGGATCTTTATATAGAAATCAATACCCTCTTAATCTGCTCCTCTTTCTCTCTCCAATCTCCTCTGGCCTCCTTCCCTCCCCCTCTTCCATTCTCACTCCGTTTCCATTTCTCCACCTGCCTCCATTCAGCCCCTGCCTTTCTCTCTCGTTTGCCCTCCACCCCACCTCTACCCTCATCCACACCATCGTTTCTGTCCTCCACACCCCTCTCCCTGGTCTCTGCTTCTTTCTCCGCTTATATGCTGGTCTGGGCATGTCAAGGCCAGATTGCACCCTGAGACAGTGAGAGACCCAGAGGACGTAGGGAGGAAAGGCAAAAGAAAGCATAGATGGAGTGGTGGAGGATAAATCGCACTCATTCAAAACCACATCAAGGACGTTCTATACCGCTGTGTTTTCCTGCTGTTCAGCTGTGTGGGATTTCAGAGGTGAGGTTGACTAGATTTGGACCTGTAGAGTTCAGCTCACAAATCACTCCCTGATCCAGTTGGGAACTCTAGAGGTGCAATGACCTTTCTTTGGCTTTTGTTTCTGTTTACTTTATATTTATTGTGTTCAACCGCATAACATTGTGTTCTAATCACAGACAATCATGAATCCCTTCAACGTTAACCAAAGTTTTTGTTCTGACAGCAAGCGACAATATGATCTGTCGGGCCATTGGTTCCTATTTTTGTTCCATTGTGCTGATTAGGTTACAGTATATTCTCAATGGTCTAAAATCGCACTCCACACAGTTCTATATTAGCATTAAACTGAGTTTACAAGACATTTTGTTTCCACAATGTGACATTTGAGAGTGAAACTGGAAATTCTATGAAAATTCGAAAAAATATTTGGATATATAATGACAAAAAAATGCAAAAATAAATAAATAAATAAATATCCAATGAAGGAAAAAATGCAACAAAATTAAATGAGGAAAAATGTTCATATACTGAACAAGAAAAAAAAATTAAAGAAAAAAAAAAGCATCCATTTAAACAATGAGAAAAATGCTTAAAAATGCCAAAAAAATAAAAATAAAAAAAACAAACAAAACAATGAAAAAAGCATAATCTATGAAAAGTAAATGTAAAAAACAAGAAAAATGTGCATACTTAATGAGAAAAAAGGAAAAAAAAATCTATAAGAAAATGCAGAAAAAGGAAAAAAAACAACTAGAAAAATGTGAGTACTTAATGAGAAAATAAATGCAAAACAACATGCAAAATCAGATATTCTATGAGAAGAAAATGCAAAAAAATAAATAAATAAAAAAAAATAAAAATCTGAATAATGAGAAAAAAATGCAAAAACATAAAATATGAGAAGAAAATGGAAAAATGTGAATACTTAATGAGAAAAAAGGAAAACCAATATGCAAATTCAGATATTCTATGAGAAGAAAACACAAAAAAAGAAAAATGTGCATAGTTAATAAGAAAAAATGCAAAACAAAATGCAAAACCAGATATTCTATGAGAAGAAAATGCAAACACACACACACACAAGTAAAATGTGAATTCTTAATGAGAATAAAATGTACAACAAAATGCAAAATCAGATATTTAATGAGAAGAAAATGCTAAGAAAAAGTGAATACTTAATGAGAAAAAATGCCAAAAACTAAAATAAAATTTAACATTGCATACATATTTTATATAAAACAAAAAAAAAAGAAAAGAAAAATATTCAGATAACTAAAAAGAAAAATAATGGCAAAAAAATATCAGGATATTATGAACAAAATATTCAGTTATTCACTGAGAACAAAAAGGCAAGAAAATAAAAATAGAGAGAGAAAGAGAGAAAGAGAGAGAGAGAGAAAGAGAGAATAACTGAATATTGAAGAAGGAAAAATACTCAATATATTCAAATATTCAATGTGGAATTGGGGGGGGACACTTTGCATGTTTGGACAAAATAAATAAATAAATAAAAAAAGCTGCCATTAGAAATTTCACATCTGTTTATGCCATGACATACAACTAAACAGCTTACTAAAATGACAAGACCCTAAAAGACAGCCAGAACAAATACAATGATTTCGATTCAAGTCGGACCTAAAATTGATATTCTGTATTCAAAACCACCGTTATATGTGAGCACCTCTCGAGAACATCTGCAGTTTGACCGGACCATGACCCGCACAGAGCCCCATGCTGATCTGGATCTCCATGGGGCGACAGGCCTGCTCTACCCTTTCAGCAGCTTAAGGAGGACCATGCAACCCCCCTCCACATCTGCTAGCCAGAATCAGCACCATGGATAGAGCCACCTTAATGAAGCATGGCACCGTACCCTCTAATGCAAAACAGCAGGGCCTCGTTAGGGCTGTTTTTAATTGGACAGACGCTAGCGCAACTAAGGTATGAGGGGGTAAAGTTATCAGAGAGGGGCTAGAAAGTGGGATGGACGTATTATTGGACCTAGAGGTGTTATAAGAGTTATTACAGTGAGTTCACCATAGTAAAAGAGTGGTTTTAGACAAAATACAAAGCGTAATTATCATATACAGTACCATTCTGGTATATGGGTTAGTGTTTGAATTCAGGCCAGTGGTATTCAGTGGTATCCCAGACGAGTCAACATGATCTTAGTCAATACTGGGGCGTGGCTAAGAGGGCCCCTGACTGTGTTTACTTTCCCAGATTACACAGCACCCAGCGTTCCTTCTTTGAGACCCGCAGGAGGCAGCGATACGTCGACAGAGGGATGAGGAAGAAGCGATCGATAGCTTTTCCCTCACAGAGGGGTAGCGAGGGATAATGCTAGCATTAGTGACAGGCACTGGAGGGGTGGATTTAGCTGCAACACTTCCACGCTTGCTAGAGGGGGGCGATCAGATTCCCATGACCCCAAACACGCTCTGCCATTCAGTGGAAGGAGGCGATGTTCACCTGGCTGTTTGGAGAATCTCGCTCCGAGCACCTTTCAGCATCCCTAAAGTAGTAGTGCGAAACCCCGCATAATGGTGAAAGAACTGACAGATGCGTAGTTGTTGTTTTGTTTGAGTTCTTCCACCTTCTATTCCTGCCTTTCTGCTGCTCTCTTTCTCTATCAGAGTGGGCCCTCAGGAGCACATCCATCCCTGCAGGGCCCGGGGCCATTCTGCAGGCTGTGACTAAGCCTGGGCCTAATGTTTTCGGCCCCAAAGGCTCCCAGACACATCTCACCTCAGGCTCTGGATGCAAACACAACACTTTCCCCATAGAGAGCTGGAAACAGGCACTACAGATGCCCCTCGCTCTGCTACAACTCCTGCCAGCATCACCGACCGCTTCGTCGGTTTTTAAGTGAATAGAAATGCAGACCTTTTGCACAGAGCTCTTTGTATGTACGAACTCACTGAAAAATATACACTTGTTACCTGTTTCTACCTGATCTGACTATTAAAATTACTTTTGTTGGTGTAACTTAAAGGAATAGTTCACCCAATAATGTAGTTGTTTCATTAATTACTCACTCTCATGTTGTTACAAACCCGTAAGACATCTTCGGCAGAGAAGAAACTGTTGAATAAAGTCATTGTTTTTGTTTTCTTTGCACGTAAAAAGTGTTCTCATAGCTTTATAACATTAAGGTTGAACCACTGATGTCACATGGACTATTTTAACAATGTCCTTACTACCTTTCTGGGCCTTGAACGTGGTAATCACGAAATCACGAAAGCTCTCGGATTTCATCAAAAATATCTTAATTTGTGTTTTGAAGATAAACGAAGGTCTTACGGGTTTGGAACGCCATGACATGATAGTTTAACTTCAGGTGACCCTGAAAAAATTGTAGCTGGATGTACAAAAATTAAGCAAGGAGACGGAATTTGTCAAGGCTTTTTCTTTAGGCACTGGCTAAATGATAGCCACAAGCCATGATAGCCACATTTTTAAGATGCTGTGTTAAATAAAAAGTACTTTTAAAACACTTACTGTACATAATGTTTAGCACATCATTAAGAACTGCTGAGTGTTTGTTAAATAATCTAATTAATATTCATGAGTTATGTAGTAGCCAGGATGATATGGTTTATAATGTGTTTCCCGGCTTTTTAGATAATTTCCCCCTAAAACACCCCTTATTCAGTCAAATGAAACAAAAAAAGGAAATTAAAACTTAAAAAATGAAAAATGTTTACAAATATTTTAAATAAATGAATTATATCAGTGAGGAACGCAAAAACTTATGAAATCGCTAAAAAAAAAAAAAAAAAAAAATCAGTGAGAAAAAAATATTACTTAAGATATTTAATGAAAAAAAAAAAGCAACAAAAAAACGGATACTAAATAAATTAATAAATTCTGTATATAAACACTAAAAATGCTGGGTTAAAAACAACCCAGTGGTGGGTAAAATATGGACAAACCAAGCGATTTGGTTATTTTGAACCAGCGGTTAGGTTAAATGTTTACCTAAACTTCTGACTAGTTTTATTTAATGCAGATATTGTTTAAAAATTACTATATTTCTTGCTTAAAATGAAGCCAAAATAGGTTGTAAATTAAAAATCAGACACATAATAGAGGCATCAGCAATAATCAAAAGGTGAACATTTATTAATAAGCAATTTAAAAAATCTTTATTATTTAATTATTATTTATTCAACTTATTAATAAATATTTACTGAACATATTAATAAATGTTAATTCCCAACATATTTTAAGTTCATTTTAAGCAAGAAATATAGCAATTTTTAATAGCTGAGTTAAAACTACCAGCTGAGTTAAAACTACCCAGAAGGTTGGTGTTAAACATTTAACCCAACCACTAAGTCAAACCAACCCCATCACTGGGTTTGTCCATATTTCACCTAGTGCTGGGTTGAGTGGTTGTTAAATAATCGAATTAATACTCATGAGCAATGTAGTGTTCCTCAACTTTTCAGATAATTTATACCCCCCTTTTTCAATCAAATAAAACAGAAAAACAGAAAATTAAAACTTAAAAAAATGAAAAATGTTTAAAAATATTTTCAATAAATTAATTCAATCAGTGATGAATCAAAAAAAAAAGCTAAAACTTCCAAAATTGCTACAAAATAATCAGTGAGAAAAAAATATATGAGATATTTTATGAAAAACATGCAAAAAAGAACAAATATTTGGATACTAAATAAATAAATAAATAAATTCTTTATATAAACTCTAAAAATGCTGGGTTAAAAACAACCCAGCACTGGGTGAAATATGGACAAACTGGTTTGAACCAGCAGCTGGGTTAAATGTTTAACCCAAACTTCTGGGTAATTTTACTTAACTCAACTATTGTTTAAAAATGACTATATTTCTTGCTTAAAATGAACTCAAAGCAGATTGGAAATTAAAAATCAGACACATAATTACTAGAAGCGTCGGCAATAATCAAAAGGTGAACATTTATTAATAAGCAATTAAAAATTATTTAATTATTATTTATTTAACATTAATACAAGTTTACTGAACATATTAATAAACGTTAATGTGCAACCTATTTTGGGTGACTTTTAAGTAAGAAATACAGTATTTTTTAAGCAGTAGTCGAGTTAAATAAAACTACCCAGAAGGTTGGTTTAAACATTTGACCCAACCACTGGATCAAAACTACCCAGTTGCTGGGTTTGTCCATATTTTACCCAGCACTGGGTTGTTTTTAACCCAGCATTTTAGAGTGTAAACTTGATTTAAACCAGTTGATTTCATGTCGTCTCATAAAGATCATAATCAGCATGGGTCTATGTGCAGGTCACGGTCTGGCCAAACTACTACTGTTTTGGCTTTGAGTACAGAATGCATTTAGGAGTGAACCAACTAACAATTCGGCAGCTTTAGGAGAAAGCCTTCATATGTGGCACACATGGATGATACTGCAACAACAAGCCAGTAAACATCCAAGTCCAGGAGGATGCTTGTGCTCCAGATAAGTTACAGTGAGTTAACCTTCTGTTGGAGGCTTCTGTGCGGCAGAGGGTGAGACTGTAACAACAGAAGCGAGAGGGAAGGTGCTTGTGGTTGTGTGGCTTTCTATTTTGCGACCTGGCTGTGTAGCCGGTGTAGCGAGAGTTGAAACGGATAGCCCGCATGAAAGAGGAGAGGTCTACAGCACAAACAGCGACTGCCGTATTTCCCTTCAATCCTCTCAGTCGGCCACTCAAGGTCATCGTCGCGTTACGGCTAAGATAAAAACACACGTTGTGGCTGCACGATTAGTGCTGAAATTGTCATATATGATACGTATCAGAGTCACTGCCCAGAGCTGTGGTGCTTCTGTGGGCGGAATGGGTTTGAATTCTGCTCGCAACACGTCCCATTCTCCCATCATTCACAAAGCATAAAAACATAATATCTTTTCGAGTGTAGGCTAAAAGCACAGGAATGATTGTGTTCGCAATCACTTCTACAGCTGATGGGGGTGCTTTGGGTAAAAATGGCTCAATAGACTCAGGGTTAATGAGAGATGACCATTCTAGAAGCGCTATGGGAACTTTACGCTCCACATCGTCATGGCGACTGGCCTCATTTCACCTGCATCTGTCACTGTTTTTATCAGAGTGCCACCACCAGGGCTACAGCCGTGCCACTGCAGAATGGTTAAAAAAACGCTCTCTCTTTCTAGCGTTCTTTTCATACTCTTGTTTCTTCTTCAGTATTCCACAGAAGTGTGTATGAGAATGGAATGGGGGGCAAGACGGGTCCCTCTGTGAGGGACAGGATGTACTGAATTATTGAACCAGTCAAACGGGCCACCTGCCCCTACAACACACCATGATCATTCATAATTCACACATACAACACACACACACTAAAACATTCCTGCATAGTCATAACCTAGTATGACTACAATATCAAACACTTAAACAATATATGGCAAATCTATTTTATAATTCCATTTGGTAAAACTAGTAGCACAGATATTACACATGTCAGCTTAAAGGGACAGTTCACTCAAAAATTGGTTGACGGTAGCCACTGACTTCCATAGTATAAAAAAAAAAACATGGAAGTCAATGGGTACCGTCAGCTGTTTGATTACCAACATATCTTATTTCGTGCTCACAAAAAAACAAGTGGAGGGTGAATGAGAGAATTTAAATTTTTGGGGGACCTGTTCCTTTAAGAAGCATTTTATGTGATAATAAATTTATGCTTTTGTGACGGATAAAATTATTACTCTAAAAATGATTAATCAATAAAACAGTTGCATCACTCCTCTTGATATTCCACATTAAGGCACATTAAAGACTCCCAAGTCCTGAGTGTATAATGTCATACATGTACAGTATCGGCCTGTAATGTATCTCTAACACACACATACATAAAATCTGCCTCTTTAACACCCTTCTCTTCTGCCTCTGACTCATCTCCACTTCCAAGAGCTCATCATTTTTTTCAATTTTACCCAGGCTGCCCAGTAATGTCCTTCTTTTATTGCAAATCTATACTCTTAATCTGGCCGGCACCGATGGGCGCGCAGCTCGATCAATAGAACGCGATTGCTGGGAAGAGTCCAGAGAGGCTGATAACCAAAAACCAGCAGCCACCCCCACAGGGTTAAGCTCTGACATAGACATGCACACATATGTACAACCGCACACAGCTCTAACGCGTGCAAACAGTCAAACAAAGGGTTAAGATTAAGTCGCACACATGCACATTTGTATATATGTGTAGACATAATCCTATACAAACATTCAATTGTAGGGTTAAATTCTGATGTAAGCACACAAATAAATTATCTAGCAAAGGGAAGGAATCTGTTTTGTACTATCAGTTTTTAAAAAATATTCTTATATAATATTTTTACACATACACTACCAGTCAAAAGTTTTTGAGCAGTAAGATTTTTTATGTTTTTTAAAGTCTCTTCCGCTCACCAAGCCTGCATTTATTTGATCCAAAGCACAGCAAAAAACAGTAAAATGTGGAAATATTTTTCCTATTTAAAACAACTGTTTTTTATTTGAATAATTTTGAAATGCAATTTATTCCTGTGATCAAAGCTAAATTTTCAGCATCATTACTCTAATCTTCAGTGTCACATGATCCATCAGAAATCATTCTAATATTTTCTGCTATGATTTGATTTTATCTAATATGATTTGCTGTTCAAGGAACATTTTTATTCTTATTTTATTAATATTTAAACAGTTGAGTACATTTTTTTAAATGCAAAGATCAGCATTTATCTGAAATAAAAAGCTTTTGAAGCATTATACACTATACTATTCAAAAGCTTGGAATCAGTGTAATTTTTTGGGGGGAAAGAAATAATAGAAATTAATACTTTTATTTACACTGTAAAAAGCAATAAGTTGACGTAACTTAAAAAAAATGAAGAAACCCATTGCCTTAAAATTATTAAGTAAATAAACTTCATGAATAATTAAAAAAAAAAAAAAAGTCAAGTGAACTTGACAATTCTGAGTTACATTGACAAATAAAAGTTATTGAAACAAAAGAAAATGTGTTGTGGTCACTTTTTATTTTTAAGTTGGACTAACCTGAATTGATTAAACTGCAATTACGTAAAGTCTATTTCAGATAAATATCTATTTCTATTCTATTCATCAAAAAAAAAAAACTGAAAAATCTACTCAGCTGTTTTCATCATAATAATAATATTAAATGTTTTTTGAGCAGCAAATCAGAATATTGAATGATGTCTGAAGGATCATGTGACTGGAGTAATGATGCCAATAATTCAGCTTTGAAATCACAGGAATAAATTACATGTTAAAACCCAATCCATTGTTTATTTCCATTCAAATTAATTTCCAATGTTTCCCAGATTTTTGGACTTCACTGAAAAAAAAAAAACTATTACACTCAACACGCACGTCTCAAGAACTGCCTTTGCCTTCACTTTCACACATCTACTAATTTGTGCCACACAGGACCTTCACGAAAACATGCATTCCTGAAGACACGAGAGGAGAGACACTTTGTGAACACAGACATGGAGCAAAGGTCAGAAAGGTCACATGGAAATGGATGTTAACCCTTTTTATAGTTTTATTTCAATGCTTCACTCCTCGCGCAAATTATGACGATCATATTCCAGACTGAATGGGTGGAAGGCAAAAGAAGGTAATTAGACCAAACTCCCCCCCATCCTGCTATAAGCACTGACAGCACCTCACAATTTATCGTCCAACTAAGAGAACTCTCTGGACGATCTAACTGCAATATTAGCTTGTACTAACACCTGTTTTAAAGCTCGCCGAGCGATATTTCACCCAGCCCATCATCGCTCGAGCACTTCTTGATGTGCAAATGGCATGTAATGCAAGTGCTTCCCGGTTTGTGTAAGTAAAGAGGTCGTGAGATATGACCCCTGACCTTTCTGACCCACACTTAACCCCCTAACTAAGTGGACTCGAGAATAGACTCAAAGCTGGAACAGGACAGGAAGTGACTGTGTCACTGTAATTGCCTTATTTCCTGTGACAGCCAATAATGGGCCGAAATCAAAAAGAATCAAGCAAAGCTCTTTGTTTGTTGTTGTTTATCGTCCCCATTAGCGGTAAACATCACGATCAATGGGGCAAAATTGATGAGACTAAACTAAAGGAGAGGCAGACGTGAAAAATGATTCCTTCGAACGCCACCAGGTCCGGTTGTGTTAATGCAAGCGTGCGTGCGCGCGTGCGAGCGAGGGCTCTTATTTGTGATGCATGGGCCCGCACAGCCGCGCGCAGCAGGTCTTGATTTACAGAGCAGATCTGTGCTTGAAACAAAGGTAGAGACTGTGGAGGGCAGGATGAATGGCCGTCATTAAGCCTTTTACAGTGACGGGCGCTACAGCTGATTTGCATGGTGGGCCGGCGGCCGTCCCTCGCGCCGAACTGATTTATCTGTTGGTTTAAGGAGCTCAGGGCGGCGCTCCTATAAATACTGCCCATCTTAATAGGGCGCTAAAATGCAGTCGTATGGACCGGTCCGTCTTAAATCACACGCATCCGCTGTCACCCGTAAACACTTTAGAATGGGTTTTGGTCAGCGTAATGAGGAGTTCGGATGTGGCTGGCGCGCACACACACACGCACGCACGCTAGACATCAGCGATTCAGCCCCCACGTAGCGCCATTCATTCCGACTACTCCCAGAGGAAACATTTCAGACGGCAATATCAGCCTCATTGTAGAGAGATGAAAAATTCAAACGCTCTCGCGCACGCTTTTGTCGTATTTTGTCGCGCCTTTGATGGTTCTCTCGCCCCGTCGGTTGTTAGTAAATTGGCATTATTGGTAGTTTGTTTGCCGGCGCGGCCGCAATAACGGCTGCAGGGTTTTGTCATTTACTGAGCGGCTAAATAATGGTACATTCCATAAACGACACCGAGAGCATGAAAAGGTGACATCATCTCTGCAGGTTCGGACCTTACACCAATCAGATGCACTCCATGGCAGCTAGAGGTGAGAAGATTTCGTGTGTGCTTGTGCGTACACGCTTTTGTAAGTGTGTGTGTGTTGAGAAAGAGGGAGGGTCACTGATTTCCGGCTCCCTTCACTTCTGTCCGCTGGATACGCTCCAAGGCCAGTCTAACGAGCCAACATGGATTTGGTAATGACCCCTGTGCCCTAGGAGGACACTCTCACTGCTGTCCTGTTTGGAAGTGCACACTCTCTCACACAATCGCATCCACTCCATTCCAGTCATTACAGAACTTCCCTGCAGACGCTTTTAGTACAAGTCCAGTCAACAGGGTAAAGAGTTTGAGAGATGCTATTTGGAACGGAATAAGCAGTTAGAACACCTAAAACTGAAACATGTAGCAAAACTGATGGGAATTATGCAATATATTCAATATCTCTAAATGTTTCAGAATCCCTTGCTGCGAGAGCTGCGTTTGTCAAGAGGAGCATGTCTACACAAAGTGTCTTCGCTTACTTGGCGGCAAGGCTGATTATGGCCTGCTGTGGGATGCGGATTTGCCCCCCAAAATGCGTATTAATAAAATATCTGCCGTTTTTTTTTCATTTTGGAGGGCAAGAGAAGATAAAAGATGCTCTTACCTGTCGATGATGACAGGATCGGATGGCGTCTCGTTTCGGTTCCCGCAGCTCTTCTTGTCACAACACCGGCTGAAATGGATGAAAGACATAAGTTACATGTCTATCTAATAGGGTTGGATCAATATAGGAATGTTTTTGGGATCTGCTACCTCAGTACTGATATCAATAAAGATATCAGTCTCTCTCTCTTTTTAGTTATATGGGTCATTCTACAGAAGTTGAAAACTTCCTTTTCCGCAAATTTTGTATGTATGCAAATTGTATAATATCCAAGGTAAGCATTTCTAGTAATTGTGCAGTTAATTCTCATATTTTCAGAAAGTTTTGGAATATTTGTCCTCTCCACAAAATTGTCACTAGTGAAACACAGTAATATATAATTTAATAAGAAGGGTTATATTGACCTATTGAGATTTTGCTTACATCTTCCTTTTTTTATAAATTAATTTATAAATTAATAGCAAATCAGTAGCAATTACAATTTTAACAATATTTCAAGTGAGATTTGTTGTATTCTGAATCCTGCATTCTGTATTTTTTGACGTAAAAGGCAAAAAGTTGATCATGCTGACTTTCAAACACTTTCATAACATCTTAGTTGATAATTCAGTATACTTTGTTTTTGACAAAACATCCCGTGTTTTGGTAGTGACTGCACATTTTCGGTAGTGACAGTAATGTTTTGGTAGCGACAACATCACATTACAGAATTTTGACCCACATACTAAAACACTACTAAAAATGTGCATAACTGTACTAAAATGTTGTTTATTTCCTCTCAAAAAGGATTATGTGTTCCCTTTTTTTCGATTTTTTTTGACATTTTTCGATTTTGACTTACGGTAGTGACAATTTTTTGGAATAGCACCCAAAAAAATGTCACTACTAAAACTTCACCAAATGTTTCGGTAGTGACAATGTTTGATTTTAGTGACAATTTTAGATTTGTTTTGGAACCTAGTTCAAATATGCTAATTAGCACATGGTTAGCTAGCGCAGTTCTGAACAGTTGTACACATATAAAAACTAAATGTTATTAACATATTCCCAAAAAAACAAAGATGTCACTACTGAAACGCCACCAAATATTTCGGTAGTGACTGTTTTGGTAGTGACAATTTTAGATTTATTTTGAAGGTAGCTCAAAGGTGCTAATCAGCACATGGTTAGCTAGCACAGCTCTGAACAGTGGTACACATATAAAAACTAAGTGTTATGGAATAACTCCCAAAAAACTGTGCTTAATTGCAGAAAAACTGTGTTTGGTAGTGATGTTCTTTAAAGTTACACACAGATTTTTCATACTTTTAAACACATTCATCTATCTACTCACCATGTAGCTATGAGAGCAGAGGGACACATGAATATTTCCTGATCATAAATGTAGGGATGTAGTTAAAATCAGTCTCAGCCAATGGACTAAAACATACACTGTTTCAGTAGTGACATGAAAACACATTTTTTTACATAAAGTTTTATCATTTTCAACTTTTTTTTTTTTTGATATGATATTTTTAAAAACATCAATGTAGTAAAATGCAAAAATTCTCTCAATATCATTTTCAAAAGTTGAAATTTAGGGGTTAGGGTTTGGGACAGCCACCTCCCAATTGAAAGGACCCAATAAATGATGATTTTATATATATATATATATATATATATATATATATATATTAAGCTTACTGATATTTTAAATATTATTTTGGTTTCAATAGATAATAAAAGGATCTTAGTAAACATCTAAGATCTGAATACTTAAATGCTTTTTAAATGTGTTTTTTGGTTGTGGGACAGCAGTTTGCACCAATTCTATAGAATGGCCCATATAATTCTATACTTATTTATATTTACTATTGTTTTAGAGAGCAACACACATCAGTGACTGTATCTTTAGTGAAGCAGCTTGATGTTCAGTTCAGATTTTATGAATACAGAATTTGAGAGAAGTGACTTGAATTGGAACCAAGGAAAAGGGACAAAAAAGCTCAATGACCATAGAATTATGTATGAGTATCCAAAAAAAGAGTTCTGAGATTTCCTTTCGTGCTTAGAAGAAATGCTCTTGTAGAGATAAGGATGGAGCTATGTGGTGACCGGCAAGTCTTTCTCAAGCTGGTGGCTGCCTGACAGGTCGCCCTCTTTCTCCTCTCGCCCTGTGCTCCAGCTGGGCTGGGCCCCCGCCAAGGTCACTCAGCCAGCCTCTGACAGTTTGGACAGCACCCAGAGAAGTCCTGGTGCAGCGGCTCTCTCCCAAATGCTCTTCTCCAACACTGTCATCACCTCTGCCCTTGCCCATGCCCTCGCCCCAGGCTGGCACCTCATCTGGTGGCATGTGGTTCCCCTAAATACATCCCGCCTAGCCCATTCACCCCTTGCCAACCAAACTGGTGAGACCACTGGTGCCGCCTGCTTTGTGAAAATGGTTCCAATTAAGTTTAATCTCATCAGCTTGAGATCATCAGTCAGATGAGAAATATTTTTGCAGCAGTGTTTCCTGCAGGATTGACTTCTTACAGCAAGAGACACAGATGCGCCCAAGAATTTAGAACTAACAATATAATAAATAATCGCAGAGTATTTGTTTGTAATAATATGTTGTGATATAATATTATATATTATTATACACAATATATGTGTCTTAAGTAGCAATAGCCAAAAATACACTGTATGGGTCAAAATTATCCATTTTTCTTTTATGCCAAAAATCTTTAGGATATTAAGTAAAAATCATGTTCCAGGAAGATATATTAATAATATTAATAATATAAAAATAACTGCAGTGTATTTTTTGTAATAATATATTATGATATAATATTATACATTATTATACACAATATATATAAATGAACAAAATCTTTACATTTATACTATTAAAAGCACATATAATTTATAATATAATATAATATAATATAATATAACCACCCTTGTGACTGGTTTTGTGGTCCAGGGTCACATATTTAAACTATATATATATATATATTTGAATTTATACTATTAAAAGCATATAATTTTTATTACTAATATAATATAATATAATGAAACACAGATACCCCTAAGAACTTAGGACTACCAATATAATAAATAATCGTAGTGTGTTTTTGTAATGATATAATATGATATAATATTACATATATTATTATGCACAATATATTAAAATAAACATATCTTAACATTTATGTATTCATTTATAATGTATATTCCTTAATATAATATAATATAATATAATATAATGAGATACCCATAAAAATGTAGGATTATCAATATAATAAATAAATAATAAACAATTTAAATTGAAATTTATATTCTTAAAAAACATATATAATATAATATAATATAATATAATATAATATAATATAATATTAAAAAAAAAAAAAAAAAAAGTATTTTTATGAATAATAACAAAGCATAATAAAAATGAATTCCGAAGCAGTGCGGCTCCTGAACAGATTTGCGGGTGTTGCAGTATCTACTCCATTTTTCTCTACCCAGTTTGATGAAATGATGAAGTAGATGCTGAAACAAAAAAATCATTACCCTCAATTAAGATTAGCTAAGCAATAACTTCAAATCATATTGTATGGATTTTTCCAACCACTAAGACTCCTGATATATTCATCCTACTTGCTTCATGCTGTCATGCATTAGATTGCCATTTGACAAATAATCCTCACTTAGAGCCACTGAATGCAAAACGATCTGACTTTATGAATCATTTATCACATCGTTTGATCTTTAAGAACCTGAAAAAACATGAAGCGTTCGTTGTTTTCCTGTTCTTTGTGTGTGTGACTGTTGCCATAGAGCGCGCCACCATAATTTATTCCCCCAGCTACTTGGAACCATTAGCAAACTTCCAGGAGACCAATTAGCATTGGAAACCCAATGGTGAGGCTGTGGTGACAACCTCCTCAAACTGCGAAAGAAGTGTTATAAACAAACCGGACCCCAGGAGCACAGCCAGGTCCGGAGGGAGGCCCGGGCCCCCGTTCGCAAAAACAAACCTTGGCGGAGCGTCCGTAATGTGGCCTTAATGGCGTTCCCTCCAGGGCCTGAGCAGGCTAGCCCTGGCTTGGCTAATGACGAAGGGCCAGAACCACGAAAACAAATGCGGCTCCTCCAACCTCAAACCCCTGAAACGAGCACAGGACAAGCTGTGCGGCTCCGGTCGCTCCTACTGATTAGTCAACAGATACTTTCAGAGCTACCTACTCAGCTTGCTATCTCCACCGTGGCCCTCGCTAGTCCACCAGACGCTATCCTGAAGTAGATTCACTCGAAAACTAAAAAGGTGGGTTTATCGGGCGAGGGCGCAATATCAGAGCGGAGCTCGTGAAAAAACAGCCTTCAAAGCTTCCCTGGGGAATCTTAAGACTAATATCAGATAGAGTGGAACATGCTGAAGGAGTAAGATAAGACATGAAACGATAGAGAAGGACAGAGAGAATGGATGTCAATAGAGGGCTTGTTTTCAAAGGCCAAGTGTTGTAATTACCCAGCCAGGCACAGAGAGGATGCGGCCAGGGCTAATCATATGCACCAGGCTGCCTGACTGGAGGGTGAGAGCCGATGGCAGAGCTCTCCAACACCGCATCCTCATCCAGACTGGCGGACAGAGACCAGTCCGTGCCCACTGTGCACCGCGCGCCATGATTTTGTAGGTGCGCCGTGCCAACTAACCGCTGCGAGGCCTCATTTGGAGACTCCGAAGTGCCAGGTTCAAGTCATTGGGATGAGCAGGAAGGACCTTGAATGGTTCAAGACAGACCAAGTCCTGTCCCATGACAAATGACTTCCTACAGTACATTATAGAGCACACATTATGGAGTCGAAACTTTTTAATTAAAGGGCAATATGTGCACCAAAAAAAAAAAAACTGCTATTTGTATGTGAAAATTATAACATATCTTGAAAATGTATTACTGTCTACCAAATTAAAACCAACATAACAAATATATAGATACAATAAATAATAATAATACAAATTCCAAAATAATCAGACATATATACATATGGATATACCTATTATTATGATTTATTTTATCTATCTATTATTTATTGATTTTCACATATGACTACCAAAAAAAGCAGCTGTCAGGAAAATTATAAATTCTAAAATATTCAGACACATTGGATATATCTATTTTTATTATTTATTTTATTTATCTATCTCATGTTTATTGGTTTATTTAACAGAAGATGCCAAAAAAAGCAGCCAACAGGAAAACTGTAATAAATAATAATAATATAAATTAATTTAAGTTTCTCTCATATATTCTGTAATAATATATATATATATATATATATATATATATATATATATATATATATATATATATATATATATATATATATATATAAATATACTAATAATAATTCTAAAATAATCAGACACATTGGATATACCTATTTTTATGATTTATTTTATTTATCTGTCTAATGTGTATTGATTTATTTTACATTAGATGCCAAAAAGAAGCCGACAGAAAAAAATGTAATAAATAATAATATAAATTCATTTAAGTCTTAAGTTATATATATATAAACTATAAATTATAAAAATATAATAATAATAATAATAATAATTCTAAAATAATTAGACAAATTGGATATAACTATTTTTATGATTTATTTATCTGTTTAATGTCTATTGATTTATTTTACATAAGATCCCAAAAAAGAAGGCGACAGGAAAATTGTAAATAATAATAATAATAATAATAATAATAATAATAATAATAATAATAATAATAATATAAATTAAAGTCTCTCTCATAAATTATATAATAACATGTATAAAGTATAAATTATAAAAATATAATAAAAATAATAATTCTAAAATAATCAGACAAATTGGGATAAACCTATTTTTATGATTTATTTTATTTATCTGTTTAATGTTTAAAAAGAAGGTGACAGGAAAATTAAAAAACAAAACAAATAAATCAATAATAATAATAATAATAATAATAATAATAATAATAATAATAATAAGCATTAGTTAATTGAAGTCTCTCTTATAAATTATATAAAAATATACATAAATTCTAAAAATACATTAATAATAATAATAATAATAATAATAATAATTCTATATAATAATATACCTATTTTATTATTTATTTTATTTATTTATTATATTAACTTATTTTTTATTTTTAAAAAGCAACTGATATATATATATATATATATATATATATATATATATATATATATATATATATATATATATACACACACTTTCTAATTTATTTATTTATTTTTATTTATTTTTTATTTTTTTGAATGGTTTCCAATAGAGGTCCCTGTTATGTATGTATATGGCCTCCATATATATTTATTTTTTTATTTTTTTAACGGTTTCCAATAGAGGTGCCTGTTAGATGGTGTAGTTACAATGTCTACCAGCAGGGGCAAAATGGGCCATGCTAACCAGCTAAATCTGAGAACAATGCTCCTTAAAGTTCCTGGTGATTGTCAGTATGATGTTCACACGGCAATATTGTAACTCTGCTTACAAGAGATGCCAATTAATCCGTCAAAGTTGTTTGCTAAGCTCATTTACCACACAAAGGAAATGATCTCCTAAACAAGTGCTATTTATTATAACTGAAAGAGACCGTAGGACACTCATCCTCACGTCTGGGACGAGACCATCAAGTTTGCCACGAACAGCTGCTGTGCTTTCAGTCTGTTGATGGGTGTTGCAGGTGAGGCAGACTCCGTCAGGGCCCTGATAAAGAGTTCTATCACCTGGGAGTGAGAGACAGGGGAAATATCTCTCATCTCGCTCTCATTAGCGAATGGAAACACACCATTCATCAGGGGAGGCAGTTAATAATCACACTCAATCACATAATGACCGACTCAAACTGAGCCATCATTATGGAAATGGAACCTGTATCGAAATCATCTCCGAGAAAGCCCGGTTCCTTGAGGGAGAAAATAGCACCGAATACCCAGCATCCAGTGCAGCGTGCTGTAAAACAGGTGAGATTTCTGGAACTGATGATGCCCACTTTATAGGGTGAAGCATTTGTGAGATTTATGTAGTGCTGGTGGCAGCCAGATGGAATCACTTCTGTGATGAACTTAATTAGCAAAGTCCATCTTAATGATTCGAAATGTGTTGAAATTCCCATCAACACTTTAATAACTCGACAGGCTCCCCATAATAATTGACTGGCTCTGTTCTTGGCAAATCTCTGTCAGAGCAAAGCAAAGAACATTAGCATTAAATACATAAAAATGCTGCAGTGATGACGTATTTCTGTAAGCCAAACGTGTAAGAATCATAAACTTTTGTTGCTCACAGAGCTTATTTTCCGCAATAATCCAAAAGCCAATGGAAAAATCCTATCGGGTTTTTGTCGAGGGAGCAGGGGTGATGCTAACTTTAGGGTTGGCCTACAAAAATACATAATCACTGCTGCACTCTATTGGAGGATTTGCATCTCCCACCGGCCCTCAGGTGCCCAACGAAGCTCCATCATTTCCCCTCACTACATTATTAACTCCAAGTTTGCCCCCCGTTACCCAAGACGCCAGCATCTGAGCCCCCTTAACTTCCTCGACCCCCCAGCCCTGCTTCCCTACAGATCGTCACCCCCCTCCAATGGCCATCAGGCAGAAATTCACGGACAATACACCTCTATCCAGGCCTCCAGCCATGCGAGCCCACTGTGAACCCATAATTACACTGCATTAAGGTCAATGTAATGAGGAAGGCCCTGTAGGACTTCACAGTGGAGCGGGAAGAATCGTGTAGGCCCACCTATGCAACCCCGCGGTACAGCCGTGAGCTGAACTCCCAAACCATATGTTAATATTCTTCTAAAGCCTCTCTCACACAGTGATACTGAATTGTGATCAGTAATATGAGGCGTAATACATTTTTTCTTGTTAAATAATAAAAAAGGAATTAATAAGGCATTAAAAGATATTTTAAAAACGGCAGGTTATGCTGTGTTCAGTATGTTAGTGCTTCCAGTATGAGCAGGGCAGTGTTTGTTATAGAAGTCTCAGGTTGTTCTTTTGAGAAATGAGAGGTAAATATTAACTGACCTGCACATGATCTCGTGGGTGAGGAGAACACGACACATCTCTGGGTTTTTGTCTTGGCCTTCATAAAGGATTGGCTAAAAGGAAGAAAGAGAGAGAAATTCATGTTATTGCTAAACATTCACTACCAGTCAAAAGTTTTTGAACAGTAAGATTTTTAAAAAAGTCTCTCCTGCTCACCAAGCCTACATTTATTTGATCCAAGGTACAGCAAAAACAGTAAAATTTTGAAATATTTTTACTATTTAAAATAACTGCTTTCTATTTAAGTATATTGTAAAATGTAATTTATTCCTGTGATTTCAAAGCTGAATTTTTAGCGTCATTACTCCAGTCACAAGATCCTTCGGAACTCATTCTAATCTGATTTGCTGCTCAAAAAACATTTATTATCATGTTGAAAACAGCTGAGTAGAATTTTTTCAGATTTCTTTGATAAATAGAAAGTTCAGAAGAACGACATTTATCTGAAATAGAAATATTTAGTAACGGTATAAATGTCTTTATCATCACTTTTGATCAATTTAAAGCATCCTTGCTAAATAAAAGTATTAATTTCTCTCATTTTAAGCTTTTTTTTTAATATATATAATGTTGATTTTTATTTCAGATAAATGCTGATCTTTGGATCTTTCTCTTCATCAAAGAATCCTGAAGAAAATCTTCTCAACTGTTTTAAATATTGATAATAATCATTTTTAAAAAAAATGCTTCTTGAACAGCAAATCAGCACATTAGAATGATTTCTGAAGGATCATGTGACACTAAAGAGTAATGATGCTGAAAATTTAGCTTTGAAATCACATGAATAAATTACTTATAAAATATATACAAATAGAAAGCAGTTATTTTAAATAGTAAACATATTTCACAATTTTACTGTTTTTGCTGTACTTTGGATCAAATAAATGCAGGCTTGGTGAGCAGGAGAGACTTCTTTAAAAAAAAAAAAAAACATTAAAAATCTTACTGTTCAAAAACTTTTGACTGGTAGTGTTCATAAAGTTAATTGGTTTATTTAAGAGAATGCAAATTGTTTTTACACTTGGTAGAGCAGACTAGGGTTATCTGTCACACTTTTTTATTCCAGTGAATATTTCTTAGAGTTTGTTTCTCTTTAGTTAAGTGTTTAGCTACAAAAAAAGCTATTGAAAATACAATGTGACAACTTGCCCCGGTAGTGCTTTGAATGTGTTTACCGCAAAATACACTACCGTTCAAGTTTGAAAAAAGTGCAAAACTGCATTTATTTGTTTAAACAAACAAACAAACAAAAAAACAGTAAAATCATTCATATTGTGAAATATTATTACAATTTAAAACAACTGTTTTCTATTTTAATATATTTTAAAATGTAATTTATTTGTGTGATGGCAAAGCTAAATTTTCAGCATCATTCCTCCAGTCTTCAGAGTCTCATGATCCTTCAGAAATCATTCTAATATGCTGATCTGGTGATCAAGAAACATTCTTTATCATATTCATCAATGCTGAAACAGCTGCTTGATATTTTAGTGGAATTCGTTTCAAGACACTTTGATGAGCAGGAAATCATTTGTAACATTATAAATGTCTTTACTGTCACATTCGATCAACTTATTCGGTCCTTGCTATTCAGTCCTCTAGTTTCGTGACTTGGCCGAACTACTTCAGCTCATCCCGAATCCAGTGATTGCTCAAGATGTGCAGGATGCTGACACCTGGTCATTAGTCATGTTTTTGGTTTGAAGCATGCTGACAACTTTAACATATGCTAAAAGCTAAATCTGGTCAGCGGCGGCTGGACGTATGCGGCGAACCGAGGGGGATCCAGACTCTGCTGGGGCTCATGTGGAGTAACAATCTTCCCGTTCTCCCCATCAGCATCCACCCCGAGCAGCCAGATGGCCAGCCAGGCCCCGAAAGAGAGGCCTCCTCCCAGGCATCCGTCATCGGGCTGTCACGCCTGGCCTGAATGACGGATGTTCGGTGCATATCAAGGAAGTTAAAGGACTCGCCCCCTTTCCTACCAGACCTCGTCCCCATCACCAGTAAAGATGAATCCATCATAAACACACACACATAACGAACGCACAACACAACCACCTCAAACTATCCTCTATCGTACTCGACTCTGGTCAGTCGGCCAGACGGGGTTGACCCAACGCCCTAGGGAACAATACTTTTAGTATAACGACCACTTCTACATTATTGATCTTTCTCTATGCTGCCTATGAAAGTCTCTTCCTCTTCATCACCATCCTCCATTTTTGTCGAAGGGGGAGGGGATTTGGGATCGGAGGGGGTCGAGAGGTGGATCGGGTCGATATTTATATATCATGGTTCTTGATTCACATCGCTGGCGCCAAAGTAGTGGCCCCACCCCGGTTCTTCAAGCGCGTCTGACTCCAGAGATATGGAATAGTGTTACAACTCTTCCATGAACTCCAAACACGCTCTTTCCTGGTACCTTAATTAAGTCATCTCACCTTACAAGAAATATTTCGATTAGCAGTACAAAACTATTTCGCTAAATTCATTTTGAGAAAGCGTTCAAATTGGTGGCAGCCTAACTCCACCAAGATCCTTCTCCCTCGTCTTCTCAATTAGAAGAAAGACGGGTTGTTCTTAATCGATATTCGCAGCTTCGCTGTTGATGCACATATGTAAAGCCTGGTGCGCGGGCAGGGGGGGAAGGATTTTACGGGCACGCACAGCTACAGCCCTTTTTTGTCGTCGGGAGGATTATTGTCTCCAGCGTGTCGGCTCTGCAGCTACATTAAGGCCTATTGATTGGTCTCCGGGGTTGATGCTTTGTCGAGGAACTGGTTGCCATATTGATCTGAGACAGGCTGACACACTGTGACAGTGGGACCTGCTGGGCTGAGGAAAGGATAGGCCATACGAAGACTGGGGGGGGTTGAAATCTGGTCCGTTTTATGACAGAACGAAGAACGCAGGTGCAGGACTGAGTATGAGAAGCATCTCTAATGGGGCTTTTATTTGTGCAGGGTTCATCACATGCACTTTTAGTCAAGTCAAATTTATTTATACAGTAGCAGCCATAGCAAAGTTATAATTTCTTAATATCTTCACAACTTATAGTCTCTTTTAGCAGATTCGAGCTGTTTGATAGTATAGTTTACATTTTGAGACGATACAAGCAATCAAGCAGTTTAGATTTGCTATATCGCTACTTCGTTTTATGTAAGTATACTGTACTGTATGTGCGCGGATAAAGTTGTACATACATATACATCAACTTTATATAAAGAGCAAGGCAATATAGTTTCATTTTGTGACCAAAAAAGACAGGCGATAATATTCAGTAGTTTATATTCTTGACAATATAACCATCAAGCAGTTGAAATTTGTAATGCAGTTAATGAACAATTTTAGAAATTAAAAAGTAAAAAAAAAATGTCGATTTTGTGACAAAATAGATATATTCTAATATTAATACATCACTAGGCAATAATATATTTAACATAATAATATATTATATTATATAATAATATATTTTTGAGAGTATAACAATCAAGCAGTTGAGATTTGTAATGCTGTATATACTAGAAGCATAGATATACTTTAGAAGGTGCAATAATCATCTTATTTAATTTGTTACAAATTTGGTAATTAAAAATAAAAAAAATGTAAAAATTAAAATATATATATATATATTTTTTAAAAATTAAATGTATTCATTTGTGACAACATAAATTACAAATATTAACTGTTAGGCAATAATATATACTTATAGATATACTTTAGTATGTGCATAAAACTTTATTAATTATTAATTTGTTAAAAATGCGATCATTAAAAATGATTTTAAAATATATGCAAATATTAATACATCACTAGGTAATAATATACTTACATTTTTTGACAATATAACAATCAAGGAGTTGAGATTTGTCATACTGTAAATACTTAAAGTATAGATATATTTTAGTAGGTGCATAAAACTGTATTAGTTTGTTAAAAATCTGTTTATTAAAAATGTTTAAATTACAAAAAAAAAAAAAAAGTGACAAAATACTTGCTAAGCAATAATATAGCTTACATTTTTGACAATATAACAATCAAGCAGTTGAAATGTGTAATGCTGTGTATACTTACAGTACGGATATACTATAGTAGGTGTATACAACTTTATTAATTATTAATTTGTTAATTTGTTAACATTTTGTTAATTACAAATTTAAAAATGTTAAAAATGTAAACATTTTTAAATTCTAAAAATTAAAAAAAAAGTTAATTAAATTTGTTAATTTGTGACAAAATAAATATATACAAATATTACCACATTGCTAGGCAATAATATAGTTTACATTTTTGACAATACAACAATCAAGAAGTTGAAATTTGTAATGCTGTATATACTTACAGTATAGATATACTACAGTAGGTGTATAAAACACTAATTATTCATTTGTAAATGCAATTGTTAAAATTAAAAATGTAATGCTGTATATATTTTCAGTATAGATATAATATAGTAGGATTATAAAACTTTATTAATTAATCTGTTGATACAAAAAATTTTAAAATGTAAAAATAAAATAAAATAAAATAAAATAAATAAATAAAAATTTGTTTTATAACAATATAACAAACAAGCAGTTGGGATTTGTAATGCTGTATATACTTCTAGCATAGGTATACTTTAGTAAGTGCATAAAACTTTATTCACTATTAATTTGTTATTTAATTAGTTAAAAAATTAAATATATACAAATATTTATACATTGCTAGGCAATAATGAAGTTTACATTTTTGACAATATAACAATCAAGCAGTTGAGATTTGTACTGCTGTATATACTTATAGTGTAGATATACTATTGTGGGTGTATAAAACTATTAATTATTAATTTGCTAATAAATTCAAGTTCTACATTTGTTATGTGGTGAAATTTACACTTTACACACAGATTTTCAGTGAAAACAAACTTAAACCGTACTCACCTGTTTAGTCATGGAGTCTATTAATCGAACATACAGATCCTGTTCTGTCCTGATACCTGGAGGTTTAAAATGGAATAAATACGTATTAGACAAATACACGCTTTGCATGTAATAAAATCCTGCTCGGCTGCATAATAAAAAATCTAACGTGCCATATTTCAACACAAATACTTGTAGAATCAAGTGTGCGTTCAAATTAAAAGGCTCTTCGAGCAAACAGAACAGAAAGCCAGTCCCAAACGCAAAGCCCAATTGTTTTGAAAAGTCTACATAAAGGGACTCATTTCTTATGGAAAGTCTTGGAAATTAATTTGTTTTATTATTCTTTTCCCTACAGTACGTTTATGCGCATTCTGTTATGCTTGTCATGCTGACTGAGCTATTCCGCTAACGCTTCTTAGCAAAAACAAACTCGCCTCAGCTTCGGAGTTTTTCTATTATTTATGATTTTCCCGCCTTAAAGTGTGAGAGCTCGCTTTCCTGCTGCCCTGCTGTCTGGTGGATGACAGAGAATCCACATCTACAGACAAATCACTCACCACTAGCTGTTATCATTAGAGCATGAGAAGAGAACAGTCTTGTACTGAGACTTTGGCATTTCGAACTATTTTGCGTTTGTGTACATATTTAACAATTTATAAACAATTTATATATAAACAATTTAAAATCGCTAATATTGACAAGCGTAACATCGTACCTGCTCTTAATGTAGCCAGTCTGTGTGTACTTTACTGAGAACTAAGAGCTCAGATGAGGCCTTGTTTAGCGTGTCTGTGTGGGTGAGTAGCGTGGAATGACATTAGACATGAGCGTAAACTGTGAAAGGGTGGCAAATGTGTTCAACAGCATGAACTCCTCTCAGGATAAACAGATGGAGCTCTCAAATACTCTCCCAGATGTGATGAGACATGTTGCATGATTGTGGTTACATATCGTTTACAGTTGGCCCCGCTCTGCCTCGCAATATGTCTTTGTTATTGATGGGATATGGAAAGGGTTTGCGGGAGGAGTACGGGTCTCACCGTTGCTGTAGAGAAGCTGTAACCTGTAGTGGATGCCATTGTTGGTCTTCTCGCCATTGTATTCCTAAAAAAAATACAAACAAGTAGGACAATGAATGAGAACGAAAAAATTATTAAAACACTGACCTTCAAGACAAGTAATCTCATCATGTTAACCTTCAAATGAAACTCTAATTAGGGCCCTACGATTTACACAAAGCGGAAAACGCAGACTGAAACGCGGGGTCCAGACTTGGAAATGGAATTCACTGCATAACGCGGAATGTCAGCGGAATTTGCCAAATTTTGGATGAATCAATCAAAAATAAGTCAGTACACTTAAACCAAAACGCGATATGAACTACTGTCTTTGAATATTAAGTTGCAAAAAGATTTTAAATATGAATATTGTTACAATTTAAAGTCGCTTAAAATAATTAAACATTAGTGCTGTCAAGTGATTAATCGTGATTAATCACATCCAAAATAGAAGATTTTGTTTACATAACAAACGTATGTGTGCGGTATATATTTATTATGTGTATAAAAATATACACACATAAAGTATATATTTGGTAAATATTTACATGTGTATATTTTTATTCATATAATTAATATTATATATAAATATATTTAATATATAAACATAACATTTTTTTAAAATATATTCATGCATGTGTGTATTTTTATATATACATAATAAATACACACAGTATACACGCATATATTATTTAAAAAAAAAAACATTTATTTTGCAATTAATCATAAGAGCGATTAATCGTTTGACAGCACTATTAAAAATGTAATTAATTCCTGTGACGTAAAGCTAATTTTTTGCATATAACGTGGAATGTCAGCAAAATTTGCCAAATTTTGGATGAATAAATTAAAAGTAAGTCAAGTACACTTAAACCAAAACGTGATATGGACTAGTGTCTTTGAATATTAAGTCACAAAAAGATTTTAAATATGAATGTTATTACAATTTAAAGTAGCTTAAAATAATTAAACATTAGTGCTGTCAAGTGATTAATCGTGATTAATCACATCCAAAGTAAAAGATTTTGTTTACATAATAAACGTATGTGTGCTGTGTATATTTATTATGTGTATATAAATACACACACATACAGTATATATTTGTTAAATATTTACATGTATATATTTTTATTCATATAATTAATATTATATATAAATATATTTAATATATTAACATAATTTTTTTAATATATCCATGCATGTGTATTTTTATATACATAATAAATACACACAGTATACACACATATATTATTTTAAAAAAAACATTTATTTTGCAATTAATCATGATTAAGTGCAATTAATCGTTTGACAGCACTATTAAAAATGTCATTAATTCCTGTGATGTAAAGCTAATTTTTAGCACATAACGTGGATTGTCAGCGAAATTTGCCAAATTTTGGATGAATAAATCAAAAGTAAGTCAGTACACTTAATCCAAAATGCGATATTGGACTAATGTCTTTGAATATTAAGTCACAAAAAGCTTTTAAATATGAATCCTGCATGTTCTGTCTCTGTGTGAATGAATGGTGCAAACGTGCTGTTTCGTTTACTACACACATACTGAAGCGCGCATGGCACTTTCTGTGTTTTCAGCCTTTGCCGCCTCAATATATGAGTACTGAAGTAGATATGAGTACTGTGAGTACTAGATCTCTAGAGCTGCTCTGCAAATCACTTCAAGAGCATTTTACCATTTCGTTTAAGAAAAACTATCGCCATATCATATACAAACAGAAACTTAAACTAATTCACAGCAACCCGTCAAAATAAAAGTTCGGTTTAACTTGAAGAAACTATTATTATTAAAACAATGTTGTACAATCATGTTTACACAAAACATTAAACTGCTGTTAAATTGAATAAGTTTCATGATTTCAATTCATTAGACATGCTTTTTAATTAATAAAGTGTAATTTAATTATTAAAACAGAGTGTAGTGAAATTAAAAATCCAAAAATGGAATTTGGAAAAAAAAAAACAAAATGGAATTTGGGGAAAAAAATAAAACGGATTTCATAAAGCCTTAAGTAATATTGTGAAATATTATTAAAATTTAAAGTAGCTTCAAATATTTCAAAATTAGTGCTGTCAAATGATTAATCGTGACTAATTGTGATTAATCACATCCAAAAATAAAAGTTTTTGTTTACATAATATATATGTATGTGTGCTGTGTATATTTATTATGTATATATAAATACAAACACATACAGTATATATTTTGAAAATATTTACATGTATATATTTTATTCATAGAACTAATATACATAAATATATTTAATATTTAGACATAAAATTTTTCTTAAATATATCCATGCATGTGTCTATTTCTATATACATAATATATGAACAGTATACACACATATATTATGTAAAATGTTTTATTTTGGATGCAATTAATCACGATTAATCGCTTGACAGCACTATTAAAAATGTAATTTATTTCTGTGATGTAAAGCTACGTTTTCAGCATCATTACTCCAGTCTTCAGAGTCACATGATCCTTCAGAAATCATTATAATACACTGAATTTGTGCTCACGAAACTTCTTTTTTATGTTGAAAAAAAGTACAGCTTAATACTTTTGTGAAAACCATGCAATATTTTTTTTACGAATTTTTCAAAAGAGCAGCATTTATTTGAAATGGTTATTTATTTGAAACAGCATTTAGTTGAAATTCCTTCAACTGACATTGAAAATGTCTTTACTGTCACTTTTGATTAATTTAATATTAATTTAATTTAAAAAAATCTTACTACAAACTTTTGAACAGCAATGTAAATGTCTATATAGCTACCAAAGAAGTGTTTTTATGAAACCAGTTAAAAATTCAAAATCATCCACTATCTAATAATTGTAGCAAAAGAACTGCAGTGCATCCAAATGTAAGCCCAGTTTGTTTTCACTCTTTGCTAAGTGTGAGGTTTACATTTAAGCATCACATCCAGGCTTCAGGTGAGTTATTTTACCCTGATGTGACATCAATCTAATGAGACGCAGGAACACGACACACCCACACATGTCGTCAGTCTTTCTCTATCTCCTCACTGCCAAGTTTAGTGGTAGCGTCTTGGCAGCGACCCAGGGTGGAGTGGAGGAGTGTGTGTGTGTGGGGGGGTGCTGGGCGGGGGTTATGGCGGAGGTGAGCGGACAGCGAGGACAGAGCGCTGACCGTGCCAGCTGGACCCCGTCCCGTATGACCGTGGGCGGAGCTGTTCTCTGTAACCTTTTACTGAGAACAACCCCCTGACACACACACCGCGGGGTGAGCAGGACTACCCTCCGACATACACCGCGGGGCTAGCAGGTACAAACACACGACTACACTACAGACCGGAGCTTGCGGGACCGTGAAAAGCGATTTTTAGAGTAATGCTTTGGGAAAGAGCGAGATTTATTCCCTTGATGCTGATCCTGAGAATCACACTCAAAGGATAAGCTAAGAGTAAAATTAAGTGGGGCACAAATGAGCCAAACAACCACGCTTTATTAGAAAAGCTTGATATTTTATAATAAATTTAATTAAAAAAAAAAAGAAAAAAAAAAAAGAATAAAATATTGTTAATGCAATTCTTATGACAAAAAAGTGGTCTCATCGTTGCCCCCTAGATGTATTATTTGGTACCACCACTACTGAGAATCACAATAATATGTAACAATGTGAGTTGGAAGCCCTGAATTTAGAGCTCACATATACACAATGCAACTGCATAAAGAAAATAAAGGATCTAATTTAATACAGAATAGATTAAAAATACAGAATATCTACCAAGATTTTTATTTACCAATTATTTTTTATATTAATGAAATTCCAAAATAAATAAATAAATAATAACTTATATATATATATATATATATATATATAGCTGTGTAAACATCAAAAACTGAGGGTTTGGGGTTTTTTTTTATTACTATGAAAAACTAAACTATTACTTTTTTTTATTATTAAGAATTATTAACTTTTTTTAACTTAACTTTTTTTGCTTACAAAAAAGTACAAATAGGAACACTGCTGACATAAATAAATAAATAAAATAGAAACACCGTGTAAACATTAAAAACTGTTGCAGAGTTTTTTTATTATTATTATTAAATATTATTAATTTTTTTTTAACAACTTTTTGAAACTACAAAAAACTACAATCCGGTACACTGCTGAAATTAAATAATTAAACAAATAACACACTAAACATTAGTAAACATTAAAAACTGTTGCAGCGGGTTTAGGAATTTTTTTTTTCATTAAGAAATATTTTGTGCAGTTTTTCAAATAATGAATGTGTGTATGATTAATAAGTATTATTAATCTTTTTTATTTAACTTTTTTAACCTACAAAAAAAAAAAAACTACAATTGCTGAAATAAAAAAAAAAAATAAAATAAATAAATAAAAACACTGTAAATCTTAAAAACTGTTGCAGAGGGTTTAGAATTTTATTTTATTTTTTTAGGAAATATTTAGTGTAGTTTTTCAAATAATGAGTATGTGTACGATCAGTAAGTATTATAGTTTTTTTTTTTCTTACTGAACTTTTTTAAGCTACAAAAAAACTACAATCAGGTACATTGCTGAAAAATAAAATAAATAAATAAATAAATAAATAAAACACTACTATGTGAACATTAAAAACTGTTGCAGAGGGTTTAGGATGTAATATTTTTAGGACATATTTAGTGTAGTTTTTCAAATAATGAATGTGTGTATGTTTAGTATTATGAAATGTATTATTTCTTTACTTAACTTTTTTAATTTACAAAAAAAATACAATCAGGTACATTGCTGAAAAATAAAATAAATTAATTAATTAATTAAAAAACACTGTAAACATTAAAAACTAGGAATTTTTTTTAGGAAAAATGTAGTGTTGTTTTTCAAATAATGAACATGTGTACAATAAATATTATAAATAAATAACAATAAATAAGTGTGTGAGATTTTGTGTGAGATTTATGTCTAGGCTTTATTCTAACAGCCTTTTTTTTATATACTAAAAATGCATCCAAAAACAATTATACAGTAAATTCTTAGCATGTTCCCCAAGTTCAATATGCAACACCCCAGCATATCACAAATCCTGTTGCGTTGTGTGGCGGCATCTATTAGTGACAGAGTGCTTACTTTGTCTTTTTCCACAAAGTCCACGTAGGAGGTTCTCTCGATCTCGACGGGCTGTCCCTGCCGGTCATACAGGGCCAGCACAAAGTGGAAGAAGTTTGACTTGCGCAGGTTCGAGGGAGGCTGTTTCTCATAATGGGCTCTTGCCAAACCCACACCACTACAAGAGAGAGAGAGAGAGAGAGATGGAGAGAAAGATTAATGTACTGTAACCCAAAAAATCACTCAAAATATGAGCTTGCAGAAAGATGAAATGTCAGTTTCACATGAACTTTCACAAATAACATCACATTGCGTATAAATACATAACACTGAAAAGTCACCGCAGTGTCTAACTTTATATACCCCTGCATGTGAATCACAACAATAATTCCAATATTCCACATAAAACATGAAAAATAAGGAAACACAAACAGGAAATTACCGCTGTTACAAAGAGAGATAACAGGAAATAGCTGAGAGGTGTTAGAAGAGAGATATTTGGCTTGTTTTCTCATGCCCTGTGTGCGCCATGAACTCTATTGTCTGCCCCTCTCTGCTCTGCCACCTCAACAATTGGAATCTGGCGCAGAGCGGGGGACCCCAGAAGGCACCGTCTGCCTTTGCGGCTGCCAATCGCTACTGGGTACGGCTCGCCTTGGCAACTGCTGCGTTCCTCTTTCCCTGACCTGTCAGTCAAACCAGCTCGGGCCTCCCCAGGGTTCAGCCGATAGAAGCCTCCGTCCTGACTCTCGCACTTGAGCATCGATTAGAACGCGTGGCGAACGACGGACTGACAGAGACCGAGGAGCTTCGCGCAGCTCGAGAGGAGGAGGCCCGCACCTCCACGCCAGCCCTACACGTCCAGCTATCAATCAAACCGTCGGCCCCGGTCCACTGACGCAAACGCTGATCATCTTTCCATACCTGGATGAGTGGACGCAGGGGCCTCAGAGAGAGATGAAGGCCTGAAGTAAAGGAAGGAAGATTAAAATGCAGGAGGTCTATTTTTAATAGGGTGGTAATTCATGCTAATGTTTAGACTCTTCTGCTCACCAAGACTGCATTTATTTGATCCAAAGTACAGTAAAATTCTGAAATATATTTAATAATTAAAATAACTGTTTTCTATTTGAATATATTTTAAAATGCAATTTATTCCTGTGATTTCAAAGCTGAATTTTTAGCATTATCACTCCAGTCACATGATCCTTCAGAAATCATTCTAATATTCTGATTCGCTGCTCAAAAAACATTTATTATTATTATTATTATGTTGAAAACAGCTGAGTAGAATTTTTTCAGCTTTCTTTGATGAATAGAATGTTCAGAAATACAGCATTTATTTGAAATAGAAATCTTCTGTAACATTATAAATGTGTTTATCATCACTTTTTTCAATTTATAGCATCCTTGCTAAATAAAAGTATTAATTTCTATCATTTATTTCCCAAAATAAATTATAAGAAGAAGAAGAAGTAGAAGAAAAGAATCTCGAAAAGCAAATATTCTAGCATATTAGAAGGATCATGTGACTGGAGTAATCATACTGAAAAATTATTTTTGAAATCACAGGAATTAATTACATTTTAAAATATATTCCATTGGAAAACAGTTATTTTATATAGTAAAAATATTTCAAAATTGTACCGTCTTTGCTGTACTTTGAATCAAATAAATGCAGGCTTGGTGAGCAGAAGAGACTACTTTAAAAAACATTAAAATGTTACTGTTCAAAAACTTTTGACTGGTAGTGTATATATAATTCTAAATAAATATTTATGTATATAATTGTGATGTTGTGCAAGAATCACCGAAATTGACTCTTTCAAATAGGTTTCTTGAACACATCCGCCATTGGTTGCCAAACAGATAGTCCCGCCCCAAACGAATCCTATTGGTTAAGTCAATGTTGCTATATCTTGTTGTTGTTGTTGTTGAAATAAAATCAACCTACAAACGGGTGTTCAAAAGTCTGAGGTCAGTAATATTTTTATTTTATTTTATTTTATTTATTTATTTTTTGTTTTTATTATTTAATTTAATTTTATTTTATTTTATTTTATTTTATTTTATTTTATTTTATTTTATTTTATTTTATTTTATTTTATTTTATTATTTAAGTTACAAAAGATTTATATTTCAAATAAATGCTGTTCTTTTGAACTTCACTTCAATACGGCAAAAACAGTATCATGTTTTCCACAAAAATATTCAGTGGCACAACTGTATTCAACACTGAAAATAATCAGAAATGTTTCTTGATCACTGAAGACTGGAGTAACAGCTGCTGAAAATTCAGCTTTGCATCAATGGAATGAATTACACTTTAAAATATGTTAACATAGAAACAGTTTTTTAATTGTAATAATATTTCACATTTTTTACTGTATTTTTTAATCAAATAAACGCAGCCTTATTAAGAATAACAGACTTCTTTCAAAGTCACATCAAAAAACATCTTATCGACCCCAAACTTACACAAACCAGTGCACTGTATGTATGTTTCTGCATATTAAGCCGGGACAGGAGAACATTTTTTCACATAATTAATAAAACTATGACATCACCTTCAAGTCAAAACAAGAGGCCTGTAATATTTATAATTCCCTAAATCATTAAATGAAAAAGTGTGTAGCGTTAACATACATAATTTGCAGCTGTCATTGTTAAGTCTGTTCATTATTTACTCGTTACCCTGATGAGGTGGGCCGCATTGCATTTGAATCTCCAAAATATGCTCATACATAAATATTTGTTCATCTGCTGAGCTCGGGGTGGGGAGCCAGTGTTTTGGAAAGCGGCCTGCTCCCTGTCTCCGCTCGTTGAGATATTCCCCTGATAGGACATTAATAAAGCCTGACCCCTCCCCAGTACTATTACCAGGCCTTAATGCTTCATTTGTATCCGAGCCTGGTGAAATCTCATTCGTGCAGTCGAGCTTTACTACACTGAAGGCAAAAACAGCTTTCACAGAAGAGGCTGTGGGAGGGGGCTCAGGGAGGAGCACTTTTAAAGCGGATGACTTCAACGTAAATGGGAAATATGATCTTCTTCATCTGTAGTAATTGATTCGCACTGAAGATCTTTAGCAGTCTGACTGGTCAGGGCGGTGCTAAGTCTGACAGATGCCCTCTAAATGCAATACGAATAAAATAAGACAGTAAAAACGGCGCTTTAAAGATTAGAATTATACTATATATTATAGAATTATAGTATATTACGTCAAAATCATTTTAAATAATTATTTGTGACCCTGGACCACAAAACCAGTCCTAAGTAGCAAGGGTATATTTGTAGCAAAAGCCAAAAATACATTGGGTCAAAATGATTTTTTTTAGGATATTAAATAAAGATCATGTTTCATGAATATATTTTGTACATTTCCTACTGTAAATATATCAAAGCTTCATTTTTTATTAGTAATTCGCATTGCTAACAACTTCATTTGGACAACTTTAAAGGTTTTTTTCTCAATATTTTTTCTCAATATTATATCATGGCCAAATATTGTCCTATCCTAACAAATCATACATCAATGGATGATGTATCAGATGATGTGTAAATCTCAATTTTAAAATAAAATTAACCTTATGACTGGTTTTGTGTATGTAATATATATATACATTACATGTATATATATATATATATATATATATACACAATAATAGTAATAATTTAAAAAAATTAATTAAAAAAAAAAAATAAATAAATAAATAAATAAATATATATATATATATATATATATATATATATATATATATATATATTTTTTTTTTTTTTTTTTTTTTTTTTTAATTTATAAAAGAATACAATAATTAAAAAAGCTAGTTTTAGCACATTTTAAATATATAATAATTTCAGATTAAATATAGCATGTCACACAGTAGGATACATCAACAGTCTGGGCCCAAATTCTGTGTCTGCACTGCATGAAATGCACAAGCACATGTAAACACAAATTATCACCTTCACATAGGAAGACAAAATTACAAAATGACACATTTGTGGGGGAGCAAGAGAAAAAAAAGAACAGTATCACACTTAAACACACACGTATTGCATCATGAGCTCCTCTCCATTACCCCATCAGCTCGGTTACAAAGCCAGGCGTCATGTTTCTGATGGGGTGAGGGAGAGAGACGGCGTTCCCGCACGCTCTCGCAAAGGCACGGATCTTTACGCGCAGGAAACGATCGACTCGGAAAGCTTGTTAGTGTTATTATTTTAATTATGTTGATTGCTGCCATATCCACTCCAGCAGTTATGAGTCAGAGGCAGCGGCACGATTGGACGGCTCTCACTCGCTCTGTATTGAAAAAACTGCTATCGAGGTGACAAACACACACACATAGACAGCGGAGCTGTGTAAATCAGTCGCTAACGGACGGCTACAGCACAGTCTCCGTTAAACACACTGTTTGACATGTTCTCGTCACAGAGCGGAGAGAAATAAAAGAGGGGAAAAAAGCATGCAAGCCAGGAACAACCCTGGTTCTGACACAATTCTGGACGTAAAAACACCCTCTACTTTTATTTGAATCAATAAATACAGTCTCACAGAACTGCTTTAACAATAAACCACTCATAGCGGGGGCTGAAGGGTTTGTAATGATGACATTTCCGAACACAAGAGCCTTCTTTCTACGCAGCGGCAGTCGGTGGCTCGGTCTGCGGCCCTTTGCACACTGCAGGCTTAATGCGATACAGCAAAGTCTAATTATGTTAAATGAAAAAAGTAACCCCAGGCTAAAATCCTCACAGCTCAAGGGCCTGAACACTTGAGGGAAATAGATACTAAGCACAGAGGCTCAAACTCTGAAATCATCTGCTAATGAACATGCAGAGGAGAAGAACTGCCAATACATAGGAAACAGCAGGATCCGCTGAGATAGTGAGTAGTTAGTGTGTGAGTTAAAAAAAGAGGTGAGTGATGCCTTCACATGTACATCTCAATAAAACAACCATCATGCAGTGAAACGTAGTGATCGATCAAAAAAGTTTCTGTAAATTTCACCGGAAACATTGCAAATATGTTATTTACAATGCATTTATCAGCCATAACAATATACAGTCTTCAAAGAAGACTATAAAAAAAAGAAAATCTTTTAGAGAGGCTGATACAGTAGGTAAAAGATGCATACTTAACATTGAAGTATCAGGTTTATATTGCATGACTTTTTAGCTGATGCTAAATAAAATTTGATGACATGCAAGACCTGCATGAAAAATGTCATATTACTTTGAGCTCTGACAAATCCTAGCTATAAAATATAATTAATTTTCACATACACTACTAGGATTTTCTAAGAGGTATCCACACTGTAGTGATTCACTCCTGCCAAATGTTTATTTAAATGTGTTTTATTATAATTTTCTGCAATGTACTGAACAAGAAACTTTATTTAATGCATTGTTGAAAAATATAATAAAACAATTTTATTATTTTATCTAATTTTATTTAATTTTACTTTTTTTTTTTTTTTTTTGATTAGGTCAGGAGACCATATTAAATAAATAGAAAGGATAAGATTTAGATCAATTAAACACAAAATTACTATTATTAATACAATTCAATCATGAGAGTCTCGGCAGCCTCCAAAATTAATTCAATGAGAATAAAGAAAATGAACAGGGTCTGATTTTTAATAATATCTTTGATATACAGTAGCGTACAAAAGTTTGGAGTCGGTAGGTAAGATTTTTTTTTTTTCTCAAAAGTATTCTCTAATGCCTAGGCTTTATTTATTTTATATAAAATACAGCAAAAACTGAGAATTATTATAATTAAAATTTTAAAATCAAATTTATTCCTGTTTTTCAGCATCATCACTCCAGGCTTTAGTTACATGATCCTTCGAAAATCATTTTAAAATGCTTTTAAAAACATTTCCCATTATTATCAGTGTTGAAAACAGTTGTGCTGCTTAATATATTTGTGGAAACTATGATAGATATATTTATTTCAGTATTCCCTAATGAACAGAAAGTTCGAAATAACAACATTTATTTGAAATAGAAACCTTTTCTAACACTATATGTGACCCTGGACCACAAAACCAGTCATAAGGGTCAATTTTTAGTAAATTGAGAATAAATAAGCTTTCCATTGATGTATGATTTGTTAGTATAGGACAATATTTGGCTGAGATACAACTATTAAAATCTGCAATCTGAGGGTGCAAAAAAGATCAAAATATTGAGAAAAAAACCTTTAAAGTTGTCCAAATGAGGTTCTTAGCAATGCATATTACTAATCACAAATTAAGCTTTGAAATATTTACAGTAGGAAATGCACAAAATATCATCATGGAACATGACCTTTACCTAATATCCTAATGATTTTTGGCATAACAGAAAAATTTTGACCCATACAATGCATTTTTGGCTAAACATACTCGTGCTACTTATGACCGGTTTTGTGATCCAGGGTCACACACACACACACACACATATATATATATATATATATATATACACATTTCTTCAGTATTCTCTGATGAACAGAAAGTTGTCACTTGTTATCACTTGAATGCATCCTTGCTGAATAAACGCATTGATTTCCTTCAAAAACATTAGTGTATAAATTTTGTATTAACTGTATTAACCCGTATCCTAAGCACTTTTCCATGAGCTGTCTGTTAAAATGCCTGCGGAACAAAGATATATGACACAGGTAGCACGTGTGTGTGGCATATGTGTGGCATCACGGACCGAGCCCTACATCTCGGTGACATTAATCATGCCTGTGATGGACTGTGACAGAGGGAAGTCTTTAACTACAGCTCGTCTCTCTCTCTCACTATCGAACTAATGAGCCATACAGCAGCGCTCTGTTTATACAAATGTGACGCGGAAAAATCATCTCTGCCCTGGCTGGGAGCCAACGTGCTGATCCAACAAGTAAATGTAAATCTCGTTCTCGCTCCCTTACGCTCGTCCTTCCTCATTTCCACTTTTTGGAGAATTTCTTGTTTTCGTTTGTCGCATCCGCGCCGACAGTTTGCCTCAGAAAGGTCTCGTCGAAAAAAAAAAAAAAAAGAAAGGTTACAGGCTGGATGGTATGAGGCTGAGATTTGGTCGATAAAGCAAGAGGCCTTCATCAGAGATCATTGGCGAAATTAACCAACATAAGGGAATCATATTTAATTTGACCTTTACTCTAATAAATGACCAAATGAGAGAAGAGGAGGGGAGAGCTTAGCCTTAGTGTGCTCATCAGGGGTCGGAGTATTTCGAAGACGGTGGATACTAAGATATGCACATACTCTATGTTTACGTGGGGAGTAATTTATGCAGAAAGATACAATTACTGTGGCATACATTTGCTCTCGCTCACGAGTGTGTGTGTGTGTGTGTGTGCCGTGCGGTGTTGGGGGCGGCGGCGGGCAGTCAGCATGGCAGCGGTATGTTTGGTTAGCGCTTATTAGCTGTGTAATAAGATTTAATGAGTTGAGGACTAAAGCGCTGTAGGAGCACGGGCAGCATATTGGGATTAGTGGAGAGCAGAAACACAACGAGAAGAGGAAGAGAGAGAGAAGAGGAGGTTGTTTTGAAACCCAAATCCCACTTGTGGTCAAACCGGGTCTGTTTTTTGGCCTGTCATCTCTGTAGCTCTCGTTCTCTCTCGACTCAAGTGTGCGGTGATTTAATTGTTCGACACAAGCCTCGTGCGTTGTAAATTGTCAAAACGAGCAGTTAGATCCCCCTAAAGTATAAAAATGTGTATTTTACATGGTTGTTATCTGAGGTAAAAGCGCTGCGCCAGATGTGCTGATTGCGTTTATGGATAGCAGGCATCTTTGTTTCTTTATCGCTAATTGGACGTTACGATGTGGAATCATAGGAAAACCTTCCCGGAATGACGGAGCGCAGAGAGTAATAGAGGCATTTGTCACCGCTGCACAGTAACGGGTGGCCGTAAGTCAAAGCGAACGTGTCGGAGAGGATCTTTGCATAAAGAAAGGCCTGTCATTTCTCCATGATTTCTATTGCCACACAAACACAAACGGCCTGTCTGTCACGTCTCCCAGCGATAAGCTGGCACATACATCACCAGCTGCCTGCATCACTGCCACCGCCTGCTCGCCGCTTCATTCACACACACACACACACACACACACACACACATACACACATACTAAGACTTTTACAGATATCTGAAAGTAGACAGTGTCTTTACATGCCTCTCTGATCCTGACTGTGCTCCCTTAACCTTTGCTGCATGAATTATTAAAGAAAAAAATAAATCAATGTTTCGTTTTACTTAAAAAAAAAAACTATATATATATATATGTGTGTGTGTGTGTGTGTTACTTTGTTTTTAAATGTATATAAATTCCCAAAAATATATATAAAATCTCAAAATTATTTATTTTTCGCTTGACCTCTGATTTATTAAAGAAAAAAAAATTAAAACAACCAATGTTTCTTTTTACTTAAAAAAATTATATACGTATATGTGACCCTGGACCAAATGTATACATGATGTATACATAATCTAAAAGCTGAATAATCTTTCCACTGAAATTGGAATCTGAGGGTGCAAAAAAATCAAAATATTGAGAAAATCACCTTTAAAGTTGTCCAAATGAAGTTCTTACTAATGCATATTACTAATCAAAAATTAGTAAATTTACAGAATATCTTTACTTAATGTAATGATTTTTGACATACAGGAAAAATCGATCATTTTGACCTATACAATGTATTGTTGGCTACTGCTACAAATATACCCGAGCTATTTTTTCCCCTATGTATTAATATGTATAAACTTCAAATTATGTATTTTCATAGAAATTTGCATATGTAATGCTATTGAAGTAAAACAAACACAATGAAATACAAAAAAGAAAAAATATAACCTAAGGTGGTCTGTACATAACTTTCCACTCTGTAAAAATGGCTTATTTTTCTGTAAAAAATAATGCATTAAAAATTCAAAAATGTTAAGTGTTGCAAATTTAAAAAATTTATTTTAGCGATTATTATATTTGTTTGTTATTATATTGATATTTGACTTTAAAAAAAACAATAAAATTTATTTTAAAAAATCAACTTTGTTTAAAAATAACATTAAAATGTATCTAAACGTAGAGTATATAAAAGTAAAATCTTAAAAGCAATAAAAAACTATGCAGTTGTTTAAGATGTATAATGTTTTCCTGTACTTTTCCCCCTTTTTTTTTCCTACATACCCATCACATGCTTGGTTTTGTAAAATATATTAAAAAAAAAAACTAAACTTACAAAAAGCCCAGATATTTGCTTTTAAATGACATTAATCACACATTTAATCATTTGTGACCCTGGTCCACAAAACCAGTCACATGGGTCAATTTTTTTGAAATTCTGAATCATCTGAAAGCTGTATAAATAAGAAACTTAAAAATAAATGAATAAATAATTAAAAATCTGGAATAAGAGGGTGCAAAATAAAAAAAAAGAACAAACAAAACAAAATATTGAGAAAATCGCCTTTAAAGTTGTCCAAATGAAGTTCTTAGTAATGCAACTTACTAATCAAAAATTAAATTAATTAAAAAATGATTCAAAAATTAAACGGTAGGAAATATATCTTCAAGGAACATTAACATTACTTAATAATGATTTTTGGCATAAAAAAGCAATAATTTTGACCCATACAATGTATTGTTGGCTATTGCCACAAATACATTCGTGCTATTTACGACTTATGGTTTTGTGGTCCAGGGTCACATTTGGATATTTTATCATTCATTTGGGATAATCTCAATCTAAACTGAAATACGCGGTTTAAATAATGCCAATTAAACATGTTTCAAACAATCACACTGAACAAAACACAATGAGCCACAATAAAGACACTCTTTTCCACACACAAAACATCACTTTTGTCTTCAAAATTTAGTTGAACATCTCTTTGACGTATCACATTTCCAAAAGTAGGTGCTCTGCCGAATGGCCCGTGTAGTCAGAGGAGGTTGATGTGCCATCATTGCTCACTGATTTAGACTCTCAGCGCGAGAGGATCTGAGTCAATAGACTCACGGCTCACTCACAGATTAGACATCTAATCAAATTCAGTCCCGTTTGTTTATCGCTCGCTGTCGTTGGCTATGTGGATGTCAGTGTGGAACGCTCCACGGCTGTGACAAAACGAGGACACTTTTTTAATGCAAAGTAATGTTCTACAAGTGTATCATGTGATATAGGTTTTCTCAGGCTGCTGATAAGATTTAGTTTTAACAAGCAACTGATATAGCAAGCAAATTTCATATAGTTTCATTAAAACAGTTGGACGCAGAGAGTAACACAATGTTCACATTGATTGCTAACTGTAATATAAACGCACTAACAATAAAGATTAATACACACACACACATACACACAAAACAAATTTAAACAGCTGACGGCATTGTCAGACTGCAACACGTCGGAAACATAACACACTTCTTCTTTAATCGTAACAGCATATAACCAGCCAGTGCTAAACGCTTCCAGCTAATTTCTAATTTGTTAGTAATTGCACCGAGACAAGTAAACCATTGCACAGTGAGAAGTTATTTCCTGGAGCTGGATGGCTAAATTACAGGCAAATGTTTCATGCGATTAGGACACTCTAATTGAACATGTGACACAGAATAGAGCTGCCCGTCTAAGTGCATCAAGTGGAGAAAACAGGTTTTTACGTTGCTCACGTCCTAATTATCGCATTCGTAAATGCAAAATGCAATATATGCGTTTGTCTTTCCATCACAAGAGAATGAAAATTAGTCATGGCCTCATTGTAACTGATCTCCTCTGGATGCCTGAATCAATGCACTGGTCACATGTCTCTCCTCAGCTGAGCTGTATGTGTGTAAAGTTCTGCCCCAGCACTGTGGCGTCTGTGTGTGTTTTATTAGTATTGCACTTGTGCATGTTTGCTGTAGGTTTAGCCCCGACTGCACCTGCCAGACCTGCACACACACACTACAAATTATAGCACTCGTTCCTTTCGCTCACGCTCTGTTCTAAAAAAAAAAAACTTACAGTCGTTTCTAAAATCGTTAGTGGCCTACAGCTGAAATCATTAGCTGGTCACCTGTATGTTTCTAATGGGGTCATTACCGAGGTGGCCCTGCAGCCGGCCGCTAATCGCTAGCATGTTATGAGGCAGCTGTTTCTAAAACACTTGTTTCTCTGTGTTACATTCCAGCATGCAGGCGTCAACTGAGACAGAACAGAGCGAGAACCTATAAATCTGGTGTGGTTTGTGATACGGTGAGTGTTTTAGTGTATTTACGAATGGGGGAATGTTTTAAACTTGCACTTTTGTGCATGTCAGCGTTGCATATTTGGTTGGATTTGCAACGTTTAAAAATAGAATGTGTCGCGCCATTGCACGCAAGGGATTTTGGGATGGTTTGGAGAGTTTTTTTGTTTTTTTTTTAACTAAAGCCTGGGGGTCTGGACTTCATTAGTCTGACCCCCCTTCTTCTCCACCCACCCCCCCAGTGGACAAAACAGAGGCGACATAATTCACTTTGCCAGGTTTTACAGTGTAGGGGTACGGAATCGGTGAAAGGGTCAATCGAAATCTGTTCCCCAGCTGTGCGGCCCTCTCACTCACCCCTAGGCCCGGAGAGAACGAAAGATAGAGAGAGAGAGAGAGAAATGCTCGGGGGGAGATGGACCCCACAAACGTACCCCCGAGCTGCCTGAGCATCACAAACCTGTTCAGCCAACTCGGTCAACATCAATCCAGTTTGTGTAGGAATGCAAACAAGTTTAAACTGAATAAAAACACACACTGTGATTAGATATATTAAGGTGATGTATGGGATCATGCACAAAACGGAATTTCTACAGCTAAAATTCCACGCATGTGTCCGAATAATGATTTTCCTGATGGAATAGTCTAGAAAAAGACACCTAGACACCTACCTATCACCACCACAGCCAACACATGGTATTATTTACAGGATCACAAAGTTTCAAATCAAATTAAGCTCTCACTTTTGCTTCTTTAGACCAGACTAACTCACACAACCTTTACTGCACCCCTACCCATAACACCCATTTCCTGCCATCAGTAAATATTTGAGATCAAAATTTGCTGAAAATGCACTATGAATTAAAACGAGTGTGAAAGAGAGAGCAAAAATCTGAGGAAGAGGCGATTCTTAAAGTAGCAGAAGATGTGCATGTGTTTTGCCTGACGGTTAACTAAATCATTCGTATGTAACATACAGAAATGTAAAATACTAACTTATGTTTTAATAACTATTTGTTAGGCATTAAATTAAATAAATAAAGTTTTTTAATCAAGTCGCCTTTTTAAATCTTTTAGTCTTAGTTTAAGATGGCATCGTGACACTCGCTTAGTTTGCGTTTGTGTGGAGCGCGGGAGAATTTTGTGTTGTGTATGAGGTTCATAATTGGCTAGAGCAAATTATTTATTATGAGGGAACCTGTTTTACAAATGACTTTTTCTGCAGCGCTGCTATATGATAAAAAAAATTGTGCTTTTTATTACACTCCATTTATAACTTGAGAAATGATTATGAAAAGCGCGATTTTTTTTTTTTAAATAATTAAATAAATACACGTTCGACTTGTCATATTGCTTACATGCTAGGGACTTTTTTTTGTATGCACTATGCAGTGCAACTTATATGCAACGCGACTTTTTTTCTCCACCAAATCAATAATGCAGGATGTGAGTTTTTATCTCATGTAGGGTAATTAGATGTCCAAAGACTTTGCATTTTTGCCTCATATTAATATCACAGTAAAACATCTGCAAATGCTGGTGCGACTTTCCCATGTTAGCGATATGAAAGGCTGCGGATGGGCAGGTGATTTCAGCTACTTGCACATGGCAGCTGACCTCCGCTGTAAGTTTGAAACATCTCTTTTATCCAGCCTACACAATATGCAATATTAATATACCGCGGGGATTATCTCTGAATGTATTTAAAGGAAATCACGAAAACATGTAAACGCAGCAGATCTCTCTCTGTGCATGTTTTAATGAAGTGTAAAATTATTTGTACATTAAAAAACGCCTCGCAAGCTTATGTCCTCAAGACGTTTTGATTTCAGCATGCATCCTTTCTCACACACTAGCAGAAAATAACCCGTCTCATTAAGTGCGTTTTGCTCACTTTAGTACAGGCTACAGATAAAAATAAAATCGCAATTATTTATTAATTTATTTTAGACCACACGTTTGGCTATGCTTGATGCAGTACATTAAATTTCTTTAATAAATAAATGCAAAGTTTTTAATTCAGCTCAAATATCCCCCAAAAATAATCAAATACTGTAATTAGCAAATCCAATATTCCTTACGTTCTCGTCCGCTTTTTCTGTGCGTTTCTAAAATATTGGCAATTTTAGCCCTAAAACACACACGTGTATTTTCTTTAAAAAAGAAAAAAAGTCCCTTACTTATTATTCCACTAACATGCAATTCAGTTTTAAAAAATTGTGTGATGCTCCCTGCTCTTCCCTCTCCGTTTTTCTCTGCTTCTATATTTTTTTTATAACAATTATAACATGACATCACGGCCTATATAATATTTTTGAGCTGTTTTAGGGGAATTAACTGCTCAGACTATTTTTTGTCTCCCTGTGTAAAACTTCTGCAAGTCAACTTGAGTGTAACCTACACGCATTTCTTAAAATCCCAGGTCTCTCTTTGAAGGGTGAGACAGAGCAGCATACATTTCCTCAGTGTTTCAACATCATTCTAGAAACCCAGGGGAGAGTAAATGCGGAGGAACTGCCTGTCCAAAAACTTAGTTTCAAGCGCAAATGGATTATTTTGTATGCATTACGCTAGTGGAATAGAAAGACATTGGTTTGACTTTTTCCTGTTTTTGAAAACAGGCCTAATAGTTTTGCCTGTGACAGCGCAATAATCTCACAAGCTCCACTTTTCGCAATTTTTTAACATTACTCAAATGAGATAAATCAGAATAAATGATTTACGATGATTTTGAATCACCTATAGGAAATTTCAAATGCGCTCAACGCATTGCATATTTTAGTTACAAACATAAAACTATAAACTCATGCTCGTCATTGATTCTTACTAGACCTCTCTGTCCCTGCGATGCACGTGAAAGATCGTTAGACGATGCGATTTTTAAATAGCACTATTATCAGGGTAAATAAAATGGCATGTGCGGGACATTCCTACACAAGACAATCTGAACGATCTCCAGCTCTTTTTCAACCACAGAGAAATCAGGTAGAACAGTGTTTTCTCATGTGTGACAGGCAGAGTAACCAGAGTACGCCTTTCTGGAGCGGCGCGATCAGCTTTTTCTACAGCGCGTAACGACGCGCCATCAGTTTCTACAACTAAACACCAGCTGACAAACTGACTTAGAACGAGCGTGTTATGTGCGACGTCCCTGCACGAGCGCTTCCTAGATTCAAAACAATTGATTTCGAAACACTTCTAACTGTGGCCAAGCGCTTCCTCTGTAACGCGCGTCGGACGCTCCGTTTCACGCACCCAACTACTTGGAATATGAACAACTTGGAGCTTGTTGGTGATGTTTACCTTTGCGCAGCTGTGTTGGCATCCAGTATCCCCGCGCTCTGCATCCAAGAGCGCACCGGCGTCATGCCACTCGTAAGGGGCTCTTCTTTCATGGTCAAGGCTCCCCGTGGGAGACCGTCCTGGATGGAGAACATGAAAATAGCCTTCTGGGGGATGTCTCTCTACACCAGCTCGAGTGGAATAATCCTCCTGCACCACCTGGATTAACAAAAACCAACTGAAAGGGAAAAAATCTTCCCCAAAGTGCAACAAGGGGAAAGAGGTCCTTATCCAAAGACGCGCTGCCGTATCCCTTTGGGTGTTCCTCTTTCTTTTAGATTCCAAACCCAAGTTCAGTTCACTCAAGATTAACCGGTCTCTAGTTAAAAGAGGGTGGAGAGAAGGCAAGAGCTGTGGAGCATCTCAAAGGAAACGATCAGCCGGGATCAAGCAGACCTTCTCGTCGCGGGGAGAAAGAGGGGAGAACGCGAACTTGCTCTGAAGAAGAAGGCGAACAGACGCGCACGGGATTGTGAAATGAAAAGTGGGATAAAACGGGCGACTGCTTCAAAAAGGAGTAAAATGAAATGATTACCAAACAAGAGGGAGGGATGGACCAGGGAAGGCTTGCTGTCCCTGGGGAAAAGAGGGATTGGGTAGCAAGAAATCTCATTCCCTCCCTCCCCGTCTCTTTATGCCTCCTCTGTCCCAGCGGAGCGCACCTTCTCTCGGGTTCCGCGGCTCCAGCGCTCTCGGGGGGGACAAGCGTGGACTTGACGAGGGCGGAGACTTGCCCTTAAAAGGCGAAGTCATTTATATGTCAATCTCCGTTCTGAGCTCTGATTGGTCGCGGTCATCCCTTGCGTCATTTTCAAAATTCGCCGCAAAAACTCAGCTGATGTTAGACGGACTAAGCGCTCTGGCAGTGGAAGTGCTCTCATGCTTTCCCTTTTTAACCTGAAACGTGCTCTTCATACCCAGCAACGTTCATGATACATTTCACAGCATACATCTAACATGATTCAAGTAAAATCGACTATAGCATATCGTTTTCCAAAAGCCAAATCTGTCTAAAAGTACGCCAGGTATGATTTCAGATTATAAACAGTGACTGAATGCGAAACCAAAGCAGTTACAGTAAGTATACTATACTATACGTTCCCTGGTACCCAATTATTATTAATGGCGCTTCCACAGATGACAAAGCGCAGTAATATTTCACAACACCGTTAAACGTGAGGAATAAAGTTGTCATTTTGACTAGGGAATATGTTGTTTGTTTAACATACTCAAAATATTCAAATGTGAGAAACCGCGGGGTTATTTGCAGCTGCATGAACTGATAGTAATAATATTATAATATTAATTCTTCTTCTTCTTATTATTATTATTAATTAATATTAATAGTCTGCGTGTAATACAAATATAGAATACATTAAGAACAATTATTACATAATTTAGGTAAAATTAATCCAGTAAATAGAGCTTTGCTCATACACAACACTAACCCCTCAAAGAAATTTGAATTGCGCAAATTTGCATTGTATTAAGGATTTCTAGCGTTCTTTGGCATTATTTTGAATTCCACCAAATAACGCCTGGTTAAATATTTATTACAGATAGCCCTCCAGAGCACACAGCCGGAAAACGACCCCATGAGATAAAAAAAACACTCAATTTTATCTAAAAGAAAAAAAAAAACAGTTGACTAAAGCAACCAGTCCACTTATCGCAACAACAATGCAGTCATCTGTGCTTTCTATCAGGAGGTTTTCCCTCAGATTTTTCACTTCACACATTATTATCATTATTATTAATATTATTAATTATGTGGGCCTATGTTTGTAATTATTTCCCTCAAGCATTCTCACAAATCATTCTCCTTGCTTAAACAGTCTGAAAACTCTTGATGACACGAAAATCTTGCGTATACACTTCACACTCAAAGACTAAATACTCGAAGCGGCACAAAAGCAGCCGGTGTTTATAAAAGACATGTCCGAAAACAACACAATCCCTGTCTGCCCTGAACTGGGACAGACGGATCATGACCCCAGTCCACTAATAAAATATTCTATTTCTATTCTGTATTTGAGATTAGGTTGACGGTCACAGTCAGAATCATCAGAAACTTGTTACGGTGTGAAACCAAAATACAATAGGTCAATGGCTGCAAAAATCTTTTCTATTCTATATTTAAGAGGAGGCTGAAAGGTCAACACCCAAAACACAGCATCAGCAACATCATGTTACTTCGAAACTAACGCAAAATGTTACACACAAGACAAGGACATCTATACAGATTTAACTCAATGCCTTATGATACTATGCGCTTTTCGCAACTCTAGAAGGCTATCACTGACCGTGATATAATATTTCTGCGACGTCTGATGTCTCGGAAGCCCTACATGTTTAAATCAGTAAATAAAGACCTAATGCCGCATTGGTTAGTTACTTTCGATTGTTGTCTCTATCAAATGTTCATGGCGACACAAGAAGATGCAAAATTTTGACTCTGTTAGCCATATAATATTTGGTATGGCACGGAAAGGAACGCTGTCAAATTGTAAAGCATCATGTAAGTTATTTTAACAGCACAGGCGGGTTTTAAGACTAAAAATAAAAGCCAAAAAAATTTTCATTGATCCAATATAACACTTCCGGTCGATTTTGCCACAGACACTTGCATATACTTGCACTGTAGTTTTAGAGCACGCAAATGATCAAATATTCCTGAATTTTTAAGGAAATACAAAAGACATAACTTCAGTGATATTTTTTATTTGTTCTAATGACGGAATAAGTTAGAACGGGAATTTATCTTAAAAACAAAAAACGAAAAATAAAACACATTTAAGATATCTACTCTTTGCGCACAGTTTCCAGGTTAATTGAAGTTGTAAGTATTAGATAAATCCGTACATCATTCTGTCAGATTCAAGCGGTTGTTTCCACCTAGTGGCCATCAAAAAAAAAATAATAACAAAATTATAGCTATATATAAATTAATTAATTAAATAAACAAAAATCAAGCAATGTTTATTGCCAGGAAATTCATCATATCAGATGATCACGGAAATAGTTTGAGCATCTATAACTTGATTGAGAGTGCTCTGCAAAAGCTCAAGAGAAAGTCTTTTTTTCAGGATCCATTTCATTTTTTATCTCACTCCCTTTAAAAGATGGGCAATCTTTTGGATCACATATCCAATAAATGTGAAGTAATTGATTGATATTAAATTAGGACCTCAAGAGTTCAAACATAAATTACTGGTATTTTCTCAAATCACAGATTAGGTTGATAGCACTTCATATGTGTCATAAATTAAATAAATATGCCAGAATTAAAGCACAAAAGAAAATGTGTCTTAGATGATCGCAATACGAAATCAACTATGTGGTTATTCATAAAAGCACCAAGAGACCGTCTATTATCCTGGATGGAAAAAGTAGCATGCAATAAAATTGAGTGCTCATAGTAAACATCATTAGACATCTCTAATAGACATCAGAAATTAAAGTTTTAGTGATAATTTGAGCAAACAGAATCATTATGAGATTTAAATTATTAAGATTGTAAATTGTATCTCAGAAGTCATGACATCTGAACAGTAAAGAAAATTAAGTATAGAACAGCTGAACATTATCAGGATCATGCTATTGTTTGCAAGGTAAAGGGCTCCATCTAGTGTTTCAACAATAACCTGCAAGTCTGTCAATGACCTAACGAAGGGACACTAAAAGCAAAATAACTTCATTGTTAATATCTGAGGCACCATATAGGATTCCTGAGATAGTCACATTTGTAAGATTCACTTGAGAACCTTCGGATGTCCTTTGAAATAGGTCACATCCAACCATAATTTTTACTACAAAAAACTCATGAATTTACGCTACTTTGTATCGCATTTAAGTGATACGCAGACCTTTAAATACTCCTGAACATATTTACAGAAAAAGCTGTAGAAGCTCACTGTTCCAGGTTAAATGAAGTTATAAGTTAATTTATCAACCCATACATTATTCTGTCAGATTCAAACGGTCGTTTCCATCTAGTGGCCATCAAAATCACTGTACTGTAACGATAGCTTACCAATATCACACTATTTCATACGTCCTGCTGGAAAAAAAAAAAAAAAAAAAATCAACATGACCATTCCCTCTTAATGGCAGTACAATGTAAAATTATGAATTTTTTTAAATTTCAACAGTTAAGATCAATGAAACGAAAATAAACCATTGTTTGAATAAGAAATTAGAATGATCAAAATAATATTCCTGACTGTAAATAAAAGCAAGCTTTTACTGAACTCAAGACTAAAAGAAACAGATAAATATGCTAGTTTGTGTTAGTTAGTATAAGTGTTTTAAATTGCATGTATTAAATATCTGAACCTACTAGACATTCTATGCAATATTAAGCATTTCCCCTTTGTGCTTCAATATCCTGTTTAAAAAGAAATCTTAAAGTGTGCTCGAAATATATCTATATACCATCTTCTATATACCAATCTCACCAAATGATACAAATATAAAATGCACACATTCTATAGAAATTGTTCATTAAAAAATGAGTGCATTCAAACCTGGAACCAACAACGGTGAAACATCATTGGTTTTCCTGTGTCTCCTCACTGACTGAAGCCCTGTGATGGAGAAATTTGTCTGTAACCAGTAAAACATGTTGAAGCAGAGTCTGATACACAGTCTTCAGCTGCTATGAGTGGTGATAAATCTAACCTGAAATACATGAAAGAAAAACTTACAAATCTACAATACTATGTACAATGTAAATGTACAATATGTAAGTATCTTGCTAACATCCAATCTGCTTTATGCACCAGACATTATGTGTAATAAGACAGAATTTAATGTACTAAAATATACTAAAAAGTAAAGATTTTATATACAAAAAAAGTCAATGTATTGGTCTATGTCTGTGTGTATAGGCCATTAATCACATACTGTAATTTAGTCTTTCAACTGTTGATATTTTTGGCCGTGTATTTTGATATACAGATTATATAAATGTCTGATGTACATGGTTTGCACCCTGGGTGAACAAAGAGAAACATCAATCTACCTGAGCAACAGTAGAAAGTAAAAACACGTTTTTTACAGTCTGGGTCACACGGGAATCAAAACTGGTTTAGCTGGTAAAGCCTTTCAAAACATTCAAAGCATTATACTGTACATTCAAACCAGTTTAAATATGAGGACTGATTTACTGCTGTACATTCAGCTCTTTAAAATTTATTGCCATGAACTTCGATGTGATTTTAATAGAATCTTAGCGCCATCTAGTGTTAAAATCATGAATGTGTTGCAAGATGAAGGTGAAATCATGAATAGCAGTTACAAACCTCTGTCCTTCAGTGCATTCAAGAATGACTGGTTTCCACCTGCAGTTTCTAAAAACAGAAGGCATATATTTGAAGACATTTGTGCTACCTTGTAAACGTTTTCTTGATTATAAATACAGTTAATAAACTACCTGAATGTGTCAGGATAAATGTTTATACATTATGGAAATAAGAACAATATTTCAAACTGTTCCAAACTAACATTAAACAATAAAAATGTACTCCTGTAAACAGAAGTAATGCCTTTTATTTCCACCTTTAACAGTCACCTGCTGAGAAACACAGACATAAAAATGCACTGTACAGACTTATATTTTAATAATTCATGAATGAAAATATTTTGTAATGTGATTTTGATGTACATTTTCCATGGTAATGCAATGTCTGATTTTAAAATGCCTTTCAAAGGATGAATTTTAAGATTTTAAGTTGTGAACTGATATATAATTTCTTGTGATATCTAAAGCGTGAAAGGGAAAAAGGAAACGAAGAAAGTCCTCTGTGACAAAGGTTAGAACTCATGTTATGACGTAGATTTAAGTTGCACTCTTGACATATATTAATTTATTACTTTTCCTACATAATTTTTAACACAAAAATATGGTAAAATATCTATATAGGAGTCTTAGACCTTTCCAACGATGTATAGTTTGTCACGATTAGATTAGGATTTATTTGTAATATGGTGAAGTAAACTTAGGCGTCCCACAGAGTGGACGGTGACAGTTAAAGGGTTAAAGATTAAAACTTATAACAGAGAATCAATGTGATGTATAAAGTATACAGACACTGTAAATGACTGTCTGAGACCATTGAAAATGTCACTTGTTTCAGCAAAATCACTTCTTAATTGCTTTGAGCAAAGAAATGAATCTAACATACTTAAAAACTAAAAATAAAGCATTGCACAATTGGGTCATAACATGAGCAAATATGTAATTAAAAGACAATCACAATTTAATGCATATTCAGAGCAGTTTTGTGGAGTTTATGTATGATTACTTTGTTAAGCATGATCAGCTAACTGCAGCCTAAACATGATATATTCTTAATAATGACATCAAAAAATGAAAAATAATTCAAATAGGTTAAGAAAGGAGATCTGAGAGATACAGAACCATTAAAGTGATACTACAACAGTTTTTTGTCCTAAGCTGAGTTTTGCACTTTCTTCAATTTTCTATCAGTTTTAAAATGCATCTCTTCACATTTAAAAATACATGCAAGAATAATAAAAAAATAAAAAAATAAATAAAAATGTGCACTACAGTTAATGCCAAAATCCATTTTTTGCTGCAAATGTGTATTGACATTTTTGTTTGGCCTAAAAGAAAATTAATGTCTCTGGTTCTTTTTTTTTTTTAAGACTTGACACAATGCACAGCATAAATGAGTACATCCCCTCTGAATAACTACAGAAGATGTAGTTTCTTAACGATCACTAATGCAATTCATGAAAAGATGGTTAAATTGAAATGTATTAAACATATACTTTTGAAAAACAGAGAAATATAGAGTCATGGCCAAAAATATTGGCACCGTTGCAATTCTGTCAGAAAATGCAACCCTTCTCTTAGAAAATTGTTGCAATTGCAAATGTTTCGGTACTCACATGTTTATTTTTTTGTTTGCATTGGAATGACACAAAAAAACAGAGAAGAAAAGCCAAATCTGACACATTTCCACACAGAACCATCCCCCCCGCCCCCCCTGGGATTTGAAGGATGCCTTCTCCCAATGGCTGTTTTGAGACTTTTGAGACTCTCCAGCGCTTTGTTTGTAACCATTTCTGAGTGCTTTTTGAAGCGTGTTTCGGGTCATTGTCTCGCTGTAAGACCCATGACCTCTGATGGAGACGCAGCTTTCTGACACTGGCCCCTACATTCCCCCCAAAAATTCTTTGGTAATCATCAGATTTCATGATACCATTCACACAGTCAAAGCAGTGCCAGAAGCAGCAAAGCAACCCCAAAACATCTTTGAACCTCCACCATGTTTGACTGTAGGGACTGTGTTCTTTTCTTTGAAGGCCTCACTTCTTTTTTTGTAAACAGTGCCATGATGTCCTTTACCAAAAAACTCTTTTGTCTCATCTGTCCACAGTACGTTCTCCCAAAAGGATTGTGGTTTTGTCACATAAGTTTGGGCAAACACCAGTATTGCTTTTTTATGCCTTGGTGTCCTCCTGGGTCTCCTACCATCATTCACATGGCGACAGATACTGTTGTACCCTGTGTCTGCAGATCAGCTTGAATTTGTTTGGAAGTTAATCAGGGTTCTTAATCCACCATTCGAATAATCCTTTGTTGTAATTTTTCATTAATTTTGCTCTTCCTTCCACATCCAGGGAGGTTAGCTACAGTGCCATGGGCTTGCACAGTGGACACAGGAACATTAAGATCTCTGGAGATGGACTTGTAGCGTTGAGATTGTCCATGTTTTTCCACAATTTTTTCTCTCAAATCCACAGACAACTTTTTATACTTCCTTCTTTTCTCCATGCTCAGTGTGACACACAACATAAAGGTTGAGTCAATTTTTGTCCATTTTAACTGGCTGCAAGTGTGCTTACCATATTGCCCACACCTGTTTCTTGCCACAGGTGTGTCTAAATACAAATTACAGGAGCATCACATGCTTGAAAAGCAATTATTTCTTACAATTTTGACAAGGTGCCAATAATTTTGTCCAGTCCATTTTTGAGTTCTGTGTGAAATTTTATCAAATTTGACTTTTCTTCTCTGTTTTTTTTGTGTGTTTTTTTGCGGTACAAAGAAAAACAATAAGCATGTGAATACCAAAACATTCGCAGTTGGAACAATTTTCTGAGAGAAGTGTTGCATTTTCTGACAGAATTGCAAGGGTGTGGATATTTTGGCCATGACTGTATGTCACTAATATCTGTAAATTACCCTTTTTTTAATTGAAGAACTGCAAAAAGAGAACCCTAGATTTAATTCATTCTTGGCACTGAATGTACAAGTTCATGGCAAAATGTCACATCTATCCTCTTTAATGGGGACTGTTGCTCAACTCATCTCTACAGAATCCCCAAAAGGTGCTCAAGAGTGTTAAGACTGGGTGAAAAACATGTCTACTGAAGGATTTTTACCTTGCGAGAATGCATATCGTTGTCATTGTCATGTTAAAAAAATGCCCAACAAGGCAATGATTGTGGAGAGGGTTGCATCTTCTGTTTCAGGTTTTTGTATTACATCAGTGGTGTGTGAATTCAAGAAACCACCAATAAAGCACAACTCCCTCACAATTTCAACATTCACACATCCCTAGGAAGAGTTTTACTACCACTGAACTTCACTGTGGGAACCAGGCACTTCTCACTGCACTCCTCCTCTAGTAACACATTAACATTTTGGATGCGTTCAGATCCAAAATGATTGACTTGGTCTAATTAGACAAGAGTATGGTTTTCCAGAAGTCTATATTTCGTAAAAATGGGTTTTGGAAAAGGTTAGAGTAGGTAGTTCCAGTATGGATAACAACCATGCATCTCACTTCTGCAGGCTGCATCTTAATCTGTGAGATAAGCAATCACTCTTTTCATAGCTTTTGCTGGCTCTGAAGCACTTGCTTGGTGTTTCTCCTGCTCCTTTTCTAGCAAAAATCATTCATTACTAAATGAGAGCTTAAAGTGCAGAAATGATTATGTCCAGGGCCTTGTCACAAGTCTATTGATTTGGAATTTCTGTGTTACTTTTGCTATATTTGTAAACTTAAAACAAGGATTTGATATTCCTTTTGTACAAATGTCCACTTTTGTGCTAGGAAATGTGACCCTGGACCACAAAACCAGTCGTAAGTAGCACAGGTATATTTGTAGCAATAGCCAACGATACATTGTATGGGTCAAAATTAGCGATTTTTTTATGCCAAAAATCAGTAGGGTATTAAGTAATTACGATCATGTTCCATGAAGATATTTTGTACATTTTCTACCGTAAATATATCAAAACGTAATTTTTGATTAGTAATATGCACTGCTAAGAACTTCATTTGGATTTTAAAGTTCATTTTCTCAATATTTGGATTTTCTTTTGCACCCTCAGATTTAAGACTTATAAGACTTCTAATTGTCAAGATATTACTTCTCTTTAAAAGGTTTGGTTTAACATACCTGTTGATTCAATTTTTTGTTTTATTTAGTAACTTTCAAGAGGGCATAATCATTTTTGCAACACATTTTATCACTTTGATAAGAAAACTATTTTCTAAATAATCTGACATGTTCTTTGGTAATTGATCAAGATTCAAGCAGACCTGAGTGACTTACGTTCTGTCAGAAAAAGGGACAACATTGTAACTTCTTTACCCCAAAGGGGTTCATAATATATAATACTCTATAGTACCTATAGAGTTGTAACATGTGGACATGGGGGAAACCACAACAACAGCTGTAGGCTACGATGATATGATGCGCAAGTTACATATTTCTTCCCTCAGAGTCATTGTATAATTCACACGCTGTTGTCTACTTCACCTAAATTTCTATCATCATTTACCTGTGTGTCCGGCGTTCCTCTGTTCCTGTCCAACCACTTCCCCCGCTACATACCGACAATCAACTCCGAGGCGCACTTCACACTCGTGACGATAGGTGAACGGATCATGACCCGCCCTTCTTACACAATACCAGTGATGGGAATAACGGCATTAGAAATAAAGGCGTTACTAACGGAGTTATTTTTTCAGTAAGGAGTAATCAAACGAATTACTGTTTCCCCCGTTATAACGCCGTTACCGTTACTGACGATGAAATGCGGCGTTACTATTATTTATTATAACTTATTTATTTTTTAGTTCATATGAACGGATGCGTAGCGTACCTGTATTTGATGAGCCGTAGACTCTAATGTGAAGGTACACAACTAGCCGTCGCTTTCTCTTAGAATCAGAATCACGAGGATTTTGTTGTGGTTTGTTGTGAAAGAAAGATACAGAGCGAGAGAGTCTTTTATATCATGCAGAACTGACGCGCTATATGAAAACGATATTCTTTGTTGTATTTTCCAAAATAACGGAGGTCCTTCGGAATTCTTTTAAGAACTGCGGGTTTCTCCGGTAGTAGGCGGAACTAATGCGCAAACGGCAATCTCATTGGCTGGCGCTCACCTATGATCGTCCCTGTTTTGATTTCAGCAAATCAGTTCGAGTGAACGCAGACAACGTAATTAATATTCATGAATCCAGCAGATCATTAATCTTTAGTGCGTTTTATATTGTTGTTATTATTAGAATTCGTAGTAGTTTTATCATATAAGTATTATTTTCCCCCCTTTTTTTATAGAAACACTAAGTGACAAACAATATCTTAAGCACCACCACCAGTCCTAAGATCAGTCAACATGACAAATGCATTCACACATGGTTATTCTAGTAGTTCTAATTACTAAAGTTTAATGCTAAATTATTATCTTATTATAATGCTTGACAGCAAAAGTGTACTTTCAGATATTAAAAAAAACAAAAAAAAAAGAAACAAGCAACAACAACAAAAAATGTACTAGCCAATGGCTATTCTATTGCCAAGGTGTCCATAGAAGGTTGATAATATTTACAATATATTTTTTTTAAATTTGATAGGTGTCTCTCACGTTAAAATACATTATAGCAGATTAGTGTACAATGTTTTATAATAATAATTTATTCTATTTAGTGTCCATTTTATTCATTTAACATACTCAATATTGGGGACATCCAAGTTACTTGACATATTTGAGCATTTTTCTAAAAAAAAGTAACACAGTAGTTACTTTCCCTAGTAATTAGTTACTTTTATAATCATGTAACTCAGTTACTAACTCAGTTACTATTTGTGAGAAGTAACTAGTAACTCTAACTAATTACTCTTTCACAGTAACATGCCCAACACTGCACAATACAGGCAGCTGGCCAGTTTAAAACTGCTTGACAACCCCTAAAAGCCTAACAAAATACATATATTGCTTTAAAACCGCACAAACAATTAGAAATACATTTACTAAACGTTAAAGTTAAGAAGAACCACAGCAAGCACATTCCATTTAGCCGTGCACTTGATACGCATGTGCACAGAGAAAATATGGCACCGTATTTAATAATAAAAACTGCAGAAACAATAAATAAAGCGGCCACAAATGCTGCTACCGAAAGATAAATACAAACACTATAAAATATAAACGATAAGCATTTTTAAATATAAACACTATAATTAATTTAGTCTTCAATTCGTTACGTGTTCTTGCAAATACCTAAACTACCATACAAAAATTAGTATTTTTTCATTAATATTAAACCCAAGTTCATAGCTCACTATTTATTTAAAGAAACATTATAGCTCTGAAAAATAGCAAGAATAAGATACATGGTACTGTTGTGACATTACAATTTCCACTGATAATAAATGTAGGCATATGATCAAAGCAAGCTTAAAATCTTCTACCAGGATGAATGCAATTTTCATTTAAACCCAAAGATAACAAAAGAGGAGGATGTCATAATTCTACTGGTATTAAAAGAATAGTTCACCCAAAACTGAAAATTTCCTCACCCAACCAAGATGTAGATGAATTTGTTCTTTTGTTTTCCATCTGAACAGATTTGGAGAAATGTAGCATTACATCACTTGCTCACCAACGGAATGGGTGCCATCAGAATGAGAGTCCAAACAGCTGATAAAAAAACATCACAATAATCCACACAACTCACGACCATCAATTATTGTACTGTGATGTTAAAAGCTGCGTGTTTGTAAGAAACACACTTTTAACATTAAACAGTAACTTCTGGCCAAAATACTATAATCCATAATAATGCTTCCTCTGGTGAGAATGCCCATCCCCTGTTGCCCTTTCACATCAAAATCCATTTAGAACTGTTTTGAACTGTTTTCATTTGTAAAGGGTGGTTGCTCTGTGCATGTTTATCTCTGGATTCAGACAAGATTACTTTTTTACTAGAGAAAGCAATATTATGAATAGGGGACCTTAATGATGACAAACTTGCAGCTTTTCACTTTACAAGATGTTAATTGATAGACTGGAGTCGTGTGAACCTAAATAACCTAAATAGCACTCTTTTTGCTACTGTTGAGAGACAAGTCAGATTCCCAGTGAAATGCTCTCTGACAGCAAATGCAAGATTTTGCCTCCTTCTTTTCAGAGAAGATCATTAATATCAGAAAGGTGATTAGCACATCCTCAAGTTATGCAGAGGTTAGACAGATACGACCGCAATTTCAAAAAGAAGTCACTTTGTCTGTTTTTGAAGCAACTGACAGCAAAACTTTGGAAGAAATAGTACAGCACCTTAAATCCTCAACCTGCAACCTTGACACACTTCCCACATCTTTTTTCAAAAGTGTGTTTAGAAGCAGATCTCTTAGAAGTGGTGAACACCTCACTTCTTTCTGGGACTTTTCCAAACTCCCTGAAAACTGCAGTTGTTAAGCCCTTTCTGAAAAATCTGGTGCAATCTTGATAACACCATTTTGAGCAACTATAGACCAATATCTAATCTTCCTTTTATAGGCAAGATTATTGAAAAGGTAGTTTTCAATCAGTTGAACAGCTACTTAAACTCAAATGGATACCTGGACAATTTTCAATCTGGTTTCCAACCGCATCACAGTACAGAGACAGCGCTCGTTAAGATAATAAATGATATTCGCCTAAATTCTGATTCTTGCAAAATATCAGTGCTGGTATTACTAGATCTTAGTGCTGCGTTTGACACTGTCGATCATAACATTCTTCTAGAGAGACTGAAAAAACCGGGTTGGGCTTTCTGGGATGGCTCTCAATTGGTTCAGGTCATACTTAGAAGGGAGAGGTTATTATGTGAGTATAGGAGAGCATCAGTCTAAGTGGACGTCCATGACATGCGAAGTCCCTCAAGGCTCAATTCTTGCGCCGCTCTTGTTTAGCCTGTATATGCTCCCACCAAGTCAAATAATGAGAAAGAACCAAATTGCCTATCACAGCTATGCTAATGATACCCAGGTTTACCTAGCCTTATCGCCAAATGACTACAGCCCCATTGATTCCCTCTGCCAATGCATTGATGAAATTAACAGTTGGATGTGCCAGAACTTCCTTCAGTTAAACAAGGAGAAAACTGAAGTCATTGCATTTGGAAGCAAAGAGGAAGTTCTTAAGGTGAATGCATACCTTGACTCGAGGGGTCAAACAACTAAAAACCACATCAGGAATCTTGGTGTGATTCTGGAGTCAGACCTTAGTTTCAGTAGTCATGTCAAAGCAGTAACTAAATCACCATACTATCATCTCAAAAACATTGCAAGAATTAGATGTTCTGTTTCCAGTCAAGACTTGGAGAAACTTGTTCATGCCTTTATCACAAGCAAGGTGGATTATTGTAATGGTCTCCTCACTGGCCTTCCCAAGAAAACCATTAGACAGCTGCAGCTCGTCCAGAACGCTGCTGCCAGGATTCTGACTAGAACCAGAAAATCTGAGCATCAGATCACACCATCACACCAGTCCTCAGGTCCCTACACTGGCTTCCAGTTATATTTAGAATTGATTTTAAAGTACTTTTACTCATTTATAAATCACTCAATGGCCTAGGACCTAAATACATTGCAGATATGCTCACTGAATATAAACCTAACAGACCACTCAGATCATTAGGATCGAGTCAGTTAGAAATACCAAGGGTTCACACAAAAGAAGGGGAATCCGCTTTTAGCTATTATGCTGCTCGCAGTTGGAACCAGCTTCCAGAAGAGATCAAATGTGCTAAAACATTAGCTACGTTTAAATCTAGACTCAAAACTCATCTGTTTAGCTGTGCATTTACTGAATGAGCACTGTGCTTCGTCCGAACTGATTGCATTATGTATAATCATTGTCTGTTTTTAACTGTCTTAAATTTATTCTAAATCAATTTTTAAATCATTTGTAAATCATTATATCAATCAGTTTTTACACTTTACATTTTTTGTTTTATTGTTGTGATCATTGTTTTTATGATTGTTCTACTTTCTTTTTTGTGATTATTGTTTTTATTATTGTTTTTATGATTATTCTACTTCCTTTTATGTAAAGCACTTTGAATTACCTCTGTGTATGAAATGTGCTATATAAATAAACTTGCCTTGCCTTGCCTTGAATTACTTGTGCATTATTGTAATGTTTTTATCTGCTTTAATTCTGACAGCACCCATTCATGCAGAGGTTCCACTGATGGGCAAGTGAATCTTAAATTTCTAGTGTGTAAATTTAATGTGTTCCAATGAAGAAACAAACTCATTTCCATATTGGATAGCTAGAGGGTAAAAATTGAGTAAAGGAGGGTAAAAAAAAAAAAAAAAAAAAATACAATTTCAACTAATTTTCATTTCTAGGTGAACTATTCCTAATGTGTAATATTTTTACAGCTCAGAAGAGTGACAGCACAGCAATTTAGGTCAACATAAATGTAAATTCCTAAGATGAAATTGTTCCTGCGGTGGAACAATACATTTGACTTTGTCTCAAAACCTAGTGAGCTGTCTAGGTAGGAACTAGGTATTGAGGCACATCTACTAAAAAAGGGAAACCCTGGCACAAATCCTCATATTTTGTAAGCCTGTTTCGTAATGCCTTTTCCTCTCTTTTAGTCACAGCTTCCATCATTTAACACAACATTTCCGTAAACTGATGCTGTGCATATGCATCGACGTCAGGACAGAGAGGGAGTAAGAAAGAGGACATTTTGTAAAGAGAGAGAGAGAGTGAGTATGAGAGAGAGAGGGAGGGAGGGAGAGAGAGAGAGAGAGATCAGAGGAGGTGGAGACACACACATACCTATACAAGTGTCCAGTGTTGAAAGGCAGGCCTTCCAGTTCATACCCAATATAACTTTCATTCTTGTCAGGATTATTATCTGTCAGACAGCTGGGATTCTGTTAGTCCGTTTTAAACGGTTTATTTTGTTCGTTTCCGTTTCGTTGTCGTCGGGTTTCTGTTGGATCTTTAGTGTCTGGCTAGCGAGCATAGCTAACCGCAGCTAGCCGGATAAATCTCTTTCCTCGGCCTCAGGAGCCCATTACACACACAAAATGGCATTAAAACGAATTCACAAGGTAAAATATTATATTTTATGTTAATTATTTTAAATTCACTAATCAAACCCTTTGGGTTTTCGTTTGATATGTAAAAGATATAGACGTTAGCAAATGCTATGAGGATAGCAGTCTTGGTTATGAAGCTTGGCTGTTTTTGTTTTTGTATTATTGTTATTGTTGTTATATATTGTAATGTTGTTTGTTGTATTATTGTTTCCTTAAAATGCCAATGCTATATTTGTTATTCAATTATCTATGTATCTATGTATCTATCTATCTATCTATCTATCTGTCTATCTATGCTTATCCATCCATTTTCCTTTTTTATCAATATATCTCTCTACATATAATACCCATAATAACAAGTGCCACATTGTAATACATAATTTTTTTTTTTTTTTTTTTTTTACAACATTTCTTGTATCAAAAAAGAGGAAATACTGGAATCAGATTTTACAAGGTGGATAAGGAGGATTTTATGTGGATGTATTTCCTCTGTGAGTCACATCCAGTTGAACAGAACCTTATGCGATTTCTCATGCTTGAACTCATGGTGTTGATTCAGATGAATAATATTTATGAATCATCTTGGGCACAGATGTTACTTATTGGGACAGGATTTGCCTTAACTGGTTTAGACACAGGCTTCATATTGGTTGTTATGGGTTACTGTTATTCCTTGAAATAGTGACGTTCTTTCATTTTGGTAAACGCCACAACTTCACGTCATTGCTGGAAGTTGTTCCTGGAACGCTACTATGAGTACTCAGCACTCCAGTTAGAAATATCCAGCCCATACCAGTGTGAAGTAGTTGCACAATAGTTGTTGAACTTGGCGACGTGATGATTTTTTTTTTCCTGTTTCGCTGACTTTAAGAGCTTCTGTGAGTTAGACTGACACAGCAGATTGTTTGTGGGCTGACTGCCAAATACTTAGTTGGTCCCATGTTTCTGTGGCTTGTTACTCTCACATCAAGCAGTTTTCAGGGCTTTGGCTTGTTTAATAAGGAAATGCGAAGTATGGCAGAAATTGAAAATTGAGCTGAGAATTTTAGGACAGCAAATGCCAAGTTGGGCGTCTGGTTGAAAATGCCAGCCACGGATCTCTGGAGTGATGGCAGGGCTGGTTTATTCCCCACACCCTCATCTGAAGTATGTAGGCGTAAAAATAGCTGCCACTCTTAGTGCCTATGTTCACACTGTCCTATATTGGTTTGCTAAATTAGTGCCATACTTTTGATTCTCAGGAAGGCTCACCTCCATCTACGTCATCCACGTTGCTTTGATTAAGGATGACAGAGAATGAAATTAACTTTACTTCTTGAAACGCTTGTAATTTGGTTGTTTGTGTGTTGTTGTGTTTTTTTTTTTTGTAGAATGGTGTTGATTTAACTTTCCAACCTTGTTGTTCTTCTCTTGTGAACTGTGCCACTTTTTAGTTCCCAGTTTGGTTGGTTAGTTCCTCATTAGCAGCTCAGAGATCAGTCTAAGTGAATCTCAGATTTTCATACAGATTTTTCACTTTCACTTCATTCGTACAGATTTTTCATACAGATTTTTCACTTTCACTTAACTTCACAACTAAATTATGGCATTTCCGTTTCGCTTGGCTAGAAGAATTCAGATTAAATTTTCTTAAAACTACAGTAAGACCAATAACCTTTTATTTTTTTAAAGATATCCATAATTTAATTATATTAAAACAAAAATAATAAAGTGTTTAAGATGTTTTTATTATTGCAGTCTAATGTAATTGTTCATTTGGTTGTTCATTAGGACAATAATCAGGATTTGTATAAAAAAAAATCTCTGATCTGTGGTTTGATTTTTAACATTCTCTCAGGTTTGAGCAACTAATGTTCTTATAAGTCAAGTCACTTTTTATATATAATAAAATGCTTTAAATATGTAATATAATTTATTTAATGCAGATTCACAGTAATCTTCAGTTCAATAACTGTCAATATTGTCATTCTTCAGCTCAAGTCAGTTCAGTTTTGATTCAGTTCAGTAACAGTGTTGATGTTGCAAAATGTGTTAATCACGAAACAAATTTGATTCAGCTATAAATCAGAAATTTGTTGTGTCAACTGGTTTTATATTCATAGATGTGCAACCTGTCAACGATATTATGAACTAAATAGACTACCTGTGTTTGTTTTGATGTTTCCACCTTAGACACCCTGATCATCAAAGAAACCTCTGACCTCTATTTCCTGTCTGCTCACATGCTTGCATGCACAGGCAAGCCCCGCCAGAGGGTTGTCTGCACTTCACATACATGAATTCTCAGAAATGTGCTATTTTCTCAGAAGTGGTTTATATAGGCACTGTATTTTCCCATAAAGAGAGAGCGAAAGCTCTTGAACAGTAGTTATTTCCTTGTTGTCTTAATGCCTAGGTGTGGCTAGAGATCAGAGGACTGGTTTATTATGGCAACAGTTGTCGTTATTACCTAAACCAGAGCTAAACCAGCACTCACCCTATTGTTAACACCCATTTGACCCATTTCACCTAGAATAGTAGCCAAAGCACAAACACTGAAACCTGTACTACTGCCAAAACACCTTGATCAAGTGCTGATATGTCAGGTTTAAGTGGCCCTGGCCATTATTGCTTTTTTTAATGATAATTCCGATAAAGATAATTATGATTATTTTGGTATATTAGTTTTTCGACACAATAGTTTAGTGTAACATGATGTTCACTTCCAGAACAAAAATGTACAGATAATTTACTCATCTCTTGTCATTCAAGATGTTCACTCCATATAGTGGACTTCTATGGTGCTTGCGAGTTTGAACTTCCAAAATGCAGTGTAAATGTAGCTTCAAAGGGCTCTAAATGATCCCAGCCAAGGAAAAAGTGTCTTATCTATCAAAACGATCGGTTGTTTTCTAAAAAATTGTTAATTTATATACTTTTTAAAATCAAATACTCATCTTGCCTAGCTCTGCATGTACTCTGTGTTTTCTGGTTCAAGACAGGTAGGGTAGATTGAAAAACTTCCATTTCATTTTCTTCTCCAACTTCCAGATCATCCTACATTGCTGTTTTACATATATATATATATATATATATATATATATATATATATATATATATATATATATATATATATATATATATAATATATATATAATTTTTTTTTTTTTTTTTGTAAAGGGCGTTTGATCTTCTTTGCATGTTCGCTTTGTAAACACTGGGTTGGTACTTCTGCAGCGATGTAGGACGCTTTTGAAGTTGGAGGAGAAAATGAGATGGATTATATATATATTTACCACTGGCTACTCTCTGCTGTCTCAGAAGATGACATCTTTGTCCTGTCTTGGCCACCGTAGCTTCTCTATGTGCAGTTTGCACTGCTAGATGCCGCTAAAATTTACACACTGCACCTTTAAAATGACCTGTGAAAGTCATTAAATTAAAAAAAAGGAATTATTACTTGGCCATAACGTCTGTAAGATAGGTACAAATGGATGTCTCAACAGGCTACTTAAAATATCACCCAAATTCCAAATAGACACCAAAATCAAAACAGTTTAAACTGATCCTTAGGTTTTTTTTTATTTTTTTGGCTGGTGTTGTGGCTTATAAGTGACCGTGAGGAAACCAAAAGAACATTTTGCTCAATCAACCTCTGTTGATGTTTTTTGAAAAGTTGCATTAAGATGACAGAACTGTCAATTTCCTGCCTATGGTTTTTTCCAGAGTGAAGAAATCTGTCAGTATTCAGATCAGTGAGAGTTAGAGTGAGTGAAATTAAAGCATAATCTGTCCACTGTTCCCATCTAATCCTGATGACACATGCGTCTCCGCTTTGATTGTTCTCCAGAATCAACAGTTCGGGCCTCTGGGACAGAAGAAGCCATCTAGTTGTGACAGTTCATAAATTGCATTATCTGTCTGGGAGAGGAATGCATCAGTGTAAAATCTGGATTCAAATGAAAGGCCTAATCAAGTCTGTTTCCTACAGAGACATCTTAGATTTCAGCTGCTTAAGTGTCTAAATGTGGATTTAAATAGAACCAGTTAAATGACACAATGACTGATAATGTACTTGGAGTCCAAATCAGATTGCTCATCCAGCAAATTAAAAGAGTCTATCAATCAGAGTATGGTACAATTGGGTTATTATAACTGGTGTCATGTCTCGCTTATGCCCTGATAAGACTCATATTTTAAAAACCTACATTTTTAAATGAGTCATTTTCTACATAACATCATGAACCAGCTGTTCAACTATGTCAGTTTCCACCTATGATGACTGGATGTTTGTACTTAGTGCAGGGCTTGACAATAAGGAGTGCCCGATGTGCCTGGGGCAGTCACTGTTTATCATTTGCACGTGTTTTTAAGCCATGTTCATGTAAAATTTCAAGCGTTGCAATCATTTTTCAAAATGTCATGTGTGTGAAAATATTACAAACTCTTTAAGCATCCGTTAACAGAGGACAAAGACGCTGAAGACGAACGCAACGAGATAAAAATACTCTAGCAGGCAGAGCAAGATCTCTGTTCACAATGCGCAAAATATTGGAAATATTATCCTAAATATTGAAACGGGGTTTATATGAATGTATCTCTGAGGGGAACTGACTGTTTTAAGAAATGTTTACAAGGCGTTTTCTTTTAATTTGGCTCTGTATAATGCATTTAAACTAGCGTTCATAAGCACAGTGCTGTTTTGTTTACAGTAGTAACCAGGGAAACGCTGTATCATTATTCCGTAAGCGCCACCTGCTGGCAGAGACTGAATTTGAGTTCATTCAGTCCGTCTGCTGTTTTTCCCTAAAGCAGCATTTCATTAGTAATAAAATAATAATAATAAAATAATTTTTGAACAAACAAATAATGTTTGAACTTTATATTTGTTATGCTAGTAGGTTTTGCTGTTATATCAAAATTGGAATCGAGAATTGAAATAAAATTAAATAATGAAAATAAAAGATAACATGGGTCAGAAACAATAATAATAATAGCAAATATTTAGGTTTTTTTTTTTTTTTTTTTTGTAGCAGAGCCAGTGAAAATTTTGACGGGCAAGTAAAAATTTTCACCTCTGGCCCAACCAGGCCAGTAGAAAAAATCCTTAGCGTTGAGCCCTTGTATAGAAGCCTAAAAAAAAGTAATTGTGACTTTCTCACAATTTTGACTTTTCCCCATAATTGTCATAATTGTGAAAGATAAACTCGGTATTCTAACTTTTTTTGTCTTACAGTTTCAAGTTTACATCTTGCAGTTCTGAGCTTGTATCTTGCAAATCTGTCCTTACCCCTCTGAATTTCACAATTTTGACCTTTTCTCTTAATTCTAAGTTTATATCTCGCAATTGTTTTTTTGTTCCGCTACAAAACAACAAATCTAACTGCCAAATAACATCTTGCAATTCTGAGTTTACATCACATGGTTATCAGTTTTTATTTTAAAATTCTGATTTCATCCTGAAATTTTGGGTTGTGAGATATAAACTAGAAATTGTGAGAAAAAAGTAGCAATTACCTTTATATTTATTTATTATTTTAAATCAAGAAAGAAGCTTAAAGAGCCTCATGTATTGCTTGCTTAGATTGCATAAAACTAAGCAGTTTGGTTAGTTATTTAAGAAGAATTGGTTGTACAAGATTTTAAATGGCCCAGTGGTGTGACATGAAATTTTGACATTTATTTTTTTTTTTGCACATTACAAGTACCCTTTCATATAAGGTTATAAAACTGCATATAAGAATTGAAAAATCATAACCTAATTATGTAAAAATGTTTGTATACCATTTTTGACCCACTTTTTATACAGTAGTCAACATTTGAAGTGCATTACAGAGGAAAAAAAAAGAATATAGGGGCAATACAGAGAGTTTTTCATATTGATGTTTTGCCTCAGGAATGAAATGTATAGAAACTGTATGGATGGATGAAATACGACATAGCTGATTGGATTACTATATTTATTTTGAAAGCTTCTTTGCAGTACTGATGCATCCCCCCCTTCCATCCCTCTCTCTCTCTCTTTAGGAACTGACTGATCTGGGCCGGGACCCTCCAGCACAGTGCTCAGCAGGACCGGTTGGAGATGACTGTGAGTTATTTTGCTCGTTGTTTTCATTACCTGCCGCAGAGAATGTCACTGAACTCACCTTAATTAGACATTTCTTATTCTTTATTTGCAGTGTTTCACTGGCAAGCAACAATTATGGGACCTGTAAGTGGATATATGTTCTTATTTGCATGTGCATATTAATGATGAATTGTGACATTTATTTGCATTGTTTTACCACTGCATTCACTATCAAGTAACTCTGCTCTGCTGTTTGGTTTTTGTTTCTTTTCAGAATGACAGTCCATATCAAGGGGGTGTGTTTTTCTTGACCATTCATTTTCCTACAGACTACCCTTTCAAACCACCTAAGGCAAGAATAATTAACTATTTAAACAAGGTTATTCTAACTGTAAGATTGAGATTGTTTCATGATATTTTGCATTCCCAGCTGTTTTCTGCACATACTGTAGTCATCACCACAGATATATTCTGAGGATGTACAGTAAAATTTTTGAAATGTATGTGGTCTGATTGTGTGTCTCATCCTCTGATTTCTAGGTTGCATTCACGACAAGAATTTATCACCCAAATATTAACAGTAATGGCAGCATCTGTTTGGATATTCTAAGGTCGCAGTGGTCTCCTGCGTTAACTATCTCTAAAGGTGAGCCAACACAAAATAATGTACTTTTTTCGTAAAAGTCTTTTTATGGGATCACCAAGATGTGTACTGATAATGTTTATGCCATGTGCCAACCTCTCTCTTTTTTCTGTTGCAGTTCTATTGTCCATCTGCTCACTGTTATGTGATCCAAACCCAGATGATCCATTAGTGCCAGAGATAGCACGTATCTATAAAACAGACAATGAAAAGTAAGTATGTTTGTGTATCTTTAATAAAATCTAGGCTGTTTTATATAAAATAGAGATGCCTTTTAGGTAGTGTAAATTGCTAGTGTGATATCTCCTCTCAGGTATAATAAACTAGCCAGGGAATGGACAGAGAAATATGCCATGTTGTAGGGTGAGCAAGGCATCATGGGAGAGTTTCTTTGTGTGAGCATGAAAGACTTACTAATCTCTGGACATCACCAGGTTGCAGTACTGTTGGTCACTGGTTGGCATTCCTATCACTGGATGCACTAATGTTATTGATGGTCTTCATAACTGAGATCATTCAGAAATACAGTGGAGATCAAAATTAGAGAACAACCTTTAATTTCCTAAATTTCAAGGTCACTGCTTAATATTGTTTGAAGTTATCTTAGGAGAAGTAGAAGGGACGTTTTTAAGCATATTTCCTAATTAATTGAATTCTGAAGCACAGTTGAAAAAACTCTGATCAAAATTAGAGAACACTAACAGATACCTCCAAGTTATGGGTATTAATCTGGCACCTGGTGCTAATTTCCTTATTTATATGACAAACCCTATTTAACTGCCAGCATTGCTCCAGTGTTCACTGAGATTGCAAGATGAAATTTTGCGACAGGAGGTTGTCCAGATGAAAGCCAAAGGGAAGACCCTTTCAACCACTGCAAGAGAAGCTGGTCATTCCAAATCTGTAATTCTGGAATATTGCAGGTTTACAAGGACACATTTATTCAAGGCCCCCAAAAAGGCTGGTTGTCCACTGGGGCTGGGCGATATGGCAAAACATTAAAATCTTAATTATTTATTTATTTATTTTCAGAACAATTGGCCAATTCTCATTTTTTTTTTTTATTAATGATTTTTAACTAGTCAATTTGAAAATATAACTACAACATGAACTACAACCCTCTAGTTAAAGAAAATTCTATTCCAAGTGTACCACAAATGAAATTGTTAACATGATGTAAATGTCAAACAAATCATTTGTTGAACATCTTTGCAGAAAAGATACAACTACAACTACATCTTATACAAACTTCTTATTATATGTTTAGAAATAATAAGAGGAAAATGCTTTAAAAAAAAAAAATCAAAAGGTAATTCAAAATGACTGAAGGTATAACACCAGTAGACAATTATTAACTATAAATGTTCTGTAAAAACAATGAACAGCATTTTTTTTTGGCCTGTCATCATGATGCAAACATGAAATATCAGATATACAGTAGTTCTTTACAGGTTTTTCATTCAATTGCGCAGCTTTTCCATTGTTTTTTCTATGTAAACATGGACACGTTTGACTGTTGCACTCGCGTGCAATGAAACTGCATTCTGAAAAACGCAAAGCTCAAGTTAAAAGAAGTTCACTCCCATCTTCTTCTTGCTATTCCACTGCTCACGTCACGTCCTTGTCAACACAAAAGTGCATTCTGTGTGAATGGTGCTTAGCGATATTCAAAATCATGATTCCTTGATTTCTAAAAAATAAAATTGTGGCAAAACATTAAATTCTAATTAATCGGATAAAATCGCCCAGCCCTATCATCCACAGAAGACAAATGCACAAGAAGACAGGATAATGTGGAGACAATGGGGAATTGGTTCAACACTGCAGTTGGAATTGCTTGCCAGTTCAGCACTGAACAGGGTAAGGATCTGTCTCGGCATGTAAAGAGAAGTCGGACTGAAGGTGCACTCTGCAGTGACCCGGCCTCTCATCAGCAGAAAGAATCAAAAGGCTAAGCTCACCTTTGCTGAGGAGCTTGTTGTGTGAACTGGTCCAAAGTTCACTTTAGTGATGAGAGCAAGTTTGATTTATTTGGGTCTGATCAGAAACATTTAGTTTGGCATCAATCTGAGAAAAGACAAGCGCAAAGTAGTCAGCAGAATTTGGTGTGTTATACAGATACATGGCAGAGTGAATGCAAATGTTTATCAGAACCTTCTTCAGCAACATGCAGTTCCTCCCCTGCAAGCATCTCCCAATCAGCCTCTGACAATGCCTCTGTCACACTGCAAAACAGATAATGCAGTTCCTTTAAGCTAAGAACACTGAAATAATGGAAAATGGCCAACCCAGAGTCCTGATCTATACTTGACTGAAAATCCTGGATGACAAAATTATGATGAGGATGAGAAACCAACTACAGTTAACAAACTATGGAAGAGACTGGAAGAAGACTGGACCAAGATCACACCAGCGCAGTCTGAGAAACTAGTGATGTCCTGCGGGTTCAGATGTGATGGAAGAGCCTTTACACTTCCTACTAATTTCTGAAAGCTGTAACCCTCTAAAATTTTGGTTATAACCTTCTTTCGGCTACAGTGGTTACTGTTCTCTAATTTTGATCACTGTTTTCCACAAAATGTTTTTTTTTTTTTTTTTTTTGGTTCTCTTGGATATTTTGCCAAACATATTAGTAGAACACTGGAATACCTTCAGCTAATATTCCTTCAAATTTTGAGAGATGAGTTAACAATACTTAAAGAATAAAATCAAGTATTTATAGATTGTTCTCTAATTTTGAGCTCCACTGTAAATGCAGCCTAAGGCTATGTTCACACTTGTCGTCTTTTTTGACATGAAAAAGTTGACAATGGCGCTTTTTAAAAAAAATCTGGCAGCGTTGCAGCCAAGGGCGTCTTTTGTTGCTATAACAACAGCTGCAAGAGTATGAATGTCGAGAAAAGAGGACGCTCGCTCTTGCGCTGGTGTTTTATTTTTTGGCATTTTTGCTTTTTATTTGATAGTATTTAGACAGGAAGCGAAGTGGGAAAGTGAGAGAGAGAGCGTGAGAGTGAGAGTGAGTGGGGACGACCGAAATGCAACGGCGTTCATGTCGACGCGCTGCTAACAAGGCTATCCGTTTTTGAAGTTAACGGGGTTATTTTTTATTTTTTTCTTTTGTTCTTGTTGTTATGGAAACGTCAGTTCTGCCTACTCGCTTGTCATTGGTCAGCTGTCAAAAAGGCGCTTGACGTAGGACGTTTCTTTCAGAAAAGTTGAACTTTTTTTTCAGCTTGAAAAGACGCTCTGAGCTGCAGAAAAAGACGCCGGCGGTGGCATTTAAAAAAGCGCTCAGGCCTTTTTTGAAAACACGGTTTACTCCATAGAATTATAATGTAAAACAGACGCTGGCAGTTTCAAAAAAGATGCCAAGTGTGAACATAGCCTTAGCAAGCATAATAGACTTTTCTTAAAACATTAAAAAAAAAATCTTACTGACCCCAAATTATTTGAATGGTAGTGTATAGGTGGTAAAATGTCATTTATTTATTTATTTATTTATTTATTTATTTATTTATTTATTTATTTATTTTCTGGCTACTAAAATTAATATTGTGCATGGGACATGTTTGCAGATGAACTGGAAATTAGAAATGTTCACCTAGAATGTGTTTTTCCTGCAGAATGTTTATTTGGTGGTTGTTTTTTTTTTTTAATTCATTTCCATAAAGAAGTGGCTCTTACACATACTTATGGTGCATTTGTTTTTTTTATTTATATGGTTTTGTGGTTTAATGATAAAAGGTTTGGTGAGGAAACAGCTCAGGCTTTTACTAGCACTAAAGTAAACAACAGAAGTAATGTTTGGAGTTGCAGTGTAAAAGTAAAGAGGATGCCACTGTGTTTGACCTTGAGCTGTCTCTGCACTCTGTGTTTATGCTGGTGTGAGCCAAGTTGGCAGACGGTCCGCTTACCCAGCACGTGTGACACTGCCTCTGCAACAGCTATTGCGCCAATGCCACATTTCATTTCACTTCTTTCTCTGTCTCTCGCACAGGTACAACAGAATAGCTCGGGAATGGACTCAAAAGTACGCCATGTGATACCTGAAGAACATCAGATGAATCTGCAGTATAGCTGGAAAAAAAACTTTTTTTTCTTCCCTTCAATGAATTGACAGTTCCCCGTGTATTCAGACCATATCAGTTTTGCTCGGTTATTTTGACCCCCCCTTTAACCTTCATTCACATGCTGTAAAAAAAGACCACAACATTGCAAAGATCACAGACTTTATGTTCAGAAAAATGCTCGTGTCAAAGAAGCATGTTTTAACTACGAGCTCACCCATTTTTTATTGAGATAAGAAAAAGATAAAAAAAAAAAAAAAACATAACTAAGGTGAAACCATCGAAAGCTTCTGATTCACGCCACTGGCTAGAGGTGCTATTTAAGAAAAAGAAACAACGGTGCCAGCGTACCTCGAAAAGTCGATCTGTTGCTCGGTTGGCCTACATGTTTTTATATGCTTTTACAATAGCAATGAGAACTATGGTCTGTGAAATATATTCTTGCTTATAACTGACTGTTTCTTACCAAATCAGTCACGTCATTGTATCAGCAGTTACGAAAAATATATATTTTGCATGTTAATGGAACAATTAAAGTAATTGGTCTGTGGTCTGCCAAAAATGAATATCTGCAGACGATGTTAAGCGAATACATGTCCACTTTTAGAGTCTGAGAACTTATTTTGTTACTCCTTTTCTCTCCTCTTTTTGATGTTTTTAGAATGGGGAGCTATTAGTTCGTCTATCCTCCTAAACACTGTTCTCTCATTGCACTGAATATATGTGATTGGAAGCTCTCAATGGATGACCGATCAACTAATAGCTCTACTAGCTGTTCATTTTGTTTGCTCAATAAAGTTGCTAAACTATCATTTGTGTTTCCTTCTGCAGTGCCTCTGAGAAGTTGATCAGAATTGTGCTTGATTTAATCCACTGTTTTTAATGTCGTATGGTAAGCTGTTTTAGCTTAAATTGCATTTTCTTGCCATAATGTCTGGGGCATTAATCTGGTAGAATAACATTAGATGAATGGACTGAATTTGACACTGTAGTTGTTCAACCCGTGTTTCTAGATCTCTCTGAGATCTCTCAACAGCTGCTGGACTATAATTAGTTCTCTGAAGGAGGAACCCCCATTTGTGAGGGGAATAGCAACTTAAACTCCGCTAATACCAACGAAGTTGTCACTGATGTATGTACGGACAGATGTTGAAGAGCGGCCATGTTAAGGTTTTTAATCCCCTTACTTAAAAAAAAAAAAATTGTGAATTTGAAGCATTCATTTTTATATTTAAGTTATAAAATGTGTTAATATTTGATCCTGGACCTCAAAATCAGTTGTAAGTAGCATGGGTATGCTGTATTAGCAGCAATAGCCAGAAATACATCGTATGGGTCAAAATGATCAATTTTTCTTTTCTTTTTTCTTTGTAAGTAAAGATCATGTTCCATGAAGATACTTTGTAAATATATCAAAACCTGATTTTTTATGAGTAATGCGCATTGCTAAGAACTTCATTTGGACTACTTTAAAGGGGATTTTCTGAATATTTTGATTTTTTTTTATTTTTTTTTTTTTTTTGCACCCTCAGATTCCAAATTTTCAAATAGCTGTACCTTGGCCAAATATTGTCCTATCCTAACAAACCACACATCAATGGAAAGCTGATTTTACAGCTTTCAGATGATGTACAGATCTCAATTTCAAAGAAATTGACTTATGACTTTATGGTTTTGTGGTTCAGGGTCACATTTATAGTTTGATCTCACAGAAACATGCCCAGTTCCACAGTGGAAAAAATATGAATTATATTACAGGTATACCTATACTAGAAGGTATGATGGTAGTATATGAATATGTCTTTGTGTGTGTAATCATGTAATCATGTAAATGTAAAGTAGCCTAAAGTACTTTTTGGGATCTGATTACATAATCCGATTAACTTGGAACCACTTTAAACCCAGCTATTAGATCAGCCTGACAGACCTGTAAACCATTTTAGATTCTTTTTGTTTTCGTGTTCAAATATAGCATTGGGTTCTTCCACAAGTGGGCGCAACAGGACGTTTTTGAAAGCAAGACCTGTTGAACGTAAGTTACGTCACACGGGAATTTCCAGTAAGGAAGTCAAGCTGTCTATTCAAACGATCGCGTTGATCTCGACATGATTTACTGTGACCATTCGCGACAGGAGATGAAAATCGATTGATCGAACTATCGATCTGCATTTCAACCTCAGTGGATCTTTTGCATATCCATGTCTAGCAGACGCAACAACCATCCTGAATAAGGAACCTGCCTTGAACTGACTTTCTCTCAGCTTACATTAGTTGACTTCAGCGCAACATGAAGAAATAACTTGTAACGAGTAAGAAAACCTGACTCTGAATCTCAGATCCCAGCTGTTTGATGTTGATTCTGAATTTTGGATATCTATCAGGAAAGGTAAGCAGCCTCGTAGATCCAGCCATGCTTGTTGTCTTTGAGTTGCCCATGTTGCCATCTAAAGGTTGTTGTGATACTTTGTATCAAGTGCCGCTGAACTTCCTACTTCTGCCTCAGAGGCCAAATACACATTTCAGCTATCAAGGACTTTTGATAAGCTAGTTTGGGTGAGTACGAGCACCTCGTGATGCAAATTAATGTGTTTTTGCTGGAAGTTAGTCACGACCCGACAGTAGAAAGCTTGAGTGAATGATATGTGTTGTGCTGACTGTGTGTCAAAATGTACAAATACAGTATGTTTGGGCATAAAGGCGCGTTCGGTCCGAACATCCGGAGTCGATTACAATTGAAGTTCTGTTCGTACAGAACTTTTCTGATGTTCCAAACGCGAAGTGATGTACGTCTGGTTTGTTTTAGATTAGCGGACATCTATTAAATAGATGTCTGGGTTTGCTGTCATTCACTGTTTGAGACGGTTGGGATTTTGATTCATTCCAATAACGCGAATGTTTTAAACCATCAAATGATTTGCTCATTGAGTCTGACTCGTTCAGTGACCGTTTCTGCAGATCACAACACCAGTAGATGGCGAGACAAATGCGACTTTTTTGTTTTGCTGTGAGTGATTCACTTGATCTTTCACTCAACCCATTCCCTACAAATCACAACAAAAAAGATAGCCTAAAAACAGACGTGCAAGATTTTTACATAAAAAGAAAACCGTAGTAACGTTAATAGCTTCCCTACATCATTTTGGCTATGGCCATATAACCCTGACTGATTCGATAAATGCGTGTTTATTCACAGACTACACTTGAATACTATTTCCTTGTGCAGTATTCAGCCTTTGAAGACAGGAAAGCAGCTTTAAAGTGGAGTGACTTCTTAATGTAACGAAAATTGAAGTCCGAGAACGATTTACTTAAAAGATTCGTTCAAAAACACAGATTCGCTAATAAACAAAACACCTCTAGTGATTGTGTTACCACCAGCGTTTCACTTCCATTATTATACCACTCATCGGTATAATAACTATATAATTCTCAGTGGTTTGCACTTACATTACATTAATCAGTTACCCGGATGCGCGGCCGTATTGGAGATACTCAGATGTAAACAACAGCATTGATTGCATGGTTAATCTACTACTGAATACGTTGTTCTAAGAATTTACGCTGTCTAAACCACGAAAAAAATGTGTGGAAGCTGCTAAATCATATAGAGAAGGACTTAGTGAGCAGGAAAGGACACAATTGTTTGAAAAACTAAAGTTAATAGGTGGTAAATTTACATACAAGCAGTATTATTTAAGATATTAGCCTAATATTTCACCTACCTGACCGGGAATGATAAGAACAAACACGAATGTTGTCAAGATTCTTGCCCTGGAAATCCTGGTTCAGTTTGGCCAACCACAAACGCCTTTTGTTCTTCAGACAGTTTTTTGCACTCTTCTACTTGATTTATTATAACTCTTGGCAGTACTCCAAAGCCCAAAACATAACAATAATTGACCATTTTCAGCAGGAATAAACACGAAAATTGTGCGTTCTGTTCAGTTCAGTGGCTTTACGTTCTGTGCACTGCTGCCAATATGACCAATTGATAAGGCATCATGAAAACACTCTATACAAATATGAAATGTGAATTAATTTGTTTTACTTTTCTCTACAGGAACCATGGCTGGAGAGGATCCATACCATCCAGGGGTGAGGGAATCTTTTTTGCAGTGTTTGTAAACGCTTAAAGCCACAACTGTCATTTAAAATCAGTTAACTTAAGTAATCATACATATTTCTGAGTATTTTGTCTTTGGCGCCAAAGACCAGAAAGTAAATTGGTTCAGTTTTGATTTCATGTTGACTTTCGGCTTCTGTGCTACTTCCTAATTTATTTATGAAAATGTTTGTTGTCATAATAGCTGATAGCAGACAGATAACATGAAGCTCATGTCTTGTAAATATCTTCACAAGATAAACACAGACCACAGAGCTCTTTTTTGTGTTGCGTGTTGCATGTATGCCTTCGAAGGCATATAAGCCTGATAGTAAATGATTAAATTTGAAACAGAACATATTAATTTGTGTAAATACCACAGCATCACACAGGAAATGTCTCTTAGAAAGCTGAGGAGGTTTTCCTTTTTCCTGCCTTCTGTGGTTGATATTTCACCCATAACACAGTACCAAATGAAGCAGTACACTATAGTTTGTTCAGTTACTGCCTGTCTGTCTACACGGACTACAGTGTTGCATCTTACACCAGTCCCAGACTCCTAAATTCAGACTCTGTCCTTAGGCAACACTGAAAAACCCTGTGTGTTTATGACGCAAAGTCATGGAGCTGTTTCTAAATAAATAATATAAATAGTTACCATTTACCATTTTATGATGTTTATATTCTGGTTAAGCTTTTATTGGGAAAAACCTACATTCTCTGCACGTATTTTTATGCATATGTGTCTTATTGTTTGTATTTTCTCTCTGAAGTACATTGAACAAATTGACCCGTTCAGAGACGACCAGATATGGATGACTATGGACCCAACATCGTTTGCGGGCATGCACAACAATAATGTTATGAGGGCAGGTAAGAGTCTTTTATTGAGTTTTCAGATTTTTCATCCAGTCAAGGTCTTGATGCGATAACTTGCTGAACTTGCAGAATGGATATGGCAAGACTAGCCTTTGTTCCCCTTTTTCTTCTTGCCCTTTTCCTTTCTCAAGAAAACACCCTGCAGTAAAAGGTCAAAACCAAATAACCTGTTCTAGAGAACTGCAGACAGAAAATCCCAGAAACCTCTCTCATTCCTTGGTTCAGTGATGTCATACAGCGTCATATAATCGTATATTGTGTAGGATGGGATTATAGGAGCTGATCTGTTTTTTTTCCCCACACTTTTCACTTCCTCATTGGATTACAGAGACATAACTGTAAACCATGAACGGTTCTTCACCACCATGTGGTTGCATGAGAAACCTCTCTGAGATAAGTGCAGTTTTGGGGCTGCCACCTTTCAACATGTGCTCTTGATCTACCTGAGCACAGTAAAACTGTAAATCTGTAGTTTTGGTTAAAACAATACCTCTACTTTGAATAAAAAACTATAATTTAAAGGGATAGTTCACCCAAATATAGAAATTCCAAGCTTCTATGAAACAAATGAAAGTCCATGGGTTGGAGAAATGAGAAATTTAGTGTTACATCACTTGCTCACCAATTGATCTTATGCAGTAAATTAATGTTATTAGAATGAAAGGGTAAACATCAGTTAACATTTTGTGTGTTTATAACAAATGTATCTATTTTTAAAGTGTTTTAACTTTAAACTCCCTTCAGGCCAAAATGTGAGTCTGTAATCCATAATAACACTTCCTCCACCAGCTTATTTGTTTAGAATGGTCATATTTCTCTCGCTTCTTTAGCCAGAAGAAGTGATTTTAAGTTAAAAACTTCTTAATAATGGATTATTTTTAATTACAAACATGCATCTTTTCACTTGATGGACTGGAGTTGTGTGGATTATTGTGATGTTTTTATCAGCTTGACTCTGACGGCACCCATTCACTGCTAAAGATCCATTGGTTGACAAGATGTAATGCTACATTTCTCCAAATCTGTTCTAATGAAGAAACAAATTCATCTTGGATGGCCTGCCGTTTTTGGGTGAACTGTTCATTTAGGTTTCTACTACATGTGGTTATAAGCAGCGAGAATTGAACTAGCATCTTTTCTTTTTCAGTGAGAGGTGGTAATTTGTGGTGACATGAGCAACAGAACTGTTAGTCAAACCGGTTAGACAAAATTTAAGAACAGAGTTCATCTTTATTCAAGCATGCAGTAGCACAATGATTAATACTAGAGATACAGTTAGCTGCTGAGGTCATGTAGGCACATCAGTTAATACTTTGTTTTGAAATGGTGTGTTCTGTCTGACAATTAAATAATGGATTGCTATTTTAATTTCAAAGCACCTGTGGTTTTGACTTCTGCTTTAGACTTGAGACACCTCATCAAGAAAAGAACAGATGAGTAATGTTGGAAATACAAACATGTCGTCATCTAAACTAAAATACCTGTGCCTGTCATATCATAAATGCTTATAGATATGGGTTCCGTTTCATAATGTCATTGTATTGGGAGAAGTGGACACATTGAAACTGTGCTGTAAAAAGTTAAATTGTGCAGGTTTAGCAGTTGATTGATTTAGCTGCGCTTCACCAAGGATGTGGTCTCAGTCCTTGTAGCGCACAGGAAGAGGAAGAGGCTTGCGCTTCTGTGGAAACACGTGGTGCAGCAAGAGCTCAGGCCCTGAAATATCTGCAGAACACCCGCCTCTCAGCGAATGCTCTGATGTGCTTGACGGCCAGAAAGTCTGCAGGATGAAACAGAATTTTAATCCTTCTGATTTTCCAACACCTGGTTGAATTAAATTACTTTTGAGGCCATACAGCTTGTCATGTTTGCTTATATTTCTGTTTGCATTCTGTAAGCGAATTCCTTTTTGTTGTAAATACAAAGGGAGATATTAGACACAATGTTCATGCTGCCCTTTACGTTTTAATTGCTTTGTGTGAAAATATGATGCGTTCAAACATTCCGTATCAATTTGGGCTTAAATTATGCTAAACGTCTTTGGTTTTCTGTTTTAAAGCTAATTGTGATCTAGAAAGTGTAAAGATGTGCAATTATGAATGAGACTTGAGAGCTACTGCAGAGTAGAAAGTTAACAGAATAACTGATGAACTGAACTGTTCAATTGAATTTTTTTTTACATTCCTTCTTTCGCAGTCGACGGACCTTATCTGCGAATCGTCGAGCAGCCAAAACAGGTAATGCACATAATATTTTTGCAAATGCTTATGTTAAATGATTTGAACAAGGTAAAGGGATAGTTCACCCAAAAATGAAAATTCACCAATTCACCAATAAATGAAAAATGAAATATATTATTGATGAAATCCAAAAGCTTTCTGACCCTGCATAGACAGCAAAGCAACTGACACATTCAAGGCCCAGAGAGGTAGTAGGGACATTGTTAAAATAGTCCATGTGACATCAGTGGTTCAGACTTAATTTTAGATATCTTTTGTGCACAAACAAAAAGAAACTTACGTCAAAGACTGACACAGAACAGAAGAAGTTGTTAAATAAAGTCTTTCTTTTTGTTTTGTTTGTGCACAAAAAGTATTTTCGTAGTTTAAAGGAGAAGTTCACTTCCAGAACAACAATTTACAGATAATGTACTCACCCCCTTGTCATCCAAGATATTCATGTCCTTCTTTCTTTATTCAGTTATGTTTTTTGAGGAAAACATTTCAGGATGTCTCTCAATATAGTTGGCCTTTATGGTGCCTTTGAGTTTGAACTTCCAAAATGCAGTTTAAATGCAGCTTCAAAGGGCCCAAAACAATCCTAGCCAAGGAAGAAGGGTCTTATTTAACAAAACAATCAATTATTTTTAGTGCTGTCAAACGATTAATTGCGATTAATCACATCCAAAATAAAAGTTTTGGTTTACATAATAAATGTGTGTGTACCATGTATATTTATTATGTATATATAAATATACACACATGCATGTATATGTTTAAGAAAAATATGTTTGTATATTAAAATTATTTATATATATAATATCAATTATACAAATATAAATATATATAGAGAAATACATGGAAATATTCAAAGTATATATACTGCATGTGTATGTATTTATATATGCATAATAAATATAGACAGTACACACAAATATTATGTAAACAAGACCTTTTATTTTGGGTGCGATTAATCGCGATCAATCGTTTGGCAGCACTAGTTATTTTTTTAAAAAAATTAACAATTTATATCCATTGTAACCTCAAATGCTTGTCTTATCTAGCTCTGCGTGAAATCTGTGTATTCTGGATCAAGACAGTTAGGGTATGTCGGAAAACTCCTGTCTCATTTTCTCCTCCATCTTCAAAATTGTCCTGCTTCGCTGCAAAAGTACCAACCCAGTGTTTACAAAGTGAACATGCAAAGAAGATCAAACTCCCTTCACAAAAAAAGGTAAAACAGTGATGTAGGACAATTTTGAAGTTGGAAAAGAAAATGAGATGGGAGTTTTTTGACATACCCTAACTGTCTTGGACCGAGTTCATGCAGAGCTAGACAAGACAGCATTTGAGGTTTTTTAGACAATGACTGATTGTTTTGCTAGATAAGACCCTTCTTCCTCGACTGGAATCGTTTAGAGCCCTTTGAAGCTGCATTTAAACTGCATTTTGGAAGTTCAAAATTGCAGGCACCATTAAAGTCCACTATATGGAAAGAAATCCTGAAATGTTTTCCTCATAAAAACCTAATTTCTTTGCTACTGAAGAAAGAAAGACATGAACATCTTGAGTAACAAGGGGGTGAGTAAATTATCAGTAAATTTTTGTTCTGGAAGTGAACTTCTCCTTCAATAAAACTGATGTCACATGAACTATTTTAACGATGTCCTTACTACCTTTCTTGTCCTTGAATGAGCTTGTAGCGTTGCTGTCTATGTAGAGTCAGAAAGCTCTCAGATTTCATCAAAAATATCGGAATTTGTGTTCAGAAGATGAACGAAGGTCTAATGGTTTTGGAATGACATCAGGGTAAGTAATTAATCACTGAAATGTTTTGCTTTTGCAAGTGATTTTCCTGATGTGCAAAGCTAAACACACTGTAATGACAAAAAGGCTCAGACGGGACTGGTAACTCTAGTAACAGGCACTGACAATAACAAACTCATTACAGCAAAATATTAACTCTGACTTTGTCATCTCCAGAGGGGCTTCAGGTTCCGCTATGGATGTGAAGGCCCCTCCCACGGAGGACTCCCAGGGGCCTCCAGCGAGAAGAACAGGAAGTCTTACCCACAAGTGAGGGTAGGTTCAACCAGACAGAGCTCTGCTGATGCTTGGCGATAAACAAACCATTCTCTTACAGTTCGCTTCTGGTTGGGTGGTAGGGTTTAGATTGAGAGGATAAAGCTATTTTCTGCTATTTCCTTTTTAGGTGCTGATCAAACAGAACAGGCTTTTCATTTATTTTTGGTGTTGGCAGACTTCTTAAAGAAATAAAATAAAGCTTGAAAATCTCCCTTTGACTTAATGCAACCTTTCGGAAGTGCATATATTTTATATTAGTTTTTTTTTTAGCAATAATTTAATCACCAATGGTGCATCAAATTGATAATACAGATTTTTTTCTTGAGCACAAAATCAGCATATTAGTATGATTTCTGAAGGATCATATGACACTAAAGAGAAGGGTAATGATGCTGAAAAATCAGGTTCGCCATCACAGGAATAAATTACATTTTAAAATATATTCAAATAGAAAGCAGCTCATTTGAATTCTAATAATATTTCACTATATTTCAGTTTTTGCTGTATTTTTGATTAAATAAATGCAGGCTTGGTGAGCAGAAGATACTTTAGCTTGGTAACTGACAGCCATGATGTTATGGCATTTTTATCCTGAATTCTTTCTTTAATAAGTTTCATAATTAATTGTGATCTGTCTTTCCTTTTGTATGGAACATATGCTAACCTATAACTTTAAAAGAATAGTTTTTGCATAGTTTGAGATTTAGACAGAGAGAGCTGTCTGATATGGCAACTCTTTCATTAGATGATAAATCCAAATGATGCAATATTTGCTGGAGCACTCGGCTAAAAATAGTAGCTGCTGTCTCTTACAACTGCCGTTCTGTGCCAGGTCACTTATTTCAGGATCAGAGTGGCTGAACTTTGAGAAAGTGAGTGAAACAAAACAAGGAAAGATAGGAGAGAAATGAAAGGAGTCTTGTTCTCTGTTACCATTTTCTCCTCCATGATGGCAGTCCGTTTGGGAATTTCCTTAGTGTGTCACTGGGGTAATTAGTGGGAAGACTCTTTCTGTGTAATGTGGCGTCAGAGATGGGAAACGAAGTGTGCAGCAGCTCGCCCCCTCTTGCACCGACACTCTGACATGCAGTGCACGCAAACACACATTAAAGAGGTTTGCATGTGTACATTGCACATACACCTCCGAGTAAGTGTGGGCTTTACTGGGGCGCCAAGTCCTTGATCAGATGTTTTTTTTCAGTTGGTGTAAATCAGAGTTGCACCAAACGTATTAATACAAAGGGCCAAAAAGTATCTTCGATTGAGGGCCATGGGTAAAAAGTAAATTTTGTATTATATCTGAACATATTGTATTAAAGGGAACCCCGGGTATTAAAGGGGTCATCGGATGCTAAGTTCACTTTTTCATGTTGTTTGAACATTAATGTGTGTTGGCAGTGTATGTACACATCTACCCTATAATGATAAAAATCCATGCAGTGGTTTTTAATTAATCTGTAAAAATAAGCCATTCTCAGATGCCTGTTGGTGTGGCGTCCCACAGACAGAGGCCGCTCCCACAATAGTTGACTGACATGAGCTCTTACCTTAGACCAGCTGTCACAGTCCAGTAACTTTCCATGTTTTGATGCTGGAGCAGGGATGTAAGTTAGACAAGAATATCTCCGATTGAGCAATTGAGGTGTTGTGTTGCTGGATGTAATAATGAACATAGTGGTCGTCATTTACTCCCGACATCTGAGCCGCTGAAGATACAGTAGATTACGTTTGTTTGTGAAGGGAATGCGCCTCCCGATCTACATAAATCCGTCTATGTTCGCTCGAATCATTCATGATCCAGCTTCACTTACAGCAGAAGTGAGTATAAGCATTTTTTTATTAATCTTTCCGATCGCCTTTCCTTATAACGTGGTATTTAGGAAGTTTAGCGGCTAACGTGGCTAAATGCGGCTAAAGTAAACAAGATCGTCTTTCTACAGAGAGAAGAGAGGGGCGGGGCGAGCAGAGCTCATTTGCATTTAAAGGAACAACCCCTTTAGAATGAGATGATTTTTGCAGAGCTGAATTTGGCAAGGTAAAAAGGGTGTTGTTTTACAAAACCATTGAGAATTTTTAATCAAAGTATATTAGAGACTTTTCATTAAGACCCTAAAGAATCATATCAACTTGTGGAAAATGGGCATCCGATGACCCCTTTAAAGGATTAGTTCACTTCCTGTTCATGTTCAAGTCTTTCTTTCTTTAGTTGTAAAGAAATTATGTTTTCTAAGGAAAACATTTCATGATTTTTCTCCATATAGTGGACTTCTATGGTGCCTATGAGTTTGAAATTCCAAAATGCAGTTTAAATGCAGTTTCAGAGAGCTCTAAATGGTTCTAAACAGGTTACAATTTCTATACATTTTAACCTCAGTTGCTCGACTTGTCTAGCTCTGCGATGCGCATGCGTACTCTGTGCACTCCGGTTCAGGACAGTTAGGGTATGTCGAAAAACTCCCATCTCATTTTCTCCTCCAACTTCAAAACCATCACTGCAGAAGTACCAACCCAGTGTTTGCAAAGTGAACATGCAAAGAAGGTCAAGAGCCCTTTACAAAAAATGGTAAAATAGTGGACATAGTATGCATGCACATGGCAGAGCTAGACAAGACGAGCATTTGAGGTTAAAAAGTATATTATTGTTATTTTTTTTTTTTTTTTAGAAATTAACCAATCGCTTCGCAAGATCAGTTTAGAGCCCTTTGAAGCTGCATTTAAACTGCATTTTGGATGTTCAAACTTGCAGGCACCATAGAAGTCCACTATATGGAGAAAAATCCTGAAGTGTTTTTCTCAAAAAAAACAATTTCTTTACGACTGAAGAAAGAAAGACATCTTGGATGGCAAGGGGGTGAGTAAATTATCTGTAAATTTTTAATCCATTAATTCTAATCCTTTAAGACTTGTATGGCTTAATATAACATAAATGATGCTTCTTAATAAAATAATAAGTAGAAAACCCATAAAAGATTTACGTTATTTCAAAAATCCACATAGTCTTATGCATATTTTGGACTAATGGGGGGGCGCCATTATTTCGATGATGTAAAATGTTTGCACTCAATGAGCTACTGGCGCTACCTTTTGCTATTTAAATGCTGATACGATGTCACATTGTATGGCTTTTGGGTGTAATTTTCAGTTGTAGGGCAACAAGTGAAGTCATTACTGCTTTCCTAGTGATAAGAAGAGGAGAAAAGCATGGAAAGATGCCTGTGGCAGAGTAAAACTTAAAGACCCGCGTCTTTGTTCTCTCCACTTCAGCCCTGATGCCTTTGTGGTTTTTAGTAGACCACAGCTGTTGAAAGAGCTTATAAATGGCAGATATAAGAAACGTTAGATGTAAACATGCAGACGCTTGTCATGACGCCGCAGCCACTGAAGGAGTTTCTCAGAGCAGATTTCACTCGATATCCAGGGGTGTTTGGACTCCTTGTGGGGAAAAATTGATGGTACAGCATTTGGTTTAAGCCACGCTTGCATCTATTGCCACCTGTAAGCTCTTTCAGTAGCTGTGGCATCGTATCAGTATTTTATTTTTTAAGTTGTGTCATGGTAAAATTAGCAACATAGTCCAAAAAATAGTCCAAAATATATGTAGAACAATATGGATTTTTAATTTTTAATTTCTTGCGCAGCTCATCCAACACCTCTGTTGAGAGATTAAATGAGAAGTCCACTTCCAAAACAAAGATTCACATATAATGTACTCACCCCCTTGTCATCCAAGATGTTTATGTCTTTCTTTCTTCAGTCGTAAAGAAATTATGTTTTTTGAGGAAAACATTTCTGCATTTTTCTCCATATAATGGACTGATATGGTGCCCCGATTTTGAACTTCCAAAATGCAGTTTAAATGAGGCTTCAAACGATCCCAAATGCGGTTGTAAACGATCCCAGCCGAGGAAGAATCGAGCAAAACAATTGGTTATTTTCATTAAAAAAATACAATTTAAATACTTTTTAATCTCTAACACTTGCCTTGCCTTGCTCTCCCTGAACTCTGTGTATTCTGGCTCAAGACAGTTCGGGTATGTCGAAAAACTCCAATCGTATTTTCTCCCTCAACTTCAAAAATCATTTCAAAATCATCCTACATCACTGCAGAAGTATCAACCCAGTCTTTGCAAAGTGAACATGCAAACAAGATCAAACACTCTTAACAAAAAAGGTAAAACAGCGATATAGGACGATTTTGAAGTTGAGGGAGAACATGAGATGGGAGTTTTTCGACATACCCTGACTGTCTTGAGCCAGAATACACAGGGTCCAGGCAGAGTAAGACAAGACGAGCGTTTGACATTAAAAAGTATATAAATTGTATTATTTTTATTAAAATAACCAATTGTTACGCTAGATAAGACCCTCCTTTCTCCGCTGGGATCGTTTACAACTGCGTTTGGGATCGTTTAAAGCCGCATTTAAACTGCCTTTTGGAAGTTCAAAATTGGGGCATCATATCAGTCCATTATATGGAGAAAAATGCAGAAATGTTTTCCTTAAAAAAACATAATTTCTTTACGACTGAAGAAAGAAAGACAAGAACATCTTGGATGACAAGGGGGGTGAGTACATTATATGTGAATCTTCTTTTGGAAGTGGACTTCTCCTTTAAGCTCGTGAATTTTACCTCTGAGTCTTTCAAAAGTTTACGGCAGCAGCGTCTCTACTAATAGTCAAACTAAGTTCATTTTCTTCAGGAACAGTGCCGTCGTTAACTCGCTTGTGAGAAATGTCAAATGTAAGTTGTTAATGGTCAAGCGCTAACAACATTAGCTTGTATGCTAACGTGTTCAAACTGGGGGTTGCCAAGTTTTCGGAACAAAACCAGCCCAGTTGCTACTCAAAACTAGCCCAAAACTAGCCCAACTGCATTTCGAGGGGGGTCCCTCTGTAAAAATAGCGTTTTGGGGGGTAAAATACAAGTAAATTCCACAGGGCTAAATATCACGTTATTGGGGTCACGACAACAGTGTTAAAGTAGGCCAATTCTGCGGGAAAACCGCTGACTTGGCAACACTGGTGTGCGTCTGTAAGGGAGAGAGAGTGGGAGAAACAGAGTATGTGCTTTCCATACATAATAAAATGTAATTTTGTGTCAAAAACATGTAAATAATCTGTTGTTTTTAACCTATTGTTTACTGTACTTACTTATTTGCCCAGTGTTGTTGTGGGTTTTGGTTATTTTACTGTTTTAGGCTGTAAGGACTTTTGAAATAACTAAAATCATGTGGCGAAGTGATATTGACATGTAATGCGGCCAAGAGCTGCCTGGAACTACGTTCGGCGTGCGTTTCCCTGAAAATAATTGCACACCTTAGAATGTTCGTCAGCCAGATTCAAGCATTTAACAGCCCTGTATTATAAATATTAATTAACCTTATTGTAAGGTGTTTCCCTAAATTCTTCTTTCACCAACTTGATTTAAATTTGCATGTGGAGGAAGAGGAAGCATACCAAATTTATTGAATTTCCATTGCTAGAGGTGCTATTTTTGAAAATAGTTCTCAACCATGTATTTGAAATTACCACTGTAACCACAATGTATACCGTGTCTATCAATCATGCAGTCTGTTGTTTGAATTTGGTAATTTTTGGTTATTTCAACACAAGTCCTGGGACTTGTGGTCTGCTATAATCTAGTGTGGTCTACTTCATTTATCGCTCTACTGTATACATAATACAGGTTTATTGTAGGGATTTCCGGGTTGATGAATTTATATATATCATTACTGACGGCAAGAGGAAATTAGATCAGCTGTTGCTCATATAGCACGTCAAATGTTCAGCCCAGCTGTCTTCTGCGTTATTTGACTCTCAGCCGGATCTGAGAGGGAGAGATGTAGGATAATTATTCACATATAGGCGCACATATATGTCTTCATGCATGGCATCACTGCTTTCATGATATCATCAAACGAATTTTCTAGAGGGGATCAGGTTCATGTTCTTTGATATTTGCTGGGTATTTTTTTCTGGGGGTTGATATTGCTGTTGCATGAGTCATTTCGTCCTAGAGAAAGTGACTTATGAGCCATATTTGAACTTGGCCTATAGAAGCAGTCAAACCACACAGCTTGTGTATGAGTCAAGAAGAGACGATGTTAACTCTTTTCTTATCAATGTTTGGGATTTGCTTGTAATTCAGTCTAGTGTGGCAGTTTTTGTTTTCATTTAAACTCTTCTGTGCATTGAGGATGTTGTTCATAAGAATGGCCAAATTATGTTGTGGAAAAGTCCACAAATGGTCCACCCACTTTCCCTGTGAATGCTGGGATTTCCCCCACCAAAATGAGATTAGCATACCTGTGACATTCCTTCGCCATTAATGTCTTCTGGTTTGCCTTTTAGACTTTATGAAAAGTTTTTGCAGAACTGCTACACAAATACTTCATATTGTACATAGCCTATCTACTTGAACTATGAACAATAATTTTATGTGTATAATATGGTATTATGTATTGTTTAATAATAATGAATACTATTATTTCACAGTGATTTATGTAAATTAATCTATTATTTATCAAAATGATATTGATTAATCTATAAACTCTTTTTTTTTTATTAGATGATGTTTTTTCACATTAAATAATATAAACTATTTATCACACACAATAATACATTATCAGTAATAGTTTTTATTAATAAATGATGATATGTTATTTTATAACGTTATTATAAATTATTAACGTTATTATTATTATTATTATTATAATATTATATATATATATATAATTATATATAATTATAAGTAAATAATATGAATTGTTAATGATATAATATTTAGAAATAGTCTATTAGTATATATATATATATATATATGTGTGTGTGTAGAGAGAGAGAGATATTAGTATATATTACTCCAGTCACATGATCCTTCAGAAATCATTCTAATATTCTGATTTGCTGCTCAAGTCATGTTGAAAACAGCTGAGTGGAATTTTTTTTTTTCCCAGGTTTCTTTGAATAGAAAGTTCATAAGAACAGCATTAATCTGAAATAGAACTCTTTTGTAACATTATAAATGTCTTTATCATCACTTTTGATCAATTTAAATTATTTATCTACATTATCCAAAATAAAAAGCAGCTTGGAGTATATATATATATATATATATATATATATATATATATATATATATATATATATATATATATATATATATATATATAATGTTTCTTGAACAGCAAATCAGCATATTAGAATGAATTAAAGGAATAAATTACATTTTAAAATATATTCAAATAGAAAGCAATTATTTTAAATAGAAAAAATATTTTACAATATTACTGCTTGTGCTGTATTTTGGATCAAATAAATGCAGGCTTGGTGAGCAGAAGAGAATTCTTTAAAAAATGTAAAAAATCTTACTGCCATATATATATATATATATATATATATATATATATATATATATATATATATATATATATATATATATATATATATATATATATATATATATATATATATATGTGTGTACATGCTAAAAATGTTCAGTTTTAAAAATGTTTTTCTTCTGTCTGTTTGTGGACAACAGATCTGTAACTACCAGGGTGCTGCACGAGTGGTAGTTCAGCTGGTGACCAACACCCCACAGCCCAATCTTCATGCTCACAGCTTGGTGGGCAAACAGTGCGAAAAAGGAATCTGCATTGCCGAATTGCAGCCCAAAGATGCAAGCATCAGGTCTGAATTTGTCCTTGACATCCAGTTATTCAGAATGGATTTATATGAGCAACAGCACTTAATTAACGTTCATTTGCAAATGTTTTACAGTTTTCCTAACTTGGGCATTTTGCATGTGACAAAGAAGAACGTAAGCAAAGTTTTAGAAGAGAGGATGGTCGAGGCCTACAGGATGGGATATAACTACGGCGTATCCATCCATCCTGAGATAGATGCCCTGCAAGGGGAAGTTCGCATGCCCAGAGAACTCACAGGTAGAAGAAGAGTGTTTGTGTGTGAACCTTTTGTGACAGATTTTGTCTCTCTTCAGGATATGGATCCATTTTTCTGCTGGTCTAGCCAGCATGGTAGTTCAGATATTTACTTACCCTGCCAACATTTTTTCCTGGCTCACCACTAGGAATTCAAAATGCTAAAAATAACATTTATATGCATTTTACATTGATTCTACCATTCAGATCTTTTTTTAAAGTTTTTTTTTTTTTTTTTTTTTTAATTTTGAAAGAAATTGTATGCATTCAATTGATGTCAGTAGACAAAAAATGTATCATGCTGTTCACAAAAAAACTAAGCAGTGCCACTGTGTTCAACATAAAAAGATGATTTCTAAAGGATTAAGTGACACTGAAGACTGGAGTAATGGCTGCTAAAAAAATATCACAGGAATAAATTACATTTTAAAATAAATAGAAATACAAAATTGAAAAAATAGAAAACAGTTATTTTATATGTTAGTAACAATAATGTCACAATTTTACAATTACTTTTTTTACAGTTTTGATTGCATAAATGCAGCCTTAGTAAGCATAAAAGACTTTTTTCAGAAACATGAAAAATATTACCAACCCCAATTTTTTTTGAATAGTAGTGTACATTCATAAATACATTTTTGCTGGAAAATGATTTATGGCAATGCATTACAATTTGGTTTGTACTTTTTAAGCCAAAAATACAAATGACCATCCCTATTGTTAAAGGAGAAGTCCACTTCCAAAACAAAGATTCACATATAATGTAGTCACCCCCTTGTCATCCAAAATGTCTTTCTTCAGTCGTGAAGAAATTGTGTTTTTTGAGGAAAACATTTCTGCATTTTTCTCCATATAAGGGACTGATATGGTGCCCCGATTCTGAACTTCCAAAAGGCAGTTTAAATGTGGCTTCAAATGATCCCAAATGCGGTTGTAAAGAAGGGTCTTATGTAGCGTAACGATCGGTTATTTTAATAAAACTAATACAATTTATATACTTTTTAATGCCAAACGCTCGTCTTGTCTTACCCTGCCTGTTTTTTTTTCTGGTTCATGACAGTTAGGGTATGTCGAAAAACTCCCATCTCATGTTCTCCCTCAACTTCGAAATTGTCCTATATCGCTGTTTTACTTTTTTTGTTAAGGGTGTTTGATCTTGTTTGCATGTTCACTTTGCAAAGACTGGGTCGGAACTTCTGCAGTGATGTAGGATGATTTTGAAATGATTTTTGAAGTTGAGGGAGAAAATACGATTGGAGTTTTTCGACATACCCGAACTGTCTTGAGCCAGAATACACAGAGTTCAGGGAGAGAAAGGCAAGACGTTTAAGATTTAAAAAGTATTTAAATTGTATTTTTTTGAAAATAACTGATCGTTATGCTACATAAGACCCTTCTTCCTTGGCTGGGACTGTTTACAACCGCATTTGGGATCGTTTTAAGCCACATTTAAACTGCCTTTTGAGGCAGAAGTTCATAATCGGGGCACCATATCAGTCCATTATATGGAGAAAAATGCAGAAATGTTTTCCTCAAAAAACATAATTTCTTTACGACTGAAGAAAGAAAGACATGAACATCTTGGATGACAAGGGGGGTGAGTACATTATATGTGAATCTTTGTTTTGGAAGTGGCCTTCTCCTTTACGCCCTGATTTTGCTTGTGATCATTATAGCTTAAAGGACTAGTTCACCCAAAAATGAAAATTCTGTCATTAATTACTCGCCCTCATGTCGTTCCAAACCCGTAAGACCTTCATTTTTATTCGTTCATCATCAAATGAAAATATTTTTGTTGAAATCCAAAATCTTTCTCACCCTGCATAGACAGCAATGCAACTGACATGTTCAAGACCCAGAAAGGTAGTAAAGACATTGTTAAAATAGTCCACAACATGCAACGAAGACTGACACAGAAGAGAAGAAATTGTCAAATGTTTCCTTTGCACACAAAAAGTATTCTTGTAGCTTCATAAAATTACGATTGAACCACTGATGTCACATGGACTATTTTAATGATGTCCTTACAACCTTTTTGGTCCTTAAAAGTGTCAGTTGCGTTGCTGTCTATGCAGGGTCAAAAAGCTCTCAGATTTCATCAAAAATGAAGATGAACGAAGGTCAATTTTGGAATGACATAAGGGTGAGTAATTAATGACAGAATTTTCATTTTTGGGTGAACTATGCCTTTAAAGGTTCAAGATATGGGATAGTAACTGAAAGGTTGTAGGTCCAAAGGAGCAATTATGTTTCACTTTTTACTAAGACAGTTTGGTCCACGGTCACCGTCCCTTTAAAAATGTACTATAAGGCACTATGGATGAAATTCTCCTGATGATCTAAGAATGGTTCTGTCAACCGAAAGTTTTAAGAGAATGCTTAAGGTGTTGAATAAAAATGACCTCATGTATTTTAGATCCTGAGAGGAACCTGATTAGCACTGCAGCTACTCTTCAGTCGAAGGAGATGGATCTGAGCGTGGTACGGCTCATGTTCACAGCCTTCCTGCCCGACAGTGATGGAGGATTTTCCCGCAGACTGGAACCGGTCATTTCAGACCCCATCTATGACAGCAGTTAGTGCCATGCTACTTGATACTGACCATGTCGATCAAAAGTATTCATAGCTGTGTTTTAGTTATTTTAGATAAGAGATTTTAGATTTTTTTTTTTTTTTTTTTTTTTTTCCCAGTTGCATTTTAATTTTAGTTAAGGTTTTAGTAATTTTGTCATGTTTTGTCATTTTTATCATTTCTGTTAAATAGGGTAATGAGTTCAGTTATAGTTACATAATTCTAATTCACAGAATGTGTAATTTAGCAATAGAAACTGCCATGACAGAGAAGGGGAAGAGAGATTCCACATGGTTTTGAGTTTTGGGGCTAATTCTTGATATTTTTTTGTCTCGCTCTTGATCTCGTTCTCATTTTCTTTTTCCATTTCTTTTACTCGTACTCTCACTCTCTGACAGAGAACTATCTGGTATTGCTTCCTCTCTGAAACCATGCCTACACTTTCGATTTCCCCTCCCTTTTCTAATAATCTCGGTCTCCATTTCTGCCTCTATTCTCAGCACTGTCAGCGATCATGTTTGCGAAACGAGACTGCTATAGAAAGGAAAGGGAAAATGAGGAAACTTCGCAGAAATGAAAAACAGAAAGTCTTCGTTTCATTTCTAACACCTTTGTCTTGTGGTGTTTTTTAGAGGCCCCAAATGCCTCCAATCTGAAGATAGTGCGGATGGATCGGACCGCCGGCTGTGTGACTGGAGGAGAGGAGGTCTATCTGCTGTGTGACAAAGTCCAGAAAGGTCAGAAAAAGCAATATCATAACAACCATGGCATGCTGTGCCTGTCTGCTATTGCTGAACAGAATTAAGAACATAAATGGAATTTTCCATGCTGCTTTGAAATAAAGGGTTTGATTAACTATATAGACATACTCTAATGTTCACAATGGAGATATTAAAGGGTGACATCACAACCATGATGACATTAAAGGGGTAGTTCACCCAAAAATGTAAATTCTGTAATTAATTACTCACCCTCATGTCCTTCATTCATCTTCAGAACTGAAATTAAGATATTTTTGATAAATTTCCTAGAGCTTTCTGACCCTGCATAGACAGCAACACAGCTGACACATTCAAGGCCCAAAAACATGGCATTTTTAAAGAGCAGGTCATGGATTATTTAAAGTGCCCTAATATTGTGTTGGAGTCCCCTACAACAGGTTTAAATGCATTTAAGGTCAGAAAACATTGTAATTTTCTCAGAATATACATTTATATTTTTTCAATGATTTTGAAACGGTTCGTTCGAACTAGCTTTGAGCGTAATGTCTCTAAACCCCTCCCTTCCATAAGCCTACTCTGCTCTGATTGGTCAACTGGCCAAGCCTGTTGTGATTGGCTCAAAGAAGAGTACTTGAACAAGTTAGTGATCGCTACCATCTGTGTTGCCAAGTCCGTGGTTGTTTTTGATGTCGCAGGTTGAAGCGACCCCAATAACGTCATATTTAGCCCCTGGAATGTGAATTTACCAGGGGAACCCTGACAAAAAATTTGTATTTTACACCCCGGCATGCGATTTTTAATGAGGGACCCCCCTCGAAACGCGATTGGGCTAATTTTGAGTAGCAATTGGGTGGGGTTTTTTTTTTTTTTGTGAAAACCTGGCAACCCTGAGCATAAAACAATAATATAGTGCTCCAATCCGTTCTTAAAATATTGACATAAAAACATTTTAACACTTATGCAAGCGAATCGTGCCCGCAGCTAAAGTTTAGCTACTAAACTGTAAACACATACCAAAACCACAATGGTGGATATGTTAGCCGAGTGCTAACGTGACTACCTGATGAAACAACACAGTTTGTAAAGCAAAATATGTCTAAGTTAAATTCTTTATTATTAAACGAAGTACTTTGAACAACGACAGTCTACATTAATTAACGACATTTTCTAAAATGTTCCAAGTCTCATGCGAAGTGTAACGTTACACATCACCGTCCGAATTCGTTCACTTCATTTCGTTCACTCCTCCTGATATATAATTCACTCAACGGCCATTCACTATATAGGGATTAGTGAAGGAGAGAACGAGTGAGGGATTTCGGACACAGTTTTTGTTTTTATTTGGCGTAGTATTTACACATTTTCATAAGACCGGGCTCGAATGAACAGCTGCAGTCACAACTGCATTCAGGACACTAAAGCGACCGAATCAAAAAATGGCGTCATAACACCGGGAAGATTTATCACAGTTGACAGCCCGTTTTTAAATGAATGAGCCCATTCAAGGCTAGCCCAGCCCTCCACACAGTTAAACAACTAAAAATGACTTTAAATGCTTTGTTAGCGAGTGCAGAGAGCGCGCGTCGAGCTCGCGCAATCGCGCCCACGACACAGCTCCGTCCTCCGTGGATCTTAAGATGAACGCGAATCATTTCTCCTTCTCAGTTTATGTGGGTGAATTAAACCCATCATGATTATATAGGCAACTCGATGTCCTGTGCTGTTACATTCATTCAGCGCAGCTTTGAATGCGGTTGTGAATCCTGACAATGTAAAGGTGTCAGTTCGGCTAAATATGCGGTTCTGACGGTCGTATAATAATAAAAATGCTCTGTGAACTCAACTCTATTAAGTGATGTTGCCATACTAGCCTTTACCTCTCTAGAGTCTTTTGTGTTAAACATAGGTGAAAAACAGTCTTAAGTAGGGATATCTGCAGGCTCGTACAATGGGCTTGGCTAAAGGGGCGACGCATCGAAGCATTTCATGCCAATCGACGTATTTTCATAATCGATGACGTCAGTGAATCGCTGCAGCTTTAGTATAATATATTTTTTCGATTAACAACTTTGCAGACCGTTTGCATTGAAGGATAGTTACGTTACAAACGGCAAAAAAAGATGATGTGCTGACCCAAATGACCTGCTCTTTAAAATGGTCCATGTGACATCAGTGGGGTCGACTTTAATATTATGCTGCTACGAGAACATTTTTTTTGTGTGCAAAAACAAAACCAAAAAAAAACTTCAGTTATTTCTTCTCTTTTGTGTCAGTCTTTGATGTGCGTTCATGAGGCACATGCCAAGAGTTGCACCAAAATGGCCACCGAAAGGAACTGAATTGTATTAAAGAGGACTTTGCTAAGAGTCAGAAAGGGTTTTTTGAAACTAAATAATGATTTTTGTTCAAGAATTCTTGATTTGAGGAGAAAAGAGTATAATAGTGTAGATGTGGATGGTTTCAGGATCAGGAAAATTTGCCACGTTATAAACGTTTCTGAATGAAGCCACCTTCTAGCAGTTTACCCTTTAACCTACAGCTGATAAGCTACCTTGTTCTCTTGTGATAGACATTGGGCACAATTTGCCACTCTTGTAGGAAGTTTTCACTGCAGATTTCCAGCTGTAGGGAATTCCCCTTTCCATATGCAAATAATGCGGCAGAAGAAAGCTCGCTATACATCAGTTTTTCAACAACTTGCTCGCCATTTCTCTTCTCTCAAATTGTTTTTCCCTCCCTTCGCTCACGATGAAAACTGGGCAAGTCATGGAGGATAAATAGATGATCTTGAAATACAAAATCATCATTGTTCATTTCTACGCTCTAAGTCGTCTGAAACATTTACAATAAGCTCTTGAGCGTTTTAAAATGAGGAATAGGATTCATATCACAGTTTCAGTTGTAATCCAGCTGTGATATTGTGATGAATTGCAACATATTAAATGACAGGTTTTGCTTTGGAATCATATTGCAGTGATACCCGAAGTGTTACATGGCTATTAAATCTTTTGGTGGATCAAAATATCATGGTATGATCCATCTGATACCCAGATTGGATATGTTTTCAGATCATGTGTCTGTAATGTGCGTATCAGTTGCGCCATTAAATGAAGTTTGTACTGTGGTAAATCATGACTTTTGGAGAAGTAACAGCATGCTGCATGCTCATGACAGATATTCAAATTTTACTGTGTGTGTGTGTGTTGCAACAATCATTTCCTCTTTCTTTCCCCACTGGTTCACAATAATTTCATGTTCTTGTTTTCCTCGTACTGTATGTGATGTCATTGTTTGTTTTTGTTGTTGTGACAGATGATATCCAGGTGCGGTTTTATGAAGATGATGAGACGGGTCTAAGCTGGGAGGCCTACGGGGATTTCTCCCCGACTGACGTTCACAGACAGGTCAGCACAGGAACTTGTCTGCCGCCACATACGGCTGCACTGTACTTCTGCAACCACAATTTGACCCTGCTGGTTGAAACCTGATCCTTATGTTCAGTGACTTGCTTTCTGGTTTTATGATGCCTTTGCTCTGTTTTCTAATGGATGAATCCTAACTTCTCTGGGTAAATAGTTTGTAGAGCACAGCTACTGGGGTTTTAGTCAACATAGAATCAAAACTGACCCCATTTACTTCCTTCATGCACTACCTTGCTCTTATGTGTACCAAAGCTGCATTTATTTGATTATAATACAATACAGACAGTAATACTGTGAAATATTATTTACATTTTGAATAATTCATTTCAATTTAAATATATATATTTAATATTGTGATGCCAAAGCTAGAGTCTATATTTTCACATGATCCTTCAGAATTTGCTGATTTGATTTTCAAAAGACATTTCTTATCATTACCAATGATGAAAACGGCTGTGCTTATGAATATTTTCATGAAAACCGTAATATTTCTTTCTCAGAGTTTTAAATGAAGTGACATTGTGACATTAATATTAACTTTTGTAACATTATAAATGCCTTCACTTTTGATCGATTTAATGCATCCTTGCTGTATAAAAAGCTAAATTCATCAAGTCACTGTTACATCTTGATTTTAGATGACTGTGATTTTATGGTATTTTTGTTATTATTAAAATTAATGTCCTGATGAAATCAATAATTGACCTTTTAATTCCATCCCTTAGTTTGCCATCGTCTTCAAGACGCCTAAATATCGGGACCAGAACCTCCAGAAGCCCATCTCTGTGTTTGTGCAGCTAAAAAGAAAGTCAGACAACGAAACGAGCGAACCCAAGCCTTTCACCTACCATCCACAGATTATAGGTATAGTCTTTAACCAACTCTCTAAAGTTTTGATTGTAAATGTTCAATATAAAATCTTTTTTAAGAGTTTTTTGTTTTTTTAGAAATGTGCAAGTCAAAAATGGCATTATATTGTCAGAATCGAAAAATAGTAGATAGAACATATTTGTGACCCTGTATAAGGGTACATTTTTTGAAATTGATATTTATACATGCTGAATAAATAAGCTTCCCACTGATATATGGTTTGTTAAGATAGGACAAAAGTTTGGCTGAGATACAACTATTTGAAAATCTGGAATCTGAGGGTGCAAAAAATCAAAATATTGAGAAAATCACCTTTAAAGTTGTCCAAATGAAGTTCTTAGCAATGCATATTACTTATCAAAAATTAAGTTTTAATATATATACAGTAGGAAATTTACAAAATACCTTCATGGGACATGATCTTTACTTAATATCCTAATAATCATTAGCGTAACAGAAGAATCGATAATTTTGACTCATACAATGTATTGTTGGCTATTGCTACAAATATACCTGTGCTACTTAAGACTGGTTTTGTGGTCCAGGGTCACACATTTTTTTGTTTTTACTGCATAACAGTTGAGTGAATAGTCTAATGTCTGTGCATATTTACTTTGTCATTGAATCTCTCTTCTAAACTGTATTTAGACAAAGAAGAAGTCCAGAGAAAGAGACAGAAGACTCTGCCAAACTTCCAGGACTACAGTGGAGCAGGAGGTGGAGCTGGTGGCATGTTTAGAGGAGGAGGGGGAGGGTCTACAGCAGGGGGTGGTCCCAGTGGAGGAGGAGGAGGAGGTATGAGTACTTCACATATCAGTACTTTTGTTTATTAGAAGCCTAAAAATCCAACCATGCATAAAAGATCAGTCATGTTATCTAAACACATTCTTTTGTCTTCTAGGACATTTCTTCCAGGGATATCAAGCCTATAACAATTACGGGTCTGGATACAACTTCTCCTCAGGCATGGGAGGAGGTGGGACCACCATCAAGCATGGTGGGTGTCCCAGCTGTCAATCAAGCTGTTATTATTACAGCAGTTTTGACTGTACAATCACATACACTTCCATTCAAAAGTTTGGGGTCAGTAAGATGCTACAAAGCTGCATTCATTTGATCAAAAATATGGTAAAAAGAGTAGAATTGTTAAATATTACTACTGTTTAAAGGATTAGTTCACTGCCAGAATAAAAATTTCCTCATAGTTTACTCACACCTAAGTCATCCAAGATGTCCATGTCTTTCTCTCTTCAGTTGAAAAGGAGTTAAGGTTTTTAAGGAAAACTTTACAGGGTTTTTCTCCATATAGTGGACTTCAGTGGTGGCCAACGGTTTGAAGGTCCACAATGCAGATTCATTGCAGCTTCAAAAGGCTCTACACAATCCCAGCCAAGGAATAAGGGTCTTATATAGCAAAACAATTTGTCATTTTCTTTTTAACCACAAATGTTGCGTTGCGCACGTGCAAGCAAACGTGCAAAGAAAGTCAAACGCTATTTACAAAAAAAGGTTAAACAGCAACGGAGGAGGAGAAAATGAAATAGTTTTTTATTGCCCCACCCTTCCTTTCTGAACCGAAGTACACAGACGATGAACTAACCGCGCTGCGTGACTTTTTCAACCTGACTATGCAATGCATATCACAGAACTAGTGCAAGACGAGTATTTGTGGTTCAAAAGTATACTTTTTTTTCTTTTTTTTTTTTTTTTTTTGAGAAAATGACCAACGTTTTGCTAGATAAGACCCTTATTCTTCATCTGGGATTGTGTAGAGCCCTTTGAAGCTGCATTGAAACTGCAATTTGGACCTTCAACCCATTGGCCACCACTGGGAAAAAAAAAAAAAAAAAAAAAAGTCAAAAGGGTCAATTTTTTTTTAAATTAAGATGTATACTTTGTCTGAGTAAATCTGAATAAATATGCTTTCCATTGATGTATGATTTGTTAAGATAGGACAATATTTGGCCAAGATACAACTATTTGAAAATCTGGAATCTGAGGCTGTAAAAAAAATCTAAATATTGAGAAAATCACCTTTAAAGTTGTCCAGTTCTTAGCAATGCATATTACTAATCAAAACATAAGTTTTGATATATTTACGGTAGGAAATTCACAAAATATCTTAATGGAACATGATCTTTACTTAATATCCTAATGATTTTTTGGCATAAAAAAAAAATCGATAATTCTAGCTATTGCTACAAATATACCTGTGCTACTTAAGACTGGTTTTGTGGTCCAGTCTCACATATTAATGTAATTTATTCCTGATTTTTTTTTTTCTTTTTTTAGCAGTCATTACTACAGTCATCAATGTTACATGAGCCTTCAGAAATCATTCTAATATGCTGATTCGGTGCTGAGGAAGCATGTTTTGTTTTGTGGAAACTGTGAACATAATATGATGTTTTTTCAGTTTCTCAGTTTTCCTTCTTCTTACAGCATATCAAGAACCAGTGGAAGACAGTGATGAAGACAGTGACAGTGATACCGATGATGATCCGGCAGCAGATGGGGCGGTGCGAATCTGTGCCCAGCCTACACCTGTTAATTTGGGAGTGGCAAGTGAGAACACAGATCCTACAGAAGAGTTAAACACCGCAGGTTAGAGTTTGTTTAAAGCTAAATCTTTAAGCTTGTGCAAAGCTTCATATTTGTTGTAGATATCTCTGTGTAAATTTGTGTATTTGTGCATCTGCTCTTTTCAGGCTGTGTCTTAGAGCCGCATTTGGCTGAGCTAGCTGGAAGACAGGCTCAAGCTCTCTTTCATTACGCTGTAAGCGGTGACGCTAGAATGCTTCTGGCTCCTCAGCGCCCCCTCATGACCACTCAAGACGAAAACGGAGACACGTAAGGCAGAAAAACCAACCTCATATTTCTGTAGAAGTTCTGTTTTCAAAAACTTCCCACTTCTCGCCAAAACACGTCAGTAGGAAAAATGATTTCAGATGTTGTTTTGTCTTTGCCTCCCAAAGATTTAAACTTTACTTACTTAAGTATTCTGTTTTTGATCTGACTTTTAGGGGTTTACATCTGGGAGTGATCCATAGTCAGACAGATACCGTGAGAAATCTAGCACAAGTCATCTCTGCTCTTCCCGGAGAGGATGTACTCAACATGAGGAATGATCTCTACCAGGTATACTACAAACTCACACTCCTTGGAATGGAATCGCTTTTTCGCTTCAACCAAATCTTGTGAAATTTTAAAAAATTCTCTGCTACATCTGTTCCAGACTCCTTTGCACCTAGCAGTGTTGACGCAGCAAAAAGAGGCAGTCGAGGCCTTGTTGGAGGCCGAGGTTGATGTCACGCTCACAGATCGCCATGGAAACACGGCTCTTCACCTGGCGGCTCAGCAGAAAGAGGATAGCGTGCTGCGATTGCTGCTAAAGCACAAATCAGTGGCGCAATTAACCAGCATCCCCAACACAGCGGGTATGTCTGACTGACTATGTGAGATCCATTAAAGCTGATTTGAAGCTGTCCTGTATGCTCAGATGTGTTTATGTGTGTGTGTTCAGGTCTCTGTCCGCTTCACCTGGCTGTACAGGCGAACAGTTTGAGTTGTGTGCGGGCCCTGCTGGATGGCAGAGCAGATGTGGAGGTTCAGGAGCTCACGTGTGGCCGCACAGCCCTTCACCTGGCCACAGAGCTGGAAAACCTTTCTCTCACCGGCTGCCTGTTGCTGGAGGTACAGTGATGGGTTTGAAGATGTTGCTTTAGCGAATACTACATGTTCATTCTGTTGTAAAGTTTTGCTGTACATACACTGCCGTTCAAAAGTTTGGGATCAGTAAGATTTTTAATGTTTTTAAAAAACGTGATCAAAATACAGAAAAAAAGTATTATTGTGAAATATTATTGCAGTTTAAAATAATGGTTTTCTATTTTTAAATACTTTAAAATACAATTTATTCCTGTGATGCAAAGCTGAATTTTCAGCATCATTACTCCAGTCTTCAGTGTCACATGATCCTTTAGAAATCATTCTAATATGCTGATTTATTATCAGTGTTGGAAACAGTTGTGCAGCTTAATATTTTTTGGAACCTGTGATACTTTTTTTTTTTTTTTTTTTTTAGGATTCTTTGATAAATTAAAATTTAAAAACAGAACCGGATTTTTTTAAAAAATAGAAGTCTTTTTTTGTAACGCTACCGTTTAAAAGTTTGGGGTCAGTCATTTTTCTTTTTTTTGGAAGAAATTGGTACTTTTATTCAGCAAGGATGTGTTAAATTGATAAAAAGTGATGATAAAGACTTGTATTGTTAGAAAAGATTTCTGTTTTGAATAAATGCTGTTCTTTTGAACTTTTATTCATCAAGGAATCCTGAATAAAATATCACCGTTTCCAAAAAGTATTAAGCAACACAACTGTTTCCAACATTAATAATAAATTAGCATATTACAATGATTTCTGAAGGGTCATGTGACATTAAAGACTGGTGTAATGATTGGTGAAAATTCAGCTTTTTATCACAGAAATAAATTATATTAAAATAGAAAACTATTATTTTAAATTGCAATAATATTTCATAATATTACTGTTTTTTTCAGTATTTTTGATCAAATAAATACAACTTTGGGAGCATAAGAGACATTTAAATAACATTAAAAATCTTTCCAATCCCAAGCATTTGAACAGCAGTGTACTCTTTCCTCTCAAACCTTTGCATTTTTTTTTTTTAGCATGAAGCCCACCTGTAATGATAATCGATACATAATCTTTTCTTTTTACATTCTCAGTAACAGTTAAAATTAAAATATATGAAGAGTTTATTTGCAAAAACAGATGTTTTTTATGATGTTTTCTTGTTTTTAATTTAGTTATTTATACTGAACAAAAATAACCCAATTGCAGTTTGATTGGGATTAATTGGAATGCACAATGAAAAAACATGATTTTTGAAACTTGTAAAAAATGTCTGTTTTTGCAAATGAACTCTTCATATATTTTATTTTTATTTTGCAGCTAAAAATTACATTATAGCTAATCTTGTTTCATGTGAAATGAATAATACCAACTTTCAAACTGATAAATACCGAAGAAATGTTTACACTATTTTTTTGTAATAGGTCATTTATGCTCACCAAAGCTTCATTTATTTGAATAAAGAAATGATTATAATATGCTGATTATTATCAATTTAGAAAACTGCTTTGCTGCTTAGTATTTTTCTGGAAGATTTGCTAGATTTCTACTTTCTGCGATTTGAAATATTTTCTTTTAACATTTCTAAATGTCTTTATTGTCACTTTTGATCAGTGTGATGCATCCTTGCTGAATAAAAGTATTTCTTTAAATCTTCAAATCTTGTTCTTATGATGTCATTTATTGTAATCATTTCTTGATGAATGACACTTTGTGTGACACATTTTTTTTGTGCGCAGGGTAACGCATATGTAGACAGCGTCACCTATAACGGTTCAACTCCTCTGCACATTGCTGCAGGACGGGACTCCACCAAACTGTGCGCCCTCTTGATGACTGCAGGTGAGGAAGTGTGTGTGTTTAATACAAGTGTCACTAGTGAGAGTTGTCATGTTAAAAAATGTATAACTGTAACAACCTGTCTGGTAGAATTTAGTCAAAAGCTACTTTTTTTGTCCTTTACTGAAGATGTATAATCACTCATCCTAAGTGATAATTACTACTTTTGTGACCATATTCTGTAGATTAATTTACTTCGATTATGAGGTAACCAATTAGTGTTCATTGCTTTTAGGAGCAGATCCTCATAAAGAAAACTTTGAACCACTGTTCTTCAAAGACGATGAGTTGTGTGGTACATGTGAGGAGGACGGGGAGGAAGATGAAGGCTATATTCCTGGGACAACCCCTCTGAATATAGCAACCTCCCCAGAGGTAGGATAGAGGGTTCTATCTTTGTATAAATGTACTGTAATTGTATGCAGGTTGTCATTGGTTTTGTATGTAATGTATGATCTGTGTTGTCAGGTGTATGATATTCTCAATGGAGAGGAGTATCAGCCCACCACCATTGTCATTCCACCGCAAGGTATAATGATGAGATGAATATATTTTTTTTGGAAGCACATAAATACTTTTGAGAACACATTGTGTTCAGTGACAGTAAAGAAATGTATAATCTTACTAAAGATTTCTTTTTAAAAAAAAAATAGCTGTTCTTTTAAACTTTCTATTTGTCAGAAAATCCTGAAAATCACTAAAATGTTAAGCAGCACAAATGTTTTCAAATTTGTATAATAATTAAAAAGAACTGTCTCTTGAGCATGAAGTCTGCATATTAGAATGATCATGTGACACTGAAGACTGGAGTAATGGTTGCTGAAAATTCAGCTTTGCATCACAGAAATAAATTAGAATTTAGAATATATAATAAAATAGAAAATTGTAATAGTATTTCACAATATTACTGCATTTTTTGCCTTGAGCATAAAGAGACTTCTTTCAAAACATTAAAAAACCTTACTGGCGCAAAGTTACTGTAGTAGGCAGTACAAATTTGTTTGTTCCGTTTTCTTGTAATATTTATCCTCCTGAATGAATTATACTTTTTTTGTATTATTCAAAGAACTTGGAAATATATGAAGAGTGTATTTGCAAAAACATGCAACATGTTTTATTGTTACATGTCAGAATTGTTTTATTGTGTTAATTATAATTTTTTTTATTTGTTTTTACTTAATCAAAATAACCCAACTGCAGTTTGATTAAGATTAATTGGCATGCACTATATATATATATATTATATACACTTACCCCCATGTCGTTCCAAACCTGTAAAAGCTTCGTTCGTCTTCGGAACACAATTTAAGATACTTCGGATGAAAACCGGGAGGCTCGTGACTGTCCCATTGACTGCCAGGTAAATACCACTATCAAGACCCAGAAAAGTATGAAAATAGTCCATCTGCCATCAGTGGTTCAATCTGAATTTTATGAAGCAACGAGAATACTTTTTGTACGCCAAGAAAAAAAACGATTTTATTCAACAATTCGTCTCTTCCACGTCAGCGTAGCGCCATTTTGGAGAGTGGACGCAAACTGTGTACGCGGATACGCAGTTTTCGTTCAAGTCAAAGCGTAAATATACAAAGAAAACGTTTTTGTGTGGTTCGGCTGACACAGCGTACGTAGTTTGCGTCCAGCGGATATTCTCCAAAATGGCGCTACGCTGACGCGGATGAGACGAATTGTTGAATAACATCGGTTTTTTTCTTTGCGTAAAAGAAGTATTCTCGTCATTTCATAAAATTCAGATTGAACCACTGATGGCAGATGGACTATTTTCATACTTTTCTGGGTCTTGATAGTGGTATTTACCTGGCAGTAAATGGGACAGTCAGAAGCCTCCCAGTTTTCATCCAAAATATCTTATATTGTGTTCCAAAGACGAACGAAGCTTTTACGGGTTTGGAACGACATGGCGGTAAGTGATCAATGACAAAATTTTCATTTTGGGGTGGAGTAAGCCTTTAATTAACTAGGAATTACTCTTAATAAGTGCTGTTTAACCAATAATAACAGCGGTTTTGTGTTCTTGTGCATTTAAATGTGTGTTTGGCATGTGTTGGCAGGTGACATGAATAGCTTGAGCTCTGACACAAAGCAGGAACTGTGCCAGGCACTGGAAGGACAGACGGGAGGCTGGGAGAGTCTGGCTCATGCTCTGGGTCTTGGCATCCTCACCAGCGCCTTCAGACTCAGCTCCTGTCCTGCTGGAAAGCTGCTGGACAGCTATGAGGTCAGCTAATTTACTTACTAATTATTAATACATGGATCTTAAATGAACACCAGAGAATAAGAAGAAAAATAAGTTGTGAGGTCCCTTATCTGTATCGATTGTAAAGCGGGGCCATAAACAGAAATGAATTTTTATGTTAAAGTTTCACTTCAGTACAACTACTTTGGGACTGAAAATGTTCTGTATTATGTTATATTATGTTTTTTTAAATATCCAGAATTACTGGACCTAGTTTAGTTAAGTCCTGTCAACCCACATTTCTCAGAATGACATTAATAATATTAATTGCTTTTTAAATTCATTTACTATAGCAGTATGCTGAGTATTTATTATGTTTTGTGTATTCTGTTGTTGCTGATGATTTGTCCCCTCTGCAGGTGTCTGGAGGAACAGTGCTTGAGCTGGTGGAGGGACTGAAGCATGTTGGGAACAGCAGTGCTGTCAGTTTACTCCAGGCTGTCTGTAAGGAGCCTGAAGTTGTCCACACCACACCACAGTTCACAGGTAATATTAATTAATATGCTTTTCTGTGTGATGTGGCTTAGGTGTTTGAAAATCAGCCAAAAGTTGTTGGCTGTAGCCCCCCCTCAAAATGAGTGATCCATGAAACATTACCATTGTGCTCTGGTATGCATAACTATAGGTTGGCCACAGGGACTTTCCCTGTGGTAAGTGCACTTTATGTTCTTTTGGATGTGTCAGTTAGGGAGTAAGTAGTCAAATCATATTTAAAAAAAAAATCGTTTGAATGGTATTTCAGATTAGATAAGATGGAAAAAAATCCGTTTACACAACCCATGACAACTTCAGTTGAATTATGCTTACTCAGACTGCAACTGTTCGAAAATTCAATAAAGACAGTAATATTGAGATGTATTAATACAATTAAAAAAGTTTTCTATCAGTTATAATATATTCTCAAATGTATTTTAATGCTGTGATGGCAAAGCCGAATTTTCAGCATCCATTTCTCCGGTCTGTTGTGTCAAATGACAGTTAGGCTAATAAACCTGGCAGAAGAATCGTTTATTATGATTTGATGAATACATGAGACTGGATTAATTTTGATCATATTTGAATCACATTTCTGTTGTTGTCACAGTTTTAAAAAACATTTATGTATTATAAAGATTTAACTATTGAAAAATCTATAGAAGCCCATTTCCACCACAGAATTAAAAAAAAAAAAATAAATAAATTGCAACTTTTTATCTTACATTTTTTTTTCTCAAAATTACGTGATACAAACTCACAATTCTGATGTTTTTTTCTCAGAATTGCATGATACAAACTCACAATTCTGACTTTTTTTCTTAAAATTGTGATACTCATAATTCTGACCTTTCTTCTCAAAGTTGATAACTCACAATTCTGACTTTTTTCTCAGAATTGCATGACACAAACTCACAATTCTGACGTTTTTTCTAAGAATTACATGATACAAACTCACAATTCTAACTTTTTTCTCAGAATTGCATGATACAAACTCACAATTCTGACCTTTTTTTTTCTTAAAATTGTGATACAGACTCAATTCTGACCTTTCTTCTCAAAATTGATACAAACTCACAATTCTGACTTTTTTCTCAGAATTACATGATACAAACTCACAATTCTGACGTTTTTTCTAAGAATTACATGATACAAACTCACAATTCTTTTTTCTCAAAATTGACACAAACTCGCAATTCTGACTTTTTTGTCAGAATTATGAGTGAGTATGAGTGAGAATTGCACTGTACTGTTCTGTTGGGGAGTTTTCTTTCTTTCTTTTTTTTTTATTGTCCCACAATATGGTTTGTAAAACCCCCAGATTAAATCACTGCCAGTCTCGGGTCCCCTGCCGCCCCTCTCCTTAACAATAGTATCACGTTGTGGTTCTCCCTGACATTACCTCATGTGAACTCAAGCATTATGTCAACAAAACAGCACAGCCACTGCATTCTGAGGGAGTTCCCCTCTGTCTCAGGGTGACCCGTCACACTGCGGTAGTGTTCACATATAGTTTTCTGCAGCGATGGCCATGTTTCAGGGGGGAAGCGGACACTAGAAAGGGGGATTCCCAGGAACAGAAGTGAAAGCAAGATAGGGCACTTCTGGTTTTTGACTCTGGAGCAGTTTCTTTGAAACAAGTATTTCCACCTTGCTGTCTAATTCGAAGGGTTTACACAGTCATCGTCAGGGTCGAGTGAGCGCGTGTGAGCCACCAGTGGAAAGTTCAGTTTTTCTTTCTCAGTTTCCTTCTCGTGGTTGTCCGTGTTGTTGTGCCACGTTTTAGAGCTTAATATACATCTGTAACGGCAGAATGATAAAAAACATTGATGCTCAATAAACACAGTGGGATCCAAACCTCATAAAATTTGGGATTTAAACCTGAACCAAAAGTTTTTAGAAAATATTATGATGTAAAATAGATCAGAAATATTCTGAGCATTGCTGTTATTAAAGCAAAATTGGGACCAGTTACTGTTAATTGGTAATAATTTATCGACCCTGGACCACAAAACCAGTCATAAGGGTCAATTTTTGGAAATTGAGGTTTATACGTTATCTGAAAGCTGAATAAATAAGCAATAATTTTGACCCATACAATGTATTGTTGGATATTGCTACAAATATTCCTGTGCGACTTACGACTGGTTTTGTGGTCCGGGGTCACATTTAATAATAATAATACACGTAATATTTAATAATATTTTATTTATTTTATTTTGTCTATGCAACTTCTTAAGTGGCTAAGCTGGTAATAAATTAAATTAAATTTAATTAAATTAAATTTAATTTAATTTCAATTTTATTATTATTATTATTATTATTATTATTATTAATATTTTTTTGACTTATGTAGCTTTTTTTGTGCATTATTGTAGAATTAATGAATTTATCCTCTAACTTTTGTTTTTTAAATTGGTCAGTTATTGTTTTTCATTACTACTGTATTTTACTACTATTTGTTTCTTTTAAAATACATTGATCTTGCCATGAAAATAGCCATATATGCTGGTATGGCGATTCAAAAAATAAATAAATTATATGATTCATCTGGTAAGCATCACAGTTTTTTTATTAAAGAGAGGTTTTTTTTTTTTTTTTTTTTTTTTTTTTTTTTAATAAGAGGAATGTATAATAATTGTAATTAGGGAAAAGATTTGTAATGCTGTTACGGTCAAATATATATATATATATATATATATATATATATATATATATATATATATATATATATATATATATATATATTATATAAACTTTTTTTTTTTTTAAGAAAAATGTATTACAGTTGTAATAATTAGGGAAAATATGTGTTACATACATATGCACACATGTACATACATATATATATATATATATATATACATATATATATATATATATATATATATATATAATATATATAAAAATTACACACTTTTTTTTTAAATGTATAATAATTGTCTGTAATAATAAAGGACAAAATTTTAATGCTTTTACTGTCAAATTAATAATCACCCTTCCTCTAATTTTCCTCAAAACCAACCATATATGCTGGTATGGCGATTAAAAAAATAAATAAATTATATGATTCATCTGGTAAGCATCATAGTTTATACAGTGTATATTGGCAGTTTTAAAATTGTCTTTTTATTAAAGAGAGTTTTTTTCTTTTTTTTTTTTTTTAAATAAGAGGAATGTATAATAATTGTAATAATTAGGGAAAAGATTTGAAATGCTGTTACGGTCATAATAATTTTATGAATATATATATATATATTCTACATATATTTATATAGTACATTAAATTGTTTTTCTTTATATATATATATATATATATATATATATATATATACTTTTTTTTTTTTTTTTTTAAGAAAAATGTATTACAGTTGTAATAATTAGGGACAATATATGTTACATACATATGCATACATGTACATATATATACACACACACACACACACATATATATATATTTTTTAATGTATAATAATTGTCTGTAATAATAAAGGACAAAATTTTAATGCTTTTACTGTCAAATTAATAATCACCCTTCCTCTAATTTTCCTCAAACCCAACCATTTTTTCAGGTCCAGGGCTCTGTAAGTCTATTCAGGGTTTGACACTGGGCCCCCATCAGGAGGAGAGTGGGATATGCGACAGCGGGGTGGAGACGTCTTTCTAGAGCCCCAGCCTCAGTCTCGCCGACTCCAAACACAATCGCACAAACTGAGGCCTGACCCTAAAAACCAGCTTCTCCCTCCTCACTACAGCAGCTCAACTCAACCTCAGGACACGCCTCCAAACTCTTTGATTGGCCACCGTCCACTGTGGATGCTCCACCCAAAAACTTTAAGGAGTCCTTAAGCTTTCAGACCACAGGGATTTTCTTGTTTTTTGAGCTTTTAATAAGAATAATACCAAAAAGCACTTATTTGAAGATCTTATTTTGTCCTTTTAAGAACTTTATTTTTCTTGGTCAATTTCAGTTTCTAAGTGGTTAGTTTCAGTTGAGCTTAAGCTGAGGCAGCAAATGACATCCAGAGATCATATAACTCAATATTTAGGTTCATGATGTGTTGGACATTTAAACATTCTCAGGCTTGATTTGCTAAAAAGTCTAGCCTTATTTGTTTCATTTCGTTAATATATTTGAACAAACAACCCGGTTTAAAAACAGCAACTTTAGTTTATATAACTTATTATGCAGACTTTCTCCTGTAGTCATTTTCTCACAAAGAGTTTTCATCTGGAGCGGCAATACAATTAATGTATTGGATGAAGAGGAGCGGAAGAGGAGGTCTACTAGATTATTATGACCCTCTGGAACAATCAGATACGTTGGATGATGAAAAAAAAGCTCATCCCTTCATAAAAGACCTATTCTACTGTTGTCCCTCACCCCTTCAGATGTGATAAACGTTATTTGGGGTGGCGCTAGGATTTATTGTGCATTTAGTGGTGCTACCTGTAATTCCAATTTTATTGCTCAAGGGTTTTGTTAAAGGAGACATCGGGTTTAATTTTCTATTTTTTAGCTTTTTTTTAAAAGCTGTCTGAGTCTAAAACTCTGTCATCCAGTGAGCTTGTTCAATGTGAAACCGGTTTCTACGTAGTTAGTTAGCTATTTGAATAAGACCACCTCCGAGCCATATATGGATATATTCAACACGCCCCGCAGAAGCGAAGGGTGGAGTCAGCAGTGGCTCATTGTCATTTAAAGAGACATGCACTGAAACAGGTCGCTGTGAACAGAGCTAGTTTTGACAGGGTAAAAAGGATGTCGTTTTATATGATCACTAAGGAATTTTAACCAAAGTATGTTACAGACATTTCAAAAAAGAATCATACCAGCTTGTAGAAAATGGCCATCCGATGTCCCCTTTAAAAAAACAAATTAATAAGCTTTGAGAGATTATTCTCTCTTCCACATTTTTGATTGATTTAAAAAAACCAGGAGGGTCAGTCCTGGGCAGCGATTGGAGAGTGTTTGATTAGATTTTGATGAACTGTGTACGTGTATGTGCGTGCGTGTGTGTGTGTGTAACTTTAAGGAGCTTTACAGAATGTGTGTATGAGGATTGTAATAACCTGATGCCTCAAATGCCCTTTATGAAATAATTTGTAGTTACATTTGTATCTCATTCAATCTCATTCCCTTCTGCTGTGTTTTAACTCAGGCTGTATAAGACAAAATATCACTCATATAATATGCTGATCTAGGATCAGTTCAGTATGTTTAGAACTGATCCCAGATCAGCTGTCTTTTCTTTTGTTTTGCTCTGTGAAAATTTTTAAACATGGCCTCGACCTTTAAACTGACTTGGGGACTTGTGTCACCAAAATGTCTAGCTGCCATGATATTTTCGTACTCTATAATGTTTAAAAAGCAACAAAACTATCTGAAACCCCAAACTAAAGGTTTGTCAGGCACTATTGTGTATTTTTTTTTCTTTTTTTTTTTTTTTTTCTTAGGCTGTAAATTGGTATTTATGTCTGTACCCTGTGAAGCAGTGTTGTACAGAGGGAAAAATGTGTGCTTTGTATTGTGATACTTTTATAATAAAACAATTCATTGTGTATGGCTGCTTTGACTATCCATATTGCACACACATTTGTTTTCACTCCATAATTGTGTTGTCTTCTATAAAACCACCAGCAGATGGTGTCCAATCTTACTATTTTAAACACATCCAATTCTTTGTATTTTCATATACCTTTCTTTTCATATTAATATTGTAGTCTTCAGTAGGTTAGCAATTAAATACAATAGCAATAAAAAAAATAATATACCTTTTTTTCATTACTCATTTTTTTTTTCAACATTTCAACTTTTCTTCAATTTAAATTATTAACAGTTTAATAATCTAAGTATAGCTACACATAAACACAAATATTAATGTTTATATGTGTATATACATTATGTTTTGTACATATTAGTGCCTGATACTGAGTGTGAAACAACTCGGTTTTCTTTCTATAAAAGGAACTTAAAAATGGGATGAATCACAATATTATTTTAAGTTTGTATTATTTGTCTATTTTACAAACTTGTCTTCCTGGTTGACAATCAGTGCACTACCCACCTTTATCCTCAACGTGGACGTAAGCCTGTGAGACTTCCGGTTCATTATCCGCTATAAGGAAATAAACGGTAATAAGTAAACGGTAAAACTGTTTGCACTACAAACCAGTGTGCTCACAATTTAGATAATACATTAAAATTACATGGTAAGACACACCAATTTGCAATATCAAGCAGCAAAACGAGCTTTTTTGCTTTTTTTTTTAGTTTTGTATAGATTAAAAATAGCCACGCCCATAAAATTTACAAATGGCCGCGCCCACTTACGGAATGAAAAAGGTGGCTAGGATAGCATATTGCATATATTTATCTCCGATTCAGACAAGATGACTGTTTAACTTAAAGCAATATTATGGCTAAAAGATTCATATTAGAAATGGTTTAAAGTTAAAACATTCTTAATAATGGGTTTATTACAAACATACAGCTTTTCACTTCGCATGATGTTAATTGATAGACTGGAGTCGTTGGTTACTTGTGGACTCTTGTTCAGACGGCACCCATTCACTGCAAAGGACCCACTGGTGAGCAAGTGATGTAATGTTAGATTTCTTCAAATCTGAATGAAGAAACAAACTCATTTACGTCTTGTATGGCCTGAGGTTGTTTAAGCAACATTCTTGGGCCTCTAAGTTACACTGTTGTTCAGGGCGTGTCATCAGTTTAGCAATCTGAGTGACATGTATGAGATATTTTTACTATCACAGGAAGCATACATACATTAGGTCATAATGGCATCATAGTGAGCTTTGACATGGCTGTGACCACCAGGTCTGTGTGTAGGTGATGGTATCTGTCTGACAGTGTTTTAGGTACACTCTGGGGACAAAATTGCCTTCAGAAGTGAGCTAAATCTGACAAAACCGTCTTGCGGGGAAGTCCTCACAAAGTAATGATTAATACTTTTTTTTTCTTTGTTACTCTATGACATAAAGATACTTATGACTGTAAATGAGCAGCCAGGAAGGCGTGAAACTCTCTCCCATGCAGAACATTATAATGTCCTGCGAACATCGACGTCACAACGGAATTCCGCATTCTAAAAACAGCCTGTGGATCCTGCTTGGAGCTATTGAGTGTGTGGCAAGCTGATTAAGCATTAGACCAGACAACTAACTAAAAGATTTGGATATACTAGGTCTTATTTTTTAGCTTTTAGTAAGTAATCCAATAGTGATTACTATTACCAGTAGTGATACTAGAATGTATTTCTTTGCTTATTCATTAGCTAGTAGTTAATATTCCAAAAGAGGGTTTGCATTTACGTCACAGTTTGGTCAGTGACTCGGATGCGCGGCCATATTGAAGATACTCGGATGTAAACAACAGCATGGATTTCACGGTTAATGTACTACTGAATACATTGTTCTGCTAATTCATGCTGTCTAAACCATGAAAAAAAAGTGTGGAAGCTGCTAAATCACAGAGAAGGACTTAATAAACAGGAAAGGGTGCAATATTTTGACAGACTAAAGCTAATAGGCGTTAAAAATACGTACTTGATGATAAGGGAAATAATAAGAACAAACACAAATGTTCTCAAGATTCTTGCCCTGGAAATCCTGGTTTAGTTTGGCCAACCACAAACACCTTTTGTTCCTCAGACAGTTTTTTGCATCAAGATCAATTGCAAACGTTTCCTATTGAATTGTATTGGTATTTGTGGTGTAGATATCAGATAAATAATATTGCCTCCCAACATGTATATTTCATGTAGTCCGACAACTAGTATACACAATAAATCGCTGATAGCTCAGAAAGAATGTCATGCCAAACATTTGCAAATTTGTTATCAATAAGAATGGTAAGGCCCAACCCAAACTCATGAGCAGTGATGGGAATAATGGCGTTATAAATAAATTGTGTTACTAATTGTGTTTCCCCCATTACAACGCTGTTACCGTTACTGACAATAAAATGCGGTGTTACTATAATTATAATATTATCATAGTTTTATTTTTTAGTTCATTTGAATGGATGCGCAGCGTACCTGTTTTTGACGAACCGTAAACTCTAGTGTGAAGGCACACGACTAGCTGTCGCTTTGTCTCACACACATGCAAATAAGATACAGAGCGAGAAAGTCTTATATATCATGCAGAATTGACAAGCTACATGTAAAAGATATTCTTTGTTGTATTTTCCTGTCAAAATAACGGAGTTCCTTTGGAATTTTTCAGCTTTTAAGAACTGCTGGTTTCTCCGGTAGTAGGCGGAACTAATGCGCAAACGGCAATCTCATTGGCTGGCGCTCACCTATTATTGTCCCTGTTTTGATTTCAGCAAATAAGTTCGAGCGAACGCAGACAATGTGATTAATATTCATGAACTCACCAGCTCATTGATTCTTAGTGTGTTTTATATTGTTATTAGTGGTAGAATTTGTTGTAGTTTTATTTGATCAGTATTATTTTTAGTTGTTTTTTCCCCCATTTTTCTTTATAGAAACACTTTACAAACAATTACAAACAATATCTTAAGCACCACCAACAGTCCTAAGTTCAGTCAACATGACAAATATGCATTCATAGATGGTCTAAAGTTCTAATTACTAAAGATTAATGCTAAATTATCATAATATCATATTACAATGATTGACTGACTGATGCTAAATATCTTTTCAGATATTTAAAAAAGAACTAAGTAAACTAAAAATGTTATTAATTTCATTTAAATTTCATTCATTTAACATATTTAATATTGGGGGCATCCAAGTTATTTGATATATTTGAACAATTTTTAAAAAAATAACAGTAGTTACTTTCCCTGGTAATTAGTTATTTTTATAATGATGTAACTCAGTTACTAACTCAGTTACTATTTGAAAGAAGTAACTAGTAATTATAACTAATTAATTTTTTAAAGTGACATGCCCAACACTGCTCATGAGAAAGCTATTTCGTATGAATTCACAAGTGATTCACATTTAAAAATGTGTGATTTTTAGTGGGAGGGGTGGTGTAAGCGTGAAAATCCACGCCTAAATTAACCGTCAGTGGGGTGTAAACAAATCATATGAAAATGCGCACATGAGATTTCGCATATTCATTATCCAGTCCTGGAGAGCTGCAGCCATGCAGAGTTCAGTTCCAACCCTAATAAAAACTCACCGGCCTGTAGCTTCCTAGGACATGTCCACACTAATACGTTTTAGTCTGAAAATGCATCTATTTCTCTCCGTTTTGGCCTTCTGTCCACACTGAGACAGCGTTTTTGGTCAAGGAAAATGGAGCTTTTTGAAAACGCTCTCCAAAGTGGATAAATTTGAAAACGCCGTTTTCGCGTTGCAGTGTGGACTGTGAAAACGGAGGCTTTTGAAAGCGATGACGCATGTTTAGTCAAGTGACGCATATTGTACCAATAGATATCTATGTTTATACCGGTAATTGTGGCTGTTATGTGCTATTCACTTTCACACTGCTGCTTAAGATATATTTGTACACTCTTCATATTACAGTCCCAAAAAGATGACAGAAAATGTACTCACACTTGCTGTCCTGACTCCTGCAGCTAAACGTGAGGGCAGCTGCTTTTTAGATCAAACATGAGAGTGCACAACATGGACGTGTCAGTGAATGATGAGATATTTCCATAAATAAAATGATCCTGCCAAGAATTGCGTGAAAACGTATTATGTCTGTTCTGTCTGTATGGCGTATGGCGAATTTAACATTTTCCTACGTTTCAGGGCGGATGAGAAACATTTGGAAAACGCTAGTGTGGACGGAGAGCATTTTAAAAAGAAAACTCCATTTTCAAATGTATCCGGATTAATGTAGACGTAGCCCTAGTAACCCTTCACACCTTGATTAGCTTGTTCAGGTGTGTTTGATTAGGGTTGAAACAAAACTATGCAGGGCTGTGGCTCTCCAGGACCAACGTTTGCCACCCCTGGAATAGATAACTATTGGAGTAAATATGAATATAGTAAAAAAAAAAAGTATATAAAAGTATATATAAGTATATAAAAGTAGTCAGTACTTGATTGTTTGAGTGAGTATGCTAACTTTAAAAAACAAGTACTAGTAACATAGAAACTTTATTCCAATGGAATACATATTAAAACAGCTTGCCATAGCTGAGGCTCCTGCTGTGAAGCTCGTGTGTATGTGTGTTTCTCCCTCTGGCCGGAGCTCTACTACAGGCGGAAGTTACAGGCGCTTGTGTTGGTGAAAATCTCCAGTGGTGAGAAAGTGAAAAGCAGCGTAAATGATAAACAGCAGCCGTTTGTGACGATTTTAACAGCAGCGCATCATATATGTGGACGCGGCGGCTTTGTTTTCCTTTCCTGCACTGGCAAACTGCTGGTTTTCGTCGGTAAAGGCAGACTGGCATATTTATTGAGTTTGATTTCTGGTTAGATGGTCAGATAGTGGAAGCTCTCACAGTAACTAACAGAGAGGCGCTTTGATTGGAACGTTCAGACATTCTGTTACATTGATACATTGTAGCCAGACGGCGCGTTTCCGACTCCAGTTGATACGTTGTTATAGCGGGAAAGAAGAAACATTCACTTTATTCAGTGATGACTCGACTCGGTTTAACATAACTGCTTAATCACATATGTGACTTCCACAACAACCCGTCTAGTGGAGCCTTTTATCTTGGCGTTCTGCACTGGATTTGCATTGGAAGTGACAGAGATGGCAGACAGCGGTCGGGTAAAGCACGACAGCCCGAACTCGAGTCCCGGACCCGGGAGGAAAAAGACGCAGCAGTCGCCCGGCTCAAAGGCGCGGTACTCAGTTAACGCTCCCGGACACTGCTTTCGAAAAGTGACCCTGACCAAACCGACATTCTGCCATCACTGCAGCGACTTCATATGGGGGATTGTCGGGTTTGTTTGTGAAGGTAAGATGGTTTATGGATACACTTAGTCGGCATGTTCCATTCAGCAAAGCAATGTCAACAAAGCGTCTTATGCCAAATTGACACTGCAAAGGTGAGACAGAAGCGCTTCTGAAGTGGCATTTGTAGGTGTCGGTACAGACTGTTTAATGCTGCTCAGAGGTGACAAATGCGTTTACACAGATACACATATACTAGGAGCTGAGGTGGGTTTAAGCAGGCTTAATATACTATTTACACAGAATTTTGAGCAGGCACAGAGCAGCCTTAACTCAGCAGTGTTAAGGTGCCTTTATACGCAAAAGTGCTGTGGTAGTATTATGGTACAGTGATGTTATTAGAGGACAATACTATGATAATATCTGAGATGAATACTCTCATAAACATCTTAAATAAACATAACATTTGCCAGTTGACTATTTAATGCATTTTAGATTACTTATCCATTACATTTAAAGTGAAACTTTTTCCTGGTGTGGAATTTTCCCTTACCAGTTTGATTGACAGTTTTGATAGACAGATTGTGATCTGTTCACGTGCCGTCCTGGAATGGGAAGGAATGAAGAAGGTATTCTTAAAAAAAGATGGAGGATGTCCAGAATCTCTCTTTCTCTCCTCCACACCTCTCTCCTGACAGAATGATCGAATAGCTTGTCTACTAACTGGGGAAGACAGATTGATGCAGATCGATCCGACACACTCCTTCTGTTGGACAGGAATCTGTGATTGGCTGGTCATGTGCAGGAGGACACTTTGATGAGATCTATCTAATTGATGGAGGCCAGTGGCGGTGTGAGAAGATCTGTACTGTTCTCACTTCTGTCAGTTAGATGTTTACCGTACATGTTTTTCTTTACAGAGCTGCTATTTGGGTAAGCAGGTTAACTTAGATTTTAATCCAAAGCAGTTCTCTGAACAAACCTCAGTGATGCTTAGTGGTAATGACTCATTGATTTCCTTTTGCGGGATTCAAGAATGCAACCGACAGCCCAGATTATAATGAATTAAGATTTAAAAGAACCATAGTTGTGGTCCATATGATCCTTCGGCCTGGTTTCACAGATAGGGCTTTGATTAAACCAGGATTAGGCCATAGTTCATTTATGACATTAAAGTCATTTTTCTAAACATGCCTTAGAAAAAATATTACTGGTGTGCATCTTGAGACAAAACAAAGGCACTTAAATATTTTAGGATCAGTAAGTGCAAGTTTCTTTTAGTTGAAACAGCTCAGATTTACATTATAGTCTGGGACTAGGCTTAAGCCTTGTCTGTGAAATTGGGGGTTCAAGTATATTCCAATTTTTCAGAAGCCATACGCTTCCGCACTGTAAATGTCTGCAAACAAATCATTGAATTGGTGAATTGAACTTGACAACTTGATTAGATCATTCAGTGAATGAATCATTCATGTCTTCTCTCATAAACTCTTATGAATGCAAGTTAGGGTGGATACCAGTGTTTTCAGTAAATGACAATTAAAATTTGCGACACAGAGTATGACTTCATAAGACTTTGAACATAAAACATAAGTCAATTTTAAAACAATTTTATGATGCTTTTGTGTTATTTCTAAAAGGTAAAAGCACCAATTTCAGTACTGGTTAAGCAACCCTTGGCCTTGCAGAATCTATGATAGAGTATCTTCTTGAAAAACCAGCCAGTGTATAATCTATCCCTGAACCCATTTCTTTATAAGAATTCATTACAGTGCTGTTGAGCTGAGGTTTTAAACTTTTGTGTACTGCAGATGACTGCAAAGAATCCCTCTTCCATCTGATTTCTATATGCAAAACATGTTTTTCCCTCATGCACATTGTTGGGTCTTGCCCTTTTAAGGCCTGTTGCTGTTTCTTAGGCAGATTTTAATCCACTGTGTTACGCCGTTCACCAGGGTTTTACTACAGGTCCTGTGTATAAATGATTCTGTCAGCGAGCAGTATTACTTGTGAGACAAGTGGACCGGATTTATGTAGCCGTGAGATTGGCAGGGCTGGAACGCAGATGTTGATTGACAATGTGGATGTTACCAGGCAGAGTTAGGCAGAAATGAGATGTTTCTGTTACGTAATGTGCTGCAGTGAAGTCGTGATTGACTCTTCCAGGTTGGCATGGCAACGCGTAGTCCAATGGAGCAAGGCGGCAGGCTGGATGCTGTAGCCAGACGGACCGAGAGAGAGTAGAACATAAACACACACGCATGCTCTACACTGGCATTCTAATTGTGAGTTTATTGCATTAGTGAAGAGACTAGTAACATGGAACAATAACACTAATGAATGTATGCATCAATTAATTTGTATTCGTTACTGTTGCTTTTAAATGCAATAAATGACTATTGCACATTGTTACGGTCGACTGATATAATGTAGATACACAATATGTACTTAAAAAAAAAATGCTAGCATTATATTAGTCATGATTTGGAATAATTGACCATTCTATAATCTAAAAAAAAATGTCTTTACATTTATTTTAATGGGAGTGACTTTATTTATTTAGTTATTTATTTTTTGCATAGCAGACTTGTTTACAGTTAATATTACTCCAAACTCCATTTTAAATTATTAATTAGCTTGCATACAAGAAGTCTTGAAAATGCAAATATGTTTTATGTATGTTTTTTAAAGTATTTGTTGTGCCTGCACGACAATTTACATTACTGTACTATTTAATTATGATTACAACAGAATAATTTCATGGGTTAGTTTATATTATCTCTTTTTCAGAAAAGAATGTTTGCCTATCGTGAAAAATGGTAACATGTAAATTAACTGGTTTTATTCAGGTCAGAGATTTATGTAACATCACGGAATCAAGTAAAAAATATCTAAAATATATAAAAATATTATATAAAAATAAAATAATATAAAAATGTTATATATATATATATATATATATATATATATATATATATATATAAAAGCAAATAAAAAATTAAGAGAGAGAAAAAATATATAAGAGAATTTTTTGAAAAAAATATATTTATATATTATATAATGATATAAAAATTATATATTAAAGAGAAAATTAAAAAAAATTATGAGAGAGAAAGAGAGAGAGAGTGAAAGAAGAAAAAAAATTAATATATGTAATATATATTAAAAAAAAGAAAATGTAGATTTTTTTTACAGTAGATATAGAGAGAGAAAGAGAGAAAAATAAATGTTTTATATATATATATTAGAGCTGTCAAACAATTAATCACAATTAATTAATTGGACAAAATAAGTTTTAGTTTGCCTAATATATGTGTGTGTATTGTGTAATTATTATGTATATATATAAATACAAACAAATTAATGTATATATATTTAAAAGAAATATGTTATTTGTGTACAAAATATTTTTATTTATGTATAATATAGATTCTATAAAAATTATAATAAATACCTGTACTTGTAAATATTTCTGAAATATATATGTGAATGTGTTTGTATTTATATATATATATATATATATATATACATAATAATTACACTTGCTGATCATATACTTTGTGTGGAGAGCATTCACTCAGTATCGTTATCTCATTTTTGACCAAGATGGCTTTTAGAGGCTTTTGCATTGGAACTCTTCATATATATCCCAATTTGACTTGTAATAATTTGAATTTGAATTGTCAGTGGTCAAAATGTCCGTGCATCTCTAGCATTTTTTTTTACTGACTTTCTATTGATTTTGAAATTAACGTGAAGTAAAACACTGGCTATTAGTAGCTTGTGTGGCTATCTGTCACTAGTGTTTTGCATGTTAGCCTTCACAAAAATGTTGCTAAAACAGTTTAATGGTTTCATGTGGTAAAGGCTTGTGTTGACAATGAATGTGTAAACAAAACAGTCTTTGTGCTTTCCTTAGCAGCGTGTGCATGTAATTTCTAGCAGTTTCCAATTTCACAAGAGTGGTGGGCTTTACAGTGTGCGTGAGAATGCGTCTGTGGTACGGTAAACTTTAGAATGTTTTCCTTGCTCTTGTGGTTGTGATTGTGAGAGGAGCTCAGCCTGACCAGCGAGATCACTTCCTGTCTCTGCTAAGCATGAAAACCGACAAATGCATCAGTGAGGTTCAGTCTGTGCTGAGGGCCAAAGTGGGCTCTGAGAGCAGCGTAAATAGGGCACACAGCGATCCAGCGGTCACGACTTTAGAGACAGCTGGTCAGTGCTGTTGGATTTGATGCAAATTGTTCTTTTGAGCAGTAAATGCTGTTGCTTGATGTTTGAAAATGTTCATATTTTTGGTTGGTGCTATAAAAGATTTATTTATTTACAAAGTGACCTCAGTTCTGCATTTTGAAAATGGTACACTGGGCTGTGAATTCACTGCTGAGAAAAAATGGCTAGTTTTCTTTTTGCTAAAGCTGCTATACCTACGTATCTTGGCAACATAATGCACCAAAATTCTGTGGCCTACACTAAATCTCTCTCTTTTTTTCCCTGCAGTGTGTAACTTCATGTCACATGAGAAATGTTTGAAGCACGTCAGGACTGTGTGTTCCTGTATGGCTCCCACGCAAGTTCAGGTGAGTGAAACGTGCCACATCTGACAGGGCAGACAGACGTCATTAGCTTTATGAGTAAATCTCATGAAATCTGTATTAAAAAAAAACATTTGACAAAGAAAATATATTTTGTACTAGGAAAATGAAGCACATATTTATGAAACCATTTGACACTTTTTTTTTTTGCATCTTGACTTTAAGAATAATTCTTTAGAATTTATCAAAAATATTTTTATTTTAAATATTTATTTATAATAGTATAGTATAATATAATATAATATAATATAATATAATTATATTTTAATTTAAAAATTCTCATTAGATTATCATTATTGAAATTGTGTTTTTAGTGAAAATGACAAATTAAAAGCTATAATAATATAATATAATATAATATATTTTTTATAAAAAAAAAATTGATTCTCATGATTGTAATTGTTTTACTGTGAAAGACAAAATTAAAAGCGATAATATAATATATTCATTTATTTTTTATTGAAAAATTCTCTTTAGATTCTCATGATTGAAGTTTTTACTGAAAATGACAAATTAAAAGCTATAATAATAAAATAATATAATATTTTTTATTAAAAAACTCATATTCTTGTGACTCTAATTGAGTGTTTTTACTGAAAAAGAGAAAATAAAAAGCAGTATAATATAATATAATATAATATAATAATTTTTTTATTTAAAAATTATAATTAGATTCTGTGTTTTTACTGTAAAAGACAAAAAATGTAATGTAATATAATATAATATTTATTTATTTTTTTATTTAAAAATTCTCTTTAGATCCTCATGATTGAAATTGTTTTTACTGAAAATGATGTAATTAAAAGCTATAATATAATTTAAAATTTTTTTTACTTAAAAATTCTCATTAGTTTCTCATGATTGTAATTGTTTTTACTATAAAAGACAAATTTAAAAGCTATAATATAATATAATATAATATAACACTTCTTTATTTTTTATTTAAAAAATTCTTATTAGATTCTCATGATTGAAATTGTGTTTTTACTGAAAAATATAAAAACAGCACTGAAATGTAATATAATATAATAATAAACAAAAAGAAAAAATGTTGTCCCATTACGATAATGCAAAAATATTTTTATATTATATTATATTATATTATATTATATTAAATTGGTGTTTTTATTTTGTCTTTCTTTAACAAAAATCAATTTGTACAAAGTATAATCAACCTAAATTCATTAATTTAATCAATTGAATTTATATGGGTTAAATTAGGTAGAAATAACTCTTTATGTTAACAGATGCAGAATACAGTTGCCATTGGTCACTGAAAATTAAATTGAAAGATTTGAGAAAAAAAAATTTTAATTAGAAAGACAATTAATACTGTAAAAGTGTATTATCATTCAGATTTTTATTCATTTATCTATTTATTTATTGATATTTTTTATTTTGTCTTTTTCAGTAAAAACACTCAATATATATGTATTTTATTGTACGTGTCTTATGAGATTCACCCATGTTGGATATTACACTTATAAGACAAGATTGATTTCACTAACACAGTATTATTGAGGCATCACAACGCTGGATAGATGCTCTGATGATAGAGGACACAAAGTCTTGAACAATTATGCTGTTAATGAAGAACAATCAAGCTGTATTGCAGGGTGTGATCGTGCAAGAAAGATCCTAATTAGCAGTTGATGCTTTACCTGTCTTATCCATGCCTTTGCATGACAAACAGGAAGTGCATTACGCCCTGAATCTACATTAAATAATTTAGTCCTCACATACTGACTGGAGCCGTTTTGCTCAGTGACACAGCAGTCAGTGTAGCCCTTTGTCCGGCCTTCATAATGAATTACTGATGACTTCCTGCCGTGTTATGGTCTTTTATGAAGGCCAAGTGTCAGCCAGTCTTTGTGCTGTTGATAGGAGCTCATCTAGCAATGTAGAGCTTTATTATGACAGCCTATCCCGGAAGTTTATTTTTTTCTCCCTGTGTACTTACTACTGATTATAAACCCAGTCTATAGTTGATAAACTCATTGCGCTGATATAATACAGGGCCTTCATTGTCTCAGGCCCGGTTTGACGGGGCCCACATATATCAATTTTAGCAGTGGCCTTGGTGATATGACATTTGAGAGTCAAATATTTTATAACTGTTTATTTCACCACTGTCCATGGTAACTTGCTGGTACTTTGTATCAATTCATGGTCTTGACGTGCAACGTTCAGAGAAGAAATAATAATAATAATAATAATAATAATAATAATAATAATAATAATAATAATAATAATAATAATAAAAATACTATTCATAATTTATTTTTGTAATATTGGTGCATTGGTTGTCCAGTGTTATTTTAGTATTATTTGTATATAATACTATATTATTTAGTAATATTTTGAATGACTTTTTGTTTTTATTTCTATATATTTATTCTGTATTTTATTTCTTTTGTTTTATATTTCTACATAGATAACATTTATTTTTATTCCAGTTTTAGTCATTTTAGCACTTTATTTCAGTTAGTTGCCAAGGCAACATTTCTAATCAGGGGTTCAAGTGCGTAGAATGCCCAAGGATCAGCAATCTCCACATAAAACTGATCCGGGAGATGAAACCCTTAGTCATAGAGACTTGAAACTTGGAGGGATGGTAGTGCTCACACCGTCTACAACGTCACCAAGGCTTGCCCCAATCGGCCTGACCGGGGTGCTACAGCGATCAAAAGTACAAAATCGCTCCTAAACGAAATAACTCCTACACCCTTAGTCACAGACTCAAATGCCTTATGGGAAATTTTAGGGTATTTTGGATTTTTTGAAAAACCTTCATTTGCGAACTAGTCCATGTTTTTTTGCCTGATCGGAACCAAACCAGGGCAGGAAGATTTTCTGGAGAGTGAATATCAATAATTATCAAAATAAAGTTGAACTTTCGACTCACCGTCGCAAAGGGATGCCAAAACGTTTGAAAGGGGCAAGGCAGGTTTACTAAAACAGATATAATTTGTGAATGGAAAGCAATATTTACACCAAACTCAGAAAACTTATATAAGTTATTAACTTATATACGTTATATAACTTGTATAACTCAGTCTGAGTTCACATGGAAAAAAATCGTGGAGCCTGGCCACTTTGTGTTGCTATAAGAGGGAAAAAATATAAAAATGGCTATAACTGCGCAACTATTTGTCCAATCAACATGAAAAGTGGTATGCAGTGTCTTTGTCCAAAGTGCCACAAGTTTCTATAAGGACATTTGCGTATCTCAAAGCATATGGCCGCCATTGGCCAATGAAAGTTGAACACCTATTAGATAGGGGTGTAATGATGCGTGTATTCGTACCGAACCGTCACGGTACGGGCATCTCGGTTCGGTGCATGAGGCCTTGCAACAAATACAGGCATTTCACCCTCAATCCCACAGTAATGCAACTCTGTTTGACAACCGCCGGCAGAACAACAGCGAATGCCAGGAGTAGGGCACTTGAAAACAAAGCCCACTAGATGCATCTCTCACTGACAAAGGAGTATAACGTTACTTTAAAGGCTTCCGCACTCAACTGTCTGCAAAATGGAGCTTTGTGCTCTTGTATCCTACCTCTCTCGTTCAGCACAAATCCAAATATTCCATAATATTTCTGTATTTGTGATGCATCCAAATGCTAAACTATTATTTAATATGTAAATTATAGGCTTTGTACTTCAGTCGCGTTCTAACGGTCACACAGTGAGGCGGCCGCGCTGATGTTTGATTCACTGTGTTTTATTTTGATAAAGTACCAACTGCGCTGTCAAGTCAGCAATGCTAGAAGCCTGGAACTGATATGTTTTGTGTTTGTGTGCGCCGGCGCGATTACTTCAACTTTCCACATACCAGCAAAATCAACTTTTGATTTTTTAGAATGTCACTTTCTGCCATTTGAGTTTCCTTTCTGTCACAAAACTGAACTGAAACTCAGTAAATATAGGCTACGTTACGTGTCGCGCAGTTTTTTCCCTTGTCTATCAGTTAACTAAATTAAATATATTTCAAGTATTTATTCTTTGTATGGATCCTGGATAACAAAACCAGTCATAAGGGTCATTTTTTTCAAAATTGAGATTTATACATCATCTGAAAGCTGAATAAATAAGCTTTCCATTGATGTATGGTTTATTAGGATAGAACAATATTTGTTTGAGATGCAACTATTTGGAATATAACTGGAATCTAAGGGGTGCATACAAATCAAAATATTGAGAAAATCGCCTTTAAAGTTGTCCAAATAATGTTCTTAACAATGTATATTACTAATCAAAAATTAAGTTTTAACATATTTATAGTAGGAATTTTACAAAATATGTTAATGGAACATGATCTTTACTTAATATCCTAATGATTTTTGCCATGAAAGAAAAATCAATAATTTTGACCCAACAATGTATTTTTGGCTATTGCTACAAATATACCCCGGCGACTTAAGACTGGTTTTGTGGTCCAGGGTCACATATGTACTGCAGATTTTATAGCCTATATATGACATTAATTTGATATAATATTTAGTATTTTCACATGTAGGTGGAAAAAAACTGTAATTTGTACTACTGTCTGTTTAAAGCAAATGAAAAGAAACCTAGCATAGTAAATTTTGAATACGTAACGTCTTTTTTTTGTGTGTGCTTAAATGCCTTAAAGCCCTTAAATCCCGATAATTGCTGCTTGCAGCTATATTTTTCATTTTTTTTTAAATAGTATCTAATATTTATATTTTATTTAAGCTTTATTTTAATTAATGAAAACCATTTTTTTTTTTAATAACAGTAACAACACTGTGTTTGTCTGGTTGCTAGACCAGTTGTTTTTGACGTGAACAGTTTTTACTTTAATAGATAATTAGTTAGATTATTAAAGATCAAGAATTCATATTAGTATATTTATTTATTTATTTGTCATTTAAATTGTAATTAATTCATTGTGATCGAAATGTTATAAGTGGGATTTATCAGGGTTTTTTTTTTTTTCATAAAAATGACCGCAATCTGTCTTTTACGTATTGATTGTACCAGTCAGATATACAAAAAGGCTTTGAACAGCAGAAAAACTGCTATATATAAAACAGGATGTACATTTAGTGTGAAAAAAATTAACACTTCTTGCTGGTTAATGTGATAAAGTAACCGCAAGAGATGCTCGCTGCTTGGAAACTGCATCCTCTCAATGTGCTGATGCCACATGTGTCACTGCGTCAGGGCTGAGTTCACAGCGAGAAAAGCCTGCTTTGCTTTAGCCAAATGGCAAAGAGGTGACACGGACCGGCCAATCGCATCAGAGCAGCCGCAGGGCACGACAGGAGGGCGAGTCAAGCACCATGCCACAGCAAAACTTAATTTAGGCCAAGAGATAATGAGGTGGAACAGAAACCACTGGTTTGAATGAAAGACGGGCCCTCAGAGACTCTTCTGGAAGTTCGCCTTCATACATAATGCATGCAAAGACAACAAGAAAGTGAATGCAGTGTTTTAATTCTCTTTTTCTAGTTTCCTTGGCTGTAAGACTGATGTGTTCAGTTTGAAAAGGAAATGGATGTGACTGTTTTTGTACTGGCTGAAGACTTTTCTTAGCTCTGTGTGTTTGTTTGTGGGTGGGTGGGTGGTGTAGGAGTGAGTCAGTCTCCGAGCCAACTGCTCCATTAACCTTTACTCAACAACCTCACTTAACCGCATCTGAGAAAATACGAACACAACAGTTGCAGCCATTCGACACTGTTGTTACTAAAAATTGAGAATATATCCTTTAAGACTTGAAAACATTTGGAATAGTCATGTACAGTGTTGGGGGTAACATGAGTTATGTAATCAAATTACTTTTTTCAAAAGTAACTAGTAAAGTAACGCATTACGTTTTAATTTACAAGAAAATATCTGAGTTACTTTTTTAAATAAGTAACGCCAGTTACTTCGTTTTCCCATTTATTGAGTGACAGTTCTCTTGTCCCCATGTTGAGAGAAATCGGGTACTGTGCAGAGGTATTGCGTGTGCTGTGTAAATATGATGTTACTGTAGTTCTAGACTAAATGTGAGCATGCATTAATTTAGATTCAGATTCAGCATTCGTCAAAATGAATTAAAACAGTGAAATACAAACTCAGAATGTGGCGCAACCTGCAATAAATAAATATGTTAAATAACACAAATATCCTTTATTTTATTAACCAATGTCTTTTCTGCTGACGTTTGATGATCCAGTTCAACCATGCTAATAAGCAAAAATGTACTACTGTACAGGTGTGAATTTACTTTTCTTTATTCATTTCGCTTTTTGCTGTGAAAGGGCTTTTACACTTGCTAAAATTAGAACTTTATATTAAAAACAAACAACCAAGCCCTGACCAGATTTAAAAAGTAACGCAAAAGTAACGTAATGCATTACTTTCCATAAAAAGTAACTAAGTTTTGTAATTAGTTACTTTTTAGAGAGTACTGCAATATTGTAATGCATTACTTTCAAAAGTAACTTTCTCCGACACTGCTTATGTATCACCTTGAAAAAGTGGAAATAAATTGTTTAATATGTTTTAAATCAAGAAATCATGCACACACAACACATTTAACTTATAAAATGTGACAGATGGTAATATGAAATTTGGCAAGATAAAATGTTAGGTTATTTTAGTGGAAAAGAAAGGGTAGGAAAAGTAAACTGAATGAAGTTGTGAAATAATATTCTGTAGAATAACTTGCACTGATGAAATATGCAAAATAAATGAACAATGTTATTTTAATACAGGGTGGGTAATGTTGGTCTTGAAAAGTCTTAAATCGCCCTTCACAAATTAATGCCTAAAAAGGTCTTAAATCTGAGCAGAATGTCGTAAATTCATAAACTGAAATGACATTGAATGTTGTAGCACTGCAAAAAAAAAAAAAAAAAAAAAAAAAAAAGAGGAATATCTTCCTCAGTATTTTTGTTTTGTTTTCCAATACAAATATCTAAACATCAAGATACGTTTACTTGATGCAAAACGAAGACTTGTTTTCTGAGAAATTAAAAAAAAAAATAATAATAATAATAATAAATAAGTGAGTTTATTCATAAAACAAGAACAAATGTGGTTATGGGGTATGAAGACTTTTAAACGAAGTTAAGTTGATTGAGACTATTAGCAGATATTTGTTCTTGTTTTAGTCAAACACACCTCATTTACATTATATTCTATTCAGTTTATTTGTTTTTTTTTATTTGATCTTAAGTGTGTTATTATTAAACCTGCATAAACTCTATAGTATTATGTATATAATATTAAAGTATCTATTATATATTATATCTTAGAAGCTTTTATTTTTATAGTTTTAGTTTCCATTGTAATTTAGTGTTATTTTTATCAGCTTTTGAGTTTTGTTTTTTTTTTTTGTTTTTTTTTTTTTACATTTTTAAAATGGTTAGGCTTAATTTACATTTAATTTTATTATTAAACTTTCTAGAAAACTGAAGCTTATTACTTTCTTATTTTCTGTAATGTTTTTTAAGTTTAAGTTATTATTTCAGCCTTATTTTAATTATAATTTCATATAATCATTTTAGATTTAGTTAGCAATAACTACTGCCAGGGACATTTATTGGAGATATAAATTGAGTCATTTTTAATTTCATGTTGTTTTTAAAGTAATTACTCAGAGCTTAAAGGAGAAGTCCACTTCCAGAACAACAATTCACAAATAATTTACTCACCCCTTTGTCAGCCAAGATATTCATGTCTTTCTGTCTTCAGTCGTAAAGAAATTATAGTTTTTGAGGAAAACGTGACCCGATTTTGAACTTCCAAAATGTAGCTTAAATGCAGCTTCAAAGGGCTCTAAAGGAAGAAGGGTCTTATCTAGCAAAACGATTTTTTTTTTTTTTTTTTTTTTTGGAAAATAAAAATGTGTATACTTTTTAAGCACAAAAGCTCGTGTAGCACAGGTTCTGGGATGTGCGTTCATGACGCTACGTACTATTGAATCAAGTCGAAAGGTCACACGGAACGTAGGCAGAACTACAGACCCAGTGTTTACAAAGCGAACGCGCAAAGACAAAGAAAGTGCAAGTAGGTCAAACGCTGTTTACAAACAAAAAGGTACAACGATGTCAGGCGATTCTGAAGTTGTAGGAGAAAATAAGATGGAGTTTTTCGCCATACTCTACCTTTTTGAGCCGGAGTACACAGAACTTCGACATGATTCGTAGAAGTGGTGGGAAGTTTGGATCATTTTACCGACTCTGACTTTGAGTCTTGTTCAGCAAAATGAACGAATCTCTTTTCGAGTCATTACATTCATTTTGTTCATTTTAGCAAAATGTAATTAAAATGTTACATGTTACTTCCCTAACACATCTACTGCTTACACAAACGTTGATCACACTACAAACAAGACAAAACTATAATGCTATAAGAAACAGAAAAGATTAATTCATTGTTTGTCTGGGTCTTTAGTCTATGATTAGCTCACCTCACCTCTTATCTGACAAGTTTTGACACGTGACGGCCCCATAAGAACGACTCGAAAAACCCGAGGACTCGAAACAGGTGAACTAATTCCAGTACAGAACCTAATAGGATGTTGCGTATGCGCGACTAAACGAATCACTCCCTGAGACGATTCGCTCTTCCCGAATCACATTAAAGATTCGTTCAAACGACCCATCACTAATTCGTAGCATTATGGACGTGCATCCCAGAGGCTGTGCTACACAAGCTTTTGTGCTTAAAAAGTATTAAGTAGTATAAGCATCTTTTTCGAAAAAGATGACCGATCGTTTCACTAGATAAGACCCTTCTTCCTCCGCTGGGATCTTTTAGAGCCCTTTGAAGCTGTATTTAAACTACATTTTGGAAGTTCAAAATTGGGGCACCAATGAAGTCCATTATATGGAGAAAAATCCTGAAATGTTTCCTCAAAAACCATAATTTCTTTACGACTGAAGACAGAAAGACATGAACATCTTGGATGACAAGGGGGTGAGTAAATTATTTGTAAATTGTTGTTCTGGAAGTGGACTTCTCCTTTAAGTTGAATCACAAATCTTAATCTGTAATTGTAGTCGATCGCCCTGGCCGATTATCAGCGCTGACATTAAGCATTTTCATGGTTATCGGTCATTTTCGAAACCGATTTGCCAATAAAATAAAAGCATTTAAAGACAGTTTTTGTCAGAGCTCTTGTTATTCCTAAATTTGACATTAATTTTAATTTTTACACCAGACATATATATTGGTTATTGGTCTACTTGATTTGTAATAAACTGCGTTAGCATGAGCATCGGCTCTAAAAAAACATTCAGCTACAACTAATAATCACAACAAAGAAGAGGAAAGGCTTTATGTATTACATATAAAGGCTAGCAAAACGGCAGGAGCCATTTACGGGAGCCAATCACCTTTAGGATCAGAGAGATGGTGGTTAATGACAGGAAACGAGGTCACGTCCGGTAGGATGCTCTGCAGTCTACTGTAGTGACTCCCCTGGGAGGGCAAGGGTCAGTGAGGATGTGTCCCTTGCAGGAGGGAGAGGTGGGCCGCAGCACAAGGACACATGCTGTAGGGTGTGTGTGTGTGTTTGTTTGAGGCGTCATCATTAAAGATTTTGAGTACCTCAACAACCTTAAACACAAAACCTCACCATATTTTCCTCCGATTATGTGGAATTATATTTTTGTCCCTAGAGTTTAGGTATTTTCTGTGCAGTGGCTGTATTTTGGCTAGTGACATTTCTCAGCGTTATGAAAATGTAGGCGGTCCAGGCTTCTAAGCAGCTGTTTCGTGTCTGTGAGCTCACAGACATCAGCGAGTTCGATTTTTTTGGCTCCCTCACAAGTGTCTAAATAGCCTGATTTGCTTGAGCAAATGTCAAGCTATTTTTCTTTGTGTTCCCAAGCCATATATCCAAATATTGAGTAAAGCACCTAATCTGTCCTAGCGTACACTGTGCTGTCGTGAGAACGTCTGCCCCTAAAAGTCACTTCTTTTTTTTTTTACTGACGTTGACAGGTCTGCCTAGCAGCACAGAAACGGAGTTAACGTCCCCTGCCATTTGCAGTACGTGCATGTTCGCTATCAGAGAAAATCTGCAAAAAAAAAAAGGTACCTTTTAGGGGTGTAACAGCTTGTCACTGGCCCAGGACCCTCAAAGTGATGCCTTTGGTGTCTTGCATATTAGTATGTTATGGGTAAATATTAAAGGATTAGTTCACTTCCATAATAAAAATTTCCTGATAATTTACTCACCTTATGCCATCCAAGATGTTCATGTCATTCTTTCTTTAGTCGAAAAGAAATGAAGGTTTTTGATTACAGGATTTTTCTCCATATCTCCATTTTCTCCACCTTAAAATCGTCAGACATTGTTGTTTTATGTTTCTTTGTAAAGGGTGTTTGACTTTCCTTGCACGTTCGCTTTGTAAACACTGGGTTGGTGCATCTATTTACGTCACATGTGACCTTTCCAGTGTGGTTATGTAATGCATGTGGTCGAACTAGTGCAAGATAAGCATTTGTGGTTAAAAAGTGTTTAAATTTGTACATTTTTTTTTAGAAAATGGCCGATCGTTTCTCTAGATAAGATCCTTATTCTTCAGCTGGGAACGTGTAGAGCTCTTTGAAGCTGCACTGAAATTGCAATTTGGATCTTAAACTCATTGATCCCCATTGAGGTCCACTAAATGGAGAAAAATCCTGGAATGTTTTCCACGAAATCCTTAATTTCTTTTCAACTGAAGAAAGACATGAACATCTTGGATGACATGGGGGTGAGTAAATTATCAGGAAATTTTAATTCAGGAGTAAACTAATTCTTTAAATTGTAATTTTTTTCCCCCCACAATATTAGTGTTTTTACTATATTTTCAATCAAATAAATGCAGCCCAGATGAGCAAGAGAGACGATTTTTGAAAGCATGCTTAGTTTCAGTGTTTCTTTATAGTGTTCCCAGGGGAAACAGGGGTGCAGAAAAATGACACACTTCACCTTTTAAGAATGCTTAATAGAAATGTTCAGCAGCATACACATCCTAAAGGGAGTTTTCCACCAATTAAAGGGAGTTTTTCCTGTGTGGGATGGTGGAAAGCATGGTGAATGAAGATCACCTCGAGCATGTCTCACTTACCCACACTGGCTTGAATGATTGGTTTAGTAACAGAACACCCCTCTAACCACTAATCACCAGCCCACCAAAGTGTTTGCAGAATTATTTACCAACCTGCACATCAAGCACCCAAAGACTGCTGCCCGTCAAGAGTGAGGAAATGAGAAGGAGAGGCCAGAAAGGCTGACCTTTCCTCCTGTTTCTGTGCTGTCACAATCTGCTGTGTGATTCAGAACATGTTCCTGTGAAATCAGTCGTTACAGATGGGCACACGCAACAAGACAGGCCGGCTGGGATTTGTCACTGCATCTCTTCACTATATCAGAGCATTTTTGCTCTGCGTCTTTAAAAGCTCCAGGCAGGCTTATATTAAAGTTGTGTCCTGGATGTTATTTAGCTGGATTGAGTTAGAAGTGGGTATCTTTATGTACTTTGTGATTCAATTTGATTCATTTCAGTCAGGCACAATCCAATTAAAAAATGAAACCCTATTGTAACTGTTAGAAAAACTGATCGTGCAGACCAAACCGTATGTTGTAGAGACTTGAAACTTGGAGGATGGTAGTACTCATGTTGCCCACATCGTGACTCAGGCTCGCCCCTATCGGCCTGATGGGGGCACTACAGTGAACAAAAGTACGAAATCGCTCATAACTCTTAAATCGTCAATCGCAGGCTCAAGTGTCATTGGAATCTTTGGCTCACGCCAGACAAAATGCATCCCTCAGATTCGCTTTTGAGCCTGGCGAAATTTTCAGGTATTTCGCATAGGGGTGGGCGATATGGCAAAAATATCATATCACGATTTTTTTCAGATATATCACGATTCACGATTTTATCACGATTCTTTGTCATGTTGGTTTTACTATTTTGCAAATTGTCTGAGCAGTACAGCCAAACTAATTTCCCTATTTTAAAAACAAAGACTTTCAAGGTAACAAAGTATAGAATAAAAAAGAATAGCAGATATTTAGGCCAAAGTGAGTGAAGATAAAAATCTGTCATTATTTTATCTTTGTTATTATTTTTCAGGTACAGTAGGTGTATTTAGAAGAAGCATTCAAAAAATTTAATTAACAAATATAAAAAGTGAAACACTATATACTTATACACTACATATGCACATCAATTGTACACTGATTCTTATTAAAGCAACTGTTTTAAAGTTTCTCAGTCAAGAGCAGTGAGTGATTTTTCTCTTTGTGTTTTGTGTTAATAACAATTAAAAGAATAGTTCACCCAAAAATAAAAATTCTGTCATTTGTCTGTCAATTCTGTCATAGTGTTTTATTTTAATACCATCATTTACTCATTCTCAGGTTGTTTTAACCCTGAATGAGTTTCTTTTTTCTGTTGAACGTTGTCTATTTGATCATTTCTATTATTAGAATCAAAGGGAACCAGCTGCTGTTTGGTTATCCACATTCTTCAAAATATCTTATTTAGTGTTTAGCACAAGAAAGAAAGTAATACCGGTTTGGGATAGCATGTAAGTGAGTAAATAATGACAGAATTATAATTTTTGGGTGAACTATCCCTTTGATGACAAGCGGCAGCATGTTTAGTACTGCCCCTTTAAGAGCTGCACATCTAATATACAGGCAGGTATCCGTTTTTGTTTTGTTTTTTTTTCCCTCTCAATTCAATAGTTTACTTTCACTTTCTCAAACTGTTTTTATATGTAAGCCTTGTGTGTTTTGACAACAGTAGCGTAATCAGACATGATACATAACTTAGTTCAGTAATTAGGCGCTATGTAACAGTATTTTAATGTGCGCGCGTTTCAGGTGTACGCGCAGTGGAAAAAGCGCATGTCGGAACAGCACGCGAATGAAATGTTCAACCGGCAAAACTTATAACCGGCAAATAATGTACTTTTGTGATTGTGAATAAGTGCAGTGTCCCGTGAGTGTAACTACCGCTGAGTTAACACTGAAGTATGTCGGGTTGTACAGACAGACGGAGACGGAGGCGCCAGAACTGCAGCTGAGAGAATAGCACGATACTACGATATTTCTCATAAAGCAGATCGTGGAAACATTTTTATTGTCCACGATTAAAAATCGTCATATCGCACACCCCTAATTTCGCATCCAATCAGAACCAAACCAGTGCAGGAAGATTCTTTAGAGAGTGAATATAAGTAATTATCAAAAAAATGTTGAACTTTTGACTCGCCGTTGCAAAGGGACGCCAAAACGTTCGAAAGGGGCAGGGCCACTTTTAGTAAAATGCCTATAACTCCTAAACGGACTAAGATATCTTCGCCCAACTCAGAACTCTTATGTAAGAGCTCAATCTGAGGCCACAGGAAAAACATTGTGGAGCTTGGCCACTTGCTGGCGCTATAAGAGGGAAAAAAAAATAAAAATGGCTATAACTGCGCAACCATTCATCCTATCAACATGAAAATCAGTGCACACGGTCTTGGTCCAACATGCCACAAGTGTCTACAAGGACATTTGCGTATCTCAAAAAACATGGCCGCCATTGGCCGACAAATTTTGAGGACCTATTAGACTAGGTTAACAAAGGTCAATTGGAACGAAACTCAGTGGGCCTGTTCGACTCACAGCCTCAAAGGTCTGAGAGAAATTTAAAAGAAATCAGCCACTGGGGGTGATATCACATTTTCCAACGGCGTAAATGATTGTACGTCGCGCTGTTTTTCACATAAACGCACAATATTTGCATCATGCAAAAGAACTCCTCTTTTGTTGGCAACAAAAAAAAAAAAAAAAAAAGACCTAAAGTAAAGTAAATAAAAATAACCAAAAAAAACGGGTAACTAACACAATAAAACACAAAAACATGACAACATAATGAAAAACATGATTTTTGATTTAAAAAAAAAAAAGAACTCCTCATTCCGGACAACTTTGGCTCTAGAACCACTGCTGTCAATCAAATAATTTGATGTAAAAAAAACCTACTTTTGCGAACTATTCCTAGGTTTTTTTGCTCAGTCTGGAAAAAACCCCCACTGCAATACAATTCTCTGGACTCTCTAGGCCAATAATGATCAAAAAATGTTGAAATTTACCCTTTGGGAAGCTATAACGGGGTTGTTCAGAAAAGGGGCCTGTACGAATTTAACCAAAATCCTATAAAGCCTAAAGGAAAACTCAAAACTTCACAAAACCTGCTGAGCACATGCCACAGGTGATTCTAAACAAGCGTGCAAAGTTTTAAGGGGATCAGACCACAGCTGGTGCTCACAGTTATAATCGTTAAAAAAATTCATATTTCTTTGGTAAATTATCTATGGATTTACCAAAAATGCTGATTTAGGTGGTTAAAGCTTGCTAAATAATGCCTTTTTTTGCATATGTGCTTAAATGCTTTAAAGCACTTGAACACCAAAAATGGCTGCTTGCAGCTATATTTTTTCTTGTTTTCAGTATAAATGTACTTTTTTACAGTGTACATGCTGCTGCAGACACATCCCATTTTTGTGCTTTTTCTGTAAATAGATTTATTAATTTGTGTTAAAATCAAATGCTGAAATTGTGGATTGATCCAGAATCATTTAAAAATTAATAATCATGCATTGGTGCAAAATGGAAAATGACACATCTACATGTTACATATTCTTCACTGTTTGCAATAATGAGCCAAATGTTGTTTCCTTTATATAGTCAGTGCATTTAAACAGATCTTGAAGTGGTCATGTGCTGCCTGACTCTGATACGATCAACCAAAATTGCATGTTAGATGTAAAGAGGGCCTCTATAGGAAGTAAATGTAGGCTATAGAAAGGAAAGAGAGAACCACTCACAGGCCATTTAGCTTTACTTTGAGTGCATTTAATTGCATATGTTTGTTTAAACAGGTTAAATGCTTTTAAATGCACTCTAACAGAGGAAGGATTAGGTTTCAGTCATGTATTATGTTCGCTTTCATCAGAATCTTATTCACTGTACACCGAATCTAGACATCTAAGAATGGCCCGTGTTTGTGGTATACGACACTTCTCGTTCTATATTCTGTTGTTTTGACGCATGCTGTACATCGAAACTTGGCTGGTTTAGAAATCTGTCGGAGGTGTTTCTTTAAAGTCTGCAACACAATCAGATCTGATTATGCATTTCCATGGGGAATCTTCAGTTCTTTCCTGGTACATGAGGTCAAAAAAAGACAGCAGCTATTTAAATCCTATATGCCCTCTGCATTTCTACTCCCTTCCCCCAGACAGGAAGGAAGTGCGGGCATCTGCGCGCTTTCCCACCATTCACACCACTCAGACAGGAAGTGATGTCAGAGAGAGGTAGATGCAGATCGCGCAGCGCTCACTGACATAGGACTAACCCATTAGTCATATCTTATTTGTGGCTAAATATTTCAAAACCAAGTAATGTTAATGACTCAAAACTGATTTGCAAAATTGACAACTTGAGAGAAAATTTGGTGCAACTTTTTGAAGATGACTAAAGGCACAGATTAAATCTCCTGATACATTTTCTGTGCAAGTTTTGAGATAAAATCTTAAAGGATGGTCAAATGTGTTAAACGAAAGAACCTAAAAATGCTGCATGCTTTTGCATGTACAAACTTAACAAATCTACTGAGTAGGGTGTAGATTTCTTGCGGGCCTGGAAATGACTCTGACAGATCACTGAATCATTTTTTAACCTATTCTTTAAAACATAATGGTGAATCAGACTTCCCCGATGATGTGAACATAATGAGTTTCATTTTGGACCAGCACAATGTGCTCTTCAAGTGGTGTCGGAAGTATTGAAATGATGACTTTTAAGCACATGAATGACCAATCAAAGTCATATTTACAAATGGGAATTCTAGATGATGCACAACTTGCCAAGTTGTAATGTTGGAAGGGATAGGTCATTTTGAAACATGGCATAAAAACTGATGATATATAATATACAGTGCCTTGCAAAAGTATTCATACCCTGCTTTAAATTACTTTTTTTTTTTACCACGTCAATCTACACTACATACACCATAATGACAAAGTAAAAACAGAATTGTCACAACTTTGTAAATGTATTAACATTAAAAAACTGAAATAAGTACATTGCATAAGTATTCACTCAGTACTTGGCTGAAGCAGCTTCACAGCCTCAGGTCATTTTGGGTATGATGCAACTAGCTTTGCACATCAGCATTTGGCAATTATCTGCCATTCTTCTCCTCACTGCTTCACCCAGGGGAGGACTGGGACAGAATTTCAGGCCGGGAAATATCACACTCATCCAGGCCATCCCATGCACCCACAACAAATTTTGAAACCACAGACAACAATATTTTTTGTATGGCCATCATCATCACATAAAAAAGTCTAAATCTCTAGGCCGCGGAAGATAATTAAAGGTTATCTTGTGAACTGCCAATTTCCTTTTTAAACTTTTTTAAACTTTAAACTTCATTTTCCTATTTCCCTTAGTCTCTTCATTTTCCCTGACATCTCAGTTACTTGCTTTTTTTTTCACTAATTTTCTTGGATTTTTAATAAAACCACGGTTAATTTCCGTAAGGGTTGTGTTGTTGTCAGCTTTAGCTCCCTCTAAAACCTGTTTTAAAACAATGTGAATATTTTTTTTCTAAATTCCTACTCTTTACAATAGTATTTATGTCCTTTTGTTAATTTTGGAGTAATTGATTGCTACAGCTAATATTTGCTAGGAATTTAATGATTAACAATTTGAACAATAGGGCCCTAAAATCTTTTTTTTTTTTTTTTCCTCCCCAGAAATTCTTGTTTTAATTTTTCTGATAATTAAATACAGGCATTAAACATTTACTTATTTTTATTGAAATTATTTTTTTTCTGTTATTTCTGTTATTATTATAATTTATAATTTGCATTTAATTGTTTTATTCAAATTTGCCAGAAATAGAAATATTTAAACACCTACATTATACTGTAGAAAAGTAATACAAGACTAAAACATTTCTGTCACATGTTAAACATTACTTTTATTTTGACAGGTTGCCGGTTAGTTTTTGTGTGTATACACTATGATATGATGCTAATTTTCTCAAATGAAACGGTAAAATTTACATGAAGTGACTCTCACAGCAGTTCTGGAGATTAAATTCATGCATTTATGTCGTCATATAATGAGACGCAGAGGCCGAAAATAACCGCGAGCGTCACGTGTGCTTTAGTATTTGTGTAGTAAACAAAGCCGCTTCTCCGCCACTCATTCATTCAGACGGAGCCAAGCGGAACATGGAGGATTCAAATTTAAACTGTCTTTTTGCGTTTTAATATTAACAGACACTAGTCCATATCGCGATTCGAATTAAGTGAGAGTCCTACTTTTGATTTATTAATACAAAAATTGACGAATTCCGCAGCATCCCGTGCTATAGAGTAAATCCGTTTTTATGAATGGACCCCGCAATCCCGTCCGCGTTTTAGCGGAGAAGAAATTGTAGACATGTAACCATGTAATGTAAGAGACAGAAGTGACATGCCTTTGTGTAAATAAGATAAATAACATACGGCTATTCCGCCCCTCTAATATAATGGCAGGGGATACACTGATATTTAAAAAAATAATAATAAAAAAATTGTTGGGCAGTGAGCCAAATTGGCTGCAAGGCTCCCAGTGCTCCCTATGGCCAGTCCACTTCTGGCTTCACCTCTCAAGCTCTGTCAGGTTGGATAGGAACACGCATTTTCGGGTTTCTCCAGAAGTATTTGAATGGGTTCAAACCCAGGCTGTGGCTGGGCCACTCAAGGACATTCACAGAGTTGTCTATAAGTCACTCTTGCTGTGTGTTTGGGGTCATTGTCTTGTTAGAAGGTGAACCTTCTGCCCAGTCTGAGGTTCTGAATGCTCTGGACTGGGTTTTCATTGATCTTTTCTTCTACTCTGACAAGTCCCTCAGTTCCTGCCACTGGAAAAACAGCCCCGCCGCATGAGGCTGCTACCACCACACTTTACTGTTAGGATGGTACTGTGCCGGTGATGAGCAGTGCCTGGTTTCCTCCATACATGATGCTTGGAATTGAGGTTCATCAGACCACAGAATCTTGTTTCTCACAGTCTGAGGGTGCTTTAGGTGCTTTTTTGAAAATGTGTTTTCATACGTCTTTACTGAGAAGATTATTCAGTCTGGCCACACCGCCATAAAGCCCAGATTGGTGGAGTGTTACAGTGATGTTGGTCCTTCTGTAAGTTTTTCTCTGCCTGGAGACCAGCTCTAGGAAGAGTCCTTGTTGTTTTAAACCTCTTCCATTGAGGGTAACGGAGACTTACAAGCTTCTGTGAACCCTCAATGCAGCAGAATTTTTTTCTGAACTCTTCCCCAGATGGGTGGCCTGATGCAATCCTGTTTCCAAGCTCTACAGGCAGCTTTTTGACCTCAGGGCTTGTTTTTTTTCTCTGATACGCATTTTCAGCTGTTAGACCTTTTATTAAGACGTGTGTGCCTTTCCAAATCACACTCATTCAATTGAATTTGCCACAGGTTAACTCCACTCAAAGTGTAGGAGCATCTATAAGCAATATGAATGCTCCTGAACTAAATTACAACTGTCCCAAATAAGGGCATGAATACTTATGCAGTTGAATTAATAAAGTTTTTATTTTTAATAAATTTGCGAAGATGTTAAAAACCTGTTTTTTGCTTTGCCAGTATAGTGTATGGAATGTAGGTTGATGTGGAAAAAGCTAATTTAAAGCAGTTTAAAGTAAGGTAGCAACATAACCTGTAACAACGTGAAAAAAAAAAGAATGGGTATGAATACTTTAGCAAGGCACTGTAGATGATATAGTATCAATGATGTATATAGAGATCAATTAGTGAAGTCTTTCGTGAATGGTGTTAATCACTCAATATTCACGGTTTGCTTTACATACAGCTGTGATGCCATGTATACCTAAATGATAGAAATTAATGTTTCTTTTTCAATTCAGATGTAATTAGCAGCCGAAAACAAAACAAAATTATGATACTGTGAATAATATTTTGTAATATTGTGAGTAATATGCTACTTCCATGTTATGATTCGGACTTGAATGCATGACCTGTTTTAATAAGGAACGCCTGACTTGAAGGTATGAGCTGCACTTGAAGGAAACACAAGTCCCAGATTTTAATCATTCTTCTCTTTGTTTGTGGCTCAGGTTCCTGTAGCACACTGCTTCGGTCCCGCCGGTCAGAAGAAGAGGTTCTGCTGTGTTTGCCGGAAGCATCTGGAAGGCAGTTCGGCTCTGCGCTGTGAAGGTGTGTGTGAAGGAACGTGTTGTACTGCTGAGTGTATTTTTTATTATTTTTTTTTTTTTTCAACAGTATGATGGCATTAGGATGCATTCGCCCTAGTAATCATTCCAGTCACCTAATTTAAAGGGATAGTTCACCCAAAATTAAAATTCTGTCATTAATTACTCACCCTCATGTCATTCCAAACCTGTAAAACCTTCATTCATCTTTAGAACACAAATTGAGATATTTTTGATGAAATCCGAGAGCTTTCTGACCTTGCATAGACAGCAATGCAACTACCACGTTCAAGGCCCATTAAAGTAGTAAGGACATTATTAAAATAGTCCATGTGACATCAGTGGTTCAACCATAATGTTATGATGCAATAAGAATGCTTTTGTCTATGAAGGGTCAGAAATCTCAAGGATTTAATCAAAAATATCTTAATTTGTGTTCTGAAGACGAATAAAGGTCTTACAGGTTTGGAACGACATGAGGGTGATGATTAATGGCAGAATTTTTATTTTTGGGTGAACTATCTCTTTAAGGGCAATGTTCACATGGCATGAGCTGACATACTTTGCCACAAACAGAATACCAAACAACTTTTGGGCTCAATTCTAAACTTTTTTTTTTTTTTTTTTTTTTTTTTTTTCTGTCAGAATTAATGCATTTCAAATGCAAATAGGTTAGTCAGTCATAACAGAAGTCATTTACATGTAGTCTTACAGGGATCGTTCACCCAAAAAAAAATAATTTAGTCAAGATTTACTCACCCTTATGATGTTCCAAACCTGTATGTATCTTTTTTCATTGAAACATAAAAGAAGATATTTTGAGAAATGTCTCAGTGTTGTTGTCTTTTTCTGTACCTTTGAAGTAAACTGTAACTGCTTGGTTACAATCATTCTTCAAGATATATTGAAGTAGAAGGGTTTGGAACAACATGAGAGTGAGTAAATGTTGTAAGTGGAAAAAGTTCAATTAAATTACAGTCTCAAATTAGAAGTTGCTAGAAATGTGTAGGTGTGGACTATTTAAGTCCGTCAGCTGCTGTTTGTTGTTTTTTTTTTTTTTTTTTCCTTGTACATGTTATTTCCTGATACACATTAAGATGCTTTGCTGTTCAGGCTGGTTTGTTTTTCTGGTTTTGCACACTTGTTTTACACACTTGTCATTTGGTCAGTCTGGCTGACCAACTAAACCAGTTCAGCCAGGCCAGCAAAACAAGCTTAAACAAGCTTAATGGACGAAAGTAGGCAGATTAAAGCATTTAATTTTTTTCCACAGGGTTGCGGTTGTCTTCTGTGCTCAACAGCCTTCCCTCCTTATTTTAATAATCAGACTCTCTCACTGTTTCCTCTAAAACCTTTTTTGTTTTTCCTGTTTCCCCAAACCCTCTCTCTTTCTTTTTTTAAATTCTGTTATTGCTCATTTGTCTGTGCTGGTCGTCCCTGTGTGGAAAGCAGCTGTTGCCATGGAAATGGCAGAATGGCCTTTTGCAGTGGGCTGAATTCTAAGAACCGAGCTGAAAAGAAAAACATTGCACTTCAACTCTTTCTTTTTCTGTTTCTCTTCCGCTCTCTCTTTGCCTACAAAAGGCACAGATGAAGCTCAGAAGAAAAGTCGGTCTTTAATTCCCACACCCACTCAAACATTTGTTACCGTAACATGAGTTCAGTAGGTTTTTTTTTTTCTCTGTCAGACCTGTAACAGCTCACAGGCAGTAGTAGTTCATCATATTTAAACAATAAAAATGAATTTACAAGGAAATGATGTTTGCTTCGTGGATAAATCACATAGAGACACTTCATGTTCTTTCAGTAACCTCACCTCACATGTCTTTCAGTGTGCGAGCTACACGTGCACAGCGACTGTGCCCCGTTCAGCGTCAGCGACTGTCGTTTCTGCCACCAAGATGGAGGGCAAGACATTGTGAGTATAAGTACCAGGACTGCACCATCTACTGACGTATTAACTCAACAGTAGATCAGAGAATAAAACCATGGTTGACCTACACTTTTTTTTAATGTATAAATATAAAGGGATAGTTCACCCAAAAATGAAAATTCTATCATTAATTACTCACCATCATGTTGTTCTGAACCTGTGAGACATTCGTTCATCTTCAGAACACAAAGGTCTTACTGGTTTAGAACGACATAAGGGTGAGTAATTAATGATAGAATTTTTATTCTTGGGTGAACTATCCCTTTAATATAAATCGTTTTATTTCTTAAATTAGACGTTGCATTAACTGAACATTTTATATAATTTGCCAAATTTTAAAATCATTGATGTACAATCCAGAATGATAGCAAGCATTCTGACATAATCTACACTGGACTTTTCTATACTTTAGAAACACTTACACAGTAAAGAATGCTAATAAGGATTAAGAATGAAGAAAAGAATGGAACTAAAATTTTATTTCTGCTTGAGAAAATAGGTTCTGACATAGGTGAGAATTGAAGAGAGAAACAAGAAACTCCAAGTGTACTCTAGTGGAATAATTTATAGGATGTTGTTTACTGAAATGAGTGACTAGATTGCAAGGTCACAGTATGTTTTCTTATGCATTTTCACATTACAAGAAATAGAATAAAAACAAGAACCCACAACACAGTGACTGATTAAACGAAAAGAGCTCTTGCTTCTTTAAGGAGAACTCCACTTCCAGAACAACAATTCACAAATAGTTTACTCTCCCCCTTGTCATCCAAGATGTTCATGTCTTTCTGTCTTCAGTCATGAAGAAATTATGGTTTTTGAGGAAAACACTGAAATGGACTTCATTGGTCCCCCGATTTTGAACTTCCAAAATGCAGTTTAAATGCGGTTTCAAAGGGCTCTAAATGATCTCAGCCGAGGAAGAAGGGTCTTCTCTAGCGAAAAGATCTGTCATTTTTTTGGAAAATAAAAAATTGTATACTTTTTAAGCACAAAAGCTTGTGTAGCACAGGTTCTGGGATGTGCATCTACGACACTACGTACTATTGAATCACATCGAAAGGTCACACGGAACGTAGGAGGGACTACAGACCCAGTGTTTACAAAGCGAACGCGCAAAGACTAAGGAAGTGCAAGTAAGTCAAACACTGTTTACAAACAAAAAGGTACAACGATGTCGGACGATTCTGAAGTTGTACGAGAAAATGAGATGGAGGCTTTCGCCATACTCTACCTTTTTGAGCCGGAGTACACAGACGATGAACTTAGACGTGATTCGTAGCGTCGTGGACGTGCATCCCAGAGCCTGTGCTACACAAGCTTTTGTGCTTAAAAAGTACACGAATTTTTATTTTTCAAAAAAGAATGACTGATTGTTTCGTTAGATAAGACCCCTCTTCCTGGGCTGGGATCATTTAGAGCCCTTTGAAGCTGCATTTAAACTACACTTTGGAAGTTCAAAATCGGGGCACCAATGAAGTCCATTATATGGAGAAAAATCCTGAAATGCTTTCCTCAGAAACCATACTTTTTTTACGACTGAAGACAGAAAAACATGAACCTTGGATGACAAGGAGGTGAGTAAATTATTTATAAATTGTTGTTCTGGAAGTGGACTTCTCCTTTAAGTTGTGATGTAAATGTCACAAATACAAATCGTTACAACATTTTACTGATGGAAAAAATAGAAAACAATGGAAAATTTACAAGCCAGTACATGTAAGTGATGGATAATAATTTATGTACTGTAATTGTGCTGCCTCTTAGGAACATGTGAGATGTGTAAAGGTGTGGTTCCCCATGTAAATTTAGCTTATGTTTAGGGCTGTCACTAACCATGATTTTGGTATTCGAGTAATCTGTCGATTATTCTGACAATTAATAGAGTAATAAAAACAGACCTAAGTAAACAATAGCCTTTAAAATACATATGTAATAGCAATGAGGCAATACAAATTTGTTCAAATAAAGTATCAAAAGCAAGAAGTCATATGGGTTTTATTAAGTTAAAAAACATAATGTATTAAACAATAGAGCTAATGTACATTACGCATTATAACAAATGCCTGCAGAGGGCGCCAAAAGCCTAATGATTGTTTTTACACTTAACTGCGCGATCTAATCCCTGTTTAATATTGGCTCAACATTTAATTTAAATATCAACTTAATCTTTAATATTTGGCCATTTCTTTGTGATAGAAAAGCTACAGACACTGTAATTTCTTGAAGATGTGGAAATCAAAATGTGTAAACTTAGAGTGAGGGTTTAAACTTTTATTATGAAATCGCGATGAACAGTTAGCATACTGAAAAAAATATGTATTCTCCTGTGTTTGCGTAGGTTTATCAGTGATTTACCTTACAAATCTGATTAAATAATGCACATTGTGGTCCCAAATAATAAACCCAAACTCACAATAACACGCAGAGATGGAGTTTGAGATGCTCTACACATGCAAATGGTAACAGTTTGCCTAGCAGCATTTACTGTAAACCGAGCCGCCCTGAGATGCAGGTATGTAACCAACACGATTGGAAATGATTAAAGCGCATATATTAAACCTGCATCGCATATGTTTATTTATATATTTATTAATCATAGCATTTGTGAATTCTTAATAGCATATATGCCTTATTATGATTTTTAAGTGGGTATAATATACGGAATGCGCCACTTCCGGTATTTTGCCGATTACTGGACACGGGCAAAATACAATCGAGGATTTTTTTTTTTTTTTTTTAAATTGAATACTCGAATAGAATCGTGGAATCGTTGCAGCCGTACTCATGTTCCAGTTTTTCATGTGAATTTGTCATGTGGACAAACGGAAAGCTGCTTGAAGTGACTTCTGTGTAAGCATTGCTTCATGAATTGCTACACTAGTGACAATGGACTGTTAACTCTTTTATCCAAATTTTGTTAATGCAGCTGCATTTTTGCACAGGCAGTGAAAAAGTGGGAATATCTACACTTCCAAATGTCCTTAATTTCTAAATGTAAATATTTTTGTCTGGCTGGGAGAAAAAAAAAAAATTACAAAAGACTGAGTTTGTTCCTTAGCACTCAAGATAATTGACCTTATTAGAACGTGATCTTGTCTGTCTTATAATTAGATTTACTTACTTATCAATAGAATTACATAACTGGATCATTTCTAGTTATAGATAAAACTTTATCCTTCTCCTAAAATTGAAGCGGAAATGATAGGTTGATAAGAATGTTGTTTAACGCCAGCATTAAGCGTAACACGGATGTTGATCCAGGAGCCTGTTGTGGGTAAATCACATTCCCTGGCTTTATTATTGCTCTAGATTGTTTTATTGGCCACATGGTTTCTCCTAACTCACCATATCCTCCTGTTCTGATAGGACACGTACCAGCACCACTGGCGGGAGGGGAACATGTCCTCAGGTGCTCGCTGTGAGGTCTGTCGTCGCACCTGCAGTTCTTCGGACGTCCTGGCAGGCGTGAGATGCGAGTGGTGTGGCATTACGGTAAAGAGTGTGGTTTTTACAGTGCACCCAACCCGTACTTGTCTTATCATTCAGTGTGTTCAGTTTGCCTGTTGTCAGCTGGATTCATCACACAAACTGCTTCATTATTTAGTTATAAGAATGAAGGTAAGTAGGCTTTCAGGCTGTCGTGTCTCACAATGAATTAATCTATTATTTAACAGGTGCAATGTAGGATGCAGCTCCTGTCAGCACTCACAAAGCCGTACTCGGTGAAAGTTGAAAAGGGGGGGAAAAAATCGTAGCTTACTGTGTTTTTATTGCTTTGTCATCTTGGCAGTGAATATTATTTCTGTTGCCTGGCCTGGTTTCTTGGTTTCAATGTAGGTAGTGGACCCATTAACTTTTTATCAACTTTCAAAATCATTAAAATGACCTGAAATGAAAAAAAAAATTCCAAGATGGTTGAACATGAATGTACATATCCACCTTAGTTTTGCAACGCGCAAGTAAGCCACTTTCTGTAAATGTGCGAGACTTCAGGGTTAAAGGGAAATGATATGAAGAATACTGAAAAAACTGTTGGCACTACAAACCAGTGTGTTCATAATTAAAATAATATGGTAAGACACAATAATATCAATATCAAGCAGCAAAAACAAGCTGTTTTGTACAGATAAACATAGCTGGAAGTGAATGACACCAGAAGCCAGACACACTATATTAAAAAATGGTCGCGTCCACTGTTAGGGGAAAAAATAAGGTGGATACCATTCCAAAGTTTGGGGTTGGTAAGAATTCTTAATTTTGTTTTTTGAAAGAAGTCTCTTTTGTATTGAAGCCCAGTGAATAAAGAATAAAAAAAGGTAATTGCAACTTTTTATCTCACGATTCTCGCAATTCTTTTTTTTCTCGCAATTATGAGTTTACATCTTGCAATTCTGACTGTTTTTCTGTGAATTGTGAGATATGAACTTACAATTTTGAGTTATAAAGTTTGAATTTGCAAGATATGAATTTGCCATTCTGACTTTTTTTTTCAGAATTGATATAAACTCACAGTTGTGAGTTATAAAGAGATGTAAACTTGCAACTGCAAGGAAAAAAGTCAGAATTGCGAGATTTAAACGTGTAATTCTGAGAAATAAAGTCAGAATTGCAATATATTAACTCACAATTTTAACTTTTGCAAGTTTATATCTCACAATTGTGACTTTTTTTTTCTCAGAATTGCAAGTTTATACTTCCAAATTCTTTTTTTCTCAGAATTCTGAGTTTGTATCTCGCAATTATGACTGTTTTCTCAGAATTGCGAGTTTATCTTTGAATTGTGACTTTTTTTCTCAGAATTGAGTTTATATCTCCCAGTTGTGACTTTTTTTTCAAGAAATTGCAAGTTTATATCTCACAATTTACTTTTTTCCTCAAAATTAAAGTTAATCTCCCAATTGTGACTTTCTTCTCAGAATTGCAGGTTTATATCTCCGAATTGACTTTTTTTCTCAGAATTGTGAGTTTATATCTCCCAGTTGTGACTTTTTTTTTTTTTTCAGAATTGTGAGTTTATATCTTACATTTGTGACTCTTTTTTTTTTCTCAGAATTGCAAGTTTATATCTCACAATTCTGACTTTATAACATGCAATTGCAAGTTATTAAGTTAGAATTGTAAGATATAAAAAGAACATATTCTAAGAACCTATCGGTCTATTTCCCTCAGAACTGGACTTTATAACTTGCAGTTGCGAGATTATATCTCACAATTGTGAGATATAAAGTCACAATTGCAAGATACAAACTCGCATTTGCAAGAAAAAAAGTTGGAATTTTGCAATTCTGACTTTTCTTGGAATTCTGACTTTATTTCTTGCATTTGTGACTTTATATCTCACAATTCTGACTTTATAACACGCAATTGCAAGTTATTAAGTCAGAATTGTGAGATATAAAATTAACATATTCTAAGAACCTATCAGTCTATCTTTTTTCCCTCAAAACTGGACTGTATAACTTGCAATTGCAATTGTGAAATATAAAGTGACAATTACAAGATACAAACTCGCAAAACTTTTTGCAATTCTGACTTTATTTCTTGCATTTGTGAGTTTATATCCCGCTGTTCTGACTTTATAACCTGCAATTGCAAGTTTATATCATGCAGTTCTTAAAAGAAAAAAAAAAGAAAAAGGCAGAATTGCGAGTTTATATTGAGATTAAAAACTCACAATTTTCATTTTTTATAACATTTTATTTTTTATTCAGTGGCGGAAACGAGCTTCCATACTTATGCCCATTTGTTTTCTGCAATATTCTTTTAGCAAAAATACTATATAATGGAAATATTATCACAATTTACATTAACTATTTTTATTTTAATGTTTAAGAATGTAATGTAATCCTGCGATGAAGAGCTGAATATTCAGCAGTCAGTACTCCAGTATTCAGTGTTGCTTGATCCTTCAGAAATCATTCTAATATGCTGATTTATTGTTCAAGAAACATTTATTATCAATGTTGAAAACAGTTGTTTTTGTGGAAACCGTGGTACAATTTTCAGGACTCCTTTGTAAATAGAAAGTTCAAAATAACAGCATTTATTTGAAGTGGGAATTTTTTGTAACATAATAAATGTATTTTACTGGAACTTACTGGCCCCATAATTTCAATAGTCATATTGTGTTTGTACTTGTGATGCCAGATTCCAAATCAGTTGTCAACACGTTTTACATTCTGCATTTTTGTCATTACTTGTGACTGCGTTCCAAATCATTTGCTTATGAGTTTCAATTTCACTAAGGATGCTTACTTGGATGGCACCTGCCTAAGTAGGCAGTGAGGCAGGTTCCACTGGCGTTCCACTGCATCACTCTCCATTTTCTCCCGCATTATGTTTTATTTAGCTCCGGGTGATTAAAAAAGGTCTACTCTACTGCACTCCAGCTATCAAACCATGTCCCTCTGAACACTAGCACGCATTTTATCCCCTCCCCAGCACTCAAGTTTTTATGTAGGTTAGTAGATGATGTAAGCACTAGTGCCTGAGCGAAAGGTTTTTCGAGGACAGAGACTGCAGGGAACATATTTTTATGTGGCTATTTCCAACCCAAATACTTTGAAAGCACAAACCTCTAGGATTTAGAGGGATTTGAGAACAAAGACATGGACATATAAACACACAAACAAATGTAGCTGTACTTTTATTCGAGTCGAGTCGGGTCTAGTGGCTGAAGATCAGTACTAGTAACCAAAAGGTTGCAAAGGTCAGTCTATGAATAGTAAACCATTGTGCTCTTTAGTAAACCACCTAACCTGTGGTTAAAATAGCACACGTACTACAGAGACAGTTATCGTTTATATTGCTTTGAATAAATAAACGTAGCATCTGTTGACATGTTAGAAAAACTGCAGTTGTCTTAAAGCTGTACTGTAGCTTGTAATCTCTTGGCTCGAGCACTTATCTGTGTTTATATGTTTGCAGGCACATGCGTCATGTTACATAATCATCCCCCCAGAGTGCAGCATGGGACGGTTGCGGAATATGATTCTTCACCCCAGCTGCGTGCGGATCTGCTCGCGGAACTTCAGCAAAATGCACTGTTACAGAATTTCAGAAAATTCCCAGCACAGCGAGATGATGGGTAATGACTGGACAATTTACATTCTTACTGAAATCACACCTTAAACTTAAAGGAATGTTCAGGTTTAAAACAAGTTCTGTGGACAGAATGTTGGCATGCTGTTGATTAGGTTACAAACCTTATTACTCATCCAGCACGTTTCTGAAATAAAATTGTGTTTACAGTAATGCACTTAAAAAAATTACAGGGTTTGGACTCTGTAAAAATCTCATGGAGTCTCATGTCATTCCAAACCTGTAAGATCTTCATTCATCTTTGGAACACAAATGAGGATATTTTTGATGAAATCCAAGAGCTTTCTGACCCTGCGTAGACAGCAACACAACTGACACGAAGGGCATTGATAAAATAGTCAATGTGACATCAGTGGTTCAACCATAATTTTATGAAGGTTTGAGAATACTTTTTTGTGCGCAAAGAAAACACAAACAAAAATAACGACTTTATTCAACAATTTCTTCGCACGTTCACAAGAGTACCACGATGCACGCGTGTGGTGCTGCTGACACAGGAGTCGGCATTCTGACGTAGAACCTGCCTTGTTTACAAGCAGAGGAAGACGTTTGCTGTACATTGCTTGCAATTTTTATCCCAGCCTTTTTTATTTGAACCAGAATAGACAGGAGATGGACGTTCAGAGAGATGTCAGAATGACATGCGTTGTGGTACTCGTGTGAGCATGACAAGACTGACATGGAGGAGAAGAAATTATCCTTATTATTAAGTCATTAAGTCATTATTAAGTCATTATTTCTGTTTTCTTTGCACAAAAGTATTCTCGTAGCTTCGTAACATTACGGTTGAACCAGTGATGTCACATAGACTACTTTAATGATATCCTTACTACCTTTTTGGGCCTTCAGCGTGGTCGTTGCATTGTTGTCTATGCAGGGTCAGATCAAATGAATGCAGCCTTGAGACTTGAGAAAAAGGGTCTTATCTAGCGAAACAATTGGTTATTTTCATTAAAAAAAATACAATTTAAATACTTTTTAATTTCAAATGCTTGTCTTGCCTTGCTCTCCCTGAACTCTGTATTCTGGCTCAAGACAGTTAGGGTATGTTGAAAAAAAGATAAAACAGTGATATAGGACGATTTTGAAGTTGAGCGAGAAAATACGATCGGAGTGTTTCGACATACCCTAATTGTCGTGAACCGGAAAAAAAAAGTCTAGGCAGAGTAAGACAAGACGAGCGTTTGACATTTTAAAAAAAGTATTTTTTTTAAAGTATAAAAGTATAAAGGGCAACAAGTCTTCACTGCTTTTCCTAGCGATAAGAAAAGGAGAAAAGCATGGGAAGATGCCTGCGGACGAATAAAACTTCCTAATGACCTGTGTCTGTGTTCTGTCCACTTTAGCCCTGATGCCTTTGAGGCTTTTAGTAGACCACAGCTATTGAAAGAGCTTACAAAGAATGTAAACATGCCGATGCTGGTCATGACGCCGCAGCCACTGAAAGAGTTTCTCAGCGTGGATTTCACTCGATACCAGGGTGCGTTTAGACACTTTGTGAGGAAAATCGATGGTGCAGCATTTGGTTTAAAGTAGGGCTGGTAATTTAATGCGTTAATTGGGTTAATTAATTACAGTGAAAAATAATGTGTTAAAACTATTAACACATTTAATGCATTTGCATTTGTCATTTCATACACTTGATTGATGACAAATATAAGGCAGGGCAACAACTCAATATGTGATGGAGCCTAGAGAACCTAGTTAGAATTAACTACTTAAAATTAAAGATATGGGCCAAAATTGCCCCGTTTGAGTTTTTGTCACATATTTACATTATATAACTAAGCAATATCACACAAGTGCAAATGTGATACTAATCTTATACAACAGTTCAATAAATAAGAAGTTAATAGTGTGTTATTTAGGCCATAGGCCATTTGAACGAATTGAATGAATAAATGACTTGATGACTTGATCATTAACCACCCCCTACTGGCCATTTTAGTTTATTATTTAGAGTGCCATTTTAATGAAGAAATAATTTCGTATTTTGATGGTGGTAGTAGTAGTAATAATAATAAAAATTATTAAACGTATAGTTCACCCACACAAAAACAACAATTTTGTCATCATTTACTCACCCTCATGGTCCAAAAGTTTATGTAATAAATTGTATGTTGAATTAAACAAAATATTTTTTGCTGAAGCTACTTTTTGTAATCTCTCTTTGAGATTTATTTAGATAAAAAAATTTAATCTCTTACCAGCCCTAGTTTAAGGCTTACACTTATATCCATCGCCACCTGTAAGCTCTTTCAATGAAAATTACAGTGGTTATATTGGCAATAACTTTGCATAGCTTATCAGTCTAGTCATATGATACACCAGTAATTGGTAGTAGGTCTGTGTTGTGAGTTGTTTTATATCCCATAACAGTGCCCCATAGATTTCCATTCGAAGTGCATTACTAAATGCTTGAATTGTCTGTGCAAATTGTGAGACGCGTTGGAATTGTTTTCTCTGGGTACTTGACAGCTTGTCACGGATGTATTGAATTTGTATTGAACCCGGAACATTAGCACAATAATTCAGTTTTAATTACTGCTTTCTGCTATTAAACGTGTAAGCCTTGAAAATAAGATGGTTGGGAAATTGCACCTTTAATGCCCCTTAATTCATTGTTAAGAGTGCCATATTCACCTCTGAATATCAAATAACAAGATCACATGTCATAGAGAAGTGTGTTTTCTCCAGAAAACCTGGAGGATGTCGATACTCAGAGTCCAGTAACTTCAAAGGAAACTCAGTCCACGGGATCACCTGACACAGGTACAAACCTGAGAAATGACGTCATGAATAATGCTAATCACCCTTACGCCCAAATTAATCTCTATTCTTTTGGCCTACAGGTAAACAGACGCTGAAAGTTTTCGATGGTGACGACGCAGCTAAGCGGAATCAGTTTCGTTTGGTTTCAATCCCTCGAATAATAAAGAATGAGGAAGTAGTGGTAAGGTGTTTTTTTTTTTTACCTAATCAAGTTTCATCCAAGTTAAACTTTAACAATGCATTCCTTAAAATTATTATGAAGTCCATGCTTGAATAACACTCGAACGTATTTGTCAGTGTTATGCTGATTTGTACTTCCTGTCCTGACAGGAAGCATCACTCAGAGCGTTCTACATCCCAGATGAACCGCAGGATTACGAGCTACAGAGTTACAGCCAACAGGGACTGTTTACAGATGACATCATCAACCGTAACGGCACGCCGGACAACAAGTCCATATTTAAGGACACCGTGTCTGATTCCTGGGTGCTCAGATCAAAACCCAGAGAAACAGAAGTGGTGAAGATTTATTCCGGCCCGCTCAAGTGAGCTCTGCTTCTGCTTTCAGTCCATAACTTGTTGTTCTGCTTTGTTTTGTCCGTCTGTCTGAAATACATAGATTCATATAGCATATGGAGGTTAAAGGGATAGTTCAGCCAAAAATTTAAATTCTGTCATTAATGACTCACCATCATGTCATTACAAACCCGGAAGACCTTCGTTCAACACAGATTAAGATATTTTTGATGAATTCTGAGAGCTTTCTGACCCTGCATAGACACATTCTGACACATTCAAGGCCCAGAAAGGTAGTCAGATGAGAAAAGAAGAAATTATTGGGAAAAGTAGGGCTGCCCTCAACTTTCTGGTCGACTAGTAGTCGTTCATTTTAAGCATTAGTCGACTATTAGTCGCACGTTTATTAATAAACCATATAAATCATAATAATGATCCTTTAATTGCCTACATAGCCTAATAAGCGCTTAAGCGCACACAGAAAAGCTTGCCATGGCACCCTCACCTCGGTCTGTCATGCAGTAAGCGTGCTAATGTTCAGCTTACACACTCCGCACAGACACTTCATTAACGCATTGTTTTTTTTTAGGTTAAGATTAGATTAAGTGGCCATGTAAAGTTGTTACTACATACATCTTTCAGATGATAAGCAGGGTTCCTATGTGTTCTGGAAAACCTGGAAAATTGATGACTAATTTTCCAGTCCTGGAAAACACATGGAAAATGAGAGAAAATGGAAAATGTCCTGGAAAATCTTGTAGTTGTCCTGGAAAATTATTATTTAAAAAAAAGCCCGAAACAAATAATACTAGTAGTAGAACATCTTCAAACTACTGGAAATCGTAACTGGCCAGTTTCTGCTCCAAATACGCGATTAGCAATCAGCTCTTTTGTTTTATTTCAGCCGATCTCTGCGTTCAGCGCTCATGAACCCTACTTTATCAGATATAATGGAAATGCCATTGAAACTTTTCAGAAGACAGTCAGTTCCCTTCGAAGATACAATTTATTTAAAACACCCGTGCCAGTTTCTGATTTTAAAACGTGCAGCGCAAACATGCATGTTTACTCAAAGAAGTCAATCAGTGTATGGGAAACACTGGTAATGTATATTGAAATATAAATTATATTGTGAAATATATTGATATTGAATAGAAAGTTTGCCCTGTAATAGAGCAAAAAAACATCTTGTTCATGTAGTCATATTTCATTCTATATTATCTCTTGCTTTAAAAAAAAAAAAGAAAGGGAATTTGCGTTTAAAAAAATCATTGGCCATAAAAAATCAAGATTGGTGCATCACTACTGACTTTTGACAGTTTGAACATTGAAGTTTTCAAAACGTCTATCTAATGTTCAAACTTAAGAGAAGTATTTCAGTAATTCAGTAACTTGTTAACTAATGATATGTGATTATTGTCAAAAGTAGGCTATTAGTACTTCTGTACCACGTCAACACTGAAATTTTAAAAACGTAACATTAATATTACTTTAAGGAGTTCTCCTTGTCTTTTATTCCTGCCATAATTAAAATAAAAATGTCCTGAAAATGTCCTGGAAAATGATCACTGAAAAAGAGTGGGAACCCTGGATAAGCTATGTTTGAGGTCGATGAATGATGAGCGTATGGATCTCCTGCCCGATGCACTATATTACCACATAGACCAGCCGTTAACGATCTGTCCATCATCATCTGCGTGACTTCGCCACTTTCTGTGGAATTTTTTTTTTCTGCAACTAATACATTTTGGTCGACTGAGCCTCGTCAACTAATGGTTAGTCGACTCTTAGGGGGCAGCCCCAGAATAAAGTTGATATTTTGTTTAGTTTTTGTTTTCTTTGCACACAAAATGTATTCTCGTAGCTTCTTAAAATGATGGTTCAACCACTGATGTCACATGGACTATTTTAACGATGTCCCTACTACGTTTCTGGGCTTCAAACGTGGTAGTTGCGTTGCTGTCTATGCAGGGTCAGAAAGCTCTCAGATTTCATCAAAAATATCTTAATTTGTTTTCTGAAGATGAACGAAGGTCTTACGGGTTTGGAAGGACATGAGGGTGAGTAATGACACAATTTTCATTTTTGGGTGAACTATCACTTAAATTCATTGAATCATTTATTCAAACGATTTGTTTAAATGGCTGATTCATCGCTATTATGAACAGGTCATTGGATCACTGACTCGATTATTCAAAAACAAAATCATTCAGTAACAAAACACCGTTTTGTGATTCTTAAAGACGCTCAGTGGTTCTGATGTTGCTTTTTGGCAACTATTTTCTTTGGGGAAGTAAAGCAAACAGACAATATTGTGTCTAAAATGTAACTCACAATATTCTTGCTTATTGAGCTGCTGTATAGAAATCAGTATTACATTTGCAATTGTGTTGATATTCGGTGAAAAATGCTCTGTTCCCATATCTTGAATTCTGGGGTCATTCTAATGGTACTGCACCTCGTACTTCGTTAATTTTGCACACCGCTATTTAATAGTTACTTTATATAGATAAGCAGAAAACAATAACACATTTATTTTACATACAAAACAGTGTGCTAACACATCATAAAAATGTGCTGTTCTTACGTAAATAGGGGAGTTCATGCTTACAGTTTACTTATCTAAGGGTTTTATGGCACATCAGTCCTCTCGCTTCTCCAAACAAACCATAAATCATCTCCAGACGTCGCGAGGAAATAGACAATAGCTGTGTCTTGTACCACTCAGCAAGGGCAAGTGTATATGAAACCCATCAAAACACACATGGCTCGACTGATGACAAGCTTGCTGTTGTGTGTCTGGTATCCATGGAGACAAAGTGACACAGCATCCACGGTTTACCTTAGATGTTGTTGCCATGCCAGCAGGAAGTGGATCACACATGCTGATGGAACCTCGTCGCCTACAGAAACTCATGAGGAAACCTTTAGAGTTCATGAAAAGAATAGCAGTGCCACTCAAGTGCTTGAGGTTTCCATTAGATCAGGCGTTTTGTTTTGTTAACATGGGTCTGGAACTAATGAAGCATTTTGTGTTTTATTAACAGTTTTGAGTCAGGGAGGGATTGAGTCAGACTTTACACATGCTGCCAGTTAGCGCCACAATCAAACGTTAATGTTCTTATGCAATATTTGACCACAGTAAATCAAAACATTGTCTGAAGTTTCAGTGGCAGAGCAGCGCATGATTTATTCAGTGCCAGACCGCTGGTGAATCATGGGATGGAACGTTTTTCAATGCTTAACATTTTCAAATGTTGGTGTAATGAGGAAAGTTCTTTCACGTGTGTTTCAGGGCTGAAGTCACCTCAGTTACTGCTGGGAAAAGCAGCACAGTAGACTCGATCATAAAGGAAGTGCACTTACGAATAGGAAAACGGGTAACTTGGAATTTAATTCTCAAAAACACAACTTGGGTTCATTTGAACTCAAATCCTTTAACCCTTCAAACATGTGGAAATTTGTACCATTATAAGCCATTAAAAGATTTTTAGCTTACCACATAGCAATTATTTGCAACACCCTTGTATCCTAGTAACTTTTACACAGGGAAATGCCACAATATATTTTTCAGAAAATACAAAAGCTAGGTATTTGTATTTTATGTATGTTAATCCATATGGTTTCTGCAAATGTCCATAGAATGAAAACCCTGCTGACTTTAACCTTGTAGAAGTTTTCATGAGCAGCAAACAAGGTAAGATCTCTTACTTGGGTTGTATGTATTTTAATATTTTTATTTTATATAAACACTACCAGTCAAAAGTTTTTGAACAGTAAGATTTATAACGTTTTTAAAAAAGTCTCTTCTGCTCACCAGCCTGCATTTATTTGATCCAAAGTACAACAAAAACAGTACAATTCTGAATTTTTTTTTTTACTGTATTAATAGCTGTTTTCTATTTGATTATATTTTAAAATGTAATTTATTCCTGTGATTTCAAAGCTGAATTTTTAGCGTCATTACTCCAGTCACGTGATCCTTCAGAAATCATTCTAATATTCTGATCTGCTGCTCAAAAAACATATTACTATTATTATTATTATTATGTTAAAAACTTTCATCTTTTTAGCTTTTTATCAAATTAAAGCATCCTTGCTAAGCAAGTGTTAATTTCTTTTTATTTTTTTTTTCAAATATTATATGTATATATATATATATATATATATATGAGCAGAAGAGACTTTTAATGTTAAAAATATTACTGTTTAAAAACTTTTGACTGTTATGTATGGATGGATGGATGGATGTGTGTGATATATATATATATATATATATATATATATATATATATATATATATATATTTAATTTAATATATTATTTACATTTTATAATTCACAACTACATATAGTCATCATAAATATGATTTGCCAAAAAAAAAAAAATCCATTAACTCCTATTTTAATCTTCAAAAAAATCGAAACACTCAATTATCAAGCCGTTTTGATTTTCTTAACAGTATGATGTCATATTGCTCAGGCCCTGCCCACAACCACTGATGGACTGTCCCGCATTTGCATATTTCCACCATTTTCTCTGTGCTCAATAAGCTGTACCGACAATGTCTCGTAAGCAATGCAGGTGTTTGGTAGTTGGATGTAAAAGTGAACAGAAGAGTTTTAATTTTCTCCCGACATCAGAGCTATTGACGGTGCAGTGGATTAGTTATGTTTTTGATGATAATGCATCACCAAATACACAAACGACACATAGAAAAGCTTAGAAAAATGTAAAAGGGTTTCACGATAATCTGACCTTGCATTTCTTATCCATCTTCAGTGCAACGGCAAGTCCTCAGCGGTCAGGAGATTTTACTGGACAAACTGCAGGAGATACGAAAGGTATGTGAGGCGGGTCCTAATGATTTTGCTTGGCATTTGGAAAACACTCAAGGTGATGAGCACTGATAAGCACAGCACACTTATCTTACAGTGAGTGTGCTTGTTACAGAATAGATGAGAGCTTCTTGGTTGTCTCAAACTCTGATTCTGAGCTTGTGACTTTCAGACATCACTGCGACAGATGAATCAGACACGCTTTTACATCGAGGAAAGCAGGAATCGAGTGGCACAAGTCAGTCTGCTCTTGGGAGGCTTTCCGGCACAGCTTGAAAAAGAGGAATACACAAATCTGCTATCTGAACACCTCAAAGTCAAAAGTGAGTCTGTGTGTGCTATTATGATGTGTGAGCTTAAGATTTAAACAGCTCAGATCCTTTGGATTTTAGCTGTTCATCTCATTAGTCTTTTGGGATTTTATTAATCTTTCCATGAAATTGTCCTTAAACAATCCTGACCTATAAGCCTGAGATAAGGCGTCTTGTGTACTCATAAATTTGCCTGTCGCCGCTCTGCTGGGAGGGCTTAGAATGGATGATAATGTGACTGCTGGGCATTTATTCTGATTGGAGGGTTAAAGGGATAATTCACCCAAAAACTAAAATTATGTCAATAATTACTCACCCTCATGTCGTTCCAAACCGCTTATCTTCAGAACACAAATTAAGATACAGCTGAGGTCAGAAGTTTACATACACCTTGCAGAATCTGCAAAATTCTGTTAATTATTTTACCAAAATAAAAGGGATCATACAAAATGCAAATTATTTTTTATTTAGTACTGACCTAAGATATTTCACATAAGATATTTACATATAGTCCACAAGAGAAAATAATAGTTGAATTTATAAAAATGACCCTGTTCAAAAGTTTACAAACATGATTCTTAATACTGTGTTGTTACAAGAATGATCCACAGCTGTTTTTTTGTTTAGTGATAGCTGTTCATGAGTCACTTGTTTGTCCTGAACAGTTAAACTGGCCGCTGTTCTACAGAAAAATCCTTCAGGTCAGACAAATTCTTCGATTTTTCTTTCTTTTTTTTTTTTTTAATGTATTTGAACCCTTTCCAACAATGATTGTATGATTTTGAGATCCATCTTTTCACACTGAGGACAACTGAGGGACTCATATGCAACTATTACAGAAGGTTCAAATGCTCACTGATGCACCAGAAGGAAAAACAATGCATTAAGAGACAGGGGGTGAAAACTTTTGAACAGAATGATGATGTGTACATTTTTTTTTTCTTATTTTGCCTAAATATAATAATTTGTTTTATTTAGTACTGCTCTTTAGAAGCTACAAAAGATACTTATTTGCTTCCCAGAAGACAAAATAGGTTCAGTTTACCCTGATCTTCAAATTCAAAAAGACTTTTAATTCATCGATAATGCATTGTTTTTCCTTCTGGAGCATCGGTGAGTGTTTGAACTTCTGTAATAGCTGCATATGAGTCCCTCAGTTGTCCTCAGTGTGAAAAGATGGATCTCAAAATCATACAGTCATTGCTGGAAAAGGTTCAAATACACAAAAATGCTGAAAAAACAAAGAATTTGTGGTGGGACCTGCAGGATTTTTCTAAAGAACAGCGGGCAGTTTAACTGTTCAGGACAAATAAGCAACTCATGAACAACTATCACTAAATAAAAAAAAAAAGAACAACAACAACACAGTATTAAGAATCAAGTGTATGTAAACTTTTAAACAGGGTCATTTTTTTGTCAATTTTTTTTCTTGCAGGCTGTATGTAAATGTCTTTAATGTGAAATATCTTATTCAGGTCAGTACTAAATAAAAAAAAATAACATGAATTTTGCATGATCTTTCTTTGATAAAATAATTAACATTTTGCAGATTCTGCAGGGTGTATGTAAACTTTTGACCTCAACTGTACTTTTGATAAAATGCAAGAGCTTTCAGACTCTGCATAGACAGCAACGCAGCTGACACATTTAAGGCCCTAAAAGGTAGTAAGGACATTGTTAAAAAGTCCATGTGACATCAGTGGATCAATCTTATTGTGTCAGTATTTAACACGTTCACAAGAGTAGCACGATGCAAATTTTCATTTTACTGTCTGTATTTCTCTCTCTCTCACACTTCCCCACCCAGGTCATTTGGTCAGCATCACTCACGTGTACTCTGGACAAGGTAAGAGAAACCGCATTCATAAATCACAGGGTTCTGTGGGAGAACGGCCTGTTTCCTCTTCACAGGAAATGCATCCCTCCTTTAGAGATGGCTTATAATGTCCATCTTTGTTCTGAGCACAACTGAACTGCATGACTTTATTTGATAACACTGAAGGTCGCTGGTGCGTACTGCAGAACAAACTGCCTGCTGTGTGCATGGGCCGCAGTCTGGCCTACTCTCAGTGCTCTCTAAATGAGAGCCTTTGTTCTGCACACAAACGCTTTGAACTGCTGATTGTTCTCAATCATCCACCACATGCCCACTGGCTCACTTGCCTTTGCTCTGAATGTTTTTTTTTTTATATATTGTTGTTGCAGCAGGGTGTTGGTTTGTTTGAAGGTCTTAAAATATGTAGTGGTTAACACGCACGCTTTGACACTTAGAGCTATTATTTTGGCTTCTCTGTATGATTCTGACAAATGGCTTCTCATTTGCTATTGTACTATACTAGTAAAATGGATTTGCAAAATAGACCTTTCTGTCTGACAGATACATAAAAGTGCTTGTTTTTGTGAATTTTGAGTAAATAATATGAAAAAAAGTTTCAACAAGAATTGTTTAAATAAAGATTTAAAAATATATTTCTGTGTAAATATATTTTAGAATGTAATTTATTCTTGTGATGCAAAGCTGAATTTACTCTGGTCTTCAGTGTCTCATGATCCTTCAGAACTCATTCTAATATGCCGATTTATTATCAATGATAAAAACAGTTGTGCTGCTTAATATTTTGTTGGAACCTGTGATACTTTTTCAGTGTTCTTTGATGAATAAAAATGTTAAAAGAACAGCATTTATTTAAAATAGTATCTCCTGTAAGCTTCTTTTTTTTCTAAAAGAAATTAGTACTTTTGTTCAGTAAGGATGTGTTAAATTGATGAAAAGTGATAGCAAAGAGTTATTGTTAGAAAAGATTTCTGTTTTAATAAATGCTGTTCTTTTTGGCGTTTTATTCATCAAAGAGTTCTGAAAAAAGAATTACAGGTTCCAAAAAATATTAAAGCAGCACAAATGATTCCAACGTTGATTATTAAAGGTAATAAATCAGCATATTATAATGATTTCTGAAGGATCACGTGACACCGAAGACTGGAGTAATGGCTGATGAAAATTCAGCTTTGCATCACATGAATAAATTATATTTTACAATATATTAAAATAAAAAAACATTATTTTAAACTGTAATAATATTTCACAATATTACTGTTTTTTCTGTATTTTTGCAGCCTTGATGAGCATAAGAGAATTAGCTAATTATTTTGCTAATTGAATTAGTGATTATTATAAATTGTTTTCAAAAATTGAAAAGGGGTCAAGATTTTTTTTTTTTTTATCCTTTTGAAAGAAGTTTCTTAGGATCACCATGGATGCATTTATTTGATCAAAAGTGCAGTAAACCGAAATATTTTTACAATTTAAATTAACTTTTGTCTAATGTAATGTATTTGTATATTTAGCAGCCATTAGTCTGATTAATGTCACATGACCGTTTGGATATCATTCTAATATGATGATTCAGTAAAGAAATGAACAAAAGAAAAGTTAGAAAAATAATTATGATCATTATCAATGTTAAAAACTGTTATGCTTTTTTTGTGTGTGAAAACCATGACATTCATATTTAAATAGGAAGCTCAAAAGAACTGCATTTGAAATACTAGGGTTTTTTTTGTACTGAACCCCAACTTACGGTAGCAAAATATAGAAGCTTGCATTGGGATTTTTGTCTATTCCATCATATCATGACTGGAGGTAAAAATAATAATGTGCTCAGAGCTAAAAAATAATTGCGTCCCAGGTGTAAGCAGGTGTTAGTGAGTGTGTTTGTATAATTGAGCTGCTGTGCTGTTTTCAGGTGCTGTGGTTCTGCAGATCAGCTGTTTCTCAGAGGCAGAGAGGATTTACATGCTAGCCAAAGACATCAGTGTCAGCGGCAAACAGCTCTACTCACTTGTCATACCTGAGATCATGGTACGCCATCTGTTTGCAAACACATATTGTACATCTGATACTCTGTGGTTGCAAAAGACTTATTTTATATGCTTAAAAAATGAACATCCTGTCATCACTCCCATGTCATTCCAAACCTGTACAACTTACTTTCTTCTGCAAAATTATTATTATTTTTTTTTTTATGAACTATCCTCTTTAAATGTCCATATATTGGATATAAAAGCAGTGGGAGTAACAGCTGATTCAAAATAATCACCTGTATTGACTTAAATGTGATCAGTAGGTCACATGCTGTTTATTGCAACTGTAGAGTTGGCCCAATTTTTAGACAGATCTGCCCTCTAGTGGACAATAGACAGTCATTTCACCTACAAATGGTAAGCTAAGTTATTTTCTCTCCCCACAGCAAAGCAAGCTGGCCAAAGGAAGTTGCCCTCTCCTAGTCTTTGTCAACCCTAAAAGTGGTGGACTAAAGGGTAGAGAGATCTTATACAGTTTTCGGAAACTTTTAAACCCTCACCAAGTGTTTGAGCTGACCAGCGGAGGACCACTTGCTGGGTTAGACCAAATTTCCTTTTGATTGATGAGAGATTCATGATGGATAAATATTGCCATTCCTTTCTCACATATACAAGCTTGTGTGTTGTACAGGCTGCACACGTTCAGAGACGTCCCTCACTTTCGTATCTTGGTGTGTGGAGGAGACGGCACAGTGGGATGGGTGCTGGGGGTTCTGGAGTCCATCCGGCACAAAATCACATGTCCTGAGCCAGCGATCAGCATTATACCACTGGGCACAGGTAAGTGATGCAGGTTACTAATTTAATTCCAGTTTCCTGTCTGTGTTAGCATCCATTGTTATTTATGCTCTGTTCTGCTGCACGCTTGTCAGGAAACGATCTGGCTCGGGTGTTGCGATGGGGGACGGGCTACAGCGGCGAGGACCCCTACAACATCCTGCTGTCTGTGGAAGAGGCAGAGGAAGTGCAAATGGACCGCTGGACAATTCTTCTGGACGCACAGGAAATGACAGAGGACGGCAAAGAGAATGGCTTCCTAGAGCCACCCAAGGTACATCATCAGTCCCAAATTACAATAAATATGATTTCTACAATAGTATTGCTTTTTTTTTTTATTATTAAAATAAAATATATTATTTAATTTAACATTTGAATTATTTTTCAAAATTTGTATAATTCATGTACCTCAGAGCTAGGTAGTCATTAAGCCTAAACCTAATCATGTTTTAATAATTAGGTACGATTCATAGCATTTTTTAGCACCTAGCTATTCATTAATAGCATGTAGCTAGCATGAGTAGCATGTTGGTAGTTCTGTTTGCTAGCATGAGTCAAATGAGCCAATCACTTTGTCTGTACAATGTTCTGATCCAGAGATATAAGTCTTGCTTAGGAATTTGCCACTGCACACATTTTGCAATGGTGTTAATGTGAAAAGTCGATTATAATACGGTTGTGCCTGTCTGTGTTTTAGATTGTGCACATGAATAATTACTTTGGCCTGGGAATTGATGCTGAGCTGAGTCTGGACTTTCATCATGCACGTGAGGAGGACCCAGACAAGTTTAATAGCAGGTGAGAGTTATTTCACCTTTGAAGGGTGGCCGTGTGGCTCTGTGTTGGACTGTGCATTTTCATTTCATCATTGTTTTTGCAGGTTCCACAATAAAGGTGTGTACGTAAAAGTGGGTCTGCAGAAGTTGAGTCACACACGAAACCTTCATAAAGACATCAGACTGCAAGTGGATAGACAGGAGGTGGAACTTCCCAGTATAGAGGGACTGATATTCCTCAATATTCCCAGGTAAACACACATCAGTTTCACACAGTGTTAGTAAAGACACTTCCTTTTTGAAACTTCCACACACCGGAGTTTGTTGTTGACGATTAAAGCTGCTGTATGTGTGTCTAGCTGGGGTTCTGGTGCTGACCTGTGGGGCTCAGACAGCGACTCTCGGTTTGGGCGTCCAAGGATAGATGATGGGATGCTGGAGGTTGTGGGAGTTACTGGTGTAGTGCACATGGTAGGTTCTGATGCCTTTTTTCTGTCGTTTATTTATTAATTATGTCATTTATTACTCACCCTCATGTCGTTCCAAACCTGTGTGACCTTCGTTCATCTTCGGAAGACAAATTAAGATATTTTTGATGAAATCTGAGAGCTTTCTGACCCTGCATAAACAGCAACACAACAGACATGTTCAAGGTCCAGAAAGGTAGTAAGGACATTGTTAAAATAGTCCATGTGACATCAGTGGTTCAACGAGAATACTTTTTGTATACAAAAAAAAACTTCATTTAACAATTTCTTGTCTTCAGTGTCAGTCTGGCACTCTCGTGTTTCTCTCGTGAATGCGCATCGAAGCCAGACTCAGAAGAGAAGAAATTGTTGAATAAAGTCATTATTTTTGTTTTTTTTGCCCACAAAAAGTGTTCTTGTAGCTTTATATCATTACAGTTGAACCACTGATGTCACATGGACTATTTTATTGATGTCCTTACTACCTTTCTGGGCCTAAGACGAAAGTCTTACAGGTTTGGAACGACATGATGGTGAGTAATTTTAATTTTTGGGTGAACTATCCCTTTAAGAGAGATTTAGAAGTTGGGGTTGGCAAGGGTTTTTTTTTTTTTTTCATGTTTTTGGAAGAATTCTCTTATGCTCTGTCTGTATTTATTTGATCAAAAACACTATAAAAGCAGAAAAATGATTAAAGTATTAGTTTAAAATAACTGCTTTTTATTGTAATATATTTTTAAAATCTGATTTATTCCAGTGATGGCAAAGCTAAATTTTCAGCATCATTACTCCAGTCTGCAGTGTCACATGATCTTTCAAAAATGATTCAAATATGCTAATTTGGTGCATTATAAATATCTTTACTGTCACGTTTGATCAATTTAATGTGTAAATGCTGAATAAAAGTATTAAGTATTGCCAAAAAGTTTGTTTTATACAAATTGTTTGTTTATTGAATAGATTTTTTTTATTGCTTATTCTTTATTTGATTTGTGTTGCATATTCTGTTTTACTTATTATTTTGTTTTTGTTTATCGTTAATTTTTTTTAGGGTCAGGTTCAGAGTGGGCTGCGTTCTGGGATTCGTATCGCTCAAGGCAGCTACATTCGTATCACTGTGAACAAACCCATTCCAGTGCAGGTGGATGGAGAACCCTGGATACAATCACCTGGAGAGATCATCATCTCAGCTGCGGGACCAAAGGTGATTTTAAATATTTTAAACTTGTTCATACCCCCCATTTGCGTGGTTGGTTCAGTTTTTGGCTTAGGAAAGCTCACTAAGTAAGCCTTATTAATATTCATGAGCCAGGTCTTCCCCACAGTTTGCTTTGTCTTTTCACAATTAATTGCAAAATGGAACCAAAAGTCATTCCATTCCAGAATTTCACTTTCTCACCATCAGTTCTAATATAAAGTTGTGTGCATTTAAAAAGCCTTTGTTCTCTATTCTAGGTGTGCATGCTGAGAAAGTCCAAAGCCAAGCAGAAGAAACAGTCGGGCAGTTTGAAGGAAAGCCGTTCAGACAGTCCAGCTCCCAGCGATGGTGGGCAGTGACAAACCGCACAAACACTTCATTGACAGCCCTTTACTGTCGCCTTGACAACTTTTCTTGTAGTCTGTTCTTTGTTCTTTGGGTATTAACATTACTTTAATGACTTTAGCTGAAGTACAATGTGTTACACAGACATTTCTATCATCTCATAGTCTGTAGTGTTCAAACGCCCCATCTGACGATAGCACTGCAGTCTGTTTCTCAGGACTTTAGCTGCCCTCGGTCGGTTTCCGGCCTGTTTTTGCCTTAGATTCATGCTGGTGTAGAGATTTTTGTTGTTTTTATTTCAATTTGCCAAACCGCATCTTCTTTTCAAAGGGAATATTGTCTTAAAGTAGTCCATCACTGAAATGCTAAGGCACATATTAATAAGCAACCAGTATTTAATCACTTTGTGCTCATCGCAAATGCCAAAAAAATGCCGTCGCCAAGTTAACATGTGATGGTGGCCTTTTTGGTTTAAGGTACATGGTGTGACTCACCTGGTCACCTTTTTTGTCTTTACAGTGATTATTGTTAATGTCTTACTTGAGGTTTATTTGCAATAGCAGCCCCCTAGTAGCTTTCTACAAGTATCTAAACCAAAATAATGCAGTATAAATGTACAAACAACTCTAGTTCTTCTCCATTAAGAGCACATTCGATTGTATAAGTGGATTGAGGAGAGATAATCATCTTTGTATATCAATTTTGTAGCTCTGTCAGCTGTGAGACCGGAGGCGCAGTCATGCGCCTCGCCAAAACGTGAGAAACAATCTGGCGTCGTCACAGCCGTTTTGTAAAAGGCGGATGAATATCAATAGCTTTTTGAACAAGTGTGGTACCGAAAAATACTGTGAAATGCTTAAGTTGTGGATTTTGATGAATGTTTGTAAATTCCCTGCGATGTTTGTGGACATACGCACCACTTTTGGTGTTAATAGTAATATAATGACGTATGATACTTGATAAAACATTCCATGCAAGATCACGTAGCATATGCGGTGTTTAACATGGTGCCAGTTAGTGTAACTGGTCATATGAACCTTTAATTCAAACGTAGCTTTATCATGTTCAAGTGAAAGCATTGATTTGTAAGTAAACAAATATGTTACTGTTATCTGACATAGTCGTGTAAAGCTACTCGTCCTGTTGTAAAGCTAAAACTAGAGGCGAGCGCAGTGCTGTAATATATTGGCTAGTGTATATGTGGTTTGTGTACAGTGACTGGTCAGCCCTGGATTTATAAGGCTGGCCTTAGATTTTGTATGTATGATCAGTTAGACACTCCGCTCCCCATTAGGCATGTATTATTGCCAGGCTGTTGCCCTGTAAACGTGCTGGATGCGGGGCTCAGTCCCGGTCACTTACGGGACGACTGTCTGAACTCATCTACCTCGTCTCACCGGCACACATCACTTCTAGAATCAAGTTCTGCCAAGATCTTCCAAAGACTTGCGCCTGCTTTTCGTCCTGCACTTCACAGATTGTGTCTGGGAATATGCGGAATAGACCTTATTCAGGTTAGACACCATATTATCCACGTTTATGTTCCTATAGGAGCGTTTGTAAACTTTTTGGGTCTGGCTTCCAGTCTTATTCACCTCCAGCTATTTTTAGCTGTACATAACAGCTCGTTTTGCTGCTTGATATTGCAAATTGGTGTGTTTTACCATATTATTTTAATGTATTGTCTTAATTATAAACACATTGGATTGCAGCGCAAACAGTTTTACTGTTTACTGTTTACTGCACGTTGGTATTCTCGTTATTTGCGGCTAACGAACTGGAAGACTCGCACATAGGCTTACTTCGCATTGAAGAATAGGGTGGATAAAGATCCTACATCACGAAATTTTAACAATTCACAAATAGAGCTGCACAATTAATCATTAAAAGATCGCAATCTTGAATCAAACATCCACGCAATCTTATTTTTAAATGACAACGATTTGTCTGTGTCTATTCAACTTTTGATAAAGTCATACCGGAACATTTAAATATGTGTTTACACTGCCGCTGATGCAGAAAGAGCAGTTATCCTGTTTTGGTATGAAACATTACAAAAAAATTGAGAATAAAGTTGAACTGTTTTGAGAATGAAGTCGAAATATTGCTGGAATAAAGTAAAAATATTTTGACGAAGTTGAAATTACGAGAATAGTCAAAAAAATTGAGAATAAAGTTGAAATGTTTCGGGAATACAGTCGAAATACTACGAGAATAAAGTCAAAATACTACGAGAATAAAGTCGCAATACTACGAGAATTAAGTTGAAATACTATGAGAATAAAGTCGAAATATTTCGACAAAGTCAAAATTATGAGAATAAACGTGAAAAAATTTGAGAATAAAGTCGAAATATTTTGACAATAAATTTTAAATGTTTCTGGAATAAAGTCTAAATGTTTCAGGAATGAAGTCAAAATACTATGAGAATAAAGTTGAAATACTACAAGAATAAAGTCGAAATACTATGTGAATAAAGTCGAAATACTATGAGAATGAAGTCGAAATATTTCGACAAAGTCGAAATTACGAGAATAAACATGAAAATATTTGAGAATAAAGACGAAATATTTCGACAATAAATTTGAAATCTTTCAGGAATAAAGTCGAAATACTACGAGAATAAAGTCGAAATACTATAAGAATAAAGTCGAAAAATATTTCGACAATAAATTTGAAATGTTTTGGGAATAAAGTTGAAATACTACAAGAATAAAGTCGAAATATTGTTCTAATAAAGTCAAAATATTTCGACAATAAAGTCGAAATAATGAGAATAATTGTGAAAAAATTCGAGAATAAAGTCAAAATATTTCAACAGTAAAATTGAAATATTTCGAGAATAAAGTCGAAATAAGTCGAAATGTTTCAAAAAATAAAGCCGAAATGAGAATTCAACTTGATTCTCTTTAAAGTTGAATTATTTGAGAATAAAGTCAGAATGTTTAAAGTCGAGAATTGTTTGTATTTTCCTATAAAACTGACAGATTTTGGAAGCTGAGACTTTGTTTTATATTAAAAGTACCAAAAGCACAAAGCTTATTGCTATTATTGGGTTGCTGGCGCACTACAAATAAGCCCAATGAATGCAATCCAGAATGTGAAATATTATTTCCAAGCATACTGTCTTTGTGAGTATAACACATGGTATGATTTCTGCTAATAATTCCACATATATTCTTATCCTGGTGCTCCCAGTCCAGGCCATTTGCATGCACAGGTCTGTAGTCTCAAAATATTATAACTTTAATTGCTGTAATTGCTTTAATTGCTAACTTTAATTGCTATGATTTAATTCTTGTAATTTCATCTTTATTCTCTAAATATTTAGACTTTATTCTCATAATTTTGACTTTATTCTTGAAATATATCAACTATATTCTCAAAATATTACAACTTTAATCTTGTAAAAAAAAAAAAAATAATAAATATATATATATATATATATATATATATATATATATATATATATATATATATATATATATATATATATTAACATAGCACTAAAACACTGTTGTAGGATATGAACAGTCTATGGCAATAATCAAAATACAGTATGGTCTTTTGAAAGTAATTGGCGCTTCAAATAAGGTTTGTTGATTACAATGTTGATTATATTGTTTCACCACTAGGTGGCAACAAATGACTGTTTTAAATGTATTGTCACTGATTCATTAATTTAAAGATTTGTTCAAAATGCTGATTCATTCAGCAATGAAACAAGTGACACATTTATGAGTGACTGATATTTTGGCACAGCCTCTAGTAAATTACATGTTATTTTGCTTAATTCAGAATCGTGGGAGAATCATGATCTCTATTAGAAACAGAAAAATTGCTATTCGCAATTTCAAACATGTTCAATGGAGGTTTTGTCTACTAAAAGTTTTTCATCAAACATTTCAAGACATTTCATCAGCTGAACAGTCAGTATGTTGTTACCAATAACAGTACAATCCACTGAACGCACTGTTCTTCTGTCACAGCCTCATTTTCATCCCTGTCAGAAATGATGGCGCTACCCTGACTAAGGTCTATGATGTTGAATATGGAAATCTGACCAAGATTGCACAACACTGCATCTTGACAAAAAAAAAAAAATGCTGATTTGAGTTAAAGGAGAAGTCCACTTCCAGAACAACAGTTTACAGATAATGTACTCACCCCCTTGTCATCCAAGATGTTCATGTCTTTCTTTCTTCAGTTGTAAAGAAATTATGTTTTTTGAGGAAAACATTTCAGCATTTTTCTCCATATAATGGACTGATATGGTGCCCCGAGTTTGAACTTCCAAAATGCAGTTTAAATGCGGCTTTAAATGATCCCAAATGCGGTTGTGAACAATCCCAGCCGAGGAAGAAGGGTCTTGTCTAGCGAAACGATTAGTAATTTTCATTAAAAAATACAATTTAAATACTTTTTATTCTCAAACGCTCGTCTTGTCTTGCTCTCCTTGAACTCTGTGTATTCTGACTCAAGACAGATAGGGTATGTCAAAAAACTCCAATCGTATTTTCTCCCTCAACTTCAAAAATCTGCAGAAGTTCCGACCAAAGTAAACAATGCAAAGAAGATCAAACACCCTTAACAAAAAAAGGTAAACCAGCGATATAAGACGATTTTGAAATTGAGGGAGAACATGAGATGGGAGTTTTTCGACATACCCTGACTGTCTTGAGCCAGAATACGAGCGTTTGATATTAAAAGTATATAAATTGTATTATTTTTTATGAAAATAACCATCGTTTCGCTAGATAAGACCCGTCTTCCTCGGCTGGGATTGTTTACAACCGCTTTTGGGATCATTTGAAGCCACATTTAAACTGCATTTTGGAAGTTCAAAATCAGGGCACCATATCAGTCCATTATATGGAGAAAAATGCTGAAATGTTTTCCTCAAAAAACATAATTTCTTTACGACTGAAGAAAGAAAGACATGAACGTCTTGGATGACAAGGGGGTGAGTACATTATATGTGAATCTTTGTTCTGGAAGTGGATTTCTCCTTTAATATTACCTAATTTGCTGAAAAATATCAAAAACTTACCATAGAAGAGTTTTTCACAAAATAAGACTGAATATTTTTCAAGATATGTATCAGCTTTGATATACAAAAACTTGCTTTGAGTCAAATGTCAAAAGTTTCAATGACAAAAAGAAGTATTTAGAAAGTATCATTTAACTTATAGTCTGCAACAGAACTGGAGGATTAGGCATAAAACAGTCTTAAAGGAGAAGTCCACTTCCAAAACAAAGATTCACAACATAATTTACTCACCCCCCTTGTCATCCGAGATGTTCATGTTTTTCTTTCTTCAGTCGTAAGGAAATTGTGTTTTTTGAGGAAAACATTTCATGATTTTTCTCCATATAGTGGACTAATATGGTGCCCCGAATTTGAACTTCCAAAATGCAGTTTTAAATGTCTTCAAATGATCCCAAATGTGGTTGTAAACGATCCCAGCCGAGGGAGAAGGGTCTTATCTAGCGAAACGATTGTTTTTTTTGAATAAAAATAATACAATTGATATACTTTTTAATATCAAACACTCATCTTGTCTTGCTCTTCCCGACCTCTGTTTTTTTTCTGGTTCATGTCAGTTAGGGTAGACCCTTCTTTTTTCAGCTGGGATTGTTTAAAACTGCATTTGAAATCGTTTGAAGCTGCATTTAAACTGCGTTTTGGAAGTTCAAACTCGGCACACCATATCAGTCCATTATATGGAGAAAAATCCTGATATGTTTTCCTCAAAAAACACAATTTCTTTACGATTGAAGAAAGAAAGACATGAACATCTTGGATGACATGGGGGTGAGTACATTATCTGTAAATTGTTGTTAACTGGTGTTTAAAGGATAATACAAGACTTCATCACCTTACGATTGATTGTCCAAAGCAAAAATGCCACAAAAAGCACAAATTTGGTAAGAAAGTTTGACATGCTAGAGCAAAACAAACACTGTTTTTGGAACCCGTGTCCTAAAATGTATTGGTGCAGACCAAGTGTTACATTAATGACTGATGGTTTAGGTCTCAGTGGCTTTCTTTTTAGTAGTTCATTGACAGATCCAAGATGAAGCTACCGTCTTCTCTCGCCGATTCTCCCTTCTCTCGTGTCATTCGTTTGCCAGCGGCGTGTACAGTGGTGATTTCTGCGTTAGGTGTGCCTGTTGCCATGACAACCCCTCGGGCTAACGTGCTGTTCTGTGGTGTGGTTTGGCCCGAGCTTTGCGTTTAGTGCCTCATATAAGTGCTTCTAGAACTTCCGCGGTATTGCCGTACGTGTGCGTTTTAACTCCATGCCATTCTGTTCGTTCTGCTGGTTCAGTGACTATGAAGTAGAACCGTGCTGTTCTAGGTCTATTTAGAGCTGATGTGCCTCCTAATAGGGTGAATCGCATAAAAACGCGTCACACTTCACCTCAAAAATCAGAAGGAAAAATCTGAAATAATTATATTAAAACATTTACATTTTTTTTAATTTTATGTTGCATTTTGACATTTATTCTTATGATAATTAAGTATATTTTTCAACCAAATTCTCATAATTTAGCTTTTTTTTTTTTTTTTTTTGGTAATTCCTACTGGTCATTGTCATTAGATCCTTCTTATCCATTATTATTTTTATTTTTTGTTTGATTTTATTTATTACATTTGCATTAAAGAGAGTACAACAATAACTACAATTATGTATGAATTCTTTTAAATGTCTTTAAACCAAGTAATTTCATTTTTCTTTTGATTTTAGGATGAAATATGATCTTTTTTTTGTGAGATTCACTCGATAACTTTGTTCGGTCAAAACTGTTTAAAGTTATTTTACCTCCTTGCGTGATTGAAGTTTTCTGATTACTTGTAAAGTGGGTTAGAATTAATGTTCTGAGATCTATATAGATGTATATTTTTGGAGAGAATATGTTTTTAATTTGATCTGTAAAGATATTGCACTGACCGTACTGTTTTAAAGATGCTTTTAAGTGTACATTGTGTTTAATGAATATTAAATAACTAAATGTATAGATATATCATCAGCTGTATAACAGATGGATGTGTCCAATGGGAAAAAAATGAAAAAAGACATAAATTTGGACTTTTTAAGACGGTGGTCTGTCCTTTTTTATTTTGCATGATTTTTGAAGTTCCTATTATACAAAGTAACATCATTCATATAGCACCAAATGTGATCTGTAAATCACTCCCGAGTGCCTTCTTTTCTACAAAAAATTAGTGGATCAGTCAGGTATTTACAACAATATAAAAACGACTAGATTTATACATGTTGAGAATAATCAGCAAATCATCTAATTATTTTACACCTAACGATTTTCAAGTTTCCACGGTATAAATGATTTAAAAATAGTATGAAGTAGTATCTTCTCAAATAAATAGTTTAAATGAGAATAGGATCTGGAAAAGGCACAGAATTTAAGGGCGGGATGAAGCGAGGGCTCAGCCCAAGTTGATGTTCCCACCATACAATGTGATGAGAAGAATCATGGCAAATCCTGTCAGGATTCCTGCATTCTGGATGGCAAAAAAAATGATATCGGCCCTCGTGCTCTGCGCCTGTTCGCTGGCGATCATGTTCATTTCAGGCAGCTAGGTGAGAGAGAGAGAGAGAAAGATGGTCAGTATTTGCTCCGCTAACACAGGTTTATCTTCTGTTTAGTCATTTAAAAGGAGCCATTAGACATGTACATACAAGACATGTATGCTTTTATAAAGGATATTTTGTTCTACATGGCATGTGGATGGCCATTTTGCCTCTAGGTTTCGTTATAGGACCAGAATGATTTGTCAGGGTTGTTAAAAATAAGCAGTAAATTCTGACTAAAATGGTAACATCATGTTTCTAATTTAGCTCAAATCATGGAAAAAAAAAAAAAAAAGATAAACTAAATGCTAGCACTGAATGACTGTTCTGTTCAAAAGTTTAAAATGTAAAAAAAAAAAAAAAACTCACCAAAGCTCACCAAAGCTGCATTTATTTGGTTAAAAGTACAATAAAAATGTACAAATATTGTGATATTTAAAATAAGCTATATATTTTGGCAAAAATGGTAACATAATGTTTCTTATTTAGCTCAAATCATAGGGGAAAAAAATCCCTAAATGCTGTAAGTTAAAATGCTGGCACTAAATTACTGTTCTGTTCAAAAATTAAAGCATTTATTTCTTTAAAATGTTTTTTTAAGTTATTTATTCTCACCAAAACTGCCTTTATTTGATCAAAAATACAGTAAAAACTTTAAAATATTGTGATATTTAAAATAAGCAATACATTTTGACACAAATGGTAACATAATGTTTTTTATTTTTTTATTTTTATTTAGCTCAACTTATAACACCAAAAAAAAATACTGTTCTGTTTAAAAATTAAAGCATTTATTTCTTTACTTTTTTTAAAAGTTTTTTATGCTCACCAAAGCTGCATTTATTTGGTCAAAAATACAATAAGAAATTACAAATATTGTGATATTTAAATAAGCAATAAATTTTGACACAAATGGTAACATAATGTTTTTTTGTTTTTTTTTATTTAGCTAAAGTCATAATATAAAATCCCTACATTTAAAAAAATAAATAAAAAAATAAAAAAATAAATAAATACTGTTCTTTTAAAAAATTAAAGCATTTATTTCTTTAATATTTTTAATAAGTCTTTTATGCTCACCAAAGCTGCATTTATTTGGTCAAAAATACAATAAAAACTTACAAATCTTGTGATATTTAAAATAAGCAATACATTTTGACACAAATGGTAACAATGTTTTTTTTTTTTTATAGCTCAAGTCATAACATAAAATCCCTAAATTAAAAAAAAAAATAAAATAAAATAAAAATAAAGAAATAAATGCTTTAATTTTTGAACAGAACAGAATTTTTTATTTATTTATTTATTTATTTTTAAGACTTTTATGCTCACCAAAGCTGCATTTATTTGGTCAAAAATGCAATAAAAACTTACAAATCTTGTGATATTTAAAAAAAGCTATACATTTTGACACAAATGGTAACATAATGTTTTTTTTTTTTTTATAGCTCAAGTCATAACATAAAATCCCTACATTAAAAAAAAAAAAATAAATAAAAATGAAGAAATAAATGCTTTAATTTTTGAACAGAACAGTATTTTTTATTTGTTTATTTATTTATTTAAGTCTTTTATGCTCACCAAAGCTGCATTTATTTGGTCAAAAATACAATAAAAACTTACAAATCTTGTGATATGTAAAATAAGCAATACATTTTGACACAAATGGTAACACAATGTTTTTTTTTTAATTATTTAGCTGAAGTCATAACATAAAATGTTAAAACATAAAAAATACTGTTCTGTTCAAAAATTAAAGCATTTATTTCTTTAAAATGTTTTGTTTTAAAGTCTTTTATGCTCAACAAAGCTGCATTTATTTGATCAAAAATACAATAAAAACTTACAAATATTGTGATATTTAAAATAAGCTATACATTTTGACAAAAATGGCAGCATAATGTTTCTTAATTAGCTCAAATCATAGGAAAAAACCCAAATGCTGTAAGTTAAAATGCATTGAAAGTACTGTTCCATTCAGAAGTTTAAGGTTTTTTTTTTTTTGTTCTTTTTTTTTTTTTTTTTTTAAGTATTTTATGCTCACCAAAACTGCATTTATTTGTTCAAAAGTACAGTTAAAAACGTGAAAACATTGTAATATTTTAATAAAATAAGCAATACATTCGGACAAAAATGGTAACAAAATGTTTATTTAGCTCAAATAATTGGAAAAAAATCTAAATACTGTAAGTTAAAATGCTAGCAGTGAATTACTGTTCTGTTCAAAAATTAAAAAGTTTAATTTCTTTAAAATGTTTTTTTAAAGTCATTTATGCTCACCAAAGCTGCATTTAATCAAAAATAAAATAAGCAATACATTTTGACAAAAATGGTAACATAATGTTTTTTATTTATCTTAAGTCATAATATAAAATCCCTAAATGCTAAAATGTTAAAAAGAAAAAAAAAAAAAAACTGAGAGAGGCTGATAACAGCAGTCAGAAGAGATAATGTCAAATTTACCGTCCCTCCTATAGACACTGCATTGGAAACACCCTCGCATTAGCATTAACTAGATTTTTGTAATTTGATGCAAAGGTGATAGAATACAAATTATAGTGTTGTAAATGCACATACGTTTTTTAAAAAAAATCAAATATAAAACACTTTCAAGGATTTACAATGCTGATGACCGTTGTCTTGTGTCTTGTGTGTATTTAAAATAAGCAATACATTTTGACAAAAATGCAAAAAATTTCTTATTTAGCTCAAATCATAGAAAAAAAATCCTAAATGTTGTAAGTTAAAATACTAGCAGTGAATGGACCTTTTTCACATTCACAGTTGGGTAAACTTTAAGAGAAATTAATGGGAGAGTACCACAAATATATTTTTTGCATTCCCATTTGCTGAAATAGCAAAAGAAAAAGTCAACGATAGTGTTTTCATGACTTTCAAAAAAAGGAAAAAAAACTGAGAGAGACTGATAACGGCAGTCAGAAGAGATAATGTCAAAATTACCATCCCTCCTATAGACGCCTCATTGGAAACACCCTCGCATTAGCGTTAACTAGTTTTTTTGTCATTTAATGCAAAGGAGAATACAAATTATAGTGTTGTAAATGCACATGGGTCATTCCATGAAATCTGTGCCTTTTCCTCTTGGAAAAATTGAAAAATAAAATGTTTAATCAGTAATTTTTAAATATCCATGAAATGAAGACAGCTTAAAATGACAAGAAATTGATTTGTGCCATCTCAGGCTATGTAATTTATTATTTTATGACTATTTTTATAGTCATATTTTTTCTATTATTGTTTTATTGACTATTATTTTATGACTATTGTCAACCCTGTTACCGACACAAGCGTTACTAGATACTAGAGTTTAATTAGAACTCGTATGCCACTGAAAGATACACCGAAGGGGGTCTTTAAAATGTTTGAATTTCATCCCTGTTACCCACGTCAAAAAATGTTACTTGGAAAAAGTAACAGGTTTGACAATTTCAAACAAATTTACTAATTGCTAGCGAATAGTCAAGTTCAAAAAAGCACATATTGTAAACTTTGAAAGGATTTTACTTGTAGATATTGATTATATTAAATGTAAGAAATAATTGTTTAAATTTACATTTTAAAAATGGTAACAGGATTGACATTCACTCACTCAAACCCCATAAATCAGCAAAAATAGAACATTATAGAGGAGTGAGAGAAACATGCTTGTGTTTTAAGCGTTGGAATCCTGGTTTTACAAGGGTTTTTTGATGAGGGTAACAGGGCTGACATGAAATCAGGGGCCACATTTATATTTTAGAAAAAAAGCATACTTATGGAAAAAACATTACTTAACAATGAGACTATATTTAGAACAATATGCAAATGTAATTTTTCTATCATTTTGCCTTCGTTTTGCAAATTAAAAGTCCTGATGAAAAAGAAAAATCATAGTAAGGGACCGTCCAAAAACCTTATCCTTACCAGCATAAATCCTATTTAAATTATTTGAATTAATATTTAATTGTCTTTTTCTTGACGTAATATTGATGAAAGCATACATAGTGTTATGTTTTTAAATTGTACATTTAATTGATGTTATATTTAATCTATGTTTGATTATTTCTTAGAGACACAAAAGGCACATATTTCGTGGAATGACCCACTTACATTTTTAAAAAAAATCAAAATATAAAAACTTTTGAGGATTTACAATGCTGATGACCGCTGAAACGCATCATCACAGTCTTTTGTTCCTTTCAAAAGTTTTAAGGGTTGATTTTCTTGATAATGTTTTTTTTTTTTTTTTTTTTTTAAAAGTCTTTTATAATCAAACAAAGCTGCATATTTATTTGGTCAAAAATACAGTTAAAAATGTCAAAATATTGTGATATTAAAATAAGCAGTAAATTCTGACAAAATGGTAACACAATGTTTCTTATTTACCTCAAATCATGGAGCAAAAAACCTAAATGCTAGCACTGAATTACTGTTCTGTTCAAACTTTAAAGGGTTTATTTCTTTGAAAAGGTTTTTTTTTTTTCTTTTGAAGTCTTTTATGCTCACCAAAACTGAATTTATTTGATCAGAAATTCAGTAAAAACTTTGAAATATTATCATATTTAAACAGGCAATACATTTTGACAAAAATGGTAAAATAATGTTTCTTATTTAGCTCAAATCATGTGAAAAAAAAAAAAAATGCTAGTACTGAATTACTGTTCTTTTCAAAAATTAAAGGGTTTATTTCTTAAAATGCTTTTTTAAGTCTTTTATGTTCACCAAAGCTGCATTTATTTGGTCACAAATATAGTAAAAACTTTCAAATGTTGTGATATTTAAAAATAAGCAGTAAATTCTGACAAAAATGGTAACATATTGTTTCTTACTTTGCACAAATCATAGGAAAAAAAAATCCTAAATGCTGTAAGTTACAATGCTAGCACTGAATTACTGTTCTTTTCAAAATGTAATGTGGGTTTATTTTTTTAAAATGTTTATTTCTTTAAAAAGTCTTTTTATTGCTCATAAAAGCTGCATTTATTTGTTAAAAAATACAGTAAAAACTTACAAAAATGGTAACATAATTGTTCTTATTCAGCTCAAATCATAGAAAAAAAAAATCCCTAAATGCTGTAAGTTACAATCCTAGCAGTGAATGGACCTTTTTCCCATTTCCGGGTTTCTCAGCAGCGGAAGTTGTCATAGTTGGGTAAACTTCGAGAGAAATTAATGGAAGAGTAACAGAAATCTATTTTTTGTATTCCCATTTGCTCAAATAGCAAAAGAAAAACTCCACTTTCAAAAAAAGGAAAAAAAAACTGAGAGAGGCTGATAACAGCAGTCAGAAGAGATAATGTCAAATTTACCGTCCCTCCTATAGACGCAGGATTGGAAACACCCTCGCATTAGCGTCAACTAGATTTTTTGTCATTTGATGCAAAGGTGATAAAATACAAATGTGTTATAAATGCACATACGTTTAAAAAAAAAAAAAAAAAAAATCAAAATATAAAAACTTCTAAGGATTTACAATGCTGATGACCGTTGAAATGCATCATCACAGTCCATTATTACTTAAAAAAGTCTTTTATGCTCAACAAAGCTGCATTTATTTGATCAAAAATACAGTAAAAACTTCCAAATATTGTGATATTAAAATAAGCAGTACATTCTGACAAAATGGTAACACAATGTTTCTTATTTAGCACAAATCATGGAGCAAAAAACCTAAATGCTAGCACTGAATTACTGTTCTGTTCAAACTTTAAAGGGTTTATTTCTTTGAAAAGTTTTTTTTTCTTTTCTTTTGAAGTCTTTTATGCTCACCAAAACTGCATTTATTTGATCAAAAATTCAGTAAAAACTTTGAAATATTGTGATATTTAAAATAGGCAATACATTTTGACAAAAATGGTAACAAAATGTTTCTTATTTAGCTTAAATCATAGGAAAAAAAAAATCCTAAATGCTGTAAGTTAAAATGCTAGCAGTGAATGAACCTTTTTCACATTTCCAGGTTTCTCAGCAGTGGAAGTTGTCACAGTTGGGTTAACTTGAAGGGCAGTGAATGGGAGAGTACCACAAATATGTTTCTTGCATTCCCATTTGCTTAAATCGCTAAGTTAAGGAAAACTTAACGATAGTGTTTTCACACTTTTCAAAAAAAGAAAAAAAAAAAAAAAAACTGAGAGAGACTGATAACGGCAGTCAGAAGAGATAATGTCAAATTTACCGTCCCTCCTATAGACGCAGGATTGGAAACACCCTTGCATTAGCGTCAACTAGTTTTTTTGTCATTTAATGCAAAGGTGATAGAATACAAATTATAGTGTTGTAAATGCACATACTTTTTTTTTTTTAATCAAAATGTAAAAAACTTTCAAGGATTTACAATGCTGATGACCACTGAAACGCATCATCACAGTCTTGTGAAAAGGGTCCATTACTGTTCAGTTTAAGGGTTGATTTTTTTTAAAATGTTTGGGGGGAAAAAAGCATTTTATGCTTAACAAAGGTGCATTTATTTGATCAAAAATACAGTAAAAACAAAAATGGTAACAATGTTTCTTATTTAGCTCAAATCATAGGAAATCATTTTATTTATTTAAAAAAAAGTGTATGCTCCCCAAGACTGCATTTATTTGGTCAAAAATACTGGTCAAATATTGTGATATTTAAAATAAGCAATACACTTTGACAGAACTGGTAACATAATGTTTATTTAGCTCAAATCATAGGGGAAAAAACCCAAAATGCTATAAATTAACATGCTAGCACTGAATTACTGTTCCGTTCAAAAATTAAAGGGTTTATTTCTTTACAATGTTTTTTTTTTTTTTTTTTTTTTAAGTATTTTATTCTCACCAAGACTGCATTTATTTGATTAAAAATACAGTAAAAACTTACAAATATTGTGATATTTAATATAAGCAATAAAGTTTGACAAAATTGGTAACACAATGTTTCTACTATATTGTGATATTTAAAAATAAGCAATAAATTCTGACAAAAATGGTAACATAATGTTTCTTATTTATCACAAAACATTCTAAATGCTGTAAGTTAAAATGCTAGCACTGAATTACTGTTCCATTCAAAAATTAAAGAGTTTATTTCTGTTTTTTTTTTTTTTTTTTTTTTTTTTTTTTAAGTATTTTATGCTCCCCAAGACTGCATTTATTTGATCAAAAATACAGTCAAAACTTACAAATATTGTGATATTATTAAAATAACCAAAATGGTAACATAATGTTTACTTAGCTCAAATCATACGAAAAAAAAAAAACATAAATGCTGTAAGTTAAAATGCTAACACATAATTACTGTTCCATTCAAAAAAAAAAAAAAAAAAAAAAAAACTAAAGGGTTTATTTCTTTAAAATGATTTTTAAAAAGTCTTTCATGCTTACTAAAGCTGCATTTATTTGTTCAAAAATGCAGTAAAACTGAAATATTATGATATTTAAAATGTGTTTACTATTTAAATATATTTAAAAAAATGTATTTAATGTATTTATTTAATTTATTTCTGTGATTTCTGTTATTTTCAGCCATTACTCTAGTCATCAGTGTCACATGATCCTTCAGAAATCATTCTAATATTCTGATTTGAAATACTTATTATTATGAATGTTGAAAACAGTTGTGCTGTTTAATATTTTTGTGGAAATGTGACACTTCTTTCAAGGTTCTTGGAAAAGAAAAAGAAAATGCAAAAATATTTTCTTACTCAGTATTTTTGTCTTTTTTTTTCCCCCATACAAATGTTTAAAAAATTTTAAATCAAGACATAGTTACTTGAGAAGCAAAATGGCTAAATATTACATTTATGCTTACTACAAAAGAAAAAAAAATATCTGCCAGTGGGGTAAGAAAAAGAAACAACTCAAGGGAAAAACAGGATTCTTATGCCATCAGCAGATATTTTTTCTTGTTCTAAGCATAAACTCAATTTAGAAGTTTTTTCCCGAAAGACTTCTTATCTTGCATCATTTTGCTTCTCAGGTAAATGTAACTTAATTTAAGACTGTCTTATTCAAGAAAGCTTTCCAGTACTTAATCTGTCTGTTTAATGATGAATGTGATCCATACTGCTCTTACCATATCAGCCAAGGAGATGTAAAGGAACATGCCACCAGCAAAGGCAAAGATGATGCTGGGGGCAAAAGTGCTACCCAACAAGATACCCAGGACCAAGCCCACGTAGCAGGACATAGCAGACAGCAGGTTGAAGAAGATGGCCTGTGGAACGCTCAACCCTGCGTTTAGCAGGATAATGAAGTCGCCTACAGGGGGAGACAGAACGCAAATATGCTTCACATGTTTTTCTTTCACCCTTCACTCTTTTAGTAAAGGGCAATAGTCACAGAGGTGGTTTGGCATATGGACAACATTTCCGACTGAGTAAACTCACTATATTTCTCTTACCCAGCTCATGAGGGAATTCCTCACAGACGATAGCGATAGAAGTGCTAAAGCCGCTGAGAACAGACACGGTGAACGAAGCGCCGATAGCCAGTCCATCAATGAAGTTGTGTAGAGCATCGCTGAGGGAAATCATCCATGCCACTGTCTTCACACTGGCCAGCCGTCTTCCTCTGAACCATCTGCAAGACCCCTGCAACGATGTTCACGTCTAAATTAAAGCCTCATTTCCTATTAACAACATTACTGTACCCTTGTGAGCTTCAACCCTTGGTTCATATTTCAAATACTATTTACTTTTAGCCCCGAGGTCTAACTTTTTGTATTGTTTCAAGGTCAAAATGCATGGTGCTCGTGATGTAGGTCAAAGCTCAGAAGACAATCTTGTTTCTGCTGGCAGCTGTGACGGATGAAAGCAAACACAGCTGTGTGTGTTTCTCTGCCGCTGGACTGTAAGTTGCACACTATGAACTTCTTAATTCTGTACCAAAAACTGCTTTTTAAACACTCCAGTCATGTTGTGTTGCATGCTAATGACACCTAAACAGCTGATTGGGGGTTTCCAACTTTCTGTATTTGAAGGAGAGCTGTTATCACATGACCTGAGAATCTGGTTTAACCATTTACCGCAGTCTGCTGATACACTTAAATAGGGTAATAGCCTTGTTGTCATGACAAATAATTAGTATTTATCTATATGTGATAATGACTTAAAGTAATCTAATATTGCTTACTGTTACGATAATCAAACAGTCTTTATAGATGTCATAAAAATTAGAGGTGTTTACTAAACCAAGCATCACTGATATAATTGCTTATATGTGTCCCTGGACCAAAATCTGGAATCTGAGGGTGCAAAAAAAATCACCTTTAAAATTGTACAAATGAAGTTCTTAACAATGCATATTACTAATCAAACATTAAGTATTGATATATGTGGGGTAGGAAATTTACAAAATGTCTTAAAAGAACATGATCTTTATTTAATAAATGAAAAATCGATAATTTTGACCCATATGATGTATTGTTGGCTATTGCTACAAATATACATGTGCTACTTTTGACTTGTTTTGTGGTCCAGGGTCACATATGGGGATTTGAGCAAATCTATAACAAATCTAACTATTATAGGGCCCTATGAAATCTTTTTTTTTTCCCAAAATTCTGTTTTAATGGTTCAATTTAATTTTATCAATCAAAAAGCATGTCTAATTAATCACAATCCTGAAACTTACACGATTTAACAGCAATTTATTAAACTTTTAACAAAAATAAAATTTTTAAGGCCCTGTGAAATACATTTTATTTTATTTTTTTTTTACCAAATTCTGTTTTCCATTAATTTTCTGAATTCCATTTTAATGGTTTCACTAAATTTTAACAATCAAAAGCATCACTAAATAAATGATTTTATAAAAATCTGATTTTTCATTAGTTCATCAATACTGTGTTTTGTATTTACATTTTTCTGGTAAATATTCCTTAAATAATGTTTTGATAAAAAAATGTATTACTAGTAGTAGTACTATCATTACATTACGTCATATATTTCTGTCACAGTTTCTTCAAGTTAAACCAATTTTTTATTTTGACAGGTTGCTGTGAAGATCTTTAAGTTTCTGTTTGCATATGATATGATGATAGTTTTGGTTTTTCTCACATGAAATTGTAAAATGCTCCAGAAGTGACTCTCAGAGCAGTTCTAGAGATTATGTTCATGTGTTCATGTACATATACTGAGGCAACAGAGGCTGAAAACACCATGAGCGTCACGCGTTTATTATGTGTGTAGTAAACTAAAGCGCGTGTCTGCGCCATTCGTTCACAAAGAGACGCACAGAACATGTGAGATTCATATTTAAACACTAGTCCGTATTGCGTTTTTATTAAAATGTAATGGACCTACGTTTGATTTATTAATCCAAAATCTGGCAGTTTCCGTAACATTCCATGTTATACAGTAAATTCCATTTTTATGAGCGCAGATATGAATGTTACCTCAAATGCGGCTCCCCACAGACTTACATTCAGTGAGGTTCCTGAGCCCTTTATAGAGAGCAGACTATCATAGAGACTAAGACAAGCTGGGATCTTTGAAAGCGTGCAACCACCCTGAACACCTTAGCAACCGCAAAGCAATTGCTTGGCATCCTGTTTGTGCATGGAGAAGCACCAGAGAAAATGTAAAAATTGGTTTTACTACAACAAGTTCACAATTTCTTTAACTAGTTTTAGCTTTATTTCAACTGGGAATGACTGGCTAACTTATATTTATATTTATTATTTATATTTATATTTATACACTACTCTTCAAAAGTTTGGGGTTGGTAAAAAAATGTTTGATCTGTAAGATGTTAGGCTCACCGTGCTTGCATTTATTTTCAAAAATATACAGTAGTAAAATAGTAATATTTTCACAATTTTACGTTTTTTAGTTTCCATTTTAATATACAGTTGAGGTCAAAAGTTTACATCCTCCTTTCAGAATCTGCAAAATGTTAATTATTTTACCAAAATAAGAGGGATCAATAAAAATGCATGTTATTGTTTATTTAGTACTGACCTGATTAAGATATTTCACATAAAAGATGCTTTTTTTATAAAGTTGAATTTATAAAAATGACCCCGTTCAAAAGTTTACATACACTGACTTGATTCATTGTCCATGAGTCCCTTGTTTGTCCTGAACAGTTAAACTGTCTGCTGTACTTCAGAAAAATCCTTCAGGTCCCACAAATTCTTTGGTTTTTCACCCTTTCCAACAATTACTGTATGATTTTGAGATCCATCTTTTCACACTGAGGACAACTGAGGGAGAGTAAAAACGTTTTGAATTTGAATATCTGGGTAAATTTAACTTATTTTGTCTTCTGGGAAACATGTAAGTATCTTCTGTAGCCTCTGAAGGGCAGTGCTAAATAAAAAAAAATTATGATATTTAGGCAAAATAAGAAAAATGTCCACATCTCTATTTGTTACAAAAGTTTTCACCCCCCCAGCTCTTAATGCATCATTTTTAGTTCTGAAGCACCAGTGAGTGTTTGAACCTTCTGTAATAGTTGAATATGAGTCCCTCAGTTGTCCTCAGTGTGATAAGATGAATCTCAAAATCATACAGTCATTGTTGGAAAGGGTTCAAATACACAAAAATGCTGGAAAACCATTTTGTGGGACCTGAAGGATTTTTCTAAAGAACAGCAGGCAATTTAACTGTTCAGGACAAACAAGGGACTCATGAACAACTTAACAAAAAAAAAAAACAAAAACAAAAAACACAGCTGTGGATCATTCTTGTAACAACACATTATTAAGAATCAAGGGGATGTAAACTTTTGAACGTGGTCATTTTTTATAAATAAACTATTATTTATTCTTGTGGACTATATGTAAACATTGTTTATGTGAAATATCTTATTTAGGTCAGTACTAAATAAACAGTAACATACATTTTGTATGATCCCTCTTTATTTTGGTAAAATAATTAACATTTTGTAGATTCTAAAAGGGGGATGTAAACTTTTGACCTCAACTGCATTTTTAAAAGTGATTTATTCCTGTGATGCAAAGCTGAATTTTCAGCATCATTACTTTAATCTTCATTGTCACATGATCAGAAATTATTCTAATATGCTGATTTGCTGCTCAAAAAATAAAAAAATGTTTTCTTACTGTCAAAATTCAAAACGGTTGTGCTGCTATTTTGGTGCTATAATATTTTTGTGGTTACAATGATACATTTTTTAGCCTTTGATTAAAAGAGAGTTTAAAAGAACAGCATTTATTTGAAATAGAATTCTTTTGTCACATTATAAATGTCTTTACTGTCACTTCTGATCAATTTAGTGCACGCTTGCTGAATAAAAGTTTTCATTTCTTTTAAAAAAAAAAAAAAAATCCTACTGACCCCAAACTTGTGAACAATAGAGTGTTTATTACATTTTCTTTATATTATACTTATTAACTTGGATCAGTAAGCAACCATCTAGAATACACCAGCAGAAAATGTAAAAATGTAGTTTTACTATAGTAAATTTACAATTTCAAGTGGGAATAAATCAGTATTGTTTTTTCTTTTCCAAACCGTTGGCTATATTTATACTGTTTATGTAACTTGCGGCTATATTTAGGCCATTTGCATGTCTCTTGGCATTATGTGTAGTTTTTGTGAGATCTGACCAGTTGTACCTGTTCCACTGGAAGGTCAGAGGTTATGCTGGCTTTGTCACCACTGTTAAAGCTGAATTCAGAGTCCACCGTATTGATGACGCCGTTCTGCTGGACGCTCTCTGAGGGCTGGAAGTGACTGTGACCGTGGCCATGCTGAAAGCGTGTTAATATACAACACATCTGACATTAACCATCAAGAAAGCTCTGCTGTTCATTTGCAGTTAATTGCAGTTCTGTATGGTATGAGGTATGATATAATATACAGTCAACAGTTCATTATCACAAAATAAACAAAAAATAATTGTTACCCTGAAGAAGCTGTTTTACTGATAATAGCCAGCTGACTGTGCATGATCCTGCTCATTTTGCAACTACTGTATTTATCAAGTATCAGATGTGTTATATTGGTTTGAGTATACATATTTAATTACATATGAAAAAGACTGCAAAGTGAAATATTTGACAGCAGAATGCTGTGACTGATTGATGAGTTTCAAATTATATCAAGGCTACAAAATCACACAAATTATGCTCTTATACACCATTCAGATGAACCCACCTTGTGTTCTGGTTTCAGGACTATCCTAAGGATTTTTTCAGTGACGTACAGCGCGTAGAATCCACCAAAGATCCCAACAGCTTTGGAAACGTAACCGTCTGAATTTGGGTCAAACCCAAAGGCCTGTTCAGTTAGAGGTAATAATCATGTTATTGTGTCTTTGATAAAGTTAAACCTGATACCCAGAGTTCCCTGTGTACACATGCACTTTATTAGTTCAAGTTAAACAGCAAACCCAAAATAAATATTACAACATGTAATCATTGCAAAACGAACTTGACGTCATGCAATGATCATGTCATCACATATCAAGAAACATCTGCAACATTTGCATGCTTCTGAAAAATAAAAATGAATGAGTCTAGTTCAAAGAGCATTTTGCATTTTTTTTTTTTTTTTACAATGCAATCACTATAAATATAAATAATCAGCATCAGCATCATGGCATTGATAAGAAGGCAGTTAAAGATGTAAAATGGTAGCTTGTCAGTTGGAAGTTGATTTCAGTGTTTCTATGGAGCAAGAATCAACCAGACTAGGTGAACGGGTTCATAATCATGTTGTGCCACCAATGTGACCTTCAACAGTCTCTTAGAAGACTGTCCTTAGATTGACCTAAATGACTTGGAGAAAGCTTTCAAGGGACAAAATTGCAAACTATGTAAATAATAAAGTGAGAAATGGAAAAGCATTTTACCTCAGGTATAAGTTGGAGAGCAGCATTGGAGAAGAGCGTGCCAACAGCTAGACCAATGAAGTAGGTGAGCACTTTGGGGAAGTAGGGCTTTTTAGTTACAGGAATGAGAGTCAAGCCGAGCAGTGAGGCCAGATTAATGATGGTAACAGCCAAGAAGCCAAATCCCCATACTGTGTGCAGAAAGAAAGGGGAAAGCTCACACAGCTAAATTTAGACATGGGGATAAATAACATTTCACCTCAAAATAAAAAAAAAGGAAATTAACCATAATTGCCTCTAACTGCCTTTATTCTCAACTATTTTCATTACAGTTTTAGTCTACTATACTGTTATACAGCTTTGTTTTAAAAAATAGTACACAAACCAAAAATACTAATTTTATATATAGTATTTTTCATCTCTCAAATGTAAAAATGAAATTGTTTTGCATAAAGATTTTTGCTTTGTGACATATTTTGGTATATTTGGTATATTTTTTACTCTATTATAGTAAAATATTGTATTGTTTTGCATTAAGATGTTATTTTACCATCGAGAAAGTATTGTAGTTTTTTTTTTTTTTAACATTTTTTTATCTTCATTTTCATTTTAGTTATAGTTATAGTCTTTTTTATGTTTTTGTAATTTTTTTTATTACTTTTAGCTCTTTTTTTAATGTCCATATAGTTTTTTAAAAAAAATTATTTCAGTTTTAGTTTAGTTAAACTAACTGAAAATGATAACATTTTGTCTTGGCAACTAGCTAAGAAATGGTTAAACGGTTTAATTTTAGTTTAGCTATAATTCTGAATGAAAGGTTGTTTTTTGAATAAAGAAAGATTTTTGCTTTGCAGCATAATTTTTAAGATAATTAAACTCAATTGCCTATTATTCCCATTATTCTTAATTCTTAAAGCATTTTCATTACTATAATGCAGTACATTTATACTTTTATATTTAAAAATGCAGTTTTTTTTAATAAGTTTAGTTTTTTTAAATAAAGGACCATATTTGCTTTGAGACATTATTTGTATACCAATTAAACACAAATAAATGTAACTGCCAATATTTTCAACTGTGATTTTCATTACTGTAATACGGTATATTCTTATTATAGTATATTATAGTTGTTTTTAATTTATATTAGAATAAAATTAATACAATAATATCATCAATACAAAAAATACCTGTTTAAATATTTTTTCATCTTCTGAGATTGTTTTGCATTAATTTAATGAGAGGTTACATTTTGCATATAGAGTAGAGCTGTCAAACAATTAATCGCGATTAATCGCATACAAAATAAAAGTTTGAGTTTGCCTAATAAACGTGTGTGTACTGTGTGCAATTATGATGTATATATAAATACAAACACATTCAGGTGCATATATAAGAAATATTTACAAGTATATGTATTTATTATACTTTTTATATCATTTATATTATATAGAAATACAAATATTTTTTACATAGATAACATATTTCTCTTATGTATATACATTCATTTGTGTGTATTTATATATACATAATAATTACACACAGTACACACGCATATATTAGGCAAACTCAAGCTTTTATTTTGTATGCAATTAACAAATTGACAGCCCTAATATAGAGTGATTTTTGTTTTGTGACTATTTTTGAAGACAATTAAACATACAGTATACTTTTATTATAGTGAACCATATACAATGTTGTTTTTATTTAAATAAGCATAAAAGCAGTATAAAAATAGCACTAACAAAAAAAAAAAAAAATTAAATTTACATTTAATGTTTTTTTATTCTGAGATTGTTTTGCATTAATTTGATGAAAAGTTGTTTTGCATAAAGAAAAATTATTGCTTTGTAGTATTATTTTTGAGATAATTAAACAGTTGGCTGTAATTGCCATTATTCTTAGCTGTGAGAATAATCCTTAGAGTTTTATTACTGTGATACAGTATTTGGTTACTATTATATTACTATATGTTATACAGTGTTGTTTTCATTTTTAGGCTAAATAAGTATAAAATCAGTACAAAAATAGTACTAATACAAAGTTGAGATGAAAAATTACTTTACCACAGTAAATGAATATAAAGTATACAACTTTATATTAACTTTATATCGCCTCTAACTTATTTCAGATGGCAATTTTTTCATCATTCTCTGCAATTTTTCACACTGAGAGGATACAAAATCTAAATGTATGCAGTTTACATCAGGAGAAAGCTCTTTGACTATGCTTACTATAGACTTGGAAAGTTCAGATATGAAGTTTCCAGCTAATGAAGACTCACCACGAACATCAGGGTCACTGTGTGCGGTGGGTTCATTTGAACAGGGTGGCAGCACAGCTTGGTTGAGAAGAGCCGGACAGACCGTAACTAGATGTTCCACTGTCAGATGAGATAAGTTCTGAAGCCCATAGTGCATTAGAATATCTTCTCCAGACACACACTGATAAACACAGGGGACATAGGTCAATGAAATTAGGTCGAGAATGACAAAACAAGTCCAATTGTACAAGTTTTTGTGTATATGCCTAAAATATAAACAGTCAAGTATTAATTTCCAAGTTTAGTAACTAGATTACCTGAGCATGCAGAGGAATGTTCGGATCCAATTTGTCTTGCACAATTGTCTCCAATAAACTGTTAATGCTATTGAGATCCAGTGAGCCGTTTTCTCCGTAAACAGCTACAATATCCTTCACGAAAACCTGTTGCAGAGAGCTGGCTCTTAATCCTGAGATTACAGTTATTAGAAAGCCTGTGAGCACATGAGCAAAAGATTTGGGAATGCCTGCCATGCTTACAGACCCCACGTTTCAGTCTGAAGCGACCCGAATGAGGCAAAAGCAGCGAGAGTTTTAATCGCGCAGTGTGGAGATTATTATCCGGGGAGCGGCGAGCGACTCCAGAGGACTCAATCTAACACAACAGAACAGCAAGCAAAGTTGCATTTTAAGAATAAAGATAAGAACTATTAAAAGAGTTAATTATTTCTTCACTATTAGTAGGTATCCTCGGTGACCTGACCAATATGTCGCGCCTCCATTTGGCACCCAGCCAACTAAAATTCCGCTTCTTTCACCCACAAACAAACTAGTACTCGGTAGCCCACTGCGGTCAAAACATCTTGACTGTAATCCAACAGAAGTGGCTTCAAAACAGTCCAGCTGATATGTGTTTGAATAGTTAATTTACACTAAAGTAATATTTACATTTAAAACAGACAAAATGATCAACTAGTTAGTTAACTGTGAAGAGCATGTGAATAAAAACTCCTTGCTTAATTCATAACTAGCAAACATTGCATAATATATTGATTGTGGGCGGGGGATGGGCGGAGCCTGCATGTAATTACAAAGCTATTCTGCGTGCATTTATTTTATTCATTTCCAATTTCGCTGACAATAATTGGACACGTTTAAAAATGTATGAATCCACCTATAACAGACTAATTATCAGTAGGGGCACTTTTGACTACCTGAATCTTAAAAAATAAATCAGTAAATAAAATAAAGTGGTTTAGTACATGCCCATTCTGTCAGTTTTAACCTTTCAACACTAGCATATGCTATTATAGAGAATATGTTGTAAATATTTTATTACAGAGACATAACAAAAACGTTATATCCGTTAACACTATTTACTTTTTAGACCATTTTTTAAAAAAAAAAAAAAAAAAACATCTCAGAGGACGAAAAAGTTGCCCTTATTCAAGTAGCATTGTTTCAAATGTTTAATTGTGTTACTAAACCAAAGTTACACTAACAGTCAAAGTTTTTAATGTTTTTTTTTTTTTAAAGAATTCTCTTCTGATCACAAAGCCTGCATTTATTTGATCCAAAATACAGCAAAAGCAGTAATATTGGTAAATATTTTTTACTATTTAAAATAATTGCTTTTTATTTGAATATATTTTAAAATGTAATCTATTCCTGTAATCATAGGTACATTTTCAGCATTATTACTCCAGTCTTTAGTCTCACATGATCCTTCAGAAATCATTCTAGTATGCTGATTTGCTGTTCAAGAAACATTTATTATTATTATTATTATTGTTATTATTATTATTATCATCATCATCAATACTTGAAACAATACATTTTTTCAGGATTCTTTGATGAATAGAAAGACGCAAACATCAGCATTGATCTGCTTTTTTAACATTATACACTATTCCATTCAAAAGCTTGAAGAAATTATGAGAAATTATAGAATTAATACTTTTATTTAGCAAGAATACTTTAAATTCATCAAAAGTGATGATGAAGACATTTATAATGTTACAAAAGAATTCTATTTCAGATAAATGTTTTTCTTCTGAACTTGATACTCATCAATGAAACCTGAAAAAAAAAAAAAACTACTCAGCTGTTTTCAAAATAATAATAATAATAATAATAATAATAATAATAATAATAATAATAATAATAAATGTATTTTGAGCAGCAAATCAGAAATATAATCTGAAGGATCATGTGACTGGAGTAATGATGCAAAAAAAATCAGTTTTGACATCACAGGAATAAATTAGATTTTAAAATATATTCAAATAGAAAACAGTTATTTAAATAGTAAAAAAATATTTCAAAATTTTACTGTTTTTGCTGTGCTTTGAATCAAATAAATGCAGGCTTGGTGAGCAGGAGAGACTTCTTTAAAAACATTAAAAATGTTACCGTTAAAAACTTATGACTGGTAATGTAATTCTGCTCTGCAGTGATGCTCAAGATAGATTAGCTAAATCTTTTAATATACAAAATGAATAAGTAAATATATTCCTAAAATAAATTATTCATATATATATATATATATATATATATATATATACATATATATATATATATATATATATATACATATATATATATATATATATATATATATATATATATATACATATATATATATATTATAAGGATTTTCTTAACTTACAGGAGAAAACTGCATCTGGGGCAAAAAGTCTAGAAAAAAATCTTTAAATTCCTTTGGACGTCCAACAGGGATTTTTATCATGTTAGTTCTACTGGAAATTGTGCCTTTAAATATTTTGTTTATATTAAAATCTATACAGATAGCATCCACAGTATCGGTTAAAAACAAACAAACAAACAAACAAACAAACAAACAAAACCACTAGAAAATCTGAAAGAAACCTGACGAGTTGCTATGAGGAGTGTATGTATCCTGTACAGGACCGCCATCTACTGGTGCAACTGAAAACATCACCACCGATCATGAGCGTAGAAGAAGAAGAGCTACTTCCGGCAGTGAGTGAACGCTGGGATGGCGCTGCACCATCAAATGGAATTCGCCCTCTGTCATGTGTACTGATCCGGTTGCTTCAAAGACACCCACATCTCCGTCCTTTTAGTTTGAGGTATATACGTATTTATTCATGTTCATTCATAGGCAGTTTGTTTTAAACTATTTTGTGGGCTTGGAAAAGCAAGCAGTTTGTCAAACCATAACGTTAATATACAACTCTTCTGCAGCTTCCTCACTGACAGCTGATTAGATTTACAACAGACGGTCAGTGTGGGATATTCACACACTGTTCTTCTTTTTGGGACAATATGAGAAATCAAATAATCATTTTAAGGTCAAAATAACAAGAGTAACTAAATGAAGTGTCATTGTCCGGTTGTCAGGGGTTGCTCAATTAGTCAGTACTGCCATGAATGAGATGTTACGACATGTCCAATACCGAACTTACGTTCTCATTCAGAAGCTAACTTTCAGAAGCTAAAAGTTCTTTTCTGGTGTCAAAAGCGCCCTTTAAAGTCATTTGCACTGTCTAGCAGGAGTTCTGTTAGCTTCTTGTAAGTGTGTTTTGTGCTCCTAAACCCTCTCAGCTGCTCAGTTCTTGTATATTGGAATGTGTAAAGCCATAAGGCTGACTGACTGATGGATTATGACGTGTGTCAAATTCTGATTATAAGTGTATTTTGGTCTTTGCAGAAGAATGGTTATTTGTCAATGGGTGTGAGTCGGCTTGATGTTCTGTATAGAAGGCTTCTCCTCACCAAACTCTTCATCCAAGGATGGGGAAAGCCAGAGGACCTGAAAAGGTAAACTACAAAAAAATAATAAACAAAATAAAAACCTATACAAAGATGCTTCAATGACTTCACTTATGATATGATTAAATCATGATGCTTAAATAATAATTAGCAGCGGTATGACTGATATGTATTATGTTCATATTTCATTCAAAGGTGGACTGTAAAGTTTTTTGTAGGGTAATTCCATATAAAAGTTTTTACCAAAGGTTTTACTATACTGATAGCACAGATGTCAACATTTGCTTGTTTAAATACCCATGTGAGGTCTCTCTTAAAGTTTTTAAAGCATTTTTTTTTATTTTTAGTGCATGATTTTCCATAGTCTGGTAAGTGCTATTTTCAGACTTGTCACATCCATAACAGTACATATTCCTCATAAAAAGACACACCAAAATTAAAATAAAGTAACAATTATATGTTCTGTGAAGAGCCATCGCTTCTCTATTTGTTGGGTATTATAGCGTCTGGTTTGTACTGTGTCCTTTTTTGTCACATCCAAAACGCATGATTATTTCCCTTTTTTAATATAGAAAACTTGTGCGTAGACTGATATTTTTCCTGATGTTTAGACTCTTATCAACAAGGGTTTATTAAAATATAAACAGATGGTTTGGTATGTTGGTAACGCATACATTCTCTAAGCATTTATATGTCACATTCATAACGCAAAATGTCACATCCATAATGCTGGAATTGCCCAGTCTTTCAAAGTAGACCGATATGGATGTAGGACCAAACCCAACAAATAAAATGAAAATATGTACACTTAAAAATTACTTCAGGTTTTGAGTACAGACAGTGGCATATTACATAATTAGCCACACGCTAATCAAAAATCAATAGTTAAATGTGGAAAAAAAAAAAAACCATGTCTAAAAAACGTTTTTATTGAGGAAACTATTTATAGTAATTTGTGTAAAAATGGTATGTATAAAACCTTTTATCTCCGTAATGGCAGGTGAGCCATTATCAACCAGCTTGACCGTAACAAAAAAAACAATGAGTGTATCTAATTATTTATTTATTATTTGTTTATTTATAATAGATTGTTTAATTGGTTATTTAATTATTTATTATAAATTTAATTTAACGTAATTTATGGATATTACAGAATATTTGCGTTCCGGAAGATTATTGGCAACAGGGAGAAATGCAGGAATTTGGTACAGAGGGACTACCCAGTATTTATTGACAAGGTAAGAAACACTCATATGTGACCATGGACCACAAAACCAGTCATAAGGGTCAATTTCTGAAATTGAGATTTATACATAATCTGAAAGCTGAATAAATAAGCTTTCCATTGATGTATGGTTTAAGATAGGCCAACATTTGGTCGAGATACAACTATTGAGAAAATATTGAGAAAATCACCTTCAGAGTTGTCCTTAGCAATGCATATTACTAATCAAAAATTAAGTTTTGATATATTTGTGGTAGGAAATTTACAAACTATCTTCATGGAACATGATCTTTATTTAATATCCTAATGATTTTTGGCATATAATTTTGATCCATACAATGTATTATTGGCTATTGCTACAAATATACCCATGCTAATTAAGACTGGTTTTGTGGTCCAGGGTCACATATATATATACATTTCTATGTCTCGGTGTGTTTGTATGTATGTGTATGTATGCATGCATGTGTGTGTGTGTGTACATTTTCTAAATCTAAATTTTTTTTTTTAAATGAACACCTATTCTGCATAACTGAAAATTGCATTATGACCCATTAACTGTGTGTTTTACCACTGTTGTGCCCAAAGGTAGAAGATCACACAGATTGCAAAATTCACAACGGTCATTTCATATCACCGCTGGAGCACTTTGTCCCAGGCATCTTGCCAGCTGAGTCTGTCAAAGCCCGGTAACCAAAACAAATCACCCACAAACACTGAATGCAAATGTGAAGGATTTATGTGACTTATTGTGTGGCTTGTATTCAAAGTTCTTTCAAATGAAGACTTTTTGTTTGAACTTTCCCACTAGATTCCAGTTTATTGTACCTAAGAAATGGAAAAGGCACAGACCCGTCTGTATCCACCTGGCAGGAACAGGAGACCATGTGAGTGTGCAAAAACTGGGATTGTTTAGCAGTTTAGTCTCTCCACAATGCACAATATACACTTATCACCATACAAAAATTTCAAAAACATCTTATGGTTCAGCTGATATTAGAGATTTTTTTTTATTTACCAATAGTCAATATTGGATTTTTATTTGTTAATGTTAATTTTCACTTTTTTTTTTCTACATTAACCTAAAAACTAATGATTTAATAACACTGCTAAATGTAATTTCAGCACTTCTCATAAATGAATATTCATTTTTTATACTGTACATTATATAGTGATGCCTAAATGCAGCTGTAGCACCTTTAAAACGATTTATTGTTTTATTTAATTTTTGGTTTGTTTAATGTATTTCATGATGTTTATTTTAGACAAAATAGATACAAAAATATCAATTATTGCCCATTGAAAATAAGTATTGGCTGATTAGTATCATATAGAAGTTTATCTGAGTTTGATCCATTTTTTTATTTTATCTGTGTTGCAGTTTTTCTGGAGAAGACGAACACTAATGGCCAGACCAATGATAAAAGAATCAGGGATGGCATCTCTGCTGTTGGAAAATCCTTATTATATCCTTAAAAATGTTAAACTATAGATCACATATTAGTTTACCTTAGTTTATGTAAACCCTAGTATCAAGAATGACTAGATCTTCTCTGACACCTCCTTGACTCTGCACTGTACACGGATACAGGAAACCTAAAGACCAGCTGTGAGTTTGTTTACCTGCAGCAGCTATCATTTTCCAGGTCTTTGTGGTATGAAGTATTAGAATGAACAGTGTATGTTTACTATGATTTTGATATGATTTGTGTTTAATGCAGTCGCTCCAGTCTGAAGAACGTATCAGACCTGTTTGTGATGGGTGGAGCGTTGATCCTAGAGTCTGCTGCCCTGTTACACTGGCTGGAGAGAGAGGGTTTCTGGCCTCTAGGCATGACTGGCATTTCTATGGGGGGGCATGTAGGTTCTGAGTTCCTCTTTTACATATGACTTGTTTAGTTCATTGTTTAGTCCAGTTCCATGTCATGTATAAAATCTATTGGTTATTTACATACTCATTTTCTTCCTAGATGGCGTCATTAGCTGTAACAAACTGGCCCAAACCAATTCCACTCATACCTTGTTTATCCTGGACGACTGCTTCAAGTGTTTTTACCACAGTAAGATTTTAAGTTTTAGCATCATATTAGATATATTGCCGCGTTTTAATGTTGGCTACAAGTTTTCGGTTTGGTTGTACTTATAGGATGCCACAAAATCATAACTACCGGTGAGAAACTCAAACTTGCTTTTAGCTCCAATTTACTGAGTTAGATTTGTCAAGTTTTAAATATGAATATTGATGGTACAAATATAAGTATTGATAGTGCTTATTTAGTGAGTTTATGAAATGTAAGACATTGTGGCAGCACAACAAGAATGGAAACGAATAAACACCTAATGCATATCTGTTGCTGTTCATTTTATGGCATTATCTCTGAAGAGCTTGTACCTTTGCGCTTACAGGATATTTGTCAGAAAATGAAAATTGAAAGTGAAAGTATGTAGGAGGGTTATTTTATTATCAGTTAAAGCTGCATGCACTCCGTAACTGTTTTTGTTAAAAATGATCCAGAATCAATTATTGAGCAAATACATAACTTTTTAATGTTCAAAACTATCTCCTTAGCTTAGCCTGATTCATTTATAGCCTCTTCCTTATACAGCAGCTGGAATAATTAAACTTGACTCATTTTGAGTCTTACACGGTGAATGATAGTAATGAAACACACGTAAGTGACTGAAATTAGATTATATTCCAGGTTTAAATGTGCATCTGATTGCACAAAGAGAGTTCTAAAAAAAATTCAGTTGCTTTTTGAGGTTAAAAGAATTATTTCTTTCAATGACGTTCGAATGCTATGACAGTTGTGACCCTGGACCACAAAACCAGTCATGAGTAGCACGGGTGTATTTGTAGCAGTAGCCAAAAATACATGGTATGGGTCAAAATGATTGATTATTAGTATTTTTTTTTTTTTTTATGCCAAAAATCATTAGGATATTAAGATCGTGTTCCATGAATATATTTAGTAAATTTCCTACCATAAATATATCAAAACTTAATTTTTGATTCGTAATATGCATTGCTAAGAATTTCATTTGGACAACTTTAAAAGCAATTTGTTTTTGCAACCTCAGATTCCAGATTTTCAAATAGTTGTATTTCAGCTAAATATTGTTTTATCCTAACAATACATCCATATATCACTGGAAATCTTATTTATTCAGCTTTCAGATTATGTATCAATCTCAGTTTCACACCTACTAGATGTTGCGTGCTTCTATAGCTGAAACTTGGCAGCCACAAAAATGCCACAAAAGCAGAGTACTGAGAAAGAAAGAACATCACCCATCACCCATACTTTTTTTTTTTTTTTTAGCGCAGCACTTGTAATTTTTAGAATGACCAAGGATCAGCAGTCTCCACATAAACTGATTGTGCAGACCAAACCGTAAGTCGTAGAGACTTAAAACCTGAAAGAATGGTAGTACTCACACCACCAACAACATCACCAAGGCTCGCCCCATTCGGCATGACGGGCACTACAGCGATCAAAAGTACGAAATCAGTTATAACTCCTAAACCGTTTGTCACAGGCTCACTGTCTTGTGTTGTTGCAATCCTTGGCTCACGGCAGACAAAACGCACGCCTTCAGATTCGATTGCGAGTTTGGCGAAATTTGCAGGTATTTTGGATTTTTTTTTGAACAATCTACTTTTGCAAACAAGTCCTAGGCTTTTCGCCCTTTTGGAAGCAAACCAGTGCAGGAAGAGGGGGGACGCCAAAACATTCGAAAGGAGCAGGGCAGCTTTTGGTAAAAGGCCTATAACTTGTGAACGGAATGAGATATCTTCGCCAATCTCAGAACATGTATGTAAGAGCTCAATCTGAGGTCACAGGAAAAAAATTGCGAAGGTTGGCCACTTGATGGCGCCACAAGAATGAAAAAGCTATATGAAAATGGCTATAATTGCGCAACCATTTGTACGATCAACATAAAAATCGGTGTGCGGTCTTGGTCCGGAGTGCCAAAAGTGGGTACTCTACAAGGACATTTGCGTATCTTCAAAAAAACATTGGCCGATGAAATTTGAGCACCTATTAGACAAGGTTAACGGAGGCTGATCAGAACGAACCTCGGTGGGCCTGTTTGACTCATGGCCCCAAAGGTCTGTGAGAAATTTGAAAGAAATCGGCCACTGGGAGGCAATATCGCATTTTTTAAGGCCGTAAACGATTGTACATTGTGTGGGGTTTTTTTCCACATACGCATGATATTCGTATCAGATGATAGAACTCCTCATTCCGGACAACTTTGCCTCTAGAACCACTGCTGACAATCAAATCGACAATTAAATAATTGAGAAGGTAAAAAAACTTTTGCGAACTAGTCCTAAACACTGCAGTACAATTCTCTAGACTCTCTCTGTCAATAATTATCAAAAAAAATGTTGAAATGTACCCTTTGGGAAGCTATAACAGGGTCGTTTAGAAAAGGGGCCTGTCCAAATTTACCCAAAATTCTATAAAGCCTAAAGGAAAACTCAAGATCTCGCGGTCTGGTTGAATTGTCTAGAATGCACGTTCAGAGGATTATAACGCTAAAAATCATTTGAAACTGTCTTTATGTCTGTGGTCTCCCATGGTTTTAAAATCGGTTAAGATTTGAAAATCATCTAGTGTGTGGCCAGCCTAATACACACTAAATACACATCACACAAAGTTGTAAAGGGTTAACATTAAAAATTTGAGAACAAGGTATAACAATAATAATTTGCACGGTCTGATGGGTTCTGAGCTAACTTTGCAATCGTTAGATTTAATCACCATTGGTAGTGTGATTTCATTGTAAAACTTTTTTTAGATGGTCAGAACAAAACTGGCAGACATGTTATTTCTTCAGATGACATTTTCTGGTTAAAAAAAAAAAAAAATCTTATTTTGGACATACTTCTAAGACTAGTATCTGTAATTATGAAGTACAGTGAATATCCACACATGCATCTCAAAACATTAGATTCGTCCGCGCTGAGGAGTAGGGATGGGCAATATCTTATCATTTGCGATATACCGGTAAAATAATAACGATAAAGTCTAGCTGTTGACATATTTCTGTGTGCGACAGTGCAACATGATATAGGCGGACGTGAAACTAGTATATCGCGAAATGAGGAGCTACAATCTGGAACTGGTTTGGTCAAAACTGTGCAGTGTGACAAAAATCAATCTGAGCCTTGAATAACGTTAACTGTACTAGTAGCAAGTGTGCGATGCAGTTTTGCGTGTGTTTGAGCCTGTTTACAAACCTGTTTTCCAACAAAGATATCATTTATTCACATGCTTTTTCTCCAAATTAACTTCATGACATAGTCAAGTGTTTGAAATAACCTTTTGCGATCAGACGTGGCTTCATATCACAGAATGAGGTAGAAATCATACTATTTTATTGTATTATAATGGCTATGTCGATTAGCATTGCATTATAAATATACTTTATGGTTATAAAAATACCCAAGATTGCTTGAAGAACACAGACAAACCATATATTGTATCAATCGTATGTTTACTGTCTTCAAGTTTTCTCAGTTAAAATTCCTCTGTCTGCGTTTTATTCAGCTACAGCGATAACTGGATTAGAGATTCCTGAAGCGTCGTCAATACTATTACTTCTACAACTATAAAACGTGGAGTTTCTGCACAAGGGCCCCCTCCAGTTTCCGAATCAAAAAGACCTTTATTACCTTTGTTTCACACACAAGAAATTCGTCGAATTTAGGAGCTTCCAGTCCAGAAAGTACAAACAATTTAATTCACATTCCAGTGAATAAAACAGTGTACTTAGTAATGCTCACAACACCCTATTTTGGGTAAAAATAGGAAAGACAATACTTTTCTCTAAAGAAACAGGATTTCCCTGAATTGTCGTCACTGACATCGTTACCGCAATAAATACAGAAATTATCGTGTTATATGTTTAAGCCCATATCGCCCATCCCTACTGAGGAGCCGTGCCGATACACAACCCACGTAAAGAAGATAATTCCTCAAAAAAACTGCAATTGCAGGTTAAAAACAGAGATGAAGACAAAGAGGCTAAATTTAAAGACTGCAGCTTTAAAGGAGAAGTTCACTTTCAGAGCAAAGGTTTACAGATAATGTACTCACCCCCTTGTCATCCAAGATGTTCATGTTTTTCTTTCTTCAGTCGTAAAGAAATTATGTTTCCTGAGAAAAACATTTTATGAATGTTCTCCATATATTAGACTTCTATGGTGCCCTTGAGTTTTAACTTCCAAAACGCAGTTTAAATGCAGCTTCAAAGGGCTCTAAACAATCCCAGGCGAGGAAGAAGGGTCTTATTTAGCAAAACGATCGGCCATTTTCCAAAAAAAAAAGACCTCAAATGCTCATCTTGTCTAGCTTTGCAATGTGCATGCGTAGTCCTGGTCAATACACCGTGTCCTAACTGCACGGGACGCAACAAGATTCCAACGACAAGCAATTTGGGTGTCCACACCACATGTGACGCGACACTGTGTCGTGACAGTTATCACAGCCATTCAGAAGGGCAGAAGTGTACTGCACTCCCAACGAAATGGGCAATTTTATGATCTAATTCATAAATATTAAACCTTTTCAACATTATTAAATGTACATACGGAGTGACTGATACTGTCTTTGTTTTGCAATACACTTTGTTGGTTCGCATTGAGTTCACAGTTTTAATGTACACCTTTTGCTTTAATTTATTTCCAAGATCTGAGGTAAACTTTCTGTTGTTGCTTTCAGTATGGCTATTAAGGTCAAAATGATATTAAAAACTCACATTAGACACATTCAACTTTGAATAAAGCACATAATCCGTACCTGAGATTATCACTGTCATTGGTTTGTATGTTGTTGCTCCAGCCGCGACGACATTTTGCGTGTCGCCTAGTTAGGCGGCTAGTTAGGACAAAAACTCAGATTAACATGGAAAATATACCGCGTGTCGCGGCGTCGCGTTGCGTGTAGTTAGGACACTGTGTTAGGGTAGGTCGAAAAACTCCCATCTCAATTTCTCCAACTTCAAAATCGTCCTATATCGTTGCAGAGGTACCGACCCAGTGTTTACAAAGTAAACGTGCAAAGATGATCAAACGCCCTTTACAAAAAAAAAGGTAAAATAGCGATGTGGGACGATTTTGAAGTAAATAATAATAAAAAATTGTACGGTTTTTTTTTTTTTTTTTTTTTTTTTTTTTTTAGAAAATAACCAATCGTTAAACTATATAAGACCCTTCTTTCTCGGCTGGGGTTGTTTAGAGCCCTTTGAAGCTGCATTTAAACTGCATTTTGGAAGTTCAAACTCGCAGGCACCTTAGAAGTCCACTATATGGAGAAATATCCTGAAATGTTTTCCTCAAGAAACATAGTTTCTTTACGACTGAAGACAGGAAGACATGAACATCTTGGATGACAAGTGGGTGAGTAAATTATCCGTAAATTTTTGTTCTGGAAGTGAACTTCTTCTTTAAGATTGTTTTATTTTGAATTAATTCTTATTTTTTAAATTCCTTTTCAATGCTGTATAGTTTTGTTAATTTTATTTGTAGCTTTACTTTTACTTATTGTAGTACATCAGTTAAACTAAATAAAAATTTGTAATGTTAGTTGAAATGAAATGTTTTCTTATATTTAATTTCAGTTAGCATTTATTTTTTTAAGGAACAAAAAATGTTTTTCTGTTTTTAGTTTTAGATAACTGTAATAACCTTGGTATGTAGGAGTTTCTCAGGACTCGAAGGTAGTATTTGTCACTTAGCTACTGAACGTCATAGCTGTGAATACCTTTACGTCTTCATTCCCGTGTCATCAGCAGCATCAGAGCATGGTAATATAGACGTCAATGAGTGTCACTCACTCCCACTCACACATTTACATTCGTTCTTGTTTCAATCGTTCAATGATTGATTCAGTCGACTTAAAATAACCAGGAATAATTGTAGATATTTTAGGTTCATTGACCTTTTTTTTTTTTTTAATCTATTAAAAAATTATATGCTTTTTTACAGGGTGTTTTAAGTCGAGCTGTGAACTGGAGAGAATTGGAAAAGCAGTATGCCGCACACACAGTCTATGAGGAAGAAATCATCAATATGCTGGAGTATTGTGGGGTAGGGATGTTATTCTGTAGGCTTTTGTTGCAATGTAGCTTGGTATTATATGAGACACCACAAAAGATCACAGAACAAGATATGATTTGTTCCTTACGTAATATGTCACATGACTCATGTTGAAGGTGCAACATTTTTGACTAATCGCCCACTGACACACCCTTTTTTTTGCAGACAGACTCTTTCCGGATGGGCCAGGAATTTGTAAAAAATGCCCCAGGCAGCTTTGACCATCTCTCTGACCTGGATTTTACCCATGACCTTCTTGACCTCCACTCGCCAAAGAGGGACCACCAGATGGAGCTGCACTCCACTTGTTCTCAGCCGGGGACTGGAGGTCACGCCTCAGGTTCGGCCCTACTGATGGGCCGGAGAGAGAGAGATGGCCTGGATCAGATGCTGTCTGCTGTGAGCAGCAGCAGGCCTCATTTGGACATGCTCCATGCTAAAAACATCACCTGCGGGGCTGGTCAGCGGCATTCGCTGCAACGGGAATCTCTCTGCTTCATGAAAGGCGTAATGGACGAGTGCACACACATCGCCAATTTTTCAGGTGCAGATCTGTTTTGTTTTGTTGATACGGTTTGGATTGGGTTACTGTGTTTGATCCTCTCTCCTTCTTGCATATTTAGTGCCTGTAGATCCCAGTCTGATTATTATAGTCCAGGCAAAGGAAGACGCTTATGTTCCACGTACTGGAGTTCGCAGCTTACAAGAAATCTGGCCTGGCTGTGAGGTTCGCTACCTCAATGGAGGCCACATCAGTGCCTACCTTTTCAAACAAGGACTGTTTCGGTAAGTCAGACTTCAGAAAAAAAAATATTCATGGGGTTTAAAGTGAAATGAATCACTTTAAATGAACTTCTGTCATCATTTACTCACCGTCATGTTGTTCCAAACCTAAATGATTTACTTTATGTGGAACACAAAATTAGTTTTAAATATGAATCAGCTTACCATTTTTTTCTTCCATGCAATGTGACTTCAGAAAACTTTAATATACACAAATAACATGCACTACAATCATGTTTATTTATGGTGCTTTTGCATCATTTTAAATGTTTTTTTTTAGATTAGAATGATTTCTGAAGGATCATATGACACTGAAGACTGGTGAATTATTAATTGATAAATTCATAACGGCGTAATAAATTATATTATTGTTTTTTAAACTGTATTTTGGATCAGATAAATGCCATCTTGGTGATCATAAGAGACTTCTTACCAACACAGTGACTAATGCTAATTATTTGGTAAAATTGTTGAACATTGTCTTGAACTGTATGGTTTATCAATTTGAAATATACAGTGGAGGTCAAAAGTGTACATACACCATGCAGAATCTTCAAGATGTTATTTATTTGACCAAAATATGAGGGATCATAAAAAAAAAATATGTTATTTTTTTATTTAGTACTGACCTGAATAAAATATTTCATGAGACATTTACATATAGTCCACAAGAGAAAATAATAGTTGAATCAATGAAAATGACTGTTCAAAAGTTTACATACACTTGATTTTTGTTGTTATTTTGTGATAGTTGTTCATGAGTCGCTTGTTTGTCCTGAACAGTTAAATTGCCTGCTGTTCTTTGGTTTTTCAGCATTTTTGTGTATTTGAACCCTTTCCAACAATGACTGTATGACTTTGAGATCCATCTTTTCACAGTGAGGACAACTGAGGGACTCATGCAATTATTACAGAAGGTTCAAACGCTCACTGATGCTTCAGAAAGAAACACAATGCATTAAGAGCCGGGGGTGAAAACTTTTGGAATTTGAAGATCGGGATAAATTTAACTTACTTTGTCTTCTGGGAAACATGCAAGTATATTCTGTAGCTTCTGAAGGGCAGTACTAAATAAAAATGAATATATATATTCAGGCAAAATAAGAAAATTGTACACATCTTCATTCTGTTCAAAAGTCCCCCCCCCCCGGTGTGTATCATGTATTCTTTAGAGCAGTCATTGTTGGAAAGGGTTCAAATACACAAAAATGCTGAAAAACCAAAGAATTTGGGACTCAAACAAGGGACTCATGAACAATGAATCAAAAAAAAAAAGCTGTGGATCATTCAGGTAACAACACAGTATTAAGGATCAAGTGTATGTAAACTTTTAAATTGTCATTTTTATAAATTCAACTATTATTTTCTCTTGTGGACTATATGTAAATGTCTTGTATGTGAAATATATTCAGGTCAGTACTAAATAAAAAATAACATACATTTTGTATGATCCCTCTTAATTTGGTAAAATTAACATTTTACAGATTCTGCATGGTGTATATAAACTTTTGACCTCAACTACATGCATTAACATTTCAATTTCCTCCATTATTGTTCACTTCTAGGCAAGCAATTTATGACGCCTACGACCGATTTCTTCAGAAGTATTCCAGCTTATAGCCGTGGATGTTTTGGTACTCACTACTAACGAGAATTGTTGGATTTTAAAAGTATGATATGGAGATGGAGAACATGATGAATATGATGACTTTTACAGAAGAATATGTAATTGGAACTAAACCTGGTGCTACCAAAGGGAGTCTGTGTGCAACGGTTGTAGTGACAGAATTGTGTTCCTCTGTGTGATTCACCTCAAAACTCAGAGTGACCTGAAGCCAACTTACATGTGCTCAACCCATACAAAACCTTGTCTTCCTGACCTCACTGCCTTTAATCATGTACATCATCCTGACTGAAACATATTTCACCAAATGAAACAAAGACGTGCCTCCAAACCATGACTCACTCACACATCAAGGTGTCTTTAAACCTCCTAATAAAGCAGATCTTTGAAAATATAGTATTTTGAATTGAAGGGCAAATGAATCAACTTGATATGCATTTGATATTTTTGTTTCATCCCAATTTTTTTAGAGCAAATGTTTACGTGTTTTTATAAAATAATGCATCTGAAAAGTAGCCTTGTCATAGGCAGGCCATTGTTTTAATCTTGCAGATATATCTCAGAAATTTAAACAAAATTTAAGATTCAGGTGAGTTGTTTGAGAACTGATCAAGTAATAAATTTTCAGTACTTAAACAGATCTTTAGCAATGACTGGTAATATGAGACAAATATGAGATATAATACATATGAGACAAAACTCAGGTGCTGAAGACAAGAAATATATCCACAATTCAAAATATATTTTCTGTGAACTGCTTTCTTAAAAATCAGTGCTGCATGTATTTCTATTCCTTAAATCCTGATCACTGCCAAATACTACAGCAACAGCTAACAGTCCTACTGTTTCAATAGACTAAAATGTTTTATGCATTACTACTGTCACTTTGTCTGATGTGTCATGTTTAATATTTGTTCTATTCATCATGAGCCATTCATTTGTTTCTCCACTCTAAAAATAAAAAGACAACCCTAAGTATTTGTGTCATTTTTTGTCTTGAAAAAATAAACTTTTGAACTAACTTAAATGCTGACAGTGAAATATCACAATGATAATATGAGAATCAGAGGCCAATTAATATAGGGAACACAGTATTATGTAAAATATAGTCATTTGGTTGTATAACAGGTCATAAGAGTTTAGAAAAATATCATCATAATATAAAATTATTATTAATTTGGTACTTTCAATTGGGAGGTGGCTGTACCAAACCCTTACCCCTAAATTTCAACTTATAAAAATGATACTGAAAAAAAAAAAAAAATTATATATATATATATATATATATATATATATATATATTATATATATATATATATACACACACAACCAAAACATGTCATCATTTTCATTGTTTCGGTAGTGACAAAAGGGAACACATAATCCTTTATTTGGGGGAAATAAACAAAATTGTAGTAAAGTTATGCAATTTTTTTTGTATTTTAGTATGTTTTAGAAATTCTGTATTAAAATTCTGTAATTTCACTACCAAAAATGTCCAGTCACAACCGAAACAAGAGATGTTTTGTCAAAAATAAAGTATACTAAATTATTAACTAAGAATAGTGTTTGGTTTAATGTATATTTAAATTAATAAATCCTTAAGTTTGAAAACAGTATGATCAACTTTTTGCCTTTTACAAAGAAAAAATGGATTCAAAATACAACAAATCTCATAAATCATAAATCACACTTGAAATATTGTTAACATTGTTATTGATTTACCTCTCAAAACTTTTTAATGATATAGCTAAAAAATATATTTACAAGGTAGATTTAGGCAAAATCTTAAAATAATAGGTCAATGTAACCCTTCTTATTACATGAAATATTACTGCGTTTTGGTCATGACAAATTTGGGGGGAGGAAGAATATTTCAAATCTTTCTGAAAATACAATATAGAAATAGAATAGAAATAACTGCACAATTACTAGAAATGTGTACCTTAAATATTATACAATTTGCATACACACAAAATTTGTGGGAAAATGCAATGTTAAAAAATACAAATATTAATAAAATAATTCATAAAATCAACTATTGATTTTATTTTGATAAAAACATTGATATTAATGTTTATTAAATATTCTAAAACACAGCATGGACGCATACAGGGTTATTTTATTTTAATGTATCATTTTTACCGGCGTTACCTCCAATCAAATAGCGTAATTACATGTACTTATTATGTATTAAAGTTGCACGTGTTTACTATGTTGATATTTCTCCTTCAATCCTGCGCTACTGTAGTTTGACCGACTGTACTCTGTCACCTGGAAATCTTGCCCTCAATAAACATGGAGTCCTCGGTTTCTCCCAAGTCTACTGAAGCCATCTGCCATCAGTACGTGTGACCCCTGAACCTGCTCGAGTGTGTGTGTGCGAGTGTGTGTGTGCCAGCCCTCCGCCATATTCACTGTTGTCTTGCCTTGAGAAAGAACAGGAGCATTTGCGACTGCCTACAAGAACCGAAACTGTGTTTTTACACCGAACCTGGAGACCAGCCGACGGGCATAATACGGACTAAAGCGATGGCGAGGAAAAAAAGCAAGCAGCAGGGCGTCGGGGCCAAGGATTTAGTGTCGGGACAGCAGCAGCAGCAGAGCCTGTCGAAGAAGCCCGGCGATGCGGGAGCAGCAGCAGCAGCGGCGGCGGCAGCAGGCGGCGGCGCTGGCGGTGGAGGAGATGCAGGAGCGAGCAGGACCAATCAGGTAGCTAATGCTAACACGTACATCCAACAACACACCTCCTTCAGCCGGTTCGCGCTGTTAGCGACTTGATTTTTAATCATTTTAACCGGCGCTTTATCTGGGGCTCTGTTGCACGTGCAGTTATTTGTGTTTTCGCGCTTATTTTGCGTTTTGTAGCGCCTGATTAGCGATGTCCGATTCATTAACGACTCGAATCCTTTTATGAATCGGTTCACCGAAGGATTCGTTTACGAAGCAGACTGAATCTGTTAGAATAGTCAAAATGAATCAAAACAACTGACTTGCTTAATGAACCGTAACATTTTGATTGAAGGGGTCAAAAGTATTTAATGTTAGTAGCTGGAAATATGTTTACGACAAAACAAAACAGTTTCTTTTAATGAAAAGTGTTTACTCGAACATAATAGAGTAAATTAAGTTTAGTATTGCTTAATGTAAATGTAAATTATATTTACGTTATAAATCACTTCAGTTTAAAGAGCTAAATCACGTTTAAAACGAACTGAGATGGGACACGTGAAATTATACTAAACACGCTTATTAATAAACCTTAACAAAAGCGAAAGAGCTTGACAGCAAAATGTGCAGTTTGCAGCATCTCATATGCTGCTATGGACGACGTTATGACGTATTTACGTCCAGGCGTAAAAGAATCTCTGAATCTGTGTTGAACCGATTCTTTGAACCGAACTGTTCGAATGAATCGTTTCGCGGAAATGAGTCGGATTTCCCATCACTACGCCTGCACGGGCGGAGCAGCACTAGCTCGCTCGCCACCTATGCAAAGATATAAATAAATAAATACATTTTCTTCAAACCATTCTGGTAGCTCCAAGCAGTGCAGTACCTTACATCTCAATGTTTTATACGACAGTGATTCTATATGTATAGCTGGTCAAAGAAAGCTAAACGAAAGTACGTGAAGCACAAAGCTAGCAGTGTGTTGCTGTCGTCTGCTGTGGCTACTAAATTATTCCTGTAGAGATCAGGCTAACGCGATGCTTACTAACCCAGCTATGGAGTCTCACTTTATGTTCTGACATAATTATTGTGGTTTAGGGCATTAAATAACTGAGGAGGCACATTTACTTTGTGCCAGGAGTTGCCATACTATTCAGCTCTAGTTGCCTTTCGTGGTTACCAACCTGCTAATGTTTCACTTGCAATGCACAAAAACATAAATACTGTTTGAGCTGATGTATCTAACATTATGGTCGTTCACTGACTGGATTGTGTACAGCGGAGTCTCACTGTTCAGTATTTGTTTTTGATGAACACTTTTAGCTTTCTATGTAAATTTTAATGCTGGAACAGCTCAATGTAGAAAACGTATATTTGTGGTGTGATTTATGTGTGTTTTGCAATGTATTTATGTCTCATTTGCAAAGAATCATGCTTTAATTATTAAGTTACTTCTACAAAAATCTTGTCCCGCTGACCAGTCAGTCAGTGACTTGATAGAGAGTGTTTTTGTGGGCTTTTTTTAATGCATTGGTTTTAGACAAACTTTCAAAGCACCATAACATTATCTCTAATGATCTAGAACAAATAAAAATGAGCTTTATACAAAACTAAGCAAAAATGTAATGTCTGCAGTGTTTATTTCCTTGTAGAAAACGAATTGTAATATGAAAGAAAATGTCATTCATGAACTCATTTGACTTAATTTTACTCCACTGAACGGCTTTTTAATTTTTCTACCAACTACTGAACCACTTATATCTACCGTTGCTGTAAGGTCTTGAAAAAATGGGAAAGATCAGGGAATCTTTGATTTTTAGGTACTGAAAATTCATTAAAATTAGCAGGTATTTTAATCAAATTCCTCTTATTTTTTATTAGGTTGTGGATGTAGTTAGATAAACTAGGCAGTCTGTTTTTTAGTCAGTCTGTTTGTTTTAACTAATTTCCTCTCGTCCCACAGTCCATGCACACCTGCTGCTTGCTGTGCCACCGGGAGTTTAAAGACTGGGGGGCAGGCCAGGTGAACGGGCTCCCCAGTCACGGGTCCAAACTGGCAGAGGCTGTACCCGCACTGTCCCAGGCCCTGCTGAGGGAGGTTCCAGGCCGCAAACTGGCAGACGCTGTGCCTTCGCTCTCCCAGTCGCTGTTGGGTGAGGTACCGCTGTGGATCTGCCAGAGCTGCAGGAAGAGTGTGGAAGAGGAGGAGAGGAGAACGATTCAGGAGCAAACTGCACAGGTAATTGAGATTAGCTGTGGGGTAATTTGATTTTATACACTAGTGTTTTGTAGGCAGTCAAAACACATTGTTTATAACTTCAGAATATGGTAAATATTGTGTTGAATTTTGTGAGAAGAAATAAGTTGTACTTCATAATCTATAATCTATAAGTTGTACTCCATAATGGCCAAATAGCATTTGGACACTATAAATTTTTAATTGCATTTAATACAAAATATAAAGCAGAGTGGTAAACAAATCATGCTAAAGCTTTTATGAAAACTAGATTTTGCTTTTCTGAACCATTCTTTGTAACTTGTGGCTTTTAACCACCTAATATTGCAGTGATTTTTAGTGACGCTTCTCTTCAAGTTCATAGTGGTTTAACATGTGTCGTAAAAATTATTTTTGCAAGGTGTAAATAAAACAAAAATATTAAAGTGCATTTGTTAAGAAAATATATATCATTTCAGTTTTTCTACTTAAAAATCTGTTTCTGAGTGAAAATTCTTTCTATGCCATTTTTTTTTTTTTTTTTTTTTTTTTTTTAAGAATAGGACATACAAAATGTTTCAAAATACTTAAATTCATACCTGGCAAACTTTTTTGTAAATCATTTTCTTATGCTATTTTCTGAAAACAAACTTGGCTTTTCTAAACCGTTCTTGCTAATTTGTTCCTTTTAACCAACCAATATTGCAGTGATTTTCAGTGGTGGTTTTTCTCAAGTTCATACTGGTGTGTAACAAACATGCATCATAAAAATTATTTTTGGAAGCTGTAAATGAAACAGAAATATTGGAGTGCATTTATAAAGAAAATATATATCATTTCATTTTTTCTACTTAAAAATCTATTGATTGGCATTAATTTGTAATTGTGAAATTTACTAGCAATTTCTGAGTGAAAATTGTTTCTATGCCGTTTTTTTTTTAGAGTAAGACATCTAGACATACCTAGCAAACTTTTTTGTAAATCATTTTCTTATGGTGTTTTCTGAAAACTAACTTGGCTTTTCTTAACCATTCTTGGTAATTTGTGCCTTTTAACCAACCAATATCGCAGTGAGTTTTAGTGGCGGTTCACCTTAAGTTCATAGTGGTTTTTAACAAACATACATTGTAAAAATTATTTTTGGAAGTTGTAAATAAAACAAAAATATTGGAGTGCATTTATCAAGAAAATATGGTTTCAGTTTTTCTACATAAAATCTTTTACTTGCCTTTTCTTGATAATTGTGAAATTTTCTAGCAATTTTGAGTGAAAATTGTTTATATGTTTTTTTTGTTTTTTTTTGAAAGACATCTAGAATGTTTCCAAATACTTAATTACCTACCTAGCAAACTTTTTTGTAAATCATTTTCTTGTGCTATTTTTTTGAAAACTAACTTTTTAAAACCATTCTTGGTAATTGGTGCCTTTTAACCAACCAATATTGCAGTGATTTTTAGTGGTGCTTCTCCTTAAGTTCATAGTGGTGTTTAAAACATACATCGTAAAAATTATTTTGGAAAGTTGTAAATAAAACAAAAATATAGGATTGCATTTATCAACAAAATACCATTTCAGTTTTTTCTACTTAAAAATCTCTTACTCTGCATTTCTTTTTAATTTTTAACATACTTCGTAAAATTATTTTTTGAAGTTGTAAGTAAAAAACAAAAATATTGGAGCGCATTTATCAAGAAAATACTATTTCAGTTTTTCTACTTAAAAATATCTTGTTTGCCATTGCTTTGAAATTGTGAAAGTTACTAGCAATTTCCGAGTCAAAATTGTCTCTACACCATTTTTTTTTTTTTTTTTTAAAGAGTAAGACATGCAGAATGTTTCCAGATACTTAATTTCATACCTAGCAAACTTTTTTGTAAATCCTTTTATGCTATTTTCCTTAAAATTAAATAGATTTGATTACAAAAAAATATATAAAAGTAATTGAAAATACATATAAAAGTTAAATTAATTTAGTTAAACATTTTAATATTTTATCATCTAAACCAGTGACATTCATATATTATGTTCGTGTCCAAATGATTTTTAGGGTCACTGCACATCCATAAAGTTCTAAGTTGGTACTGTATCAAGTGATCTTATTTTTATTGTAAGATTTGTGAAAGAAACAACTGAAAACTCTCTTCATGAGCATCTAATGACTTCCTAAAAAAAAAAAATTATGTCTTCTCTTTTTCTGTTCTCTTATTATCCTTTATTCCTTCCTGTCCTAGCTTTTAATATTTTGAACAATGACTGAAACCTTGTATAACTAGCACTTCTTGTGTCTATTGCCATCTTATGATAAATCGCTTGTTGTCTGGCAAATAAGTAAATATAAATGTACAGACTGCACTAGCTGATTGAACAATGTTCATTCAAGTTTGCTGTGATGTTAAGTTTGCATCCATTCTTTCATTGGATTAAAAACACTGTGCCACAACTGTCTCTTCAACTGTCCTCTTCTTTAAACCGGAAAGCTCAGTCAGTCACTGAGGACAATCCTGTGTACACAACACAAAAAAGACAAAACAAATCTGTTAGCCCTGACATGTCCACAAATTTCCATGCACCCTATAGGTCCCCAGCAGTTTCTGTATATGTGCATTTTGAGGTGTTTTCTGTCTCTTGTCTAAAAGATGAATGTGTTGTTATCCAGGTGCCGCTGTCCCACTCGTCCTCGTGTAAGTCTCAGAGCTGTGGGAACGGTTATCCCGAGCATAGCTCAGTGGATTGGGACCCCAGCTCCTTCCTCTCCGCGCGCAAACTGTCTGGCCTGTGGAATTCGGCTCATTCTAACGGAGGGTCTCAATGCAACCACAGCACACCTACGCTTTCACAGAGTACGTCTCTTTTACTTCATTACATGGTTCTCTGGATCATGTGATTCTGGTTGGTCGGTTGCAACATTATGCAGCCTGATATTTTTATATAATGACCACTGACCATCTCAGGCATTCGATTTTCTACATAACAGTGCTTGTATCAGCTTTCATATTATTTGATAATTTCTTTTTCGTCTTGGATTATGAACTAAAATCAATATTGCATGCTCTTTTATTTATTTATTTTGTTTAGCTGTGTAATGAGCAGGATAATGTACAGTATTGTGATATAGCAAAGCCCTTTAGTGTTGATGTAAGGCCTGATCTAACTTTTCTTGTAATCTTCTAAATGGTTTTCTTTAACAGACGTACAGAAACACGGAAATTTAACTGTATAAATAAGACAGACTGTGTAATTTCTTTTCCTGATAGGCGGAACGTTGGGACCAGCTTGCCATGAGAAGAGATCTACTCATGACGCTCCCGGGAAGGCTGCCAAAACATTCGGGACAAAAGTCTGTCCCTACAGTCATCCCGCATCCCAGAATTCCAATGCGGCTTCTCCGGGGACACTGTCTGCCTCCACTGATCTATGTAAGACCAACCCCAAGCACTTCAAGACAATGTGTCGACGACCAACTCCTCCAGGTAAGAGCGCAGTTAATGCCATGCCATGATATGAAATATGGGTAACGCTTCACGTTAGGTTTTAACTAGTAAATGCATTAGATATGGATGTAGCGATATGAATATCTTGATATTATCGTGGTTACATGAAGATATGAAACGACAGGTCTTTCAGGGCAAAAAGTGTAGTTTTTAAAATATATTTAAAGGAGAAGTCCACTTCCAGAACAATTTACAAATAATTTACTCACCCCGTTGTCATCCAAGATGTTCATGTCTTTCTGTCTTCAGTCGTACAGAAATTATGGTTTTTGAGGAAAACATTTCAGGATTTTTCTCCATATAATGGACTTCATTGGTGCCGCGATTTTGAACTTCCAAAATGTAGTTTAAATGCAGCTTCAAAGGGCTTTAAACGATCTCAGCCGAGGAAGAAGGGTCTTATCTAGCGAAACAATGTCATTTTTTTCGAAAAATAAAAGTTTGTATACTTTTTAAGCACAAAAGCTCGTGTAGCACAGGCTCTGGGATGCGCGTTCGCGATGCTACAAATAAGTGATGGGTCGTTCTTGAACGATTTGTTCATTTTGAACGAATCTTTAATGTGACTCGGGAGGAACGAGTCATCTCGGGGAGTGATTTGTTCAGTCGCGCATGCGCAACATCATATTAGGTTCTGTACTGGAATTAGTTTCGAGCCTTCACCTGTTTCGAGTCTTCGGGTTTTTCAAGTCATTCGTTCATCTTATGGGGCTGTCACGTAATGCTGATTTTGCTAAAATGAACAAAATGACTCGAAAAAAGATTTGTTCATTTTGCTGAACGAGACTCAAAGGTCCGTGTTGGTAAAATGATCCGAACTTCCCATCACTACTACGAATCACGTCTAAGTTCATTGTCTGTGTACTCCGGCTCAAAAAAGTAGAGTATGGCGAAAAACTCCATCTTATTTTCTCCTACAACTTCAGAATCGTCCGACATTGTTGTACCTTTTTGTTTGTAAACAGTGTTTGACTTACTTGCACTTCCTTAGTCTTTGCGCGTTTGCTTTGTAAACACTGGGTCTGTAGTTCTGCCTACGTTTTGTGTGACCTTTCGACGTGATTCAGTAGTAAATAGAGTCATAGACGCGAATTCCAGAGTCTGTGCTACACAGGCTTTTGTGCTTAAAAAGTATAAGTATAAGCTTTTCGTGCTTATACAATTTTTTTTTTTTTTCCGAAAAAAATGACTGACCGTTTAGAGCCCTTTGAAGATGCATTTAAACTACATTTTGGAAGTTCAAAATCAGGGCACCAATGAAGTCCATTATATGGAGAAAAATCCTGATATGTTTTCCTCAAAAAGCATAATTTCTTCATGAATGAGGACAGAAAGACATGAACATCTTGGATGACAAGGGGGTGGGTAAATTATTTGTGAATTGTTGCTCTGGAAGTGGACTTCTCCTTTAAACTTCTTATTCTAACAATAAAGGTTATTAAAATTGTGTTTTGGCCCATTATGCTTTGACACAGTATCTGTCAAACGAACTAAAACCAAAAGCGTAATATGGCTTAATCCCTTCATCAAGTCTGTTTTAGCTACGCGTTTCAAAGCTAAGCACGTACTTTGTTGAGGCGATCAGCTCGTGATACGGCCTTTTTCATGCCTCAGAACGGCTCTGTTCACAGTGAATGAATGCAGCGGCCAACAGTTAAGCTTTATTTTTGCAGCAGATGATTACAGCATTTCACTTGATTTGTATTGAGACACGTTTTTGTAAGCCTGTTTTCACTGAAGCAGGAGTTTTCCATCAAAATAAAAGCTCTGCTGCTGTTTCTGTCAAAATAAAATCTTAAAAGTGCAGTATGAATTGCTGACAGATAGCGGTTTAAATTGGTAACGTTACTGCAGCCTACATTCAAAATATCTTTTTCAAGTGTAGAAATTAGGAAAGAAGTATTGTAATTTCTCTATGGTAGTGTAAAGCAAAAATAATATACCTATGAAATATTCATTTTCATTTAATTTGTAGTGCAGTTGTTTTACAAAATATAGCTATTGCTGTCATTGTTGTTGTTATTATATTCTAATTTGTTTGGCTTTCTAAAACACCAATGTGAACGTAAATTAGACTAAGACAGTATATCACAACTAAAAAGAGGGTTGAGTCCCCTTTAAGTTCAGGTACAAGTCAACTGGGTTGGAGCTCTTAATTTTGAACTCTCAAAGTGCATTAGATCAAATAATTTAAATTTGTTTTAATTCCAATTCTTTATTTGTCAGTTTTTAAAAATATCATCATAAATATTGTATTGTGGACTTTGATATGAACATATGAACAAGAGTTTTTGCAGCATTTATTAATCTAGGTAAATATTCATGGTAACACTTTACAATAAGGTATCATTTGTTAACATTACTTAATGTATTAACTAACATGAACAAACAATTAACAAAATATTTATTACAGTATTATTTACAGTATTTTTAGTTAATAAAAATACAGTTGTTCATTGTTTGTTCATGTTCACAGTGCATTAATGTTAACAAACACAACTTGATTTTAATAATACATTAGTTAATTAATATTAAAAAATATAATATTGAAAGTGCTGTAGAAGTATTGTTCATTCTTAGGTCATGTTAACTAAAGGAGTTAACTAATGTTAACTAATGAACCTTATTGTAAAGTGTTACTATATTTATAAATATAGTATTTTTAATTCATGTGGATTTATAACAAATTCACTCATTTTAATTTATATAACTTAAAATGTGAAAAATGTATTGGTATACACTACTGGTCAAAAGTTTGGGGTCTGTAAAAGTTTTTAAAAGATTTCTCATATGCTCACCAAGGCTGCATTTTATTTGTTTGTTTATTTGTTATTTGTTTTATTTGTTTCTACAGTAAAAAATGTGAAATTTTATTGCAATTAAAAATAACTGTTTTCTGATTTAGTACAATTTTAATGTTTCTGTGATGCAAAGCTGAATTTTCTATGGTCATTACTTGAGTCGTTAGTGTCACATGATCTGTCAGAAATCATTCTAATATGCTGCTTTGGTGCTCAAGAAACATTTATTATTATTAAATATAAGTATTTTGTAACATTTAAATTGCATTACTGTCACATTTTAGCAATTTAATACATTCTTGCTGATTAAAAGTATTAATTTCTTTAAAAAATAAAAATAAAAAAATATAAGGTTCATTGTTGGTTCATGATACCTCATGCATGATCAAATGTTATCAAATAAAAAGTGTTACTGAAATGTAATTTACCACTTTGTTTAGCCATATGTACATAGGGTATCAGAAGTTGTTTTTAATCTCAATGGTTCTATTGACGTGTTTAAGGATAGAAGATAATAGATTATGGGGTTGAAGTGCTTGTTCTAATTTTAGCACAGTGTTGCAGTAGAAAGACTGAAGGAGAAAGAGTGGGAGAACATGTAGGCATGCACAACAGCTTTAATGTAAATGGTGACATTTAATATTTTAATGCATTTTAATTTACGTTTACCATTTACTCATATTGCACCACCTTATGTAATGGGTGTGAACCACAAAGCTTTTAAGTTTACACTATGCCTTAACCATACCCAATGTGACAAATGTGACCCTAGACCACAAAACCAGTCTTAAGTAGCATGGGTATATTTGTAGCAATATCCAAAAATACATGGTATGGGTCAAAATGATCAAATTTTCTTTTATGCCAAAAAACATTAGAATATAAAGATCATGTAAAGATCATGTTCCATGAAGATATTTTGAACATTTCCTACCATAAATGTGTAAAAGCTTAATTTTTGATTAGTAATATGCATTGCTAAAAACTTCATTTGGACAACCTTAAAGGCGATTTTTCTCAATATTTTGATTTTTTTTTTGCACCCTCAGATTCCAGATTTTCAAAATTTTCAAATATTGTCCCATCCTATCAAGCCATACATCAATGGAAAGCTTATTTATTCAGCTTTCAGATGATGTATAAATTTAAATTTGAAAAAAATTGTGCCTTATGACTGGTTTTGTGGTCCAGGGTGTATATAATATGTGCCAAACTACAATAAGAAAATGTTGCTGACACAATCACATCCAATTAGAACATTTTGATGTTTAATAAGCTGTTATGTAAGATGAGATTATGAATCAATGAAGTCTCAGTGGGTAGTACCACCGGTCGCAGCAAAAATAGAAACCAAGCGACCGATAAAATGTCCTGTTGCTTGTTGCTGTCAGTCAAATTAGCATGGAAGACATATGATTTATCACTTGTGTCACTTGTGCAAACTCTAAACTAAATAAACATTGCTTAACTAAATAACTAAGGATTAAAATGTGCAATTTTTACAGGTGAGGCGTTCCACCCAAATGACCACCACCAAGCTGCAGACCTGTCAGTGCCGCCCAACAGTCCAACGGGTCTCTCGTCCCAGCATTCCTCACTGCTGCCTCCCAAGCAAAACTCCAGTCAGCATGTTCACGTCAACTCCGCTAGTTCGGGGCTGCCTTCGCACGCTCCCTTCTCCCCGCTGGTACCAAACATTCACGCTCCCGCAGCCAAGCACTCGAGTGGGGCGGACAGTCCGGGGGCCCCACACAAGCCCAGCACCTGCAAGAACTCCCACATTCCCACACAACACGCCAAACACAGTAACTCTGTCATAGGATGCAATCACCCGTGTAACGGACACAGTAATGGCAGCTCTGTAGCCTCCTCCAATGCTGGCCATCTAACGTCTGGAGCGTGCAGGTGAGCATCAGTGGACGTGCACTGAGCATCGGTTGAGTTTATTATTGGGTTTGTTATTAAGTTGTGGTGTTCTGTATGAGCAGGGACCAGGCGTGTAAAGGGCACAAGTTGCCCAACGGGTCGTTGTGTCACGCTCCGCCCTGTGAGCTTGAAGAAGGAGATGATGAAGACAGCAGCTCGGAGCGCAGCTCTTGTGCTTCCTCTTCTACCAATCAGAAGGACGGGAAATACTGTGACTGTTGCTACTGCGAGTTCTTTGGCCACAATGCGGTATGTTTTTTTAAAGGGTTTCTGTGGGTCTTAAAAAGCAAATGAAGGCGTTAAAAAGGTCTTAAATTGTGCAGAAAGTCTTAAATTTATAAAGTTAAAGGGATAGTTTACCCAAAAATGAAAATCCTGTCTTAATTACTCACCCTCATGTTGTTCTAAACCCATAAGACCTTCGCTCATCTTCATAACACAAATTAAGATATTTTTGATGAAATCCAGCTATTTTAACAATGTCCTTACTGCTTTTCTGGGCCTTGAATGTGATAGGTGCATTGCTGTCTATGCAGGGTCAGAAAGCTCTCGGATTTGATCAAAAATATCTTAATTTGTGTTTGAAGAACAACAAAGGTCTTATGGGTTTAGAACAAGATGATGGTGAGTAATTAACGACAATGTTCATTTTTGGGTGAACTATCCCTTTAAATGTTGCATGCACTGCAAAAAAAAAAAAATTAATATGTTCCTTAGTGTTTTTGTCTTGTTTCCCAATACAAATTTCTCAGCATCCCTAACTCAATATGAAGATATGTAGTCTTGTTTTCTGAGAAATTGAACAAAATTAAGTGAGTTTATGCTTAAAACAAGAATAAATATCTGTTAATAAGCTATGAAAACTTGTTCTCCCGTTACATTAATTTCATTTATCTGAGCCCACTGGAAGATAATTTGTTCTTGTTTTAATAAACTCTCTTAATTTAATATATTTTCCAGCAAACAAGACTTCTTATCATATGTCATTTTGTTTCTTGATTCTTTATATATTTGTACGAGAAAACAGTATAAAATGCTGACTAAAATTTGCAGTGTGATCATAAGGTACAGAAAACACAAATCCACATAATTCTAGAGGTTGGAAGCTATTTTTGTGAAATGAATGGAGATTGTATTTTAAAACTTTAAAATGTTGCTAATGCAACTCATTTTGTGCTCCCTAGACTTTTTTATTTTAAAAACATATTGACATATTGTGTTCCCTGCAGTTTATTTCTTAAAGTGATAGTTCACCAAAATTGAAAATTGTGTTATTAATTACTCACCCTCATGTCGTTCCAAACCCGTAAGACCTTCATTCATCTTCGGAACGCAAATTAAAATATTTTTGATGAAATCCCAGAGCTTTCTGACCCTGCATAGACAGCAAAAAAAAAATCTTAATTTGTGTTCCGAAGATGAATGAAGGTCTTACAGGTTTGAAACGACATGAGGGTGAGTAATTGACAGGATTTTCTTTACTTAGTCTTAAAAAGGCCTTAAAAACTCTTACATCTCTTTCTAGTTACTTTCATATACTTGCATAAACCCTTAATGCTCCATCTTTAATGCTTAGTCTTTGCACCAACACATTGTGTTTGTGCTCTGTCTACCATAACTAAAATGATCTGTTTTCTTCTGTACAGCCTCCGGCTGCCCCCACCAGTCGGAATTACGCTGAGATCAGGGAGAAGCTTCGGTCCAGGCTGACCCGCCGTAAAGAGGAACTTCCTCAGAGGCAGGATTTAGACCCGGCAGCACCGAGTGCCATAGACCATCGAGACGTGGACGAACTCCTAGACTTTATCAACAGCACAGAGCCCAAGCCTGTCAACAGCGCCAAGGCTGCAAAACGGGCACGGCATAAACAGAAGAAAAAGGTGCAATGTTTGTTGTCTGATTCAGCTTTGTGTATAAACGTCCAGAAAAGAGATACAGTTGAAGTTAAATGTTAACATACACCTTGCAGAATCTGCAAAACGATAATTATTTCCTAAAAATAAGAGGGATCATACAAAATGCGTGTTATTTTTTTTAGTACTGACCTGAATATTTCACATAAAAGATATTTACATATAGTCCACGGAAGAAAATAATAGTTTAATTTTATAAAAATGTTCAAAAGTTTACATGCGCTTGATTCCTAATACCGTGCTGTTACCTGAATGATCCACAGCTGTTTTTTTTTTATTTTGTTTTTTTTTGGGTGATAGTTGTTCATGAGTCCCTTTTTTGTCCTGAACAGTTAAACTGGCTGCTTTTTTTTCAGAAAAAAATTTTTGGTCCCACAATTTCTGTTTTTTTTTTTTTTCTGTGGTTGTAGTACATTTGAACCCGTTCCAACAATGACTGTATGATTTTGAGATCCATCTTTTTACACTGAAGACAACTGAGGGACTCGTATGCAACTATTACAGATGTTTCAAACGCTCACTGATGCTTCAGAAGGAAAAACTATGCATTAAGAGCCGGGAGGTGAACATTTTTTAAATTTGAAGATCAGGGTAAATTTACACTTATTTTGTCTTCTGTGAAACATGTAAGTATCTTCTGTAGCTGCTGAAGGGCAATACTAAATGGGAAAAAAATATGATATTTAGGCAAAATAAGAAAAATGTACACATCTTCATTCTGTTCAAAAGTTTTCACCGCCATGTTTTAATGCGTTGTGTTTACTTCTGAAGCATCAGTGAGCATTTGAACCTTCTGTAATAGTTGCATATGAGTCCCTCAGTGTGAAAAGATGGATCTCAAAATCATACAGTCATTGTTGGAAAGAGTTCAAATACACAAAAGCCCTGAAAAACCAAATAATTTGTGGGACCTGAAAGATTTTTCCTGTAGAACAGCAGGCAGTTTAACTGTTCAGGACAAATAAGGGACTCATGATCAACTATTCAGGTAACAACACAGTATTAAGAGTCAGGTGTATGTAAACTTTTGAATGTGGTCATTTTTATAAATTCAACTATTATTTTCTCTTGTGGACTATATGTAAATGTCTTTTATGTGAAATATCTTACTTAGGTCAGTACAAAATAAAAAAAATAACATGCATTTTGTATGATCCCTCTTATTTTGGTAAAATAATTAACATTTAGCAGGTGTATGTAAACATTTGACTTTTTGACTTAATTACAGCTGTCATTTCTGGTTCATTTGTAACAGTGGAAGATCCTGAATTCTGAATAATAAGAATTCAGAAAAAGTAATATGATCACCAAATCAGCATATCAGAATGATTTCTAATGGATCAGGTAACAATGAGTAATGGCAGCTGAATATTCAGCTTTGCCTTCAGAAATTATAAGATGTATTAAAATATAAAGGTTTTTGTAGTAATATCGTAATAACATTTACAGCTTGGGTTAGCATAAGGGTGGACTCAAAGAAAAAAAAAACGGAATAATGTGCTTAAAATATTATTTTGAATTTCCGTTTTTGATAAGCCACTGTTGTAATGATGAAATGCACTTCTGTTTGGAGATTTTACCTTTTTGAAGCTCTTCTTTGATTTCCAGAAATAGTTCATTTTGAAACCAACTTGCCATTGCATCCTTTATGCAAATGAATTTACTCAGCTTTCTTTAAAAAATATGTTTGTGACTGATTTCTCAACCATCTTGATCAGGAGAAAGAGAGGGCTCTTCAGGGCAGCGTCGAGGCAGCCATCAGTGAACCCCGCTCGGCCTCTCCCCCCGACCCCATAGAAGATTCTCCTCCAGACGGGGAAGCAAACAGACTGTTGGAGTGGCCTCAGCTGGAGCTGGAGCGAGTTAACAGTTTCCTGACCAGCCGTCTGGAGGAGATCAAAAACACCATAAAAGACTCCATCCGTGCCTCCTTCAGCATGTACGACCTCAACCTGGACGTAAACGACTTCCCAAAAAAGGCAGCGACACTGGAAGGAAACCATCTGCTGTCTCACCTCAACGGATCTTCTGATCTGCAGCAGATAGATTTGGATCTGGCACCGCTTTCGCTGAGGAACTTCAAGAGAGACCTAGATATAGTGAATGGTTGGGAGGACTCCACCACTGCAGCCAAAGACATCCAGAGGCTCCACTCCACGCCAAGTCTTTCCAAGCTCATCCGTGTGCGGTCACCAGAACGAAGCCCAGCCACGGGTTCAGAGTCCATTCAGCCTGGCACAGCATCTGCGGCCAAGCCAAGCGATGCAGTCCTTGAAACCAAGCCCACAACTGGAGTCGGTTCCAAGACAAAGAAGGGTAAGAAACAGCAGAATCAGAGGCACCAGGACCAGGTGCCTCAGGAGCAGGTGACCAGTACGAAAACGACAAAAACTGACATGCACAAAGCGCAAGAAACAAGGGCAGCTGATTCAGATAGAAGCACCAAAGGTGGATCCAAACCGAACCACCAGACTCAACAGCAGGCAGACTTGCAGAAAATGGCAAGTAAGAGAGCAGAAGAGGTCAAAGCTTGCAAGCAGTCATCCAACGGAGCCTCAAACGGTCACCATAATACAGGGTCTAACACACAGAGGGGGAAGAACGACCTCTCGGATGCACGGGGAAACAGGTCGGAACATGACGTAGACACTAAAACCACCTCCAACGCTCCCATTTCACAGCAGCAAGCACAGCAACCGAAGGGAAAGACTAAAAATAAGAACAAAAACAAGACGGAAAAATCAAGTAACGCAATCGGTAAGTGACCTTTGGGCAAAAGCAAGTTGGTTTGATTTTGTAGATCAGCTGCATCAGACCAATTTATAGCTCTTCATCTTTTTTTTCCCCCTTTCTCCCTGATAGATGATGTGTTCCTTCCCAAAGACGTCGACCCTACGGAAATGGACGAGATTGATCGGGAGGTTGAATATTTCAAGAGGTACAGTCCAGTCATTACCAAAGGCAAACTGCTGAGTTAGTTAATGGTGCTTGACAAGCTTCACTATTATTATTGTTTGTACTCCAAAAATGACAATTCTGTCATTAATTACTCTCTCTCATGTTGTTCCAAACCTGTTCATCTTCAGAAAACAAGTTAAGATATTTTTGATGAAATCCAAGAGCTTTCTGACCCTGCATAGTAGGGCTGTTCGATTCCGAAAACTTTGGAATCGAGTCAGATTCCGATTCCTGGTTATGGAATCGATTGGATTTGATTCCAAGAATCGATTCCGCACTGTTGTTTTCGATTCTTTTTCGATTCTTTTTTTTTTTTTTTAGACTGGAGGAACCTAATTTCTACATCACTGTAGGATATAAAAGTCTTAGAAAGTAACATTTTCATAATATGAAGTTTTTTTTTTAAAAAATTATGATACATTTCTGTATTTAAATTATTTTTTTATCTGCATTGCCCATGAAATTAGTCATAGCCCTTAAAACGATCTATCCGAAATAACCTTTTCGTGGAAACGAATCAGACTTCTAATCACTATTAGCGAGCAAGAGGCAAATTAATAAGTGCTTAACGGAAGGCTGCATCCTCAAACATAGATATGCTCAGTACCGACTCTTTTCATTTAGTTTATTTTCGTGAATCGACGTTCAGCGACGTTTGATGACAGCAGCCGAGATATGCAGCCGTTCGTTTGAGAGGCGCCCATATATAAGCTTTGTTTGAACTGAAAACGGCTGTAAATGGGGAGTCGATTCCCTCTGACGGAATCGATTTCAACCTTTGGAATCGACTCTCGATTCCCAACGCCTCGGAATCAAGGAATCGATTCTTTTTGGAATCGATTCCCAGCCCTACTGCATAGACAGCAATACAACTGACACGTTCAAGTATAGTACTATTACTAATCAACATTTGCCTAATAGTAGCCACTCCTCAAGCCCGAGCTGGCCCGCTTCAGAAAATGATGGTTGAATCACTGATGTCACATGGACTATTTTAATGATGTCGTTACTACCTTTCTGGGCCTTTAAAATGTCAGTTGCATTGCTGTCTGTGCAGGGTCAGAAAGCTCTCAGATTTCATCAAAAATATCTTAATTTTTGTTCCAAAAATGAACGAAGGTCTTACGGTTTGGAATGACATGAAACAAATTTTAATTTTTAGGTGAACCATGCTTTTAAAGGAACACTCCACTTTTTTTTTTTTTTTTTTAAATATTCAGCCGATCTCCGGGTCTGGCGGTAGCACTTTTAGCGTAGTTTAGCATAGATCATTGAATCTGATTAGACCGTTAGCATCTCGCTCAAAAATGACCAAAGAGTTTCGATATCTTTCATATTTAAAACTTGACTCTTCTGTAGTTACATTGTGTACTAAGACTGACAGAAAATGAAAAGTTGCGATTTTCTAGGCTGATATGACTAGGAACTATACTCTCATTCTGGCATAATAATCAAGGAACTTTGCTGCCCTATCATGGGTGCAGCAGGCGCAATGATATTACGCAGAGCCTGAAAATAGTCTCCCTGTGCAAGCCAGTGGTCACGTTGGTTATGATGACGGAAGTTAGCCAATTTTCAGGCACTGTCTAATATCATTGCTGCTTATGCCGGAATGAGAGTATAGTTCCAAGCCATATCAGCCTAGAAAATCACAACTTTTCATTTTTCATCAGTCTAAATACACGATGTAACTACAGAAGAGTCAAGTTTTAAATATGAAAGATATCGAAACACTTTGGTCATTTTTGAGCGAGATGCTAACGGTCTAATCGGATTCAATAAACTATGCTAAGCTATGCTAAAAGTGCTACCGCCAGACCCGGAGATCGGCTGAATGGATTCGAAACCGGTAAAACTCAACTGTTTAACTCTAGGGGAGTTGGAAAATGAGCCTATTTTCAAAAAAAGTGGAGTGTTCCTTTAAGATAAAATATAGAAGTTTTTTTTTTGTTGTTTAATTTTTTAACAAAAATCAGTACTCAAAATGATGAGTATCAGTAAACAAATGACGATACAGCTAGGGAAACCAAAATTTCCTGGTGCTCATTGCTAGGAAAACAACTCAGATTTACATGGAAGAGATATTAATTGTTCCTTGATTACATTGCAGGTCATTCTTGGAACAAGAATGTCATAGAGATGTAAAGAAAAAAAAAAATCGAATTTGTTGCTTAACTTTATTTTTATTATTTTTTTTTTTTTTAGGTTTTGCCTTGACTCTGCTAAACAAACCCGACAGAAGGTGGCCGTGAACTGGTCCAACTTCAGCCTCAAAAAGATGCCCTCAAATGCAGCTCAGTAACAGATGGGTGATGGTAAACAGACCCCCCCACCCCTCCCAGCAAGACTGTACTAAAAACCAGTTTGGCCTTTGGTTACTGTACTTAACACCTGATCGGCCTAAAGGTTTCTCCCTCTCACAGCCCTTTCTGCCTCTATGCCACGGGACCTTGATTTTGACCACCAGTCATCGACACGTTTTCATTTCTACCTGTTGTTCACGGGGGATCACACTGCATCCTGACCTCAGTCCGAAAACTTGCATCTTGTTATCGCTAAAACACGTTCGGGTACTGATCCAGTGCATCTACATGCTTTATATGTCGTATGTACACAGTTGTTTTACAATAAAAATGTTTTAAATTCGCAACAACGGTGCGGTTTGACCCATCAAGCTTTTGTTCTTTAAAAGGTACTTCTGCGGTTGCACCATCATGCATTTTTGCAAACTCTCACGTTCACCCTGCAAATATACTGTAGTCTTAGAATAGATGCGAAAAATGTGGGTTTTTAGATAATACAAAATTCGAATTGCTGTGTCATGTCTGATTGTCATAACGGAGGTAAAAAGGCAGCAAAGACTGTTGTGTTCACAGATGTGTTTTAGTTTGTAGAGCTGTCCATGTGAAATACAAAGATCTTGATAGAATTTACTACACCCCTGTCATTTCACAATCGACTTTGTAAGGCCAAGTGCAGCTGTGACAGTTTATATGCACAAAAGGTGAACCGTGCACATGGACTTTGTTGTCTTTTAGAGCAATGAGAACATCAGTACCTATGCTTACAATGTATGATGTGTGAAACTGTTTTGTTTTATTACTTTGGACGTTTTCAAGAAAAGAAAAGAGGAATCAACACTAAAAAGAAACTGATTTTAAAGACCTGTATCCGTTGACTGTGTCACTTTTATACACAAAATCTAAGGTCGAGCAGATTAGCTACGTTTCCTTTGCATGATGCGTGAAAACTGACAAGTATAGGCAACTACGAATCTCTCCCTTGTCCTTCGACTCTGTATGGAATGCTGTTCCAAACTGACTGTTGGAAAAATTCCCTGATTCCCTGACCGAAATCGTATGGTAGTATCCCTGCTGATCCTCCCATGTGGTGGTTTGGATATAGTTCTGTGCTGTGACCACGTTCTCGATGCTGTTGTTGTGAGTTTCAGTTTGTAGTTGGTTCTCCAGCAGTGCACCCTTGTTTTGGCTGCATGATGGTATCAGACCTGAATTTATACATCCCAGACACTTGCAGTAGTTCTGCTGGTGTAGTTTCAGTCCACTGGTGCGTAACAAGTTCAGACCTGTTTTCATGCGTTACATTTGCAATCGCATTTTATGATTTTTTTTCTTTTTTTTTTTAAAGGGGTTTAAGATTCCCTTAAGTGGTACGGCGCTTGTAACATCTGGTGGCCCTTCCCATAGCTTTGTATGTCTCCGTCATTTTTTTTTTTTTTTTTTTTTACACGTGTATCCCTGAAGCTGAGCCCCTTCTGGTAAAAATCCCAAATACAGGCATTTTTTTTCTGGAAATTAGGGTCTCTGGGTTTTATGATAGACTAAATCTCCTTTGAAGGAATGAGATCTCTTGAGAAATCTGTTTTGAGTTGTTTTGTTTTCATATTTTTCCGACATCTTTGACTCTATCCAGGTTATATTAAACTAGAAAACATTATCTTAAACATTTGGAATGTAGATTTATACTATACCATTAATGGCCAAGTGTATGTTGGCTTTCTGTTTTATTTTGTTGTTTTTTATTATTATAATTATTATTATTATTATTATTATTCACTTTTGATACTGTGAAAATCTTTCATGCCGAAAGATTAAAACATGACAGTTTTGAGAAAAGAAAAATGTGTTGTGTTTGCTTTCTAAACTTATATTGTGGTACCATGCTAATGTGGTAATATTAGATTAGAATATGAGCATTTTGTTTTTTACAGTCCAAGTCTAAGTTTATTATTTACTGGCCTTCGTGGGTAAATAATTACTCTAGTAAAACCGTGTGACTTGAGATGTTAGACAGAAATTCTTTGAGAATGAGTGACTGCATTTGTCACCATGCACTATTCACAATGCATGTGAATAGTGACTGAGGCACATTCTGCTTTACATCTCCTAGTTTTACAGATTTGAAACAACATCATTGTGAAAAAAAGTTCATTTTTGCGTGAACTTTCGTTTTTTTACGTTTCCGACATATTTTGGTTTCCACTTCGTCCCTTTTGAGCCACCGTAGTGTACGTGACCTGTACGTCACACTTCCGCTGAGCAGTAGCAGCGTAACATGCTAGCTAGTATAAACAATGCTTGTTTGTGTGTAATGTAACATTTATCTGACATTACTGTACTAAATATAGCTAAATTATAACCCTAAAGACAGTAACGTCGAGCATCATGGAAACGGAAAACCGACCCAAAAAGGTGAGTTTTAATGACTCTGTAACGTTATATTAAACGCATTTTTCATTAAGTAAATAGATTCAAGCAACAGATTAAACTACATTCACTGTATTAAACATGCGATTAATTACATTTCGTAAAGACTTTTCTCTACAGGTCTGGTACAGTTTATCTAATGTAACATGACGTGTTCGCATTTTATATAGCGAAAGAAAATGTGCCAAAAAACAAACAAACGTATGTGTGTTTTAACTATGTTTTAACAGAGAGTTTATGTATTAAACTGTAATGACTTAACGTTACTCAGCTTTAGTGTAAATAATAATGAGGCTATAAGAAGAGAATACACTACCAGTCAAAAGGTTTTCGCACAGTAAGATTTGTAATGTTTTTCGAAGAAGTCGCTTCTGCTTACCAAGCCTGCGTTTATTTGATCCAAAAGTACAGCAAAAACAGTCAAATTTTGTATTTGAATATATTTTAAAATGTAATTTATTCCTGTGATTTCAAAGCTGATTTTTCAGCATCATTACTCCAGTCACATGATCCTTCCGAAATAATTCTAATATTCTGATTTGCTGCTCAAAAAACATTATTATTATTATTATTATGTTGAAAACAGCCGAGTAGAATTTTTTTCAGAATGTTTTCTTTGAATAGAAAGTTCAGAAGAACAGCATTTATCTGAAATAGAAGTCGTTTAACATTATAAATGTCTTTATAATCACTTTTGATCAATTTAAAGCATCCTTGCTAAATAAAATATTAACTTCTATCATTTCTATCCTTGCCTATATATATATACTGACTCCAAGCTTTTGAATGGTAGCGTATAATGTTACAGAAGCTTTTTATTTCAGATAAATGCTGCTCTTTTGATTCATTAGTACTGAACTATTTTAAATATTGATAATAATAATAATAATTATAATAATAATAATAATAATAAATGTTTCTTGAACAGCAAAATAGCATATTAGAATGATTTCTGAAGGATCATGTGACACTGAAGACTGGAGTAATGATGCTGAAAATTTAGCTTTGGCCACAGGAATAATATTACTGCTTTCGCTATATTTTGGATCAAATAAATGCAGGTTTAGTGAGCAAAAGAGACTTCTTTAAAACATTAAAAATCTTACTGTCCAAAAACTTTTTACTGATAGTGTGTGTGCTTCTGAACTGCTAAACTTCATAAGATACTGTATGGCATGTCTGCAGTTTGTATTATATATAATGCTTTATGTAATTGTCAGAGAAACTACTCAGAGAAGTCTGCATCAGAGGGCTCCGAGGATGATGACTATGTGCCGTATGTTCCTGTTAAGATCAGAAAACAGCAGATGGTAAGCAACCACTACTAAGATTACAGCATGGCCATTCTTTTTTGTGAGAGAGGTTTTTTTTTTTGTTTGTTTCCTGTTGTGGCTCTGTGGTTCACTGCTACTGTCTTTGCTGTTGCTACACATCACAGTGTGGTTTACTAAATTTCATTCTTTTGCTAACAGAAGTACAAGCATCCTAATTGCATATGTTCATTTGATGTGACCCTCAGCTCCAGAAGGTGATGCGTTTCCGTGGGAAAGGGCTCACAGAGGAGGAACAGAAAGACAGTGGTGGAGAGCAGAAAGATGAAGATGAGGGTCTGGGTCCCAGATCCAATGTCAGTCTGCTGGACCAGCACCAACACCTCAAGGAGAAAGCTGAAGGTCTTTTCACCCTCCCCTGTGCTTCATTACTTATTTACTGTCCAATGCAGTTGGTCTCAATCAGAGTGTAAAATAAATTAAACAGACACAATTCATTGTATGATTCTAGAAGTTTCAATAAACTTGTGGGGGAAAAGATATATTCATTTAGTATTCGTTAGTGAGTTCCCCTTTAGAAATGTTATCACATTATTAAAATATTATAGTTTGTCTATAACTTACATATAGATAAATATATAAAGACTTTGTTTGCAAAAACACACACACACACACATATATATATATATATATATATATATATATATATATATATATATATATATATATTTATTATTATTATTATTTTTTTTAATTTTTAAAAATCATGTTTTTTATTGTTATCATGTTTTTGTTTTGTTAGTAGTTTTTTTTAATTTTTTATTTTTTTATTTTTACCTAATCAAAATAACCCAACTGCAGTTTGGTTGAGACTAATTGGAATGCACAATGATATATATATATATATATATATATATATATATATATATATATATATATATATATATATATATATATATATATATATATATAATTTTTTTTTTTTTTTTTTTTTTTTTTTTTTTTGTCTTCTTCTCTATAAAGATGTTTTTTAATTATTCTCGAGTTGTTTTGGTATGTTTTTATTTCATTTGTTGTTTATTCTCAAATCTTAATAATTATAGCTCGAAAGGAGTCTGCCAAGGAGAAACAGTTGAAAGAGGAAGAAAAGATTCTGGAGAGCGTGGCTGAAGGGAGAGGTAAGTGAAAACAGAACCATTTACCAGATTCTTGAATTTATTGGTATTTATCATCATAAACATGCATCTTTCAATCTCTTCATCAGCTTTAATGTCTGTGAAGGAAATGGCCAAAGGTATCACATATGAAGACCCAATAAAAACAAGGTGAGCTGCCTTTATTGAGCTGCCTGGATTATTTGCAAATAAAGACAACAGCTATTAACCTCTGATTTTCTCTTCAGCTGGAAAGCGCCACGTTACATTCTCGGCATGCCGGCAGCGCGGCACGAACGCGTACGGAAGAAGTACCATATTCTTGTTGAAGGTGAAGGCATTCCACCACCCATTAAGAGCTTCAGAGAGATGAAGTTTCCTCAGGGTAAGATCCATCTCACCTATTTTACATGCAGCATCTCACTCGCAGCTTCACGCTAATGGCCCGCTCTCAACTTTAATGGTCTTTGCAGCCATCCTGAAAGGACTGAAGAAAAAAGGAATCGTGCACCCGACACCCATTCAGATTCAGGGAATACCAACCATGTGAGTCGCATGTGGGGCCTGTTTTGCTTGAGGCTATATTCAGCCATTATCATACTGTATTAGGTGGTCCAATGGGCCATTCTACATAATTTGTGCACAGTTGGAAACATCTTGAAAAAAAATGTGTTTTTCCACAAATTTGTATGTATGCAAATTGTATAATATCTAAGGTACACATTTCTTTACCTCTCCCCAAATTTGTCACTACCGAAACACAGTAATATATAATTTAATAAGAAGGGTAATATTGACCTATTAAGATTTTGCTTACATCTTCCTTGTAAAGTTGCTATTTTATTAAAAAGTTTAGATAGATTTAGAGGTAGATCAATAACAATTACAATTTTAACAATATTTCAAGTGTGATTTATGAAATTTGTTGTATTTTGAATCCAATCTTTCTTTGTAAAAGGCATAAAGTTGATCATATTGATTTCAAATGTAAGGATTCATTAGTTTGAATATACATTGAACCAAACACTATCATAACATCTTAGTTGATAATTCAGTTTACTTTATTTTTGACAAAACATCCCAAGTTTCGTTCGTGACTGCACATTTTCGGTAGTGACAGTAATGTTTTGGTAGCGACCACATCACGTTACAGAATTTTAACCCACATACTAAAACATTCTAAAATGCAAAAAAATTGCATAACTGTACTAAAATTTTGCTTATTTGCCCCAAATAAAGGATTCTGTGTTCCCTTTTGTCACTATCGAAAAACAATGATGACATGTTTCCGTCATGACTGTTACAGTAGTGACAATTTTAGATACTTCGCTAACACAGTTCTGAACAGTTGTACACGCATAAAAACGTTTTTTTTAAATAACACCCCAAAAAAACATGATGATGTTACTACCGAAACATTTGGTGAAGTTTCGGTAGTGACAGTTTTAGAAACTTTGAGCCTAGCTTAATGATGCTAATCAGCACATGGTTAGCTAGCACAGTACTGAACAGCTGTAAGCATATAAAAATCGAATGTTATGGAATAACACCCAAAAAGTGTGCTTAATTTCAGAAAAAAGGGTGTTTGGTAGTGACTTTGCTTAAAGTCCCCCTGTAGTCAAAATTTTTATCCCTTAGAACTGATCTTTGATTATCAAAATGTCATATTTAAATAGTTTTTCTTGTGAAAATAATTTTCTCATGCCTTATAACAGCTTGAATGTAACTCTACCCCCCTTGCCTCATTTACTATACGCGGATCTATGAATATGCAGATTAGCCCCGCCCCCACGCAGTCACACCAGCCAGAGGCCCCTGATTCACTAACAGCTGAACTGTTGTAAACGCGATATAATGGCGAAACACGGATAATGACTGATAAAAATGTTTTTTACTAGCGGACAACTACAGTGGATACTTGGATACTATAACATTTGTTTAATTTACTTACTTGACGATGTTGTGCCCTCAAAATGCCTTGAAGGCTCGAATGCAGCCTAGTTTGTGATTCCAGTTCGCGCCCGCGATCATATGCGAGTGAAGTGCCGACGGCAATGCGGGAGAGGTGCGTGTGACTCCGGGCTACTTTTACACTGTTGCCGCAGGTTATTTTTCAGGTTAGCGGTTAGCGCCTAGCGGTTGTGCTCTATTTAATGCTCTATTTAATATTTGGTTTTGTGCTAATAATCCTTTTAGTATATTTTGCATGTTAATGATAGGAATCTATCCTTTGACGTGATTGGTTACTTAAATTTGTGACGTAGCAAAAAAGGGCCGTTTTTCCGGGACAGCCTTTGGGAAACTACAGTTTTAAGGAGAAAATACTCAGCAATGGTGTTGATTAATGGACTGGCACATGGTTTGTCTAAAAGCATATTAAAAACACCACATATACAAATAACATAAAAAATCTTGATTTTCACTACAGGGGGACTTGTTACACACAGATTTTCCTTTGAACACATTTACCTCAAAATGATAGGGCCTATCTACTCACAATGTAGCTGTTAGAGAGAGAGAGAGATACAAATATTTAAAACATAATGAAATATTTTCATTATATAAAACAAACATAAATGTTGGCGTGTAGTTAAAATCAGTCTCAGCCAATGGACTAAAACTTGCACTGTTTCGGTAGTGAAATGCAAATGCAGGACACATTTGTTTTACATAAAGTTTCATCATTTTTAATTTTTTTTTTAACTACACTTTTTTTTTTTTTTTAACAAAATCAAAAAGGTGTTTTTAAAAACAACAATGGAATAAAATGCTAAAATTATTTCAATATCATTTTCATAAGTTGAAATTTAGGGGTTAAGCTTCGGGACAGCCTCCCATTTTAAAAAGTACCAAATAAATGATGATTTATATATATTAAGCTTACTGATATTTTAAATATTTTTGTGGGTTTCAATAGATAATAGATGGATCTTAGTAAACATCTAAGATTTGAATACTTAAATGCTTTTTAAATGTGTTTTTTGGTTGTGGGACAGCAGTTTGCACCAATTCAGTACAATGGCCCATATATTTAAATGTGATATTTATTAACATTTTTGTTTGTTTGTTTTAGTCTCTCTGGCAGGGACATGATTGGCATTGCCTTCACCGGCTCAGGGAAAACCCTGGTTTTCACGCTGCCCATCATTATGTTTTGTCTGGAGCAGGAGAAACGGCTACCCTTCTGTAAGAGAGAGGGACCCTACGGCCTCATCATCTGTCCTTCTGTAAGCCCACTCTGTCTCTGGCACAACCTGTGTCCTCTGCCAGAAATATGGCAGAAAAATGAGAAGCAGATTACCTATATATTTCACAGTATTTCATCATACAAATCATAAGTCAAGAGGCAGACAGTACAGGCACCAGACAGCAACAGTCTGGTCATTTATTTATTGCATGTCTTTCTCTCCATCTGTAGAGGGAGCTGGCAAGACAGACACATGGTATCATTGAATACTACTGTAAACTCCTAGAGGATGAGGGGGCTCCTCAGCTGCGCTGTGCCCTGTGTATTGGAGGCATGTCTGTCAAAGAACAGATGGAGGTGGTAAAACAGTAAGTCACTTCATTTAAAGAGTTTAATGGGATAGTTTACCAAAAAATGAAAATTTTGTTATTAATTACTCGCCCTCATGTCGTTCCAAACCATGTTCTCCCAAACATTGTGGTACGTTGTGGCCAGAGACTGATGCCGGAGAAGAAGAATTGTTAAATAAAGTCATTATTTTTGTTTTCTCTGCACACAAAAAGTATTCTAGTAGCTTCATAAAAATAAGCTTAAACCACTGATGTCACATGGACTATTTTAACGATGTCCTTGCTACCTTTCTGGACCTTAAATGTGTCAGTTGAAAGCTCTTGGATTTCATTAAAAATATCTTAATTTGTGTTTCAAAGATGAACGAAGGTCTTATGGGTTTAGAACGAACTGAGAGTGAGTAATTAATGACAGAATTTTCATTTTTGGGTGACCTATCCCTTTAAATTTGCACCTCATTTAAAAAGGTAAAGGTCAAAAATGACTTGGCTCTTTATTTGGATGCTGATCACTTTAGAAAACCCTTATAAACTTGCAAATGATTGTTTGATTGTAGTGGGGTGCACATGATGGTTGCCACTCCAGGCAGACTGATGGACCTGCTGAACAAGAAGATGGTGAGTCTGGATATCTGCCGCTATCTGGCTCTGGACGAGGCTGACAGGATGATTGACATGGGTTTTGAAGAGGACATCAGAACCATCTTCTCTTACTTTAAGGTATTTTTCTGCACATCTCATGGTACTATTTAGGTTATCCAATAATAGAGTCAATAATTATAGTAAAATGATTCCTTCCTTTTTCAGTGTTTTCCTTAATTTGTAGTGATTTTAGAACTAGAATTGTACTGTTTTAGAGGTAATGATTTTTTTTTTTTTTTTAATAACCAGAAAGCTTTTTTGCTCATTACTATGATTTGCTTTAGGGTCAGAGACAAACACTGCTTTTCAGTGCCACTATGCCCAAGAAGATCCAGAATTTTGCCAAAAGTGCTTTAGTGAAACCCATCACCATTAATGTGGGCAGAGCTGGAGCTGCAAGCTTGGACGTCATCCAGGTAAGACATTAAGATTCACGCAAGGACCAGCATTATTCTTTCCTCATGTTCCATTCGATTCTTTTAGTTGTTTTGTGAGCTTTGCCAAGATCGATTTTTCAAGTATTGTGAAACACACACTACTGTTTCAAAAGTTTGGGGTCAGTAAGATTTTTTTTATTTTTTGAGAAATTAATCAACTTTATTCAGCAAAGATGCATTAAATTGATCAAATGCAATAGTAAAGACATTTATTATGTTAGAAAAGATTAATATGTTTAATATGTGCTGTTCTTTTCAACTTTCGATTAAATAAAAATCCTAAAAAAAGAATCCAGGTTTCTGCAAAAATATTAAAGCAGCACAACTGTTTTTAACATTGACAATAATAAGAAATGTTCTTGAGCACTAAATCAGCATATTAGAATGATTCTGAATCACGTGACACTAAAGAAAAATCAAATTTAAAATAAATAGAAATATTTAAAATAAATAGAAAACAGTTGTTTTAAATAGTAATTAATATTACTAGGATTTCTATGAAATCCGTTTTTTCCCCCCAAATTCCGCTTTTTTGTTTTTGTTTTCATTTTTCCAATTGACTTTTTCTAGACTCTGTTTTAATGGCTAAATGAAAAGAATATTCATCAAAAAACATGTCTAATTAATTTAAATAATGAAACTTTAACAGCAATTTAACAGCAATTTATTAAAGTTTAACAAAAATACATTTTTTAGGGCCCTATGAACTTTTTGTTCTCTCAATTTCAGTTTTATTTTTACCAAATTTTGATATCCATTCATTTTCTGGATTCCATTTGAATGGTTTCATTAAATTTTAATAACCAGTAGTAAGTAATATTTCTGTCACAGTTTCTTCAAGTTAAACCAAACATTTATTTTGACAGGTTGCTGTGAAGACCTTTAAGTTTCTGTTTGTATATGATATGACAACAGTAGAACAGTAAAATGCTCATAAAGTGACTTAATGGCTTAATATTCACAGACACTAGTCCATATAGTGTTTTGATTCAAGTGCACTGACCTACTTTTCATTTATTCCTCCAAAATTTGTCAAATTCCACATTATTTCACGTTATACAGTAGTTTCCATTTTTATGACTGGATTCTGTTATTATTTTACAACATTACTGTTTTTACTGTATTTGTGCTTAAATAAATGCAGCCTTGATGAGCATAAGAGACTTAACCAACCCTATCCTTTTGCACGCTTGTGTATACTAGTTAATCAGAACAGAAATTTAACTTGTATACATCCTGTCACTTTTAGGAAGTGGAATATGTCAAAGAGGAGGCCAAAATGGTTTATCTCCTGGAGTGCCTCCAGAAGACCCCACCGCCAGTACGTAGCTTCTTGCTCTTTTTAAAACCACATCTGATAATCCTACATAATCTCTTCTAACAATCAGTCTTCTTATATTGTTTTTTAGGTATTAATATTCGCTGAGAAGAAAGCAGATGTAGATGCCATACACGAGTATCTTCTCCTGAAAGGTGTGGAGGCAGTGGCTATTCACGGAGGAAAAGGTACAGCATCATCCATCTCAATCTGCTTGTAGCACAAACACCATCAATCAGTTTTATGTGTGCTGTTTCCTGCAGCTACATGTGCTCTCCACCGGGTGTCAGCTTCTGCTGCACTGTGGCTCCTTTCATAGCACTGTGTGATGAACGTGGTAAACAAGTGCTCAAACTATGTCAGATCTTTTGATCTCGCTTAACCTCAAAGCAGCAACATTTCTGTGGTTTTACATGTCCCTGATCATGCACTTGCTACTGTTGTTAATGTTACCTAAAATATATAATAGCTAAGAATGTGACTGACTGTTCAGCACAAAGGTAAACGGGTCATACAGTTCAACCACTCTCCCATGCTTTTCAGACCAGGAGGAGAGAACGAAAGCCATCGAGGCATTCAAAGAGGAGAAGAAAGATGTTTTAGTGGCTACTGATGTTGCTTCAAAGGGTCTGGATTTTCCAGCTATCCAGCATGTTGTGAATTATGACATGCCAGAGGAGATTGAGAACTATGGTAGGTGTTCAAATGATTGTTTTTTTTTTTGGCATTTTTGGATTATGATACACTACCGTTCAAATATTTGATGTCAGTAAGATTTATTTATTCATATATTTATTTATATATTACTAGTTTCATTTAGCAGGGCACAAAAAAATTGATCAAAAGTGTCTTTATAATGCTACAAAAGAGTTCCATTTCAAATAAATACTGTCGTACTGTCGAACTTTCTATTTATCAAAAATATTAAGCACCACAACTGTTTTAAAAAATGTATAATAAATATAGCAAATCAGTATGAATGGTCTCTGAAGGATCATGTGACACTGAATACTGGAGTAATGATGCTGAGAGCTTTGCAGCACAGGAATAAATTACATTTTAAATTATATTAAAATAGAAAGCAGCTGTTTTAAATAGTAATAACATTGCACAGTTAGGGCTGTCAATTTAACACTAATTTCTCAACTCAAATTGATGTGATTTGTGATTAATTATATTAATTAGCACAAAATGTAATTTATTAGATTAAAAAATTTAATTAAATTAAAATTTCAATTAAAATGTAAATAAATAAGTACCCATAATGCAAGCAATTTTTTCAGCCAAAATATTTGACATAAGTTTGTACAACCACTAAACCAACCAAAGATTTTTAGTTTTTTAAAGAAGTCTCTTCTGCTCACCAAGCCTGCGTTTGTTTGATCCAAAGTACAGCAAAAACCGTAAAAATCTGAAATATTTTTACTATTTAAAAGAATTGTTTTCTATTTTAATATATTTTAAAATTTAATTTATTCCTGTGATTTCAAAGCTGATTTTCAGCATCATTACTCCAGTCACATGACCCTTCCTAAGTCATTCTAATATTCTGATTTGCTGCGCAAAAAACATTTATTATATAATTATTATATTGAAAACAGAGTTTTTCAGGTTTCTTTGATGAATAGAAAGTTCAGAAGAACAGCATTTATCTGTAATAGAAATCTTTTGTAACATTATAAATATCTTTATCATCACTTTTCATAAATTTAAAGCATCCTTGCTAAATAAAAGTTAATTTCTTTCCCAAAAAAAAAAAAAATCATGTGACACTGAAGACTGGAGTAATGATGCTAAAAGCTAAAAATTTAGCTTTGATCACAGGAATAAATTACATTTTAAATTAAGCAGCTTTAAAAGGGCCCTCACACCCAGGCTCACCACCACCCAGTGGCTTTAAGAAAACAGCGAACGGTGAGCAATAATGGTAAATTAAGGATGAATATGTCAGTTATTTATTTGTGCCAAACTTCCTGCTGCCAGCTGGTGGCACTATGACTGGATATAACTGGATATTGGCATGTAGATGTGTTCAAGACAGAACTTTGAACAAATGAAGTTTAGTGAAGATTGAACATGGTATGTTTGATTTAGTGTAAAACATGACACAGACTGTTGCCAACAGGTGGTGCTATGATTATAACTGAATATTGGCCTTTAGATGTGTTCAGGCCAGGACTCTTATCAAACGTGTGAAGTTTGGGGCAGATTGGACATTGTAACAACTTCCTTTTACACAGTAAAACATCAAACTTTCCCAGGCCGCCACAGACCCGCCGCTTAACAAAAACTCAAGATCTTCACACTTTAACATCAAAAAGGCCTTTAGATTAGACTGACCAAATATAATGTTGATGTCATTAAATCTCTGTGTGGAGTTTGTTAGAGCAGAGGTCTTCAGCCCTGTTCCTGGGGACCCACCATCCTAAAGAGTTTAGCTATAACCCTAATCGAACACACCTGAATCGGCCAATCAAGCTTCTCAAGACCGCTTCAAAATTGCAGGCAGGTGTGCTGAAGGCAGTTGGAAATAAACTTTCCTGGTCCCCAGGAGCAGGGTTGAAGACCTCCATATGACTAGTAAGGAAATTTTTAAATAACTGCTATGATGGCTTTTGTTCTGAACGCTTAAATGATAGTACTTGCACTGTCCAATCTATAAAGACTGTTCTGTGTCTGTTCCTCAAATAGTGAGGTCAAAACATAAATTTAATGCAATCGTTAAATAAATTTAAATCTGATCGTGATTAAACCAGAAAAGTGCTAAATAAATGAACAGAAACCATTTTTAAAGCTTGGGCTCCTAAACATTAGATCACTTGTACCCAAAGCAGTTATTGTGAATGAAATCATCACAGATAATAGTTTTGATGTATGTGATTATAGTGGTCTAAATGGGTCTACTCCACCAAACTACCAACACCAAGCATGAGCCCCGTCAGATTGGTCGTGGTGGTGGTGTTGCAACAATATATAGTATATTCTCAATGTAACTCGGAAAACAGGACACAGGTTTAATTCATTTGAAATATTTTTGCTTAACGTTACTCTGTCAGATATACAAAAGAAATCTCTCCTATCTCTTGTTTTAGCTACTGTGTATAGACCTGACCACCAGGGCCAAATACAGATTTCCTAAAAGAATTCCTTTCAGAACTATTGCTTAATTTTGATAAAGCGCTAATTGTCTGAGAAATTAACATTCACGCTGATAATACAAATGATGCGTTGGGACTTTTGTTTACTGACCTAATGAACTCTTTTGGAGTCAAGCAAAATGTCACCGGGCCCACTCATCGTTTTAATCATACGCTAGATTTAATTATATTGCATGGAATTGATCTTACTGATGTAGATGTACCTCAAAGCGATGATGTTTCTGACCATTTCCTTGTATCATGCATGCTGCGTATTACTGATATTAGCTATATGGCTCCGTGTTATCATCTGGGCAGAACTATTGTTCCAGCCACCAAAGATAGATTCACAAATAACCTGCCTGCTTTATCTCAACTGCTCTGTGTACCCATTAATACACAGGATCTAGACAAAATGACTAGCAACATGGGCAATATCTTCTCCAATATGTTAGAAGCTGTTGCCCCCATCAAATTGAAAAAAGTTAGAGAAAAATGTACTGCGCCATGGTACAACAGTATTACCTATTCTCTCAAGAAAGAAACTCGTAATCTTGAGCGCAAATGGAGAAAAACTAACTTGGAAGTTTTTAGAATTGCATGGAAAAACAGTATGTCCAGATATAGACAGGCTCTAAAAGCTGTCAGGGCCGAGCATATCTGCCAACTCAGAAAATAACCAAAACAATCCAAGGTTTTTATTTAGCACAGTGGCTAGATTAACAAATAACCAGACACCGCACGATCTAAATATTCCCTTTCAGCAGACCTGGGCATTGTACGGCCCCCGGGCCACATCCGGCCCTCTGGCTACCCTGGTGTAATTATGTGCACGCAATACAATCGCACTGCTTTTATTTTCGAAGTGCTATTATTATTAGGGCCCGAGCACCGATGGTGTGAGGACCCTATTGGAATTGCTCCGTTTATTATTATTATTATTATTATTATTATTATTATTATTATTATTATTCTCCAAAATGAATCGCATTTTTGAGGGCCTAAACATGCCCGAAAACTCACCAAACATTGCACACGCATCAGAACTGGCGAAAATTTACGTCTGGTATGGGTCTCAGAAGTGGGTGTGGTAAATTGGCTTGACAGCGCCACCTATACACTTTCAGCGGAGTGCGCCTCGAGCTACGTTTTACATACATGTATGAAAATCGGCACACACATGCAACACACCAATACCTACAAAAAAGTCTCCAGGTACGAAATCCAAATCCCAATAGGAAGTAAGTTATTTTAATTTTTCTCGGCAAATTTTGTGTCATTTTTGCCATTTCCAGGCGTCATACTTGAACGAACTCCTCCCAGAGATTTATTCGGATCAACACCAAATTTGGTCAGTCTAATCTAAAGCCCTTTGTGACGTTAAATTGCGAAGATCTAGAGTTTTCGTTGGAGGGTGTGTCCGTGGCGGCCTGTCAAATTTCGATGATTCGCCATGAAAAAGGAAGTTGTTATAACTCAGCCATACAATGTCTGATCTGCCCCAAACTTCACATGTTTGATAAGAGTCTGGTCCTGAATACATGCCCATGCTCATATTCACTTTTAATCATAGCGCCACCTACTGACAACAGGAAGTGGCATGTTGTACTCTGTAATGAACTCCTCGTACAGATTTATTCAGATCAACACCAAATTTGGTCAGTCTACTCTAAAGGCCTTTGCAATGTTAAATTGTGAAGATCTTGAGTTTTCGTTGAAGGGCGTGTCCGTGGCGGCCTGACAAATTTCGATGTTTCGCCATGGGAATAGAAGCTGTTATAACTCAGCCATACGAAGTCCGATCTGCCCCAAACTGCACATGTTTGATAAGAGTCCTGGCCTGAACACATCTAGAGGCCAATATTCAGTTATTATCATAGCGCCACCTGTTGGCAACAAGGAATGACTTATTTTATACTAACTTTTACATACAATGTCCAATTTGCACCAAACTTCACATGTTTGGTAAGAGTCCTGACCTGAAGACATCTAAAGACCAATATTCAGTTATAATCATAGCGCCACCTGTTGGCAGCAGGATATGTTATGTCTTACACTAACTCAAGCATGCCATGTTCAATCTGCACCAAACTTCATATGTTTAACAAAAGTGCTGGCCTGAACTCATCTACATGCCAATATTCAATTCTAGGCATAGTGCCACCACCTGGCAGCAGGAAGTTTGGCACATCTAAATAACTTTGACATATTTTTCCTAAATTTACTATGTGAAAAGCATAGTGCCCACCATTCGCCACTGATCGGCGGTGAGCCCGGGTGCGAGGGCCCTTTCATCGCTGCTTGCAGCTTTAATTATTATTATTATTGTTATTATTATTAACAAGTACGTCCGTTCGTGTAACCGTATCTCAAATGTGTTCCTGATCATTTAGTTTGCCGTTAGCCGTAAGAGATTCTTTTTTTTTTTTGTCTAAATATTTTTCTTCATTACACATCTTGTTTGGTTCGTATCATTGCATGTTAAAAATAATGTACTTTGTTATGCAGAAGCAAAATGTGAAACTGCAGTCTTATTCACATAGGCTAGCATTTTTATAAATATTTGTAAAATACTATATATTCAGCACATTTTACTTAACCTATGTTGTACCTATCTTAATTATTTAATTCATAAATTAATAATTAAAACAGATTTTTTTTTTTTAAAAAGCGACATCTTGATGGACAACAACTAATAATGATAAACGAGCAGCATCAGTCCATTAGATCATTTTAAATTGTCAAATAGCCTTCAATTTATAAGTTATAATTGCATCTGTCTCAGATGTAGACTGGTCGAGATTTATTTTAATAAACCTGTTTATGAGGAGTGTGGAATTCACCTAATGCATGAGAGAGAAGCGTCCGCGAGAGTAATGAGAACAAACAGGATGCGCTTTCTCTCACCTGTCTCTGAAGCGTGTCACAAAAAAAAGAACTGAAACTCATCGTATGACTGTCTCACATACATGAGAAATATATCTATAGAAAGTTTAAAATGTCTACTTTTAAAAGAACAAATTCAAAATGAAATCAAATACCCCCTGATTATGTAATCTATATGAAGGTTGCATTTCTCTCTAAAGTCGTCTCCGTTTTTAAAGCATTTCATACGGATTTCCGTAGTCAGATAAATTCCGCTTTCAGAACTGTCACGTCCGTAACATTGATTTTTTTTCCTCGGAAACAAAAAACTATTTCATTGAAGAAAACAAAAAAGGCATATAGCCTATGTTTTGTGAATTGCCAACCTTTCTCCATCCGGCAGATATTGTTGCTTTTATACTGATGCTTTTCTCAGGGTTTTAGAAAAATATAAATAGATTGTACAAGTTATTGGTAATGAATACATTCTATTTAAATTCATGTTTCAGGTTTTGACTGCAAATGTCACGTCCATAACACTGAAACTGCGTCATGCTAATCTTTGAAATACTTGCTTTTTTGTACAGTTGTACAGTTTTTGAAACACCTGCAATATTTTTTTTAAACCGTTTTTTGTGAATGTTTATTAAATAGTAATATAAATATGTGCTCCACATTTTATTTATTTATTTTTTTTATTTTTTATAAAGAGATATAAAATATACAGGTATTGGGCAGAACTGAGTTAAGTGTATTGGTCCACCCCTCTGCAACTGCCCAAGTTTATCATGTGGCCCCTTGGGAAAATTAATTGCCCACCCCTGCCTTACAGTTTAATAGTAATGACCTTATGAATTTCTTCACTGATAAAATAGATAACATCAGAAATACAATAACCAATGTAGATTCCACTGCGTCTAATATGTCAACGTCTTTCGTGACACCTAGAAAGAGCTAAACAAACTCATCACTGTCTAAACCAACAACATGCCTATTAGATCCCGTACCCACTTAATTACTGAAAGAATTGTTACCTGTAGCAGAAGAACCGCTTCTCAATATTATTAACTTATCGTTATCTTTAGGTCACTTTTCAAAACCATTCAAGCTGGCGGTTATTAAGCCTCTTATTAAGAAACCACAACTAGACCCTAGTGAACTGGCAAATTACAGACCCATTTCAAATCTTCCGTTTATGTCTAAAATTTTAGAGAAAGTTGTATCTGCTCAACTGTGCTCCTCCTTGCAAAAAAAATTATATCTATGAAGAATTTAAGTCAGGTTTCAGGCCCCATCATAGCACAGAAACTGCACTTGTTAAAATCACTAATGACTTGCTTCTTGCGTCAGACCAAGGCTGCATCTCATTGCTAGTTTTACTTGATCTTAGTGCTGCGTTCGACACTATAGATCATGACATACTAATAGATCAACTACAAAACTATGCGGGTATCCAAGGGCAGGCTTTAAGATGGTTTAGATCCTACCTGTCCGATCGCTACCACTTTGTTTATTTAAATGGGGAGTCATCTCAGTTATCACCAGTAAAGTATGGAGTGCCACAAGGATCTGTCCTAGGTCCTCTGCTATTTTCAATTTACATGCTTGGTAATATTATTAGAAAATATGGGATTAGTTTCCATTGTTAAGATGATGATACTCAACTGTATATCTTAACACGACCAAATGAAACTTCTAAATTATCGAAGTTAACATAGTGTAAAATGTAAAAGATTGGATGACCAATAATTTTCTTCTATTAAATTCAGATAAGACAGAGATATTACTTATTGGACCTAAAAACAATACACAGAATCTCTTGGCTTACAATCTACAACTAGACGGATGTACTGTTACTTCCACTACAGTCAAAAGTTATACACTAATGATGTTCCTATTTGTTCTCTGTTTCTGTTTCTGCTTCAGTCTGGATCCAGAACACTTAAAGGAACACTCCACTTTTTTTGAAAATAGGCTCATTTTCCAACTAGATTTCAACTCATTTTCCTAGAGTTAAACAGTTGAGTTTTACAGTTTTTGAATCCATTCAGCCGATCTCCAGGTCTGGCGGTAGCACTTTTAGCATAGCTTATCATAGATCATTGAATCAGATTAGACCGTTAGCATCTCGTTCAAAAATGACCAAAAGAGTTTTAATATTTTTCCTATTTAAAACTTGACTTTTCTGTAGTTACATTTTGTACTAAGACGAATGGAAAATAAAAAGTTGTGATTTTCTAGGCCGATATGGCTGGGAGCTATACAATCAAGGAACTTTACTGCCTTACCATAAGTGCAGCAGGCCCAATGATATTATGCAGCACCTGAAAATAGGCTAACTTCCGTCAACATAACCTGCGTACACAGGGAGACTATTTTCAGGCGTTGCGTAATATCATTGCACCTGCTGCACCCATGGTATGGCAGCAAAGTTCCTTGATTATTACGCCAGAATGAGAGTATAGTTCCTAGTCATATCAGCCTAGAAAATTGCAACTTTTCATTTTCTGTCAGTCTTAGTACACAATGTAACTACAGAAGAGTCAAGTTTTAAATAGGAAAAATATTGAAACTCTTTGGTCATTTTTGAGCGAGATGCTAACCGTCTCATCAGATTCAATGATCTATGCTAAGCTACTGTGTGCTAAAAGTGCTACCGCCAGACCCTGAGATTGGCTAAATGGATTTGAAAACGGTAAAACTCTTCTGTTTAACTCTAGGGCAGTTGGAAAATGAACCTATTTTCAAAAAAAGTGGAGTGTTCCTTGAAGAAGTGATGATGCCAACCCTGAAACAACATACAGCACTACCAAATTTTGCTACTAATTTATAGTGTTCTTTGTCTGTTTGATTACGTCATTAATTGATCTTTACCATACATCTCTGCCATATGTACATCAGCTTGACATAGTCACCACTAGTAAGCTACTACTAAATATATTGTAAAAACTTTAATTTGCTGTAAAGTTGCTTTGCAACGATATGTATTGTGAAAAGCGCTTTACAAATAAATTTGAATTGAATAGAGCATAAAACATGCCACTTCCTGTTGCCAGCAGGCGGCGCTATGACTATAAATATAGTCATGGGCATGTGTTCAAGACAGGATAAGAGTATCAAACGTGATTTTTGGGGCAGATCGGACATTGTATACCTGAATTATAAGAACTTCCTCTTTCATGGCGATGTTTGTCAGGCCGCCACGGACACGGCCCTTAACGAAAACTCAAGATCTTTGCAATTTAACGTCACAAAGGGCTTTAGATTACACTGTCCAAATTTGGTGTTGATCTGTTTAAATCTCTAAGAGGAGTTAGTTTACATACAACGCATGAAAATGGCAAAAAACTGCACAAAACTTGCAGAGAAAATTCAAAATAACAGACTTCCTTTTGGGTTTCGGACTTCGTACCGCAGGAGTTTTTTGTAGGTACTGGTGTGTTACATCTGCCTACCGAATTTTGTACATGTATGTGAAACATAGCTCGAGTGGCACTTCGTTGAAATTTTATAGGTGGCGCTGTCAAGCCATTTTGCCACACCCATTTCTGAAACCCATATGAGATGTAAATTTTGACCACTTCTGATGTGTGTGTTTTCACAAGTTTCATAGGTTTCAAGCATGTTTAGGCCATCAAAACTGCAATTCATGTTGGAGAAGAAGAAGAAACTGAGCAACTCCAATAGATATATTCAAATAGAAAGCAGTTATTTTAGATAGTAAAAATATTTTACAAGATTACTACTTGCTGTATTTTGGATCAAATAAATCCAGGCTTGGTGAGCAGAAGAGGCTTTTTAAAAAAACATTCAAAATCTTACTGTCCAAAAAATTGACGGGTAGTTTGTGGGTGTGGGTGGGTGTGTGTGTGTGTGGGTGGGTGGGTGTGTGTGTGTATGATTTAAATGTATGTAATATTTTTATTCTGCAGTGCACAGAATAGGCAGAACAGGGCGATCCGGAAAGACTGGAATAGCCACAACATTTATCAACAAAGGATGTGGTAGGTTTTTTTTTTTTTTTTTTTTTAAATATAGATTGATCTTTGAGTCTTTCCATTTCCATTCTTTCTCATCTTATCGTTCCTCTTTCTGAGATTAATTTACCACACAACGAATCATTATTTCACAGAATATACTATATAAATGTAATTAAGCATCAAAATCCTTTTTTTCTTTTTGTAGATGAGTCTGTACTAATGGATCTGAAGGCTTTGTTGGTTGAAGCTAAGCAGAAGGTTCCACCTGTGCTGCAGGTTCTCCAAATGGGAGACGAGACGATGCTGGACATTGGAGGTACAAATGATGCACTTATTGCTGAAACAAGCTTGTATAGCCAGTTGAACACATGCCAAAAATTATTGCAACATTTGCCTGGCTGTGCAAAGAGGCTCTGCAGTGCTCAAAAGTATAAGATATTTCACTTTTTTTTTTTTTTTTTTGCTTTTTTTCATTCTAGGAGAGAGAGGCTGTACATTTTGTGGTGGTTTGGGCCACAGGATCACAGACTGTCCCAAACTGGAGGCCATGCAGACAAAACAGGTCACCAACATCGGCCGCAAAGACTATCTGGCCAACAGCTCTATGGATTTTTAATGCTGTCTGCTGCTTGGCGTCAAATCCTGTGTCATGTCTTATGTCTTGTTGTACAAAATGTATTATTCATGGAACTGTACATTTGTTTTTGTTTTTTATTATTCATTTCAATGAAACGATCTCTTGTTTATTGCGAAATAGTCAAAAAGCTAGGTTTTTTTGGAGTTTTCAGTAGGTTTTGCTTCATAATGACATTGTCATGTAATAATGTAACAGCTGAATTTTTACAGTATTTATGTGAAACCCATTCAGGCATGTTTTTGACAGTGCATTGTTTATTTGCTACACATCCAGTGTAAATAAATGATGGTCAGGTCATGTGCCCTCTTTATTTTATGATGCAAACTGCAATAAAATTAGTGTCTGAGACTGTATCTCTGGATACATTTTTTTTGTTTATGGCTAAGCTTGGGTGACTGTTAATAAAGGAAGCATGTCAATGTTAAGTTTTGTTTGTGGAGGAAACCAGTGGGGACCATTTTTAGCCACTTTCTGGTGAATGACGTGGCCCCTCAACCTCACGGAAGCGCTTGCTTAATATCAAGTTTAGCATCATACACTGTCTCGCTCGCTCTCTCTCTCTCTTTTCACCTTCTGTAGAAAATAAAGGAACTAGAGTACTTGAGGCAAACAAGCACAATGGATGTAATCTCTAAAGAGGGTCCACTCTATTTGCAGGGGGTGAAGTTTGGAAAGGTAAGGTTATTCATTGAAAAAGAGATTGTCTTTTTTGCATACGTATATTTGTAGGATAATAGAATGAAGTTTATTTGAGATTTAAAGATTGAAGTTCACCTAGTAATGAAAATTGTCTTAATTTTTTATTGCCTTCATGTGGTTCAAAACAACAAAAAAGATATTTTGAGATGTACAGTTGAAGACAAAAGTTTACATACACTTTGCAGAATCTGCCAAAAAAAAAAAAACTTCAGGTCCCACAAATTCTTTGGTTTTTCAGCTTTTTTGTGTATTTGAACCCCTTCCAACTATGACACTATGATTTTGAGATTAATCTTTTTACACTGAGGGACTCATATGCAACTATTACAAAAGGTTCAAACACTTGATGCATGACAGCCGGGAGACGAAAACATTTTGAATTTGAAGATCAGGGTAAATTAACTTATGTTGTCTTCTGGGAAACATGTAAGTATCTTCTGTAGCTTCTGGAGAGCAGTACTAAATGAAAATATTATATTTAGGCAAATTAAGAAAAATTAACACATCTTAATTCTGTTCAGAAGTTTACACCCCTCACTATTAATGCATCATATTTCCTTCTGGAGCATCAGTGAGCGTTTAAACCTTCTGTAATAGTTGCATATGAGTCCCTCAGTTGTCCTCAGTGTGAAAAGATGAATCTCAAAATCATACAGTCATTGCTGGAAAGGGTTCAAATACACAAAAATGCTGAAAAAAAAAAAAAAAAATATATATATATATATATATTGTGGGACCTGAAGGATTTTTTCTTAATAACAGCAGGCAGTTTAACTGTTCAGGACAAACAAGGGACTCATGAACAGCTATCACAAAAAAAAAAGAGCTGTGGATCATTCAGGTAAAAACACAGTATTAAGAATCAAGTGTATGTAAACTTTTGAACAAAGTCATTTTTTATAAATTCAACTATTATTTTATATCAATTATTTAAATATCAACTATTATTTATATCTCTTGTGGACTATATGTAAACGTCTTTTATGTGAAATATCTAATTCAGGTCAGTACTAAATAAAAAATAATACGCATTTTGTATGATCCCTCTTATTTTGGTAAGCTAACATTTTGCAGAATCTGCAAGGTGTATGTAAACTTTTGAATTCAACTGTATATATGTATGTTTGTCCATTAAATGGAAACCAATGTATTCCAATGTGTTCCACAGAAGAAGAAAAAAAGTCATATACAGATTTAGAATGGCATGAGGTTGAGTTAATATGACAGAAAATCTTGTAATGTAATTAGAATTTATTAAAGGGGTCATCGGATGCAAACTTCACTTTTTCATGTTGTTTGAACATTATGTTGTTGGCAGTGTAAGTACAAATCTACCCTATAATGATAAAAATCCATTCAGTAGTTTTTAATTAATCTGTAAAAATAATATCCCCTTTTTCAAATCGAGCCGTTCTCAGATGCCTGTCAGTGTGGCCGCTCCGACGACAGTTGATTGACATGAGCGTTTTACCTCAGACCAGCTGTCACAGTCCAGTAACTTTCCTTGTTTTGATGCTGAAGCAGGGATGTAAATTAGACAAGAATATCTCCGATTGAGCGATTGAGGTGTTGTGTTGCTGGATGTAATAATAAACATAGTGGTCCTCATTTACTCCCAACATCTGAGCCGCTGAAGATACAGTGGATTAAGTATGTTTGTGAAGGGAATGCGCCTCCCGATCTACATAAATCCGTCTATGTTCGCACGAATCATTCGTGTCCCAACTTCACTTACAGCACAAGTGAGTATAAGCGTTTTTTAATGAATCTTTGCGATCGCCTTTCCTTATAACATGGTAGTTGGGAAATTTATCGGCTAAATGCGGTTAAACGCGGCTAATGTAAACAAGCTCCTCATTCCACAGAGAGAAGAGAGGAGCAGGGCGAGCAGAGCTCATTTGCATTTAAAGGAACAACCCCTTAGAATGAGATTATTTTTGCAGAGCTGATTTTGGCAAGGTAAAAAGGGTGTTGTTTAACAAAACCATTGAGAATTTTTAATCAAAGTATATTAGAGACTTTTCATTAAGACCCTAAAGAATCATATCGACTTGTGGAAAATGGGCATCCCATTAACCCTTTTAAGGAGGATTTTTGGTAGGAAAAGGTGGGACATACCATAGATAACCACAGTTATAACAGTATTAAAACATCATTTGAATTATTTACAACAAGCCTTGGGAATTATAGGTGGTCAGAAATCTTTAACTGTACATTATTAATACAGTAGGAAAACGGCAGCTGGTTAACCACCTGAGGTGCTTCCATCTTCATGGTAGCATTTAAGGGCCATGAATCATGCATGGGAGATAAAACGAGGAAACGTTTCAGAACTTCTGCTCCCTCTGGCGTGTTCTTCCCACTATCTAACCGGTCCCAGTGGAGGAGTACCGAACCGAGTTTGATGTTAAACCCTTTACGAGTTACGCGCCAAAATCATTCATTTTCTTTACTCTGTCGTTACCTCAGTTAAAACTAACATCTCTTCTTGTTCTTGCAGAAGATATGGCGGAAATCCTGGCTGATTCTGTTTGAGCCCAGCCCTGCAGGGATCGGCCGTATAGAGCTGTACGACATGCGTGATAGAGGGGGGCTGATAAGTTCCGCCATTGGAAGGCCTTCGGGGCTCAGGAAGACCGACAAACGGGTGATCCGCCTGACAGACTGTCTGAGCATCACTCCAGCCCCGGGAGAAAGCTGTCCCACAGATTGCTCTGCCTTCTTTTTAAACACCACCTCATGCACCTACACCATCGCTGCTCCCACCCAGGAGGACTGGATAACTATTCTGTGCCAGCTAGCGTTTCAGGTATGGAGGTTTGGTGATAGAAGAAAGTAAGATCTACAAAGCTCTTGGATCAAACACCCCTGCCGAAAAAAAACAAAACAATAGAAACCACCACAGAATTTGTAATGGTTTTACTGGTTATAATGGGAATTGTATTGATATTAATGGAAACTGTAATGGTGCCTACTGGTTTCTACAGATAATTGTTCACCTTCTCTTGGTAGCTTGTTATAACCACTGATTTCTAATGGAATATGTGTCCCAACTACAGGAAACCATTTTTTAATGGTTAAAAGGTGATGGTTTTTTTGTGATGGTTTCTATTGTTTTGGGGTGTTTTTTTTTCAGCAGGGAGTCCACTCAAGTCACCTTTATTTAGATTCTGCTTTATACAATATACCTTCACAGTAATAAACAGGAAAAAAACAGAATCAATGATGCAAACTTTATCAAATATGAGACAAATCCAAATTCTGCTGTAAAGCAGCTCTACAAAGACACTAGTGCCGTTATTCATCTCGAATCAGTTCAGTGCTGGTTCACTTCAGTTGAATAACTGTGTAAAATTCAACTATAAGCAGCTCTACAGAAGACAGTGGCATCGTTATTCATCTTGAATCAGTAAATTCAATGTTCATTCAATTCAGTATCAATGTTGCGAAATTCTTATTAAAGGAGAAATCCACTTCTAGAACAACAATTTACAGATAATGTCATCTAAGGTGTTCATGTCTTTCTTCAGTTGTAAAGAAATTCTGGCTCAAGACAGTTAGGGTATGTCGAAACTCTGATTGTATTTTCTCCCTCAACTTCAAAAATCATTTCAAAATCATCCTATATCACTGCAGAAGTATTGATCCAGTCTTTGCAAATTGAACATGCAAAGAACATCAAACACCTTTAAAAAAAAAAAAAAAAAAAAGGTAAAACAGCGATATAGGGCGATTTTGAAGTTTGAAGGGGGAAGATACGATCTAAATTTTTCGACATACCCTAACTGTCTTGAGCCAGAATACACAGAGTTTAGGGAGAGCATGACAAGACGAGCATTTGACATTAAAAAGTATATAAATTGTATTATTTTTATGAAAATAACCAATCGTTTCGCTAGATAAGACCCTTCTTCCTCAGCTGGGCTCATTTACAACCACATTTGGGATCGTTTGAAGCCACATTTAAACTGCATTTTGGAAGTTCAAACTTGGGGCACCATACCAGTCTATTATATGGAAAAAAATCCTGAAATGTTTTCCTCAAAAAAACATAATTTCTTTAGACTGTAGAAAGAAAGACATAAACATCTTGGATGTCAAGGGGGTGAGTACATTATCTGCAAATTGTTGTTTTGGAAGTGGACTTCTCCTTTAATTAAATTTGAACAACTTTGACTAAGCTATAAAGCAGCTCTACAGAAAACAACAGTATCATCATCCAGATTGATTCAGTTCAAGTTTTGTTCTCATCCAGTGGCCTAAGCGCAGTTATTGTTACTGAGGTGTCATGACTTTTTTTATTATTATTTTAATATGTTCCTTGAGTAGGGATGTCACAATACTCAATATTATATTGAACCGTTCGGTACGGCATCCACGGTTCAATACGCGCTTGTGAATTGCGGTTTTCCGGTTTTGCATTTAAATAACTTGCTTGTTTTATTTCTCTCGTAATTTTATGTATGTGTGCCTGCGATTTCACATGCTGAGATGAGAAAATGCTTCCCCATTTGAAAAAGCAAAACACGCAGAGCATCTTCCGTTCTAATGGCATGCAATGATAAGCCTTTCTAAACCTGTTGTCCAACAAAAGAGTTATAAAAACAAAAGTTATAAAAAAAATTCTATATTCTATACTCATATTCTATGTATGTCAATTAGCATTGGCTTATGAAAATACACGAGATGACTTGAAGAACACAGATAAACCATATGTTATTGCAGACGAGTGTTTATTGTCCTTACATTTCATCATTCAAAACGTTTAACGTTATATCTTGTTTTTATTCAGGTACAGCAATAGCGACGCTTTTACCCATATTAGAGAAGCTGGAACGGAACGTATCAGTGATACTTCTTTGACGCATATGTGGATTTTCCGCACGAGGGCGCCCTCTGGCGTCCAGTATGAATGAAGCCCATTCTATTTTGTGGAAAACTTGAAAAAATAATACCTCTCTCAAAAGAAAAATTAAGCAGACATATACTAAACCACGCTTTTTCCAGTGTACAGAGGTTTACGGGAGTATTTTGTTAATTTGTTGCAAAAAAAAAGTGGCAAGATATCAGAACCGAACCGAAAACCTTGGTTAAAAACCGAGGTACGTATTGAACCGTGGACTAACTGCATTGTTGCATCCCTATCCTTGAGGCTTACTTCCAATGTTAAAGCAAGTTTTTTTTCACAAAAAATAAACAAAAACAAATATGTGGAAAATGTATTATTTTCAACCCTCGTTCTGTCCCTCTGTCTAAAAAGACCTGTATTAAGTTGCAGGTCCTTTAAGACTTCTGTCAGTAATCCGCCACTGTTATGACTGGTTAACTCCATTGCATAGGAAACAGTATCGATGCCCGCCCACTCGCTTTTGCACATGAGTGTTTTGATAACATAATAAAAAAAACCCCTGTAACTTCCAGACAAAGCATTATGAAATAATTCACTTACAGTTTGTGATGCAGCTGCAGTCAGATCTAGTACTGTACACCTTTCAACAAATGTTTCTTTGTGAATTTTCCATGACATTGTGCCTCGTTTACAAAACAAAACACCCTGGACATTCCTCTGACATGATCCGGGATGGCATTAAAAATAAACTATCCACTTGTTACTTACGCTGGGATCGTTCTGATATCTGTACAAAGATGTGAACGAGCTGTTTAAACCAAATGCATAAAAACAAGCGTTCTTTCACTTTACCATATAATAATGATTTAAGCACATGGACTGTCAGAAAGTAAATGAGCATTTTCATACTGTATCCAGTGTAGACAAAATTTCTATTTGCTTTTGATGTGACGAAACTCGCATTCAGCGTAATGAAGTGTAAAGCCGTTAAGGGACTGAACGCCAGTGATCGGGGCCTATGGCAAGAAGATGTCTATTTGTCTATGTCTTACTCTGGAGGCGGTGCTTATGCAAACAGCAGCGCCTGGTTGATATCACCCTGGCACCTCAGATCCAAACAAGCCGTTTTTGGAGCTTGATTAAATAAATGCTAAGGTTTGAAACTTGCAAGACATTTTAATAGTACAAAGACCTCATAAATGCCAAAAACTCAAGGGAATGTGATGGAAAGGAGTTTACTGAATAATATGAGTTGCATTTTTCTCGTAATGAAGGCCATTTTCCTGCTACTAAAGTGAAGTCAACACATTCATGATGAACTTCATATTTTGAAGTATAGGTTCACACAACAGCTTAGCCGTCACAGAGGAAGTGCTGATAACCACACCTTTGAGTCTGTGATTACACAAGAGCGTTCATGGCCTTTTTTTTTCTTCAAAGGAAGATATGATAAAAAAAGAGGAATTACTAATGTACACTTGTTATCAATTGTCTTATACTTCTAGAAGCCTCAAGGAACCGAAGATACGAAGAATGATAAATACACGTCACTGGCTAACAATGAACTCTACTCCACCTGGGGAGCAGGTGAGAATGGGCTCTAAAATACATATCTCTACCAGCAAAGCTGATGCAGAACCACAATAACGATTATCTCCTGTTATGCTAGGTGTTACCAAACTGTTTGTTGCAGTTGAGCAAGAGGGTGTGTCTTAATGGTTCAGATGAACATTTCCATTGCTCAATGTTTTTAGTGAGGTCAGACACATTTGTAGTCCTTTTTCTACGTAGGTGTAAAAGAGGAAGAGCACAAAAACATATTGATTGAATTTATAGTGATAGGTTTAAGTCTGTGTTTTGTCCAAGTTGTCTGTCTTATTTTTATTTATTTTTTTTTTTTTTTTAGTTGGTCTGTCTGTACTCATACAGACTGACAACTTTGGTGTTGCATCATACGGTTTGTTTTTTGCAGCTTCTGTATTTTAATCTTATTCGGAAGAAAGTGGTTTGAGGGATCTTCTTTCTCGTTGAAAAATATCAGGTAGCGCATGCCTAGTTTTTCATATTCTTAGTATTACAATGCTCAAAAGTGTTAAATAACAAATGCTCTTCTGCAAAGTTACTTTGTGAGACCGTTCATTCTCAAGCTGATTTGTAACACTGATAACGCTAATGCTATGGAACACAAAGTAACTTGGGAAATTCCCATTTGAACACACTATGTAAGAACATATTTTTTTCTTATCTGAAATGTGTTTTTGAGCCACACTGATGTGCCGCTGTAGGGCAATAAATGTGTGTGCATAAAAGTATTCAAGGACCCTTGGTACATTTAGTAACAAGTGTTTCTTATATCACTTTAGCTTGATTAGTAGATAAACATTTGTAGACTGTTTTTTTTTCCAGAGAGGAAGCTTTTAGTTCCCTCGTAATTCTTGGCCACCCCTGTAAGATATCTTTTGTTCTGTCTTCATTTTAAATTCAAGAGATCTGACCTCAGCGATTGAGGGTTTGTACAGAGAGACTTCGGTTTGATGGTTTTATGAATTCCACCCTGCAGGCCAGTTCCAGGTGACAGTGCAGAGCACGGATGCGTCTCAAAGGTGCAAAGTGTCTGGGTCATACCTGTTGTCTTCGGAGAAAGAGGCTATTTGTCTGCTGGACCTTAAGACTGGACAGGCCATCTACCAATGGCCCTACAGGCACCTCAGGAGATTTGGCCAAGTCAAGGTGCTTCAAGAGGAATAAAAAATATGCAAACTTCTGATTCAACACGTTTGCTCATATAAACAAATTTTTATAAAACTATATGTGACCCTGGACCACAAAACCAATCTTAAGTCGCTGGGGTATATTTGTAGCAATAGCCAAAGATACATTGTATAGGTCAAAATTATTGATTTTTCTTTTCTGCCAAAAATCATTAGGAAATTAAGTAAAGATCATGTTCCATGAGGATATTTTGTAAAATTCCTACTGTAAATATATGAAAACTTAATTTTGATTAGTGCTAAGAACTTTATTTGGACAACTTTAAAGGTGATTTTCTCAATATTTTTTTGCACCCTCAGATTCCAGATATTCAAATAGTTGTATCTCGGCCAAATATTGTTCTATCTTAACAAACCATACATCAATTGAAAGCTTACTGATTCAGTAATTTTGTAAATTTGACCCTTATGACTGATTTTGTGATCCAGGGTCACTGTTCAAAAGTTTGGGATAGATATACACAATCAGTAAAAAGTTTTTGAACAGTAAGATTATTCTTTCTTTTTTTTGCTCACCAAGCCTGCATTTATTTGATCAAAAGCACAGCAAAAACAGTACAATTTTAAAATATTTTTACTATTTAAAATAACTGTTTTCTATTTGAATATATTTTAAAATGTAATTTATTCCTGTGATCAAAGCTACATTTTCAGCATCATTACTCCAGTCTTCAGTGTCACATGATCTTTCAGAAATCTGATTTGCTGTTGAATAAAAAAAAAATATTATTTTTATTATTATTATCAATATTTAAAACATTTTTCCAGGATTCTTTTATTCCAAGATCCAAAGATCAGGATTTATCTGAAATAAAAAGCTTTTGTAACATTATACACTATACCATTCAAAAGCTTGTAGTCAGTATTATTATTTTTTTGTAAATCTTGTTACAAAAGATTTCTATTTAAGATAAAGGCTGTTCTTCTGAACCTCCTATTCATTAAAGAAACTTGAAAAAACATAAAAAATAGAAGATTTTAATGATTAAGTGACTGGAGTAATGATGCTAAAAATTCAGCCTTGAAATCATTTTATTTTTAAAATATATTAAAATTGAAAAAAGTTATTTTAAATAGTAAAAATATTTAAAACTGTTACTGTTTTTGCTGTACTTCGGATCAAATAAATGCAGGCTTGGTGAGCAGAAGAGACTTATAAAAAACATTCAAAATCTTACTGTTCAAAAACTTTTGACTGGTAGTGTATTTTTTAAATGTTTTTGTCTCTTGTGACGATCAAAGCTGAGTGCATGGGTCATTCCACGAACTCGGTGCCTTTTCCACTTGGAAAAATTGAAAAATAAAATAAGTTTAATCAATATTTTTTAAATATCCATGAAATTAAGACACCTTAAAATGACAAGAAATTGTATTGTGCCATCTCAGGCTATGCAATTTATTATTTTATTACTATATTTCTACCTCATGTTTTGGTATTTTTGTCAACCCTGTTACTGACACAAGTGTTACTAGATACTACAGTTTAATTAGAACTAATATGCCACTGAATGATACACGCATTAGCTCAATAATTTACATATGGTGACCTTTAAAATTTTTGAGTGTTACCCACATGTCAAAACCTGCTACTCGAAAAAGTAACAAGTTGACAGTAACAGGTTTGACGATTTCAAGCAAATTTGCTAATTGTTAGCTAATAGTCAAGCCAATTGTATTATACAATTTGAAAGGATTTTATTTGTAGATACTGATTATATTAAATGTAAGAGATAATTGTTTAAATTTACTTTTTAAAAATTAACATTGCCTGATGTCCTCCCCTCAGTCAAGCCTCATAAATCATCAAAAACAGAACATTATAGAGGAGTGAGAGAAACATGTTTGTGTTTTAAGTGTTGGAATCCTGGTTGAGAGATTATGTAGTCTTCTAAAAATAAGATGCCACTTGAATGTACATAATTTTATATGGGTTTTTTGATGTAGGGTAACAGGGCTGACATGAAATCAGGGGACACAAATAAAATGATTTATATTTTATAGAAAAATGCATACTTATGGCAAAAACATTGCTTAACAATGAGACTATATTTAGAACAATATGCAAATGTGATTTTTATATAATTTTGTCTTCATTTTGCAAATTAAAAGTCCTGCTGGAAAAAAGAAAAATCATAGTCAACCATAAATGCTATTTAAATTATTTAAAATAATATTTAATTTACTTTTTTATGTAATACTGATGAAAACATACATACTATTGTTATGTTTTTAAATTGCACATTTATTTGTTGTTATATATTAAATCTATGTTTGATTTTATTCTTAGGGACAAAAAAGGCACCGTTTTCTTGAATGACCCACATATTACTAAAACATTACTATATTAATATATTTAAAAATGTTAAATTTATTCCTGTGATGACAGAACTGAATTTTCTTCAGCCTTCAGAAATCATTGTAATATGCTGATTTACTGCTTGAGAAAGATTTCTTATTATTATCAGTGTTAGAAAAGTCGTGCTGGCTTAAATTGTTTATTCAATATTTATTGTTTTTTTTAGGGGGGAATTATGATCGAGGCAGGTCGTCGCTGTCACACTGGGGAGGGTCAGTTCATTTTCTTGTCAAAACAGGGGTTGCAAATAAAGAGGGCCATTGAAGAGGCCATCATGCACCAGAGTGTCCAAGAACTGCTGGCACAAGCCACCGCTCTTCCGAAAGAGTTCACCTCCCAGCCCCCCTCGCCTAAAAGCAAACCAAAGGACAGGCCTAAGGTGAAAAATCTTCCTCCAATCAACGTGAATCAAGACCGACCGCGCCCAGCATTACAATGCAAACACGGGCAGCAAATACACAAAGCCATTGGGGAGGCACTCGCGCACCAGAGTCTCCAAGAACTGCCGCCACCATCCACACCCATTCCACAAGCCATTCCACCCCCACCACCTTTACCAAAACCCAAAGCACAGGCCAGGGACAAAACTAAGGTCAATATGCAACTTCAGGGCAACAGGAATCAGGAAAGACCTTGTCCACCTGCACTGAAAAAACCTGGGCAGCCATTACACAAGCTCATTGAAGGGGTTCTCACACAACAGAATGTCCAAAAGGCGTCATCCACTCCTTCTCAACAAGGCCCTCCACCACCGCCACCCTTGCCGAAAAACAAACCACAGAACAGGCCTAATTTTAAAAAGCTTCCTCCTCCTAACATAAATCAGGACAGACCTTGTCCAGCCGTACCACGCAAATACATCTCCTTACCAGATCCACCACCTTGCGTCAAAAGCCCTGTAAGTAGCCCAAATGAAGTTGTGTATACAGTGATATTTCCACAACCAAAACCAAGATCAAAAATGAACCTCCCAAAAGTTCCAACGCCTCCCAGTCTGCCGCCAAACACGGATACAGATGTAAGCGTGGATAAAGAGAAGGAGTGTAAATCACCACAAGAACCTTCCGAGGACAACAAAGAAGAAACTCCCTACACTAACTGGACCGCGAAGACCACTGCCGAGCAGGATCAACTGAATATTGAGGATCTATACAGCACAGTGAATTTTGCAGCTAAACGTAAGAACCGACAGACTGAGGACAGTGATGATCAAGAGCAGCCTAACACTGAGGAACAAACTCCTATCACTTCCAGTGAAATCCCTGTCGACTTCAAAGAGACCCTTTCTAGCATTCTGTTTAAAGATCTGTCCAAGATTCCACCCCCATTTCCACCCAGGTCACGTGGGGGAAGTCGTGATCAGTTAGACCAGATAGATGAGCAGATGACTGACTGAGGTTTCTATCATCTGCAGTTGAGGTCAGTGTCACTGTTGACCTGATTAATGTGAGTGATACGTGTTATAGTGCGCAAGACGTTTTAACACCAAACTTTTAATAATAACACACAGAATATGTACTGAGATGCTTAAACATAAAGAAAGTGTATGCTATGAATATTATGTAAATCATCTTCATTGAAAATGTCTTTGTAAGATATATTGTAAAACTGTGTATATTTAACCAATATATCACAAGTTATTTAAAACAGTTTGGTTGTGATTTGGTCTCTGGCATAAAATATCAAACAGCCCAAGTTCTAAACGTTAGTGCTGTTTCGTTGATTGTGTCTTTTAACAAATCCTTTAATGTAAAGGAATAGTTCACCCCAAAAGCTGCTGTTCCTCATTAACTTTCATATTATTTTCTATACTGCAGACTAGCAACTGTTACCCAAATTATCCAAAATGTCATGTTTTATGTTCAACAAAAAAAGGAAGTCATACAGTTTTGGGACTTGAGGGTGAGTAAATGATGACAGAATTTAAATTTTTTCTTTCCTGCCTTCAAACCCTTACCAGAGATTTTCTTACTATTGGGAGATGTGAGGATCTGTATTACTTACTATTAGAGAAAGCGTAAACGTCAGCTTAGATCAAGTGTGCCTTGATAACCAATCACATTATAGCCTTGACATCACTGAATTTCAGTTCAGAGTTGTGCAACACTCAATCGCCGTTTACGGATACCATAGAAATGAATGGGAAGTGCCATGAGCTGAATCCCACTTGGCGCAAAAAGTCTGACTTCTCTTATAAATGCAGCATTTGTTTTCTGTGTAAACTCTGAAAATAGTTCAATCCAAAAGTATTGTTTAGTGTAAAACATGTTGAAAATTAGCCGATAGGCGGTCAATTCATTAAATGATAAGCTGTTTCCTCTAAAAAGCTGTTTATTCAGCATAGTGAAGCCTCTTTTCCATTGACATCAATTAAAAGAAAACGGCCTCTGGTCTCCTTTCCCAAACCGGAGGCATTAGCTTTAGCCGTTACGCCACTGGTCTTCAACCCTGCTCTTGGGGACCTACTGTCCTGCAAAGTTTCTTTCCAAACTGGGGTGTGTTTCCCAAAACCAACTATGGTCGCAAGTTCCGTCGTTACCAATAGAGTTCAATGGACCTAACCACCACAGTTAGCTAACGATGCTTTTGGAAAACGCACCCACGATTAGCACACATGGCCTGTGACTTCCCAAATGATCCTGGCTAAAGGTTGCAGGCTTGCCTTCTATTTGATTCTATTGGCTACAGTACGACCCAATAGCATTTGAGTGCAGACCCTGAATCATCATTTCATTATTTAGACTGCTAAATGAACACACCCCTTTGCTGAACTGGAATTTAACTAATTTGTGAACAAGCTGATTGAATAAACGTGGCATGTCTATGGTGAAGAGTGCTAACTGGCTGAAGGAGAGTAATGTGAGTTGATCCAGTTCAAAACAATTGTAGAATTGGATGCTCGGATGTAAACAACAGCATGGATTGCATGAATAATGTACTACTGAATATGATGTTCTGCTAATCTATGCTGTCTAAACCACGAAAAAAAATGTGTAGAAGCTGCTAAATCATATAGAGAAGGACTTAGTAAGCAGAAAAGGGCACAATATTTTGACAAACTAAGGTTAATAAGCGGTAAAGATACCTACAAGCAGTGTTAATTAAGATTAATATTTTAGTAATTAAAATTTAATAGTGTTAATTAGCCTATAATATTTCACCTACCTGACCAGAAATGATAAGAACAATCACGAATTTTATCAAGATTCTTGCCCTGGAAATCCTGGTTCAGTTTGGACGCAAATGCCTTTCGTTTTTCTCAGACAGTTTTTGGCACTCTTCTCCTTGATTTGTTATAACTTTTGGTAGTCTATAGTACTCCAAATGTTTTTCCCGGTCTGACCGATTAGTACAGCCCAAAACATGACAATAATTGACCATTTTCAGCAGGAATAATCAGCAAAGTTTGCGAGTTCCCTTCGGTTCAGTGGCATTGTTTACGTTCACTGCGGCCAATATGGCCGATTGATGACGCATCGTGAAAACACTTAACTTGTAACTTATTAGACTATTGTTGCTTTTAGGGTTAAACAAAAGTAATTTCTTTACCACTCAAAATGGAGGGAAATTATAAATTTGCTTTGTTTTCATTTGTGGAGAACTGGGTGATGTAAACACGCATTATGCACGTTTTAAATTATGACTTGTTTTAGTCGTGAACGACTCCTTTGGGCGAGTCGGTTGAGTGAATGAATTAAATGACTCCTACAGCACACAAAGATACACTTTCTTTGTCGCCATCTGGCGTAGTCTAACTAATGTTATGTATTATCTGGATACATCTTTTTAGGTGAACTGTTTCAAAAGATAATATGATAGAATATGATACCTTACTGGATAAAAAAAGTTATTTGAATGCTGTTTATTTGAATATGCTAACTGCAAAAAACATTTGTGTAACTGTTATAATGAATGTATGAATCGAAGCCATTCGAATAAATATATGAAAAGAAAATCTTTATTAAAATTTTGAGGTAATAAAAAATCACAAAGATACATAAATAACATTTTGTCATTACTGATGAAGGTTTTGTACATGTGAAGTGGAAAAATCCAAATGTATGTCTTAAAGTGCAACTAAAGGGCTTGTATGTTTTCTCGTTTTCTTCCCTTTCTTGTGAGTTTTTGTCAATCAAGTAGTGAAGAATTGTCTAGAACTAACCGTCATCCACAGGGCCTACCTATTTGGTTATTTTAGTGTCTACTAAAACACAGACAAATAAATTATGATTAATCAGAATGCCACAGTCTCAAAGTAAATCCATCAAAGCCATCAGCGTCCTCCAGTCTGTCCTTCTTCGATGTCGCTGAAGTGGGACGACTCGCCATCACTCGCATTTGACGTGACATCATTTTTCTCAGGAACAAAATTAGAAGAAGGTGCGTCCATTGCGTAAGGGATGGTGGTCCTCAAAGTCTGAGCTGAACTCCTCTGTCCAAGGTTACCATGGTTACCAGGCGCGCCGCATCCGTCCCGGAGACCTCTGCACTCCGACTGCACGACACCTTCCAACAACTCGGACAGTTCTGTGATGTAAATCTGCGCCATTTGAAGGGTGTCATATTTAGATAGTTTTTTCTCATTCTCCAAAGAAGGAATGACGCTCCTCAGCTTATCAAATGCCCGGTTCAATCCGTGCATCCGCCGCCTTTCTCTCGCATTAGCGGCCACACGTCTGTGTCTTTGAGGTCCGGTGAGATTTTGCTTGGTCCCACCATGTGATTTAGGTCCTCCCAGATCAGATTCCGCTGTCAAAGGACTGCTGGCTCCAGACATGTACTTGTCCATTGCGGCATCCACTGACGTGTGCGCATAGTGGTCACCTGCGGGTGAGTACGCGGGGGTCGCGGAGGTCATCCAGGCCCGTGGGTCACTGCGGGTCAACCTCGGATGTTCAGAGAGGGCGAACTCCTCGGGTCGTTCGCGGAATTTTCCATCCGACCAGTGCAAAAGTTTGGCTTTTGCTGTCATTGCTGGTAATAATGTGCTAAAATAAAATACGGAGCTGAACTCGAACTGACTGTCTTGGGTGGGCCCCTTACCTTCAGATAGGATCCTGGTCGGCCTTATAGTGGCATCACCTCCTCTCCCTCCTCCCCTCTGTGCTCCTGTTGAGTGCTCACAGCCAATAGAAAATGCTCACAAACTTCCATAGAATAAAGAGTCCCCCCCCCCCTCCCCTCACATGTCAATAGAGTGATGGAAGATCTTTTCCAAAGAACGATCACAACACAGATTAGAATTTACCTAATTGTCTTTTATTGTGTACATTTACATAAATGACTGTAGATACGTAAATTTAAATACAGGCTATATTTACACTTTTAAAATGTATTTTTATATATTTTACGAACAAGGTAGCCTATACAAATTAACAAAACAGAATCGGATAAAGTAAAATAAAAATAAAACCCAAATCTCAAACCTCAGAGGACTTGATCCAACATCCTTATCCACTTTATTTAAGATAAGCAACGGAATTGGCATCCAATAAAATCTAGCAAGAAACTTGCATAGCAGCGTCATATTTCTTTTCAAATAAACTGTAAAATCTGCGGCAATAAAACGAGCAGGTGGAAAGCAGGTTGTGAGTCGCACCTGTCGTCAGCGGAGTCCAGGAAAACTGATAAGTGTCTTTAGTCTCGTCATAAATCATTTAGCAATGAAGCAAAACAATATTTGGACAAATCATAGGTGGAGACACCCACTGTGAAACAACACACGAAGCGACCATGTTAAAGGAAAACAAAACAGTGTTTTTTCTCTCTTTAAATTTTATTTTAAAATATCTCCGAAAATATGTTTTAAAATATCCCTAAAAATGTATATATATATATATATATATATATATATATATATATATATATATATATATATATATATATATATATATATATGTGTGTGTGTGTGTATATGTATATATATATATATACAGGGGTTGGACAATGAAACTGAAACACCTGGTTTTAGATCACAATTAGTATGATATTGGGCCTCCTTTTGCAGCTAATACAACATCATTTCATCGTGGGAGTGACAAATACAAGTCCTGCAAAGCAGCCAGAGGGATTTTGAGCCATTTTCCTCTTGCAGAACAGTGGCCAGGTCACTATGTGATGCTGATGTGGGAAAACGTTTCCTGACTCGCTCCTCCAAAACACCCCAAAGTGGCTCAATAATATTCAGATCTGGTGACTATGCAGGCCATGGGAGATGTTCAACTTAATTTTCATGTTCATTAAACCAGTCTGTCACCAGTCTTGCTGTGTGTATTGGTGCATTATTATCCTGATACAGAGCACTACCTTCAAGGAACAATGTTTGAACCATTGGGTGCACATAATGAAACTTTACACTCTGCTCTAACTAGTGTAATGTACAATAAGTGAAGATTGGGCACCAGACAGCGCAAATATAGCCATGAGACCTCCAATACTATATTGGCGAGTGTTTCAGTTTCATTGTCCAACCCCTGTATATATATATATATATATAAAATATCTCTAAGAATCTCTAATATATATATAAACAACAGCATTTATGTCGTGTCGATGTCTAATCCTGAAACTAACGGAAACTGTTCAACGCAGTGTTGCTATGGTTATCTCCTCAGGCGAAGGGGACTTCTGTTCCCAAGCGTGTATTTAGATAACTCGTTATCTAACTTTGTAGTTATTCAAATGCCGTTGAAATGTGTAAGTGGTACTATAATATTCTAATTAATTTATATTTGTTTTAATATGTCAGCAATATGTGTGTTCTATTTTGAACAGCAAGGCTATGTAACATATACTTCTTGGTCAAACAACAACAGAAATATAACGTCCAAGTCAACGTCTTTTAGACAAGAGACTGTTTTGCTCAAATGAGGTAATGGAGAGAGAAAGACAGAGAGCGTGATGACAGTGGCGGCCCCTCTGAGGCTGCTCGTCATGAGGGTTGAATAGAGTAGCAAACTTCAGCCCAGTCAGCTGTTGTCCCCTGGCACCCGTCTCACAGTCAGAGGCCGACACTAACGTCTCCCATATGCTGCGACGCGTCCAGGGATAGTTTAACTTTCACACTTTCCCCCCCTTCATCCGTGCCAGTGTTAATCACTGAGCACTACAGCATCATCGTTTTTATTTACAAGGGCCAGCACTCCTCTTAGAGCCTCACGCTCAGTCCTTGCAAGATGTAGCCTATGGAAACAATAATTAGTCCACTGCCAAAATTCGATAGTTAAGGCCCTTTCACAGCAACAACCAACTTTAAAATAACTATAAAATACTATAGTTATTAGCGCAGGCTTATCGGGTGGATTTTAATTGGCTGTCAATGTTTTCATCGTTCATCAAATGGAGAAAAACCTTCTGAAAGTGATTCCAACGATGTCATTCTTCTGTGTCCTTATAGTATACAGAGCTGGGCAGTAACTCATCACATGTGATCTGTATTACGTAATCGGATTCCAAAAATTAAGTAGGCTACTTGTAATTAGATTAAATTAAATTTTAAAATACTCGTAATCAGACTATAGTTACTTTTTTTGGATTACACGATTACATATTATTTACACAATATCAATAAATTATTCATATTTCAATTTTACTTTCTAAAATAGCCTACTGCTTATATACATTCAGAAAGTCCAGTTTTGTGGATATTCACACAAATACATTAGATCCTCTTTCACCTAATATTTACTTTTAGTACCCCTGAGATTTTAAAATAAATATTTGAATAATTAAGTATCGCATTTGCATGTTCATGGTTCTCTGACCTTGGTTATGGTCATGTGACATGCAGGTAAATAAATAAAATGTGTAATGTAATGGATTAGCCTACGTTGATAACTGTTATTTTTGTCATGTAATTTGGAAACAGTAACGGATTACAATTTGTAAGTAATCTACCCAGCTCTGTCATTATAGCTGTGGTGTGGATTTCCCTATTTGGTTATCGTTATAGTTTTCGTTCTTGGCGTGAACAGCTCTTCATTACTAAGTCATATTTTGTATTTTAAATGTATACCTTTCCTGAAAAAAACTATGTAGGCTAGCAGCATCTAAATTTACTGTTATTAATCTAAGTTTTATTTAGAATTTTGTTTTTACATTTCTATGGAAGCCCCTTTCCGCCACTGAAATAAAAATATAAATAAATAAAAATAATTGCGACTTTTTACCTCACCATTCTTACTTTTTCTCGCAATTGTGACTTTACATATCTGTACTTTCTGATTCATTCTGACTTTTTTCCTCACATTTGTGAGATATAAACTTGCAATTCTGAGTTATTAAGTCAGAAATGCCAGATATGAAGCCTTTGTTTCTCAGAATTGCGTGATATAAACTCACACTTGCGAAAAATAAAGTCAGAATTGCGAGATCAACTTTTGTATCTTGCAATTCGGACTTTTTTCTTGCAATTGCGAGTTTACTGAGAGAAAAAAGGTCAGAATTGCTAGATATAAACTCAAACTCATATAAAGTCAGAAAGTCAGAATTGCAAGAAAAAAGTAACATGAACTTGCACTTCTGAGAAAAAAGTCAGAATTTTTATAGCTTGTATCTCGCAATTCTGACTTTATTTCTCAGAATTGTGAGTTTGTTTCATTAACTCCCACTTGAGAGTTTATATCACGCAAAAATATCACGCAAAAAAACAAGTCAGAATTGTGAGATGTATACTCGCAATTGCGAGATAAAACTGTCACAATCGTGAGATAAAAAGTCGCAACTGCCTTTAATCAGTGGTGCAAATGGGCTTCCATAAATTTCTGTAATTCGCCATTTAATTACGTTCTTTTTGCTGACAGCGGTGGAAAATACCAGCAAATGTATTCCCGTTAAATATTTTAAGCGATACGACGGTAAATACGCTACAAAAAAAAAACAAAACAAAAACAAAAACAAAAAAAAAACAGGCCTACATTTTGCTAAACAGAAAAAAACATAAAAAAGAAGCACAATAAAAGGTAAAAAAAATGCTAAAACTATATCTGAATAGGCCAATTATTTTCTGAAACTCTAAAGAAAAAGTCTGGAATTCCTCTCCGCCGCTCTGTTGGTGTATGTGTTTGGAGACAGGCGGTAGATGTTAAATGTTGGTAAGGAAATCAGCGTGACCTGCTAGCCAGTCATCGGGTTAATGAGGCTTGCGCGAGCTGAATAAATGGGCACGCTCTCAGTCCAGGGGTTCTCCATTCATTTTTTACATGAATATTTAATTCTCGCTACCCTACTGCCAGCGCAACAGCCTGCAGCCCTGAGCAGACAGGGACACACTCCCCATCTGCTGTAGGCCCTGAGACGGGGGTGGCGGTGGAGGACCGCGGAAGGTGTTGGGAGCATATCAAAGGTCAGTTTATGAGCCCCCATGGCGTCATGGTTATTGATGCACAATGTTTAGTCGCGTTTTGGCAGAAAAACGTCAAAAGTGACGAGCGACTAATGAAAAACAGAAAAAAAAAAAAAAGATTTATACAGACTGGTCTATATGCAGCTAAAATGATTATAAAACGGTTATTTCCGCCTCTAAATGATGCAAATTTATTTTTTTTAATAACAACTTTAATAATTGTTTATCCTGAACTTTTTGAGGTACAGTGCTACACACATTATTAGGACATTATATAGACAATATATTGTTTCTATGGTTACCTCCTCAGGCTTGCGATTTTTGTTCGTGAGCATCTATTTAAGGTGGAAATATGCGCCAAGACAAACGTGAAGGCCTGTAAATAGAACATAGACTCGTATAATACAAAACTCTAGGAGAGCCTGAAACGATGGATTCTTTCTTCGGAGCTCAGTCAAGCGCGGGTGAATGATCCGCGTTTGACCGGGGGTACGCGTGCATTGCCAGTTTTTTTTTCTCTAGTTAATTAAAGACCTGCCGAGATCGAACGCTTCCACTTTTTACACAATAGACAATATCACAGGGAAACAGTGAAAATCGCTCGGCCTATCTCTACACCGCCCTTGATCTCAGCCCCATGTAATTATTCCAATTCAGCCCGAGGTACGGACGTGCTTCTTTAGATACTGACTTGTCACTCTGAGTCTAATTTAGGGGTTTACCCGCAAATTAAGCAAATTAGCGGCCTCATTAATTTTGGGAAGGGAAGTAATATTGTGTTGAGCCTAAGGGCTCATTAAAATCCACATTATATTACGATGGATCAATGCAATCAATGATTACAGTAACCATTTGTTCAGTACAGTTGTTCAGTTGATCAAACCTTTGATGTTAAAGATAATAAAGAATGATATCCACTCTTGCACAGATGATCCACCAAAAATAGCTTTTATTATATGAATCCAAAGCAATCATGCTTTTAAATTATTACTGTAACACATATGGATACCACATAACTTCAAGTACTTGGAGCACATAGTTTGAAATGCTGATATTTTCATAGAAACTGGGACAGATAGTTGAGGACAAGGACATAGTTGTCACAAGGGACTATTTTTGACCTTTGAGACAAAAGTTTGAAACAAATTTGTGTTTTATCTATTAGTGAACAAAAAATAATATTTTTGTCAATAAAGTGTATCTTTCAAAAGTTTGGTGTCAGTAAGATTTTTTAAGAGAGACTTTTGAAATATGTCTCTAATGCTTTCCAAGGCTGCATTTTTTTGATTAAACATTTAGGCCTATTCCTGTAAGATGAATTTTCAGCAGCCATTATGCCAGTGTCCTGCAAATCCTTGCTAAATAAAATATTAATTTCTTTAAAAATGATGTTATGGTAGTCTGAAATTCAACTACAATTATGTATGACCATCAGTAAAGCTGTACACAACACGTCATGATGGCATATGGACAACGAGAGGCACGTGGCACACTCATGACCCTGGGCAAACAATTCAGCAGTGACACCCATAATTCAATAACTTCAAATAACTTTGCTTTCACAACACATTCTGTGTCATATGACTGTCAGTGAGGTCTGAACACAGTCCACACCTGAAAAGCTTTTTGTAATTAATGAGTCTGTCCTTTTTAAATGAACATGTGGTTACAAACAACAGAACATAAGACCAGCCAAGCCATCTCTAGAAAGAACTATTTTTGGTTCCTCAAAAAAACCTTTCAGGGAACAGTTCATAGAAGAACCATTTTGAACATTTTAAACTTTTCCGACTATAAAGATTCTTTTCTGCATTTGAAAGGTTTCATGGATGTTCAAGGTTCTTCACAGAACAACTGATGCTAATAAAGAATCTTCATTTTTAAGAGAGTGGGAAGTTTATGTTTAGTTTTTTTTTTTTTTTTTTTGGTAGACGTATAACAAGTATAAGTATATGAATTCAAGTATTAGCAATCAAAAAAAATTGAACTATTGTGAGTTTGTCTATTTTTGGTTATTTATTTTCTTTAGAAACTAAAATGGATGGATTGCCTGTGGCGTGGCGTTGACGGGTTTCAAGTCGTTCCGGTGTTTTCTCCACCTTCCGACAGATGGCAGTAATGTACTGTCTAGAGTAGACAGAGCAGAAAGAATAGAGGGGAGCGGAACTTCCGAAATGTTTAGACAAGATGAACTTTACTTTGTGAACACGCATCAGAGACTTTTAACATATTTGATTTCATCAATAATCCGGGCCATTAAAAAAGAGGAAAAAAAGCATTCGAGTCCTAATGTATCAAATATTTGTCCTGAATGGTCTATGTTCTATTTTTTATTAAGCTTATTAGATTAAATAAAGACAATATAAAACATTCTGCCTCAAACTGTTTATTCTGCAGGCTAATTAGTTCAACAGACCCAACATAAACCAATCAGAAGACACTCAAAAGGCAGACCTATTTATTTAGAGCATTATAAATTCTTGCCAAGTCCGAACAGCTGGCATTTCATTGAACTGTGCCCACTCGTTATTCGGCGAAGAGGAAAATGAACTGGCATAAGTGGTCTCTGTCCATCCAATGACATCAACACTGAACAATACGCATGCGTAAAACAATCTCCAGTAAATAATCGATCGGACATGTGCGCATGCGCACATCTGTAGTCGAGCCATATCAAAAACGATTGTATTTGTGTGAATCTCTTGCGAAAAAAATCGAGAACACTACATTGTTTCATTTCTTCAAACCAAAGTCACATCGTTATGTCTGATAAGTATTTAATTAACCTATTTTGAATAAATAATCAGTTAACTTACATTATAAAATCCATTTCACAAATAGGCTACATCACATAAAATAAACAAGGATTCATGTTTGTCTTTCCCGTCTACAATTCCCTGATGTAAACGATTTTAGTAAAACTCTTATAGTTTACTATATAGGTTAAAGAAATAAAACATCATGTACTTTTCTAAAACTTTTTAAAAATACAGTTTGGAGTTTATCGATCTCTACAAAGAATAGAATACATGTACTGACAAATATGAGATCAAATGGCTTAATGTTTCAGATCAACAGAGGGCAGTAGTGCTCCACTTTGTTGTGGAATGCCAAGTTTCTTTCTTTCTGTTTTTCCTTTTTGCCGCTGCCCTTAGTAACCCCAGTAATTAAATTCATGGTGAGAGAAATGTCATGGCGTCCTGGTGTTTCAAACTTAGGTTCCTGATCAGTGAAGACTCTCAAAAATGCCCCCATGTCATACCCCTTTAGTGTTTCAAACATGTCCCTGTCTGTTCAATTTTTCCTGAATTTGTCTTCATCTTTCTTCACCATCGGTTTATTCAGTAACCTCATTACATCACCTGTTTTGCTGTGGAATTTCACAGGAGTTGCAATTAGCTTTAAATGCAAACTAAATCAATATCAAATGAAGCTTGATTCAGTGGTTTAGTTCGCTGACAGTGATTTACTTAAGAGAATATATTTCATTTAAGTCATGCAACAATAGATACGTTTCTCGTAATTGAGACATTATAAGAAGAGATTTAACTATCTAATCAGTAACACTATCAGAGGAGGTTTCAATTATTGGAAGCATTCTTTTAATTGTTTATTAACTGGCGCTTGTTGATTGTATATTAACAACTGTCACTGCGCACGTCCTTTGGGGAAATTCTATAATGAGAGAGTGACATTCACTGTTTGCATGAAAGCTTCTCTCTCGGCACACTGTATTTGATTGAGAGGAAGGTGAGGCGTCTGCGAACTGCATGTCTTTCAGCGCCATTTATCTGGCATTTTTGCTTATCGCGGTGACATCACTAATCAATAACTCCTGTTCTGAGGAAAAAAGTCAACAAAGAGGCTGCTGATTAAATCAGCGACCGACTCCTTTCAAGGTCCTGATGGGATGAGAATACACAGGAAGCTGAGCATTTCCTGAACATTTTGTAAACTTCATATAAACCTCACAGGTTGTTGTGAGGCTATGAATGTTTAAGACTGGCTGTTGGTTTTTCGTTTCATTTCATTTCAATGCCATGTTCACATCCTCCGTCAGTGCGGTCTTGTCCTAAGCTGTCTTAGTTTGCTGCAGGCAGCTGGAAAGAGGGTAAGACAGGCCGTGCTCCCCTTGGGAAAGGTTCTGGTTCAACAGAGATGATTTTGCGACCACGCTCTGATCATTGAGCCATTGCTTATGTGAGTTATGGCAAAATGGATCACGGGGACTCGTAAAGGCTTTCATGAGCACTGACTCAATCCTCCTTTACTGTCTGGGTTGCCTCTTTAACTCTATCCTTTGTTTTTTCCTCTTGTTTTGGTGCTTTAGTTCCTCAAAAGGCCTTTTTGTTTTTAACCAGATTCTTTTTTGCTTTCATGGATCATCCCCTTTATCTTTCTGATCTCTTGTTTCCATCTCTATCCCTCTCTCTCTCTCTCTGCAGATGCTCCTGGCTGGGAGAGGGCTTCTGAAGGGCAAATGTAAAGCCCAGTGAGCTGCTGTCAGCCTTGCTGCAGGGGGAGATGTTGAAGAACGCCGGAGCAGAGACGTCCCACTCCTCATTCCATTGTTCCTGTCACTCCGCTCCCGGTAATTAATATCCCCCGTTAAATACAGACACTGTAAATCATAACATGGCCATTATATCTATGGGGAGCCGTCATGCATCAACTGCAGACATTGACTCATGAGTCTTTGATCAGCTGACCCAGGTTAAGTACATATTTGATGAGTGTAAATAGGAGACTGCATCCCTGGTCTCTCACACAAAGCTTTCCATGACTTTGTACACACTTTGTTGTTGCTAATGGTGCGATTAGAAGGTGTAAACCTTATGTCTACCTATCTATATATCTATCTATCTAGTCATCCATCCATCCATCCATCTGCTATCTTTAGTGAGTATTTTTGATTGAGTGCAAGGCCACTATTAAAAACTTTAACACTTACTGTCCCTCGGTAGAAAAGAACTCCCAACTTTCATTCAAGCTGCAAAATCTGTGAGCACTTGACTAACTAACAAGCCTATTTGCACTTTGCCTTGTTGCACTTTAAAAAGAAACTTAGATTTAAAAAAAGCTCTGCACTTGCATTAAAAAAAAGCTTCTACTTACTTAACACAGTTTGCACTTGAATGCACTTAGAATTTGGCTCTGTAGCAGTGTTGGGGAGTAACTAGCATGTAACAGAGTTATGTAATTTAATTACAAAATACTGTGTTACAGCTACTGAGGAAAAAATGCAGTTAAATTACAATTACTTATGAAAATGTTAATGACTGAACGGAGGATTACATCTGAATATTTTCACCAAATTGCACAGGACACAGAATAGACACATGCTTATTCGAGAACTGTTTTATTTCCTATTTGGGTGTATGCATATGCATTATTTTTTAATTAACTGTTTTTTTCCCCCCACTGTCAGATGCCAGCGTTTCCTGTCATAGCTATGCAAAGATTTGATTTCAAAAACAGTATCATAAATATTAAACTACATCTTATGATGTTAAATTTGTATTCAACTTCAGAACAGTCTCAAAGTAAAAAGAGGTGTCAAAGTCTGTTTTAGTGGTGGCTGTGCTTTAAAAATTAAATTATTATAATCTTAGTTCAAGTGATGAAGGATTTTGAAAGTCTGATAGGATTCAGTTTTGAGTAGAAATTTAGAAAAGTAATCAAAACGTAATCAAATGTAATCAGTTACATTAATAAAGTATTTGAAATAGTTACATTGCTAATTACATTTAAAATGTGGTAAGTTGTAATCTGTAACCTATCACATTTCCAAAATATCCTTCTCAACACTGCTTTATGGTTTCGTACTATGATAACACTGTCGCGCTTGATTCTGCCTCATAAAACATAGAATCTGTTTTGTATTATTTGTCATTTGTAAGTCATAATTAAACAATTAAATAAATGTAAATGTCACCATGAATTCAGAGTTGTCAACGACAACAATCTAATCAATTCTAGATGGACAAAATCAAGTCCTGCCTTATATTTTTTCTTGTTCTCTCAGATATTAGGGAAGAAAAGACGACAGCAACTTCAGTTTTTTTATGTGACTTTGAGGATTTTTTTTTTGTGGGCAAACAGATAGCGGTGTAAAAAGGTGGGGTGGCACTATAGTAAAGCGCAAGGTGCTGCTCGGAGGAAGTAACCCACTAGGACACCATTCATTTCCAATGAAAGTTGGAGGCGAAATGGAAAGCGGGCTAAATCCCATAAAACTGCCATGAATGAGCAAAAGAAAAGTGGAGTGGGTGTCTTAGACCTGTGTGTGGGAAAACATGATGCTTGTGCCAGGATCCGCCTCTGTGCACGATGGATGAGAATGTGAGATCATACTACAGACTTAAATCAATTTACAGGTTTTTTCAATTGCTTTGGTTCATTTGGTTCAAAAAGAAAGTTAACATTCTCTGTACTGTAAGTGCAACTGTTTTATGGGACATCACAACTCATGTTTGCAAAATGTATTAACTCACCAAAGACATTTGTTTTAAAACCTAGTTAGTGTGTCAGTAAATTGGCCAATGCCACAAAATAGATTTTTTTGACATTGTACAAAATTTCAGTTTTGTCTCACTGAAGGCTATTGTGCATCGCAGTGAGCTGTTTAGATTTCAACATTAGGTAAAACATTACAGGGAAAACTCTGTACTGTAGTACATAGAAAGTAAGGCTATAAACATTTACCAATTTAACAGATATTGCAAACATTCCATGTCATAAGCCCCTCACACATACAATCTTTCATGTGTGAACGGGATGTTTTAAAAAATACCGGTAAATTCGTTCTGGCAATTTACCAGTATAAGAAGCTGTAACATTACCAGTAAATTACTGGTAATATGCTTTGTGTATCATATGTTAAGGATTTGTTTGTGGATTTTTCATCTGCTTTTAATTCGTTGTAACCTTATATTTTAGCAGATAAGTTGATCACTAATTTTGGTCTTGATTTTAATTTAGTGGGTTGGATTTTAGATTTCTTAAGTGACAGAACTTAAAGAGTAAGAGTTAATGGTAGTTTATCAGCTCCCTTGATGACATCTACAGGAACTCCTCAAGGCTGTGTTTTGTCTCCTTTATTATATATTTTCTGTACAAATGTTTGTATAAGTCAACACAATAATAGGTTTCTTTTAAAGTTTGCTGATGATAGTTATTTTGAGTCTTTTGGAAAACGACGAAATGTCATGGTCCAGTGGTCGACGACTTTGTGAAATGGTGTGATGATGCAGTTGAATGTGTCTATGATCATCAACTTTAGAACAAAAACACATTCTTCCCAGGCTACCCTTATTAGGGGTGAGAAGGTGGAATGTGTGGATAGTTAAAAATATCTGGAGACCACTATAGATAACAGATTGTGTTTCGATGTGAATACAGAGGTATTATGTAAAAGGGGACAGCAGCGCCTATACTGTTTAAGAAAACTGAGATCATTCAGTATAGATAGGACATTAATGGAATTGTTCTGTAAGTCTTATAATGAGTCAGTGTTGTCCTTTTCTGTTAGCTGCTGGTTTGGTAATCTCAGTGTGAAACATAAAAATGCATTAAATAGAATAGTTACTCTTAGTCGGAAGATTATAGGTAAAGAACAAAGAAATTTGTCATTTTTGTTTAATAGAAATGTTCTGAGTCGGGCTCGATCTGTACTCTTAGACAGTGATCATTTTTTGTTTCCAGAGTTTTCTATGCTCCCTTTAGATTCTCGTTATAGACTACCAAAGATGAGGAGTAACCGATACAAATATTTGTTTGTTCCTTGTGCAGTTTGGCTGTTGAATGGTCTTTAAGGAATTTGTTATGGAAATTATATTTGATCTTACTATATTTTTATGTATCTATGTTTTGGAATGTATTGTATGGGTCTTAATAAAGTTTGACCTTGACCCTTTGTGTGAATGCATAATGTAGATTACCAGTATGCGCATGTAGAATGCACAAAAAAGTGAAGTCTGCTTTGGTTCAAACTGGCCAATCATAGAGTTGTTTTCAAAGCTCCGCTGCTTTTTTAATATTTGTTTTTCTATGTAAATATGTGCTTAATGGACATCTTTGAGCATTGCATCTTGTCTCGCAGTTTTTTCAATGTGTAGTGCTCGAGACCCAGCCTTCTTTTCCATTCATCAGTGCTGTGGCTCTGCATTTGGATACTTTTATGCGCATCTCCTGTTTATAGGAGCAAAATACGCATTCTGTTTGATTATCCCCTTATGCCTGTCACCCAGACTTCAAAACTGTTGTCTAATTGGATAGATAGTGAAACTAAAGCACTTCTGCTCATGCACGTGAATGAAGACAACAGCGTGGCTTTTAAAGATTGTTTATGGCGAATGACATCACAGATTTTACCAGCATTTTGGTGCTGCTATGTGAATATTCTCTCACTGGTAATAAGCCAGAACGCCGTTGGCTGTGTGAACAGCATATTTGTGTACATATACCGGTAAAGTCATACTGGTAATTTTACGTCCGTTACCGGGATTGATGTGAAAGGGAATTATGTTATATATGGGCCATTCTACATAACTGGTGCAAACTGTTGTCCAACAAACCAAAAAACACATTTAAAAAGCATTTAAGTATTCAAATCTTAGATGTTTACTAAGATCCTTCTATTATCTATTGAAACCCACAATAATATTAAAATATTAGTAAGCTTAGTATATATAAAAGCATCATTTACTGGGTGCTTTCAATTATCAATTCTAACCCAACATTTTCAACTTACGAAAATTATATTATATATATTAACTAATTTTTTTTGTATTTTTTCCATTGTTTCCATTTTTAAAAGTATCTTTTTGATTCTTTTAAAAAGAATAGTTCAAAAAAAATATTTATTTTGTATTTTCTTTGTAAATTATGAAACTTTATGTAAAAAATGTGTCCTGCATTTTCATGTCACTACCGAAACAGTGTATGTTTTATAGGGCTGTTTGATTCTGAAAATTTTGGAATCAAGTCCGATTACGATTCTATCTGAAAGAACCTTTTCGTGGAAACAAATCAGACTTCTAATCACTATTAGCGAGCAAGGCTGCATCCTCAAACTCAGTACCAAACTCAGTACTGACTCTTTTCATTCAGTTTATTTTTGTGAATCGATGTTCAACAACGTTTGATGACAGCAGCCGCGATATGCAGCCTTGGTATGATGCAGCCTTTCGTTAAAGAGGTGCCCACAGATAAGCTTTGTTGAACTGAAAACGGCTATGAATGGGGAGTCGATTCTCCTTGATAGGATCAATCTTTGGAATCGACTCTCGATTCCCATCGCCTCGGAATCGATTCTTTTTAGAATCGACTTCCAGCCCTAATGTTTTAGTCTATTGGTCAAGACTGATTTTATATAAACCCATAAATGTATGATCAGGAAATATTCCTGTGTTCTCCTCTCTCATAGCTACAAGTCGTGAGTAGATAGATCTCATCATTTTGAGGTAAATGTGTTCAAAATTCTGAAAAATTTGTGTGTAACTGTCACTACCGAACATCTTTTTTCTGCAATTAAGCACACTTTTTTGGGAGTTCTTCCATAACATTTAGTTTTTATATGTATACCACTGTTCAGAACTGTGCTAGCTAACCATGTGCTGATTAGCACCTTTGAAGACTCAATCTAAAATTGTCACTACCGAAACAATCACTACCGAAACATTTGGTGGAGTTTCAGTAGTGACATTTTTTTTTCTCATAGAATTATTGCTACTGAAAATGTCACTGCCGAAACATGTCATCATTGAAAAAAAAAAGTTGGATTCAAAATACAACAAATCTCATAAATTTAAAAAAAAACAAAAAAAACTATATATATATATATATATATATATATACCTACAATCTTGTTAGTGCAATATAACCCTTCTTATTAAATTACCTATTACTGTGTTTCGGTAGTGACAAATTGGGGAGAGGACAAATATTCCAACAATTTCTGAAAATACAGTATGAGAATGAACTGCACAATTACTATAAAATGTGTACCTTGGATATTATACGATTTGCATACATACAAATATTTTGGAAAAAGACATTTTTTTTAAACGTTTCCAACTCTGACTTTGGACCAATTCTGTAGAATGGCCCATTTACATTTTTGTCTGGCAGATTTTGATAACTGAATGACTCACACAGTGAAAGAACGTTTTGAAGTGAAGAGCTGACAGTGAATCAGCGTTTTGATCAACAATTTATATGCATTTAGTTATTTTGCAAATTGTAAACATACTCTTTTGCACACAAGCTGAAATGTGCAGTTTGCTTAAATAAATTGGAAATTCATAGAAACTAATTGTTCAGAGATCTGAATTCATTTTTTGAGTAAAAAACAAACAAATGAGCCAAAGCAGATGAGGAAAAACTGTAAAAATCACTGACATGCCTGGTGAATATGCACAAGAGTGTTTATAAAGTGAGCACAGGCATTACAACGAAGCACTCAGTAATATTTTTAAAATGCAAGGAACACAGCTGAGAATGAAATATGCATATTGCAATTATGTGAAAGTATCCACCTAATTTTTAAGGTAAAAGCAAGTGTGTTCATCTGTAACTAAAATGTGCAGGGCTTCAGGTGTTATCCGTTTTCAGTTATTTCAGTTGTACAAAAACAACGCTGCCTGATATTTACAAACCATTTACTGCACATTGTTGTTCTTCTAGTTATTTTTAGTGGCTATTAAATCGAAAATCTTGCATACTCACAAAAAATAGCTTACTTCAACGTTGCAAAATAAGGTGAATATAGTCATGGGAATATAGATATAGGAAAAAAACATTTAATGTATTTAATTCCATTCTAAAAACAGGCTTCCAAGTTCTCTTTTTACAAAAGGCTTCAAGGCATTCGGTGTGTGTGTGAGCGAGTATTTAACATCATGATTTGCTACTTTGCTGTTTGTCACAACCAGTAAATCAAGACAACTGGCTATGTTCATTAAATGCGTTAAATTGCAATAAATCTACTAGGCTTACGAAACACTTTTAAAAGTACTGACAACAACCGAGTGCCTAGTGAATACCCAGCTTCATTTGCGTTCATAAAGTGAGCAGGAATGTTAATAAAGTGAGCGTAGGCATTACAATGAAGCACTCAGTAATATTTGTAAGAAATGAGAAACAACTTTGATTCATACGTGATAGCCTGTTCTAAAACCCTCCTTAAAAATGAATAGATGATGAGAAGATGGCATATTTTTTCCATTATTTTTTATGCACGAGGCTTGAGAAATGCTGAACTCATCTTCCAGTGTCTTATTGCTCTTGATCATCTTCTGTATTGTGTAACGCGCGTAACCTTTTTGGCAGCCGCAGAGAAGTCGATAACAATAAGTGTACAGTTACAGTCCTCTAGTGGTCCAAAACCGCTTCCAACCGAGTCTTAATTACTCATAACACTTCTGCAAGCCCAAAGACAGCTCAGTGCAGCTGTAGTCTCTTAGCGCTCCTTCCATCTTATTTAACTACCAATGTTTTCATCCTTATGGGCAGCGCACGCTGCTGCCGAAACACAACAAGCCTGAGTGATTGGAAATTTAATTTGAACTCAGCTGTTTGCTTTATGTTCCCTGTAGTAGTAGTGAAATTACCCAAGGCATGGTAGTGATTGCACGGTGTTTGTATGCGTGTTTTTGCACATGACTACCCGGTGCTGGCACATGTCGATGAATTATTTACCCACCCTCACGTCGCTTTAAACCCATATGTTGTTGTTTTTTATTCTATGGAACACAAAATGATCTAATATTAACCTGAATTTCACTGTTCTTGACACTAAGCTATCATATGGCTCCTCAAAATATTGGATGAGAAAAAATTGTAGTACAAAAATAAAACAACGTCCATATTACAAAATATAAAAATAAAAAGTGTATATGGGAGGTATGATTAGATATGACTATAAAAAGAATAGCTGAACATAAGTTCACAACTGAAATATATTGTTTAAACTGTCTTTAGTTAGTATTTTGAAATAAATGTAGAATGCTTAAAAACACTAAATTGATGAGATTCATACTTGGCTTAAATAAATGGAATTTTGATTGCACTGCTAATGTAAAAATATTGCTAATGTTTTTTTTTCTTTCTTTTTCTTATAGTGTAAGTAATGTTTATTTAACCAAGACAGTGTGACTGGAACATGAAAAAAATGTATATATATAAAAAAATCTATATAGGTATGTATGTATATATATTGATAAACAGATACATAAATAGGTTTCATATAATAGAATTAAAATATATGTGACCCTGGAAAATCTGGAAACTGAGGGTGCAAACAAATCAATATATTGAAAAAAATCGCCTTTAAAAGTTGTCTAAATAAAGTTCTTAGCAATGCATATTACTAATCAAAAATGAAGTTTTGATATATTTACAGTAGGAATTTACAAAAATTCTTAATGGAACATGGTCTTTGCTTAATATCTTAATGATTTTTCACAGAAAAGAAAAATCGATAATTTTGACCCATACAGTGTATTTTTGGCTATTGCTACAAATATTCCCATGCTACTTAAGACTGGTTTTGTGGTGCAGGGTCACATACACTGTAAAAAAACAAAAAAAATAGTTGAGTCAACTTAAAATTTTAAGTTCAGTCAACACAAATAAGTTTAGTCAACTTGAAATGTTATATTTGGGTTGACTAAACTAAAAATTTGGTTTGTTAAACTTGAATCAACTCATACATAGAAATTGTCACTTAGTAGAACTTAACATTTCAAGTTGACAACTTTTGAGTCGACAGAACTTAAAATTTTAAGACAGTGCATATGGTAACAAATTATTTTGACTTAACAAAATGTTTTTTTTTTTTTTTTTTTTACAGTGTATGTTTTTAATTCTAAATTGTTAATTTTAGAACTTTCAAACAAAGCTTTGTCACACTAGCATTAAAAAGTTTCTTTGGATAACCTTTTTTTTTCATTTAGAAATTACACTTATTGTCATTAAATGAATTTGAATTTCAGTTCATTTTAATATTATTTTCAGATTTGAATTGCCATTTTGCATCCTGTTCTTCTTACCGTTTAACTGCACTTGAAATTGAGGAATTAAACTGGAATTTAAAAAGCAGTGTCAGTTATATTACGAATTGTGCAAATCCCTGATAGACCAACAATGAGGATAAGTAAATAGTGAATTATAATTTCTCAAAATATTCGTTTAGTATTTCTCAGAACTTTTCAAACAGGGCTGCCATTGCACAAGTCTAAGCAGCGCTGGGAATATCACGCGGGGCCCTGGCGTGCCACTGTGAGAGGAGGCATGGACAGGACAGGACCGCAGCCAGGAGGCAAAGAGAGGAGAAGGAGCACATCTCCACCATCATCTTTAAAATGCATGAGAGCTTCCCCAATGACTGGCGTTCTGTGGCACGCCGCATTACTAATACTGCCTGGAAGTCACTATGTCTCCTCACCCGCTCTCCACGAGCTGAATTAATTGGCTGTCTCAAGCGCACATGCACGCAGACTAGATCCCCAAAAAACAGCCCTCCTTAAAGTCGGTGGCTTTAAATAGAATAATTAAACCAGGGGGAGCATTAGTTAACTAGTAGCGTTTGAGCGAGTGGCTGTTGTGGATATTTCGGGTCGACCACACATTCAGTTACGGGTCCTTTATGTAAAACATAATTTTACGGATGAGCAGGGCTGCATTAGGGGAGTGAGACATCGCCGCCAGTTTTAGTGGTAATGGACTTGTAGAATAAAGTCTGTGTGTGTATCAGTGGTGTCAAGGGTGAGGAGGAATGTTAGTGAGACAGTGAGTGCAGGAATGGTGCCGTTAAATTCTTAAATAGGAGACATACATATTTAAGACTTTGCAGGAGTCAAGGGGTCTTTGCTATCAGTTTGAAGTCTCTTAGATTTCAACATGAAAATAAGAAGTTTGAGCATCTGCGCAGAACTTTGTTCTATTTTATATTACTCTTTGTTCCATTTTATATCGCCTCACTGTGTCTCATTCAACTTTAAGCATTGCATCAGTGCATGCATAAATATGTTTCCTGCTGAATGCAGCATTGTTTTCCAACAGGATTTCATACTACACAGCACTGTTGAGTCACTCCTTTTGAAATCCGAAGGTGCTGAAAGCTTCTTGATGAATGTAGAGAGCAGGTAAACGGAGATCGTGCTCTGTGGTAAATTCGGCGAAACCGCTTTGAAGATATTTTGTCTGGCCTTTGCATAGGGCACAGTCATCACTGCAGGGAGAGAACTATTCAAATTCAGAAACCTCAGCTCAATGGAGAAAGAGAACCCTGTGTGCTTGTGCTTTGAGTCATATGTAAAACCCTTCCATGTGGTCGTGATTGTGGGATGGGAGAGAAGCTACTCTTAAAACCTGAAATCAGTGGTGTTTGTTGGTCTTCTGAATTGAGGAGGCAAAGTTGCGTCTCTGCATGTGGGGTTTTTTTTGTTTTTTTTTTGGACCAGTATAAATTCATGCTTCAGTTCCACCTGATGTTAAAGACATTTACAGCATTTATCTAAACCTCTGTTTTGAATGTTTATTTTTGACAACATGTATGTTCAATCAGTAATATTGTTGTCACAAAAATTTCTTAAAGAGATAGTTCACTCAAAAATTAAAAATACCCCATTATTTACTCATCCTCAAGCCATCCAACACTATAAAAAACAAAACACACAATTTGTTGAGTCAGCTTAAAATGATTTGTTACCCTGCTCCCTTAAAATCTTAAGTTCAATCAACTTAAATAAGTTTAGTCAACTTGAAATGTTAAGTTGTACTGAGGAACAACTCAGATATTTGTGTTTGTTGAACTTAAAAGGTGGGTAAGTAACCCAGCTGCCTTAAAATTTTAAGTTGAATCAACTCAAATATCTAAGTTATCACTTAGTATAACTTGACATTTCAAGTTGAATAAACTTTTTTGCAGTTGATTGAACTTTTAAGGCAGCCAGGTTACAAATTATTTTAAGTTGACTCAACAAATTGTTGAGTCAACAATTTGTTGTTGTTGAGTCAACAAAGTGTAGGCGTATATGACTTTCTACTTTCAGACGAATGCAATTGGAGTTATATTAAAAAACGTCCTGGCTCTTTTAAGCTTTATAATGGCTGTGAATGGCTGTTGAGACTTTGAAGTCCAAAAAAGTTAATAAAGGCCTTCTAGTGAATTGATGCATTTGTGTAAGAAAAATATCCATATTTAAAATTTTATAAACCGTAATCTGTAGCTTCCGCTAACTGTCGAATGAAGTAAACTCTGGTGAGAAGGGACAAAAGCGGAAGCACAGTGGAGAGAGCAAATCAAAACACTAGTCATGAATTAGAAGAACAAAATGAGGATTTGTAAAGAAAAATATTGGAGGGTTTCGATATAAGGCAAGAGGAGACTGGTTTTCCTTTGCTGTAACCAAAACTTGGTTCTCATGAGAACTTTTCTCATCGGAGCTTATGCCTACATCCTACGTCATCTGCTGGAATGATGCGGAAATACGGATTTTTTCTTATACAAACGCATCATTTTGCTTCAGAAGGCCTTTATTAACCCTCTGGAGCCATGTGGAGTACTTTTAATGATGGATGGATGCATATTATTGGACTTCAAAATCTCAACAACCGTTTCAAAGTCAAAGTCAACTTTATTGTCAATTTTGCCATATGTGCCAGACATACAGAGAATTGAAATTGCGTTACTCTCAGACCCTAGGTGCATACACGTAACATTAAATACAAAAAGTACAATTTTAAAGATGCAAATAAATACAATTATACATATAATATATAGAATATATAGAAATATCGTGCAAAACTATTTTAATGCCAGTGTTGGGAGTAACGCATTACAAGTAACATGAGTTACGTAATCAGATTACTTTTTTCAAGTAACTAGTAAAGTAACGCATTACTTTTTAATTTATAAGAAAATATCTGAGTTACTTTTTCAAATAGCGCCAGGTATCCCCCCCCCCATTTATTGATTGAAAGCTCTCCTGTCCTCATGTTGAGAGAAATTGGGAGTAAGATGTTAGTTTAGTTCAAGAATAAATGTGAACATACATTAATTTGTCTCACTCACAAAAAAAAAAAACTGACTCAGTATTCCTCAAAATATTCTTTATTTAATCCCTTTTTATTAACCGGTGCCTTTGCTGCTGACCTTCGATGATCCAATTCAACCATACTACTAAGCAAAAATTACTCAAGATAAACTAAAAACTATTTGCTTTACTTTTTTATTGCTGAAGAGTGTTGAACTTTTTTCTCCTGCGTTCTACTGTAGAGACGTGAATTTACTTTTCCTTTAGCCTGAGGCTTATTCATTTCACTTTTGGTGTAAAAGGGCTTTTACATTTGCCAAAAATATAACTTTTTATATTAAAAACAAACAAGCAAGATCTTCCCATATTTTAAAAAGTAAGGTAACGCATTACTTTCCATAAAAAGTAGTTAGTTACTAATGCAAAATTGTAATGCATGACTTTTAAAAGTAACTTTTCCTAACACTGTTCACTGCCATTATAAAGCTTGGAAGATCCAGGACATTTTTAAATATAACTCTGACTGCATTTGCCTGAAAGAAGAAAGTCTCACACACCTAGGATGGCTTGAAGGTGAGTAAATCATGGGGTAATTTTCATTTTTGGGCGAACTATCCCTTTAATTTTGATGGACAAGTCTCGTAAGCCTAAGTAGATCTATTTACGCTTATGATGCTTTTGGGAAACGTTGCCTCCTTGCATTCAGTTCAGCAATGCATTCATCAGACTGATTCAAACTGGTAAGTTATGTTTTTGTAAAATTTTTTTATTGTTTTTGACTGAACAAAAAGAACTCATAATAGACATTTGTTAGTAAATCGAAACACATTGGTGGTGCTCAATGTTTTTGATTCACTAAAAGAACAGATGTATTTATCAAACTAAGCTGGTAGTCGGGCATTATTGTATTACAGCGAGGCTGTCACCAGATGTTTCACAAGTATTTGGTAATATTCTGTTTTTTTTTTTTTGTATTTTAATTATTATTGTTATAGTGTGTATTTTTTTCCTGCCTTGCCTTTGGAGTCTAAACACACAGGACCCATGATCCTGCACACTCAGCATCCAGAGCAACTTCAATCAAATCCCTTCAACCACTGTAGTGTAATACATTTTGTGAATGTAGGAAAAAGACTGATGGAGAGAAAGAGAAAGAATGACAGTGACACATCTCTGAGGAGCAAGAAAGCCTTCGCTTTTTTCTCATACCAGAAAACTAAGTATGAGTCTCTACTTTCCCCTACTGCTTTCATCCATGTCCAGTTAGCAGACTGGCTAGAGGTGCTCCAAAAACATAAGAGAGAATAGCTAAGGGGGAATGTGTTTTTTTGGCATATGCTGAGAGCTAAGGCTAATGCAGGGCCCATTATTCAGCCTGGCCTGACATTGTCCACCTCTATAGTCCCCAGCGTGACTGGCTGTCTGCACTGCGCTTGCAACATCAACACATAGGGCTCGGGCGGTTGTGCAGCAATCACTGCGGAAGCCTTTAACTCATAGGCGGTCCAGACATTGAAGAAAACACATCCCATAATGCACCTCCTCGCTGTGAGCACTTGAAGGAATGGAGTCCGAGCACCAGCCGCCAAACGCAGTTGCCATAGCTGCACCATTACTTATTAGGATTGGCACTTTGTTTTCCACACGGGAGGTAAGAGCACTGCTGCTCTATATGGCTCTGTTGATTACTCCTGCCTTCCCACAGGGACAGAACTGGGAAACACACAGAATACAATGAAATGATTCATGAGGAAGTCACTTATGGATTAAAGGTGCTTATAAATCATGTATCTTTTCTTTTTTTGCCTATAGGTCTGTTTTTAGAGAGAATCTGTGGTGGCAGATTTAGTTCGAAGCAGACAGCTGTGCTATTTTAAGGCCCTGGTAATGATTTGCCTGGAAGGTAGATGCACATTCATAATTTCTTCTTGAATTTTATAACGGGACTTCAACACGCATACTGCTTTTGATCCCGGAGGTACACTGAATACATGTAAATAAATACTTATGAATGTACAAATGATTATTACTATTTTTAAAATATTTATAATTAATTATAAATAAATGAATTATTAATCAATGTATAAATATTAAACACATTGTAATTAGTATAATTATTGTAAATATTTATGAATTAATAATAAATAAATATATTATTAATTAATTTATAAATATTTAAAAAATTATCTTTTTTTTTTTTTTTTTTTTTAATTACTTGTAGTCAGAACCAACTGGAGCACTGCTAACCAGCCCAACCTTGACCCACTGGCCCAAATAATTAACAGTTCCTTCATTTTTATATCATAATAATGTTTTAAACCTATAACTTATTACTAAAATCTTATTGGTTGATATGAGGTGGATCCAGGAACTCTTCCTTCGATAAATGTGACCCTGGACCACAAAACCAGACATAAGGGTCAATTTCTTTAAATTAAGATGTATATATCATCTGAAAGATGACTAAATAATTTTCCATTGATATATGGTTTGTTAGGATAGGACAAGATTTGGCTGAGATACAACTATTTGAAAATGTGGAATCTGAGGGTGCAAAAAATATTGAGAAAATCGCCTTTAAAGTTGACCAAATTAAGTTCTTAGCAATGCATATTACTAATCAAAAATTAAGTTATGATATATTTACAGTAGGGAATTTACTAAATGTCATGGAACATGATCTTTACTTAATAGCCTAATGATTTTTTGCATAAGAGAAAATTCAATAATTTTGACCCACACAATGTATTGTTGGCTGGTTTTGTGGTCCAGGTTCACAAATCATGCCATTATGCAACAGATTTCAGCCTGGATCCTACTCTGCTTAGACACATTCACTCTTTCTCACTGTTTCTCAGCTTAACATAATGTGAAGTCTCCCAGTATTATGGATTTACTATTAATATCATGAAATTTGGCTTATAGTGCTACCTCAGTAAATCCTTTTGAGCCTGGTTCATGACACAACTGGGCTAAACACCTCAGATCTATAACTATAAAACACAAAATATCACAAAGAATGTAATGATACGCCTAAAGTGTATATAGGATAATGATACATCCAGCAGACTGTTATCCCACCATAATGTTTCGTAAGCTCACCAAACATGCTCCAGAACAGACGTTTACAGCATGGGGAAGAAACCAAAGCCATTTGTCCTATTAAAAGTTAAACTGAGCACTCCTCTTCTTCAAAAAAATCCTCCAGGTCCTGCAGATTCTTCAGTTTTCCAGCATCTTTCGCATATTTGAAACCTTTCCAGCAGTGACTGTATGATTTTGAGATCCATCTTTTTACACTGAGGACAATTGAGGGTCTCAAACACAACTATTAAAAAAAAGTTCAAACGTTCACTGATGCTCCAGAAGGTAACACGATGCATTCAGAGCAATAAGGGTGAAAACTTGTCCAAATTTTTTTTATATTGTTGAAATATCATTTTTTTCCATTTAGTACTGCCCTTCAGAAGCAACAGAAGATACTTGCATGTTACAAATTAAGTACAATTTACCTTGATCTTCAAATTCCAAAAGTTTTCACCCCCTGGCGCTTAATGCATTGTGTTTCCTTCTGGAATGTTTGAACCTTTTTTAATAGTTGTGTTTGATCCTCAGTGTGAAAAAATGGATCTCAAAATCATACAGTCACTGCTGGAAAGGGTTCAAATATGCAAAAGATGCTGGAAAACTGAAAAATCTGCAGGACCCGGAGGATTTTTCTAAAGAACAGTGCTCAGTTTAACTGTTCAGAACAAACAAGAGACTCATGAACAACCATCACAAAACAAAAAAACAGTCGTAGATCATCCAGGTAACCACACACAGTATTAAGAACCAAGGGTTCCAAAATTTTTGAAGGGGGTTATTTTAAGAAATAAATTTTTTTTAATGCTATTTTTTTTTGTCTTATGGACTATATGTAAACATCTTTTATGTAAAATATCTTACTCAGGACAATACTAAATAAAAAATAACATGCATTTTGTATGATCTCTTTTATTTTGTTAAAATTATTCACATTTTCACAGATTCTGCAAGGGGTTCCCACATTTTCACATACCACTGTATATATTTAATGATTATTAAATAAAGCAAATTGATGTTATTTTTTTCTTTTGCCATACTAAATGCATTTTCATTGAGGTTCTTGTCTTACCAACATATTTATATGTGCAATTATTATAATTTATTATATTAATGAATTGACATAGAATAAAAGTCACACTATCATCTAATAAATACTTCACTCATTAATCCATTAATAATGTCTTGGCAGCTTTCTACAAAATGTACTCATTATTTTAATTAATTTATTTTTTGTAGGACGACTTTGGTTAAGAAAAAAAAAACGCCTCCAGTCCTACAATTTCCATATATAAATACCAGATCCATGTATCACCTGGATGTTTCTGTCATTTTTTTTTCACATTGGACATCTCCATATTCTAGATAAATATTACTGCCACACACATAATGGCCACGGCACAGACTATCCCTGATTGGCTGTTTGTTTTCTGTTGAATGCTGTTTAATTGACAGAACTGTCTTCAGAACTAATGTCACCGTGGCAACGTGGAGGTGATTAACAGTGCACGGACAGAGATTGTTTGCGAAGGGTTGCTGGAATGAGTTTCGGAAAAAGAAACGAGCTCTAGTTTGTTATAGCAGGATTCTATCGACTGCGTCCCAACCTAATGGGCTTTATAATTAACAGCAGCAATTTTCAGCAAATAGAGGCCCTTCTGTTTACAGTACAGTGGGCCGGAGGAAGACGGGGAGTTGACATTTCTGAAAATGCATTTGATTGATCTTCACCTCCCCACTGTGGGCTGTAGATGAAAAGGGCTAAGTAGATATTTCTCCTCTTTAAAGAGACCCCGTCCTTGTGCCTTTCCATTCAAGGTGGGCTTTAGCGCCGTGAATATCTCATGCTTGGCACTTGTATGGCACTTGCTTTCATGCAGTGCCATAATCCGTGATCTCAACCTTGTTGGGTGGTGTGAGCTTGTAAATTTCCATTTTTATTATTTGCAATACCAAGTACGCATACAGTATTAAAGGACAGCCCAACATTGAATGATTAGTATTATTTACTCACCCTTTTCAATATAATAAAAGCGAATGGACTGGAGCTGTTATCCTCCAAAGTAACTTTTAAATATGCTTTATAATTGAAGTAGTTTGATTCAAGCTTTGATTTCTATTCCAAATCACACTATAGCAGACTAAATTAATGTTGCTATTCACTCAGAATTCTGACCTAACCTCTCCCTGGTGTGTTCATCATAGAAATGACAATGGCTAAATTGGTGAACAAATCTTTCATTTGAGTCAGATAGTTTCAGTAAATTAACTGTAGTCATCATGTATACAAAATGTCATATATAAGTAAATAATGGCAGAATTATCATATTTGGTTGAACTATTCCTTTACAAGAAGAGAGAGGAGATAGAAAAAAAAAATTAAAAATAGTCTAAAAGTTAAAAAAAGTCTGCAGACATCAGTGAATATGTCATTTGCACCTCTACTGGGTGCCAGATTGTATGAACAAGGAAAAAAAGAATTCATATACATTACATTTTCACATATATATATTTAATACATAGAAGAAAAAATCGTTAACGACAACATGTTGTCTTAGCTACTGCTCAATATATTTCTTAAAGAGCAAGTGTTTTGTCACCTACCCTGCTGAAATGAAAAAAAAAAAGAAAAAGTGAGACAGACTCATTTATGGTGAAGCTTAAGGTGACAAAATGATCTTTGTGTCATTTTGTCTCACGCTGTCCTCTATTAATTAAAAGCTCTCTTCTACAATCCTTTGTTACAAACCATTAGCGACAGAAGTATGTGTAAATCAATCATGAAAAAACTTTTTAAAAATTAGTCTGGTATTTCCAAAAACATGAGGTGCTATTATAATAATGGATAATAATTAATTTTATGTATTAAATTTACATTTCACATTTCACTATATTTTCATTTTCTGGAATGTTCAATAAAAAATATAAAATCTATATATTGAAAGTTTTATGTCAGTATTTAGTTAATTAAGCTATTTTAACACACCAAGTCTTTTTGCAGTACTATGCAGCAGCATTTAAATTGGATTAGTTAATTGTTTTGACAGTGCTGAACTATCTAATCAGTTGAGGCATCAGGCATGATTAGACAAAAGCAGACTTCCCTAAATAAAAGTGTTTTTTTACTTCATGCAACATTTTCTTCCTTTCAGTATAAGGACATTTTGTCCCAAAAATCATCAAAATTCCCATCATCGTCATCTCTTGAGGGACTGTTCCCAGCTCTTAGATCTGAATTTCTAGCCTTGAGCTGCATTAGATTGGTCCATTAGCAACTCAAATAAACACAGACAGACAAACTGATCCTCTGCGCTGTGGTTCATTAAAATGGAAAGTAATAAAGACTGCTAATAAGGTGAGTGAGCCAGTACAGAAAAGACCCTCCTTCTCAGTAATGAGCCTCTCTGTAGATGTATTGTACCAAATACCAAAGCTTGTCCCGCAGACCGACAAACCAGACTGGTGCTCACGCATAAACTTTGTATAACCCACCGATGAAACTAATGCTTGAAGCTGAGTTTGAACAATTTGAAGTCTGATTTAAAGGAATAGTTCACCCAAAAATGACAATTCTGTTATTAATTGCTCACCCTCATGTTGTTCCAAAAATGTAAGACCTTCGTTCATCTTTGGAACACAAATGAAGATATTTTTGATGAAATACAAAAGCTTTCTAAACCAGGACATGCAGCTGACACGTTCAAGGCCCAGAAGGTTAAAATAGTCCTCTTAACATTTGATTGCAGACTTGCCTTGTCAAATCTGAGTACATTTTGAAACACTGCTGAGATCACGTCTGAAAATAAAGGTGACAACAAGTGTGATAACTAGGCTTTCTTAGAAAACAGGAGACTTAAGGAAAAATCGCTCTTCTTTTAATCTTTTGCTGTCTAGAAGAAATAATTGAGATTTTTGAAGACATCATTTTTATGAGTGTCTCTGTGTCCCTTTCTCCCTAAGCAGCCCCTCGTGCCATTAAAGTAGACAACCATGTCCCACATGGCAGGTGTTTTCTGGAGGGTCGGGCGAGGGAATGGCAGCAGGAGGAGTTCTTGTCATGCAGTGCACTCGGCTTTGTCCTCACCATGAACATCAGACGTTATAATCACCTGCCTTCAGTGAACTGCCATTGAAAGGTTGTAATCTAACAATGTCTGCACACCAATTATCCTCTAAATGAAGTTTTGCAAAGCCTCTCCGTCAGCTCCAGGACAGGCTCCTCGAGATGTTTTTGTGAAGTTGTCATAATTCTCATCTTTGTGACTAATGCTACGTGAAGGAAGATGATCGCTTACAGCTAAATGAACATTTTTACACAAAGAATTCTTTGAGAGAAAGTGCTAATAGTATGACAAGCGAGGTTTTAAAATGATTTCATACTAATTGCACTGTTCACTGCAATATAAACAAGCATTTCTACAAAATACAGGTATCCAAGATGCTGTTTGAAGGACCTTTTTAAAAGACTTTAAAAACAACATGAAATCAAAATGGGCTTTTTTTGGTTTTATTGTAGTTACTCAGTGCTTGTATTTTTTTTTTTTTTTTTTTTTTTCTGAAGAAAGCACCTTTGCAATCTTTCACCAAAACCAGCCATATCTCACAGCTATGAGTATGATATTGTGTTTATACAACAGTTCAATATCACGAGTGTGTAAATACATAAGAAACAAGGGAGTGTCTTTAAATACCCTCTTATGTGCAAACTACTTCCTTCCGCTATGAATTCAAATCTCAAGTTGACAGTTTAACAGCTGAGCCCAGGCCTCCATTACTAATTCTAAAAAATCACTTTTGTAGTAACGAAGGAACGTCAAATTGCTTAATTGAAAGCTTATTGTACTACTGTATTAACTGCTCACTGTGTTATGTAGCTTTGAGCATTATGGGAGAGAGATGGACTAAGTGAGTGTGATTACCTGCATCTGATACAGTATTCATTCTTCAGCTCAATCTTATATTCACAATAAAACATTTGTTTGAATGTTTGCTGAGGAAAGCGATATCTTTGTCGTACTATCCTTTCATCTGTTAAGGGTGATTTCCAATCAGCGCTGCTTACTGCATTTGTTGGCTGCGTCTTCCAAGGTAACATACTTGTTTACAAACCTATTCCAGTCTCTTTCAGTAAAAAAAGTCTTTACTGCTGACTCACTCATAAAAACAGTCTCGTCACCATCTAATGGCAGAACAATGTAACTAAAATCACCATCACGAACACACTCACGGTTTCCCAATACTAAATACTGTTATTAAATACTACTATTATTTCTATAGAATATAATTTATTGAATAATAATATTTAATAAACAACAGCCATCATAAAAGTTGCTAGGCAATTCAGTCAAAAGTACAAAGGCAGCGCTCTGATATACAGCATTAAATTTACATAAAATATAAAGTGATGAGATTTTGCCCTCAGCCAAAACTATTTCCAATGGAACAAATAATAGATAAAAGTCCACTTCCAAAACAAAGATTCACATATAATGTACTCACCCCCTTGTCTTCCGAGATATTCATGTCTTTCTTTCTTCAGTCGTAAAGAAATTATGTTTTTTGAGGAAAACATTTCTGCATTTTTCTCCATATAATGGACTGCTATGGTGCCCTAAGTTTGAACTTGCAGTTTAAATGCGGCTTCAAACGATCCCAAATGTGGTTGTAAACAATCCCAGCTGAGAAAGAAGGGTTTTATCTAGCGTAATGATTGGTTATTTTCATAAAAATAATACAATTCATACTTTTTAATGCCAAACGCTCATCTTGTCTTACTCTGCCTGGACTGTTTTTGTTCCGGTTCATGACAGTCAGGGTATGTCGAAAACTTCCCATCTCCTGTTCACCCTCAACTTCAAAATCAGCCTGTATCGCTGTTTTACCTTTTTTTGTTAAGGATGTTTGATCTTCTTTGCATGTCCACTTTGCAAAGACTGGGTTGGTACTTTTGCAGCGATGTAGGATGATTTTGAAATGATTATTAAAGTTGAGGGATTTTTTAAGACAAAAGAAAGAAAGACATGAACATCTTGGATGACAAGGGGGCGAGTACATTTATATGTGAATCTTTGTTTTGGAAGTGGACTTCTCATTTAATGAGACCAAAGACTGACCATTAGAGTTACCCAAAACAAATTGTATCTCATGTTTAATCACTACAGAGACATCAGAGCCAGTGGAAAATTCCAGAAGATCTCACCGAGGTGAGGTTGCTCTCGGCGGGTTTGTGAGTGCTGAATGGCTGCTGACACCCTGGAGCTCACCGCTTTGAAAACACTATTATCTTTACGTTATCTTTATTAACGAATTGAATATTTGACATCTAAACAAGTACATTCTCGCCTAACAAACTCTTAAAACTACATTCTGTGACACAAAAACAGTATTATTTATGAAGTTATAATGGATTTGGGCATCTGCCATGACACAAATGGTGAAAGGGGAGTTTTGATATCACTAGAATATCACTCTCCTCTCAGCCAATCAGATTTGAGGACCAGAAAGAACTGTTTCATACACACGCACACACAAAGAAAGTATGAAATATAAACAGAATGAATTGTCTTGAATTGGAAGATACAAATAAAGTACAAAGAATATCAGAGTATCCCATTTTATGCAGAGGTAAAATGGGTTGTGAACTGTGTGAACTGTGTATCATGTTGACTTGAAGGTGATAAACTCAAATATGCATCACTGTTGCAGACAGTGTGAATCGCACAGAAAAGAGGAAAAAAAAGTGAAGTGAGAGGAGAATGCTTAACATGACAGATGTAGTGGGTGTGTTGACAGAAAACAAAAGAGCTATGTGGGAAGAGATTTGGGCCAGGTTTAGTTTAAGGCAAGAACTATACAGTGCCATACTGCCCGACTATTCTCTCAAGACCGCAGCACTACAACTTCAGCAGTGCCAGCCTCTCATGCAGAAAGAGCAATTATATAGCAACACAACAAATCTATCTAATCTCCAATCGCACTTTTTTTTTTTTTTTTTGCAGTGCTCAAAGCTTTCCGATGAAAACCGGTGAAAACAAACAACAAATTAATCCAAGCCTCAGGCATGCGAGTAATAAATAATCAAGGTGAAAAATCTATAATTGTGAACAGAAGTTCATTTAAGAGCATTTATTGTAGAGGGCTCATACAAAAGCTAAAGTCTTGATCTCCATTTCATTTTAATGGCCCATTCAAAAAGACATTTCAGGGTTACAAAGTGGCAGAAAATGAAACGTTCTCGTGTTTTTCACACATGCAGATCTCTAGAATTAACAGCCCCTTAGATCAACCTCGAGCAGCATCTTGGTGATTTTCTAAAAATATAATTTCAATCCACTGATTTTTCCATCTTTGTTGCCTTGACAACACGTCTAAACAAGGAATGGTTACCCGGACAACAAGCCCGAAAGACAATCATTAAAGCCATCAGTGAAAAGACATGCTTGTTTTGCTCTGTGACTGAGGGCTGGAGCACTTGGGCAGGGGCTCTCGCTGAACCCAAATTAAACAATAAACAAGCCATCAGCGAGAAAGCAACATCGGTGCGTCCCGTGCAATATAATTCTCAAACTTCACCTATTCGTTCTAATGAAGGCAAATGCGAAAAGCATATGCCTCCCATCGCACCGATGGAATGCGATGAACTGACGCGACTTGTAAAATCAAACAGATTAATAAAATTCATAAAATGCAATTTAAAGTTGCCACAGTCTATAATGAATTAGAGCAGGTGGGATTGTGTCTCCGCACCCTTGACCATGTCTCAGGGGTTGTTTACCTTCCCGCCGCATAGAAACATGTTAAATTGGCCCAATCAGAGCTGCAATTGGTCCTGCATTGGCCCCGCTAACCCCACAGGTGATCCGGACCCCTTTCCCCTCCACTGACCATCCCAAACCGCACGAGCTTGTTGACTTACTGAGGGTTTGTTTTCTCTGCCCACATCTCCATCAATGCCTGCTCATTGTACTGTAACAGTAGCTATCAGAGGAGAATTGTCACGGTGACTGACTCACAGGAAATGGCCATTTCCTTGCTGATTGTGTCTGTTGTTTGCAATTTAGATGCCACCCCCGAACTGGAACGCTCCTGCGCTGTCGAGATTGTTCCTGAGTGGAGACGAGGTCTCTCTACACAATCAGGAAGCTTTAAGAGCAATCTGAATCACAGTCTATTTCACCAGCGACACTTTTTTCACCTCTTCTCTCATTCTAGATGTGGTTTCCAGTGATTGTGGATCTTCAGTCACGGACGGTAAACAAACGAGTCACAGAAAGGCATTCCATTCAGCTGTTTGGAAAATGAATCAAATTAGCTTTTTAGGTTAGCAGTCGGTTATTGCTCAGCTGTTGGTGCATTGTAATTTCCCTTATGTTCTATGTTGCAAACCTAATAAATGAGTTTCTTTATAACCTTGGCCCAGGATGGCGGCTTCCTGGCCTGTTTGTTTTGCACAGAACAAAGAGTTTTGCTCACTTTGTAAAACAGCGGTACCTATGCGCTGGCTCTATCTGCGAGGATTGCATATTACTTTCTTGGGGGAATTAATTAATTCAGCAAAGACCAATATTTAATATTAATGTCAAAAGAATGAATAAACTGAATGAAAAACACAGCATTAAAAGAGTTAGACTAATTCAAGGATGCTGGAGCAACTGTTTCTTTTTTTTTAGGTTTTTGGTATGGTGTCCCATTGTAAATCACTGTAATGAATTAAGCAGCACAAAAGAGTGCACAAAAAAGAGAAAACTTTTAAAACCAAAACACTGTCTCCACAGACAAACAAAGAGCAAGTGAAGCCATGCATTACAAAGCTAAAGGGGCTTGTTTTAATACGACTTGCATATTCAACGCGGCCCAAGGCATGTTTGTATAGATATGAGAATTTGGAGACAACGCCTGTTGGAATCTGCTGAGACCTCTGCTGGAGTCTGTGAAGGTATACATAAAACATGAAAGGAAATAATACATTATCATCATGATACATTACCATATCAAGTTGTATGGGTGCACATATTTGGATAATAATCAGAATTTAAGGCTATATGCAGAGTAGCACACTATTATTATCCCAAGTGGACTAAAAATTCGAAATAACTTCTTTATTTACACATTTATATTCTGAATTAAACGTTTAGCTTGGTGAGATTATATCACAATGCAGCATACTAGTCTTTAAAACATTTATTGTGAATGTCTACTATTTCATTCACTTCTATTTTTAAAACAAGTTTTTACTGCACAGAATTAAATAAGTAGAACTAGCTATATCTTTATTAACTAGAGTATGGTAGCTTTAAAAATAAGTCAAAAGACATACATTTATATGTAAATTAATACGCAAGAATCAACTCAAAACCGAGGTGAAAATAAATGCACGTGGCACCACGCGCATCCCTTGAGCTTGCGAAGGAGGCGCTCTAATGTAGTCTAGCTTTTTTGTTGGCGGGTACCGGATATATGCGAGGCAGGTGGACGCGGTGGAGGTCGGTAAGTTTGCGGTTATTATAGCTGCATTCACGCCATCTCGTAATTCCGAGATGAAAACACGTGACTTAATCTGAATTATGTGTTTCTATGGCAACACTGTCAACGCCAAAGCCCTCACGTGCTCTTGAACTCGTAATTACAATTTGTAAACTCGGAATGTTCTGAGAGTTACGACTTGGACCAGTGACAGATGTACCACGTGACCGCCGCCAGGGTCATTTTGGCGCTACTTAAGGTGCGTTCACGCCATATCGGAATTCCCGTAATTAGGAGATTCCAACTTGTAAAAAGCGTTCATGTCCTCGTAGAACTCGTAATTACAACTTGTGAACTGGGAGTCTTCTGAGAGCTACGATTTGTACCACATGACCGCTGTACCATCTGACCAATGTAGGCTCTGTTTAGGCGTTGATAGTGTTGCCATAGAAAAGCATAATTCCGAGTCTGAGGACGTGAACAGCTCCGAGTAGAACGTCACATGTTGTCATCTCGAAATTACGGTAATTACAATATGACGTGAACGCAGCATTAGGCGCTACCTCTGAGTCCGACAACGTGGAAGGCTATGAGTGAAATGTCACGTGTTGTCATCTCGAAATTACAGTATTTACGACATGGCGTGAAGGCAGCACACGTCTTGCGCATCATGGCTGTATGCTGTTAGATAAACAAAACACGCATGTATTCTGCTCGATTCGTTACAGTTTCTATCGACAGATATATCTATGCCTGTCATAGTAAACGATAGCAGTCAAATTGTTTTGTTGTATTTTTTTCTTCAGTGGTTAGTTGACATCTGTAAGCCAACATTGTTGAATTGCCATAGTGTGGATTGTTGTAATATAGGCTATGTCTGAGGCGATTTATATGTTAAGTTGAAAATCAAATGGCAGTATTTGTGTTGACAGTGCAGTTCTTCTAGCCATCAAAACTGATTGTAATTTTTCACAATACTCTGGAAGTATTTCTCTGCTTCAAAAAACAAAACAAAAAAAAAAAAACAATAGAAACCATCACAGAAAATCTAATAGTTTCCACTACAAATACCATTACAAACATTACAAACCACCGACTTTTAACCATTAAAACCATTAAAAAGTGGTTTTCTGTAGTGTGTTATTCCATTAGGATTTAGTGGTTTTAACAAGCCACCAATAGAAGGCGACCAATTACCAGTAGAAGCCCACAGTATCCATTACAGTTTCCATTAAAACCAATACATTCCCATTATAACCAGTAAAACCATTACAAATTCTGTGGTGGTTTGTTTTTTTTTTTTTTTTTTTTTTTTTTATTTCTCAGCAGGGTCCATTTGTTATACAATAACATTTCAACCACAAAATCAGTCATAAGCATCAGTTTTCTGAAATTAAGATTTATGCAATAAATAAGCTTTCCACTGATGTATGGTTTGTTAGGATAGGACAACATTTGGCCGAGATACAGCTATTTGAAAGTCTGGAATCTGAGGGTGCAAAAAATCAAAATATTGAGAAATTTGAAGTTCTTAGCAATGCATATTACTAATTAAGTTTTGGAATTTACAAAATATCTTAATGGAACATGATCTTTACTTAATATCCTAATGATTTTTGGCATTAAAGAAAAATTGATAATTTTGACCCATACTATTTGTTGGCTATTGCTACAAATATATCCGTACTACTTAAGACTGGTTTTGTGGTCCAGGGTCAAATTTATGTTTTTTCCATACTTCCATTCTGCTTCATTACAAAAATTTGAATTAAAACTCTATATAATTTTTACTACTTCACTTTAAATTTAATACAAACTCGCTGATTCTTAGTTCAATTCTGAATAGCACAAAAACACTGAATTACGTAAATTATAACGTCATTCATTCTAGAATGGTCATTGTGACTCACGCATTAATGAAAACTAAATGCCACAGAATAGAAAACACTGCCAATGAATGTCTTACTTTGAGGGATGAAACTCATAAATCAGATGCTGAAATTAAACGGCATTTGATAATGACAAATGGCTCCTCTCTACCCTCCTCACCGAGGATGGACTGATGTGTTGGCGCTTATTCCCACAGCATGATGGGATAGCATCAGTCTTCTGATGCTGTCCGTCGCTGATGGCTTAGCACAGTGGGAGCTTCAGAGCTCCCGGATAGCTCGGACGACACAGTCTGTTGATAGCCAGGCTGGTTATACCTCACTAAGGAGCTCTGTACGTCTTGAAGAAAGCATAAAATGAGAATAAATGGTAGGTGTCAATCCCAAAGGGAGGGCTGGTCATCTGGAGAAGAAAAGATGTATGAGCACATAAGGATGGGTAATTCCATCTCTCCACCAGGAGAGGAGACAAAATGACTTCAACTACATCTGTGGGCTGTAGCAGGACGTGAGGGTTTCTAGTTGTTTCTTATTTTGGTTAAAAACTCTTTGTAGAGTTTGAAATTTAAAAATACAAAACAATTGGACACAATATACTGTATTAATTTGAAGGTTATTTTTTTAACCGGTGTTTTATCTGTATTTTACATTGCGTTGAGTTGTGTTTACAGAGAGCTTTTTTAATAAATTTTTTCTTAAATTTTAGCTATTCTGTGTCTTAAAGGAGAAGTTTACTTCCAGAATTTCCTAATGTATTCACCCCCACGTCATCCAAGATGTTCATTTCTTTCTTTCTTCAGTCGAATGGAAATTAAGGTTCTTGAGGAAAACATTCAGGATTTTTCTCTATATAGTGGACTTCTATGGGGTTCAGCAGGTTGAAGGTCCAATTTGCAGTTTCAATGCAACTTCAAAGGGCTCTACACAATCACAGCCAAGGAATAAGGGTCTTATCTAGCAAAACGATCGGTCATTTTCTAAGAAAAATACTAATGTGTATAATTTTTAACCACAAATGCTTGTCTTGCACTAGCTTGACCTCACGCATTATGTAATCATGCTAGGGCTGTCACTAACGATTATGTTGGTAATCGATTAATCTGTCTGTTATTCTGATGATTAATCGAGTAATCGGATAATTATATATATATATATTTTTTTGTAGTAATAAGAATAGACCTAAGTGAACAATAGCTTTTAAAATGACTTAAAATACATATATAATAACAATGAGGCAATAATAATTAGTTCAAATAAAGTGTCAAAAGCAAGTAATCATATGGTTTTATTGAACAAAACTGTTAAAATACATAATGTATTATAAACAATAGAGCTAATGTACATTACGCTTGTGACTGCAGATGGTGCCAGTGGCCTGGCAATTGTTTTTACACTTCACTGCACTATCTAATCTGTTTAATATTGACTCAACAACATTTAATTCAAATTTCCACTTAATCTTTAATATCTGGCCATTTCCTTATAATAGAAAAGCTACAGCCACTGTAATTTCTTGAATATGTGGACATCAAAACGTGTAAATTCAGAGTGAGGGTTTTATTTTGAAATCACTATAAACAGTTAGCATATTGAGAAAGATAATGATGTATTCTCCTGTGTTTGCGTAGGTTTAGAAATGATTAGTTTTACAAATCTAATGAAATAGCGCACGTTGCGTTCCCAAATGAATGTTATAAGAAACCCAAACTCACAACAACATGCAGAGATGCAGTTTGAGACTCTCCACACATGTAAATGATAACAGTTTGTGTAGCAGCATTTACTGTGAACGATTTCCGCGATGCGGAAAACGCAGACGGAATCGTGGAATCTAGTCATAAAAATGAAATTTACTGAATAACATGGAATGTAACAGAATTTGTCAAAATTTGAATGAATTAATCAAAAGTAAAATTAAAATCACACTTAAATCAAACCACAACATGGATTAGTATCTGTAAATATTACTCTGCAAAAATACCATTTAAATGTGAATCCTGTGCATGTTCTGCATGTCTCTGTTTTAATGAATGGAGCAGACGAGCGGTTTTGTTTACTACACACACTAAAATGATTTCAGCATTTGACCGTTCCATTTTAGGAAAGCTAGCATCATATCATATACACACAGAAATGTGAAGGTAGACATGGCAACCCGTCAAAATAAATTCCGGTTTAACTTGAAGACATTGTGCCAGAAATATATTACTACTATTACTACTACTACTACTACTAAAATGAAACAAACATTATTTTTAGGGTATAATCACACAACATTTCTTCTATGTTTTAATAGTAAATTCCCCTTTGTTTGCAAAAAAATAAAATAAAATAAAGTTTGCTTAATTTTCAATAATTAAAAGATAAATGAAATTAATGTTTTATGCCTTCGTTTGATAACCAGAACTTTTTAAATATACAACACAGAATTTCTGAGGGGAAAAAAAAAAAACATTCATAAGGCTATTTTAAGAATAAATTTAAATAAATTAAGTATGCATTCAAATAATTAGACATGCTAAAACACAGAATTTGATAACAATAAAACATATGGTGAGAAAAAATAAAACATTTCATAGGGCCCTAAACATGTCATTTTTGTTAAACCTTTATTAAATTGATGTGAAATTGTATAAGTTTCATGATTTTAATTAATTAGACATGCTCTTTGATTATTAAAATTTAATTTACCATTAAAAAGGAGTTGAGAAAAATTAAAATTAAAAAAAAAAAAAAAAACAGAATCCAGAAAAATTAAAACTGAAAAAATGGAATTTGGGAAAAAATAAAACAGATTTCATAGGGCCCTACATACATAACTTACAGCATGTAAATAATTAAACCGCATATAATAGACCTGCATCATATATATTTATTTAATTGAATCGCAGCATTTGTTAATTCTTAATATCATTATGCTTTATTGTGATTTTTTGCAATCAAGGATTTTCCAAAATCGAGTAATCAAACAGAATCGAGGAATCATTGCAGCTCTAAATCACACATGTGTGACACGTAGATGGAAGTACTGAACCAGTGTTTACAAAGTGAACATGCATAGAATGATTACGTAATGCATGAAGACGCGCGTGTGCATCGCAGAGCTAGTGCAAGATGAGCATTTGTGGTTAAAAAGTATATAAATTGTAATGTTTTTTTTAGAAAATTACCAATTACTTTGCTAGATAAGAGCTTTATTTCTCAGCTGGAATTGTGTAGAGGCCTTTAAAGCTGCATTGAAATTGCAATTTGGACCTTCAACCCATTGGCCACTATTGAAGTCCATTATATGGAGAAAATTCCTGAAATGTTTTCTTAAAAAAATTAACTTCTTTGCGACACAAGAAAGAAAGACTCGAATGAATGCTGAATGAACATAGAGATAAATCCACTGTTTTATCACATTTCAGTGAAGTTTTAAGATGAACAATGACAGATTGCACTGGTAGAACTTCAATAAAGAGTATATATAGAGAATAAATTGAATGTAATTTCATTGATTTGAGGGCATCCTTCTTGATTAAAATAGTTCAATGTAATGACAAGAGTCTGCTGAACAGATCCTCATTGTGGCAGAGTAGAAAAATCATTCGTGTTTTATCCCCGTCTGGTGGGTTTGTGGTGAGGACAGAGTGTAATCAATCAATGAAACACAAGAGGAACGGAAATACCGGCTGCAAGGTTGTTAAGACAAAACGCCGTGACATTGTGAGGGACTGTACTGTCTCTAGTATGCATGATTTGGAAAGGGTTTAAGTAGCACTCAGCAGCAATTTATAAAACTACAATAAAACGCTTTGTCCATCCTGTCCATTGCAAAGATTAAAGTTTGAGCATGTTTGCCAGTCTCTGCACACTTCAGCTCTAAAAGTTGTGCCTCCCAAGCCGTAAAATTAAAGAAATAAAACAGAGGAGCTGGCTATATATTACCAACAAGGTCATCTCGCGTTTTTCACCCTTGTGTTAGAGCTAATTTTGCACTTCAGACGCAAGTTTGACAAATTTTGCTAATGAGGCTTTTGTCTTTGGAAACTCAGAGTATTTTAGAGGAAAGGGGCCCTTCCGAATACAAATTCAGGAGGATTTGGGATGAACTCCAGTGCAGAAGCCCACACATATTCCCGCATGAGATTGTACAGATAGAAAAGCAAATGAGAAAGGAGATTTGTAAAATTAGTTTCAATGTTGATTTAAAGCACTCATTCACAGCGTTGCTTAGGGCGTTATATAAATCACAAGGCTTGTTGATGAATGGAAAATGAAATAACTAATGACTGATTACTAAAATGACTCAGTAAACCATGAGACAGTAAGTCAAAGCTTTCAGATGTTCAGCGTACAATGGTACGTACAATCGCATTCAACAAATTCTGCATGAATAAACCATGCAATACTGCAGAGATGTTTGCAGGCCATGCGGTGGGCAAACATAAACCGATATTAATTGCAAAATATTACAGACGAGAAAGATGAAACATGTTGAAACAAATAGCAAAACAGTATATATCACCAGTGGGAAGCTGTAAAAAATGGCCCTTCATTTTTTTGAATACATTTCGGTTTATTGCACCATAAATCCTGGTCGCTGCTTTGCTAAAGTACAGCCCCAAAAAAGCAGTATAGACATGCGGAAGGAAATATGTTTGATTAGGCCAAAAGAATGGACTTGCCCTTCCTCACCTCGTGTAATGGTTCAGCCACCACAGTCAAGAGCTTCGTAGTGGGTTAATGAAATCTCCAAATTTCCCCTTTGAGAAAAAGAGCGTATCGATTGGAGGCTGCCGGAGGAATCCAATATCTCCATGGTGATCAGATTAATCATTTCTGTTTGCACTTTAAATATTGGGTGGATGCGGTCAAGAATATCATATCTTTGATACATGAAACACCCGATTTTCTGTCACCTCACCCGGCGTAAACAAGAACATAATGCTTCAATGTCACAACAGACGCAGGCATGGCGAGAAAGGAATATTACGAGGGTTTTGTCAGCTCATGCAAAGTGTGTATATGAATGGAGGGTATTATTAGTCAAGATTGCGCTTTCTTTTATGTCCTCCTCTATATCGATACTTGTGGAATCAATAGAAGCAATTCGTCTTTAGCGGTTCTCAACTCGCCACACCGGTCGATGTAGGTCACGAGTTGTGATTCTCAACCCAAGCTAAAGAAAATTCATATCTGGAGCCGCCATGTTGCGAGGAGAATCTTTGAGGAGCCCGTCAAGGACGTTTACTCAAGCATGCAACTGAGTAGTTAAGGACACATTACAAGAGCGTGGCGTGATTCAGATTTTTCGAAATTGATAGAACGGGTCCAAACCAAATGAATCAGATCAAGGGTAATGGTAAGCCTCATCTGGCAGACTTTTCTCCCTGACGTGGGATAAAAATGAAGCGTTCGAGCTGAAACGTATGGGAGCTGATCACTCTTTTGTGCAGTGCCGCAATCACACGGAAGCCCCCAGGACTTAGTGTGAGGCAAATGTGGCCAATAAATCTACAGGTTCCCAGAACAGACTAATGAAAACTAATGGACAGCTTGTGAATAGACTCATCCATTCTGCTTGTTTTCCCTGACCAGCGGCGTGTCAGATGTAACTGCCGTGCCTCTCTCCGCTTTTAGGGCTCTTTAGATGCAGGCTGTTCTCGGAGCAGGACGCAGGCCACTTGAACAGACTACAGTGATTCTTTAAGTTTATGCTGATGCACGTGCACGCAAACGAACACGCTCGGCGGAATATACATCACGGTGGGCCTGGAAGACGCAGATTAATGCTGAGAACAGACATTTTGTGTGAAATTCCATTTCCAGCCTGTAAGGGGAATGTTTCGAGTGTATCGCGCCAATCAATTTCGAAGCCAGGAATTCAATGATCGGCAGTGATTACTGCCGTAAATTGCATTTCATCTGTGATTTGATACGGTCGGGATTAGTTGTGAATTATTAGTGTGTTGCCGATAATATGAACGGGCAGGGGCTCAAGCGCTCGGAACCACACACACACACACAGACGTGCTCAGACTGATCTCAGACCAGACCAGACAGTTGCACACACACACACCGAGCCCAAATAGAATGTGACTTTGATTTTTCACCTCATTTCATTCGCAACTGTCAAATTCGTTTCCATTCCGATGACATCTTCTTTACCGTGCCACAGCCGTTATGGTTTTGCTCACACAAAAAAAACGATGGAGAGAAGATAAGGCAGCTGTTGCCCCGGCGCTCGTTCTCGTCGAGTGTCTGTTCTAACGCTTCCCCCTGCGCCATTCAAATGACTCACGGCGGAAAACAATGAAGTCATGCAAATGCCCTCTCCGGAGTGCCTCCCTTCCCGTGGACAAAAAGTGTTGACAGGCCAACCTTGAATCCGTGCATGACCGCAGCTTCTGAATCCCGCTAGCTATTGTTGTCGTCTGAGAATGTAAAATCATGTTTGTTAACATAGACATAGCTTAATCTCAATCGTGTGATTCGTGCACCTGCAGGAAAGATGTATTGTGCTTGCCAATCTGTGTACACAATTTGTTCACAATTCTATGCCATTTTTTTTTGGATAAAAATAACCGTAACTATGTGGTAGAGTAGATAGTGCATGAATAGTGTATAGTGTGTTGTTTGGGACACAGCTATATTCTTGCAGTGGTTTTTATATCACTTTTCGCAATATATATATATTTTTAAAGCAGCTTTACAGAAAATAAGAATGTTAATGTTTATATCTTTAAGGGATAGTTCACCCAAAAATGAAGATTCTGTCATTAATTACTCACTCTCATGTTGTTCCAAACCTGTAAGACCTTTGTTTATCTTCAGAACACAAATTAAGATATTTTAGATGAAATCCGAGAGCTTTTTGACCCTACATAGACAGCAACACAACCGACACATTCAGAATGGTTTAGAACGGCATGAGGGTGAGTAACTAATGACAGAATTGTCATTTTTGGGTGAACTTACCATTTAATATCTTCATGCCTCATGCCGCCTTTCCACTATCTTTGACATTGCAATTGTCACATTTTGCCCCTAGTGGCAGAAGCACAGAACTTTCTAATTAGTTGTGGAGTGACCGTCATCCTGCGCTTATTTACCATGGTAAAATGAATGATTTGAATGAATGAATTTATCTACACTAAGACAATTACTCCTATACATCTACAATAAAAACACAGTAGGTTATAGGGCTAATAAGTGATTCTGCAAACTCTATTTCTGTAAAATGGCAGTTATAAATAATTTTGACAGAAATGATTCTTACAATTATTAAAGAAAAGATTTTGTGGCTAGAGGGCACATATTCAAAACAAACAAAAAACAAAGGCGTAGTTTGATGATGCCGTGATTGAGTTTGAAATCATTGGAAATCACAGCCGATGCAACCAAACGGGACTCATGTTCATCACGTTCTTTAATGAGTTAATGTTTTAAAGACTTAGAGCGATTGCTAATGAAGGACGAGCGCTATACACGGCTCAAAATCAGCTGAGCTTTTATTATGCCACAGTCGACCGCTTCCGCTTCCGGTCATGCATATGTAGAAAAAAGCAGTGCTGTTTTATCATACTAGATACATTTGAGTGTGTTGAAAGTTCTATTATAAGGCTACTAGGGATGTCACAATACTCAATATAATATCGAACCGTTCGGTACGACATCCACGGTTCAATACGCGCTTGTGAATTGCAGTTTTTCGGTTTTGCATTTAAAAAATTTCCTTGTTTTATTTCTCTCAAAATTTGCTGTGTGTATGCCCATGATTTCACGTGCTGAGATGAGGAAACGCCTCCCCGTTTATATTTCAAAAAGCAACACTTGCAGAGCGTTTTCCCTTCTAATGAAATGCAATGATACACCTTTTTAAACTTGTTCTCCAACAAAAGAGAACATTATAACTTATTTTTACTTCACAGCATCAGTCAAGTGTTTGAAATAACTTCCTTTTGTGATCTGATGTGGCTTCTTATCATAGAATGAGGCTGAAAATATATTCTATACTGTATGTCGATTAGCAATGGCTTAAAAATATACTTAATCATTATGAAAATACCCAAGATGGCTTGAAGAACACAGATAAAACATATATTATTACAGACGAGTGTTTATTGTCCTTACATTTCATCATTCAAAACGTGATTTAACGTTATATCTTGTTTTTATTCAGTTACAGCAATAACGATGCCTTTACCTATATTAGAGTATCTTTACCTATATTAGTGTTATCTCTTTGACGCATACGTGGATTTTCTGCACGAGGGCGCCCTTTGGCGTCCAGTATGAATGAAACCCATCCTATTTTGCGTAAAAATCTGAAAAATAATACCTCTCTTAAAAAAAAAAAAAAAATTAAGCAGACATATAATAATCCAGGCTTTTTCCAGTGTACAGAGGTTTACATGAGTATTTTGTTGTTAATTAGATGCAAAAAAACAAAAACAAAACACACACACACACACTGATGTGGTAAGCTATTAGAACTGAACTGAACCGAAAACCGTGGTTTAAAAACCGAGATACGTATTGAACCATGGACTAACTGTATTGTTGTATCCCTAAAGGCAACTCTGTGTGTTCATCACCTGTCTAATAAAATGCATAACATATTAAAGTGTCTTTGGGGGTTTGTGTTTTTTACAAAATAAAACTGGAAAATTGAGGGTGTTCCGACATCATTGGCAGATGACGCAATGAAACGTTACACTATTTAAAATTGCTTATTTCTCTGGATTTAAACATTCTTTGAAACATTTGGGATAATGTAAGTACACAAGTCAGCAAAATATATAACACTGTTCTAGTGGTAAAGGCACATATTGTGCCTTTAAACCGTTATTTAAATGAAAAAATACTGTTAATTCTCACCTTGCGTTCAATTAATTAGAATACATTACATCTGGTTGGACATTCGCATATCCAAGTATTTCAATGCATTCAAAGCTAAAACCAGATCCAAAATTCCCATATATGCATGTGATTGGAATTCCAGCTCCTGTATTACTCTTTATTCTAAATAAATGACTTCTGGTCTTTTGCTTGTTGCAGATGGAGAGGAAATACCCTTTATAGTTGCATTTAGCTGATTAGAGCAAGGCGATAATGTAGTTGTGACGATACAAGCAATCAAGCAGCTGAGAGTAGCTGTATATTATATAGTCTTACATGAGTATACTGTATGTATGTTGATAAAATTGAACCCATATATTCAACTTTGTGTAGAGTGCTGTGCAATAATACAGTTACATTTTGCTACAAAATAAAAAGATGACTTCCAAAATTGATTGTTATAGAAGCTAGCAAGCAACACTTTGTTGAGATATAAACGGCACATAGATCATTTTCACTTAGCCGGATTTATCTGTAACACGCTAGCTTTGAGATGCCGCTGAAATGTATTTACTCTTCCTGGAATGGTTGTCTGGTCTGGTATGTCCCCTGAGGTACACAGTAAATTAAAAAAAAAACAATGGTGGCAAGTAGATGTTTCTAGACGACCTCAAGTCCCAGGTGGAATCTGACCACATGAATAAGATATGCAGGCCGTAACTACATCCTGTCATCGGCATCTCGTCGTCTCGATTCCCCTCGGGCCTTGCGATGAAAAGCCCTGAGACGATAACCAGGTCTTTGCTGGACTGACCAGTGCTTGGATAAACTAGCTCATGTTGCAGCGTTGTCTTGATGCAGAGATTTATTAGCCATTGGGGACAGTTCAAGCCCTGCCTCTGTATTGTGCAGCTATCTGGACCGTCTCACGGTAAGAGACACTGCCGGTCTGCCCTTGTGAGGATTTATTTAGGGGAAAGTGATAGACTGTATATCAACCCTTGTTCTCTTTTTTCCCCCTCCTTGCCTCTCTCTCTCTCTCTCCTTTGTTGCACGCTTCATTTTCCAGCTCCGCCTGAAGTATATGTTTGGTTGTAGCCGGGGCTCCGTGACAGCTCTGCACTCTCCTGTTGTCATGACGGCCGTCGTGAGTGATGTTGCTGGGGCTCAGGCCCCGGGTAATCCTAATGAGGCACAGCATTAGGGCCTGCTCTCAAATGCTTTGTCAACAGGCTTCAAGCTATCTTCCATTAGGGCTGAGCTGCTGCCGTATTAGCGGCCGCTACATCACTTGGTTTCGATAAGGAATTGGAATGGTCTTGTAAGAGGTTAGATGGTCTCAGAGTGCCGGGAGTGATGGCTGGCGTCCATGTAATCAAACACACAGGTGCTATTGTTATTAAAATGAATGTCGATTGCATGCTCCACTCATTATGTTAAGAGGTGGGCTGGGCTGGGCTGATGAACTCTGCCTGGGGGGGTGAGAAGCCAGAGTTATTAGTATGCCTGTTAATTTATTTGTCAGGTTGATGGAATGGTTTTTGTTCTGCATGTGTGTTAATGCATATATATTTTTTAAGTTATTGTTTGTTAATTTTGCCATACTGTAAGTGGATGTGCGAAATAATCAAAAATCAAAAAACATGGTTGTGCTCAGCAAGAAATGCTGGACTAGTGCTAAGAGTGAAGTATGTGCTGTATGCTATGCTATAAAAATAGTAAGTGAAGCCTCATGCATTATGCAGTGAGCGTTTGTCGTCATCACTCTGCATGTTTGGTTCTACCATGTGGTGTTTGTTTATCTCAAAAATCTATGTGTTTATTTAGCATATTATATCACATTTGTGTGAAAGCGTGTTCACTTACTGTTCACCAAAGTATTATGAAAGGACAAATGTATCATGGTTTCCACAAAAGTATTTATCAGTGCAACTGTTTTGATTTGGATAATATTAGTTTTTTAAAGAAGCAAATAGGCTTATTAGAATGATTTCTGAAGGATCATGTGACACTTAAGACTGGAGTAATGATGCTGAAAATTCAGCTTTGCCATCACAGGAATAAATTACATTGTAAAATATATTCAAATAGAAAACCGTTCATTTAAATGGTAATAATATTTCAAATTATTACTGTTTTTACAGTGTTTTAGAACAAATAAATGAGCATTAGTAAGCAAAAGAGATTTCTTTGAGAAACCTTACCTATTTACCAGTGGTGTGCGATGGTGTTCTGTTCTTTTTTTTTTTTTTTTTAAATCAAACATAAATTTGTGTCCCATTTTCTTGGTTAAATAAACATTACTTACACTATCAGAAAAAGAAAAAAATTCTATTTTGTATTTTTTTACATTAACAATGTAATCAATATTCTATTTATTAAAGCCAAGAATGAATCTCAAGTCAGTGTTTTTAAGCTTTTTACATTTATTCCAAAATATTAACTCAAGGCAGTAACAATTTAAGATATAGCTGCAATCAGCGATTAAGGGGTTCAAGCACGAAATCAATAATTTTAAAAAAGACATTTTTGGCAAATCCAAGTAATTTAGATTTTTTTTTTTTACGTTTATGTTTTGCATGCTTGTTTAGAATCACCTGTCGCATGTGCTCCGCAGGTTTCATGAAGTTTTGAGTTTTTGTTTAGGCTTTATAGGATTTTGGGTAAAAACCATGCGACGTACAATCGTTTATGCACTTGAAAAATGTGATATCACCCCCCAGTGGCTGATTTCTTTCAAATTTCTCTCTTTTGGGCCGTGAGTCGAACTGGTTCACTGAGTTTTGTTCTAATCAGCCTCCGTTAACCTTGTCTAATAGGTGCTCAAAATTCATCGGCCAATGACGGGCATGTTTTTTGAGATATGCAAACGTCCTTGTAGACACCTGTGCCACTTCGGACCAAGACCATGCACATGGATTTTCATGCTGATAGGACAAATGGTTGCACAGTTATAGCCATTTTTATGTTTTCAAGCTCCTTTTTTTTTTTTCCCGTGACCTCAGATTGAGCTCTTACATAAGTGTACTGAGTTTGGCAAAGATATCTCAGGAGTTCAGGAGTTATAGACATTTTAGTAAAAGTGTCCCTGCCCCTTTCGAACAATTTGGCATCCCTTTGCGACGGTGAGTTGAAAGTTTTTTGGATAATTATTGATATTTACTCTCCAGAGAATCTTTCTGCTCTTGTTTGGTTCCGTTTGGGCAAAAAAGGGTGAAAAACCTAGGACTTGTTTTTGGTATTTCGGTTTTTCCAAAAATCTGAAATACCAAATATTTCTGAGGTGATCCATGACCATTGTAACAATTGCAATAGGGTTTTCAGCATTACACACTTGAACCCCCTAACAACATGGGGCAGTCGTGGGCTAATAATTTGCGAGTCTTACTTATAACCCAAAGGTCACGGGTTCGAGTCTCATGTCTGGCAGGGATTGTAGGTGGGGGGGGAGTGAATATCCAGCATTCTCTCCACCCTCAATACCACAACTGAGGTGAGACCCCCAAACCCCCAACTGCACCCGGGCGCCGCAGCATTTGCTGCCCTCTGCTCCAGGTGTGTGTGCACTTGGATGGGTGAAATGCAGAGCACAGATTCTGAGTATGAGTCACCTCCTTCCTTATATATTTTATTTGTGAACATTTGTGTGTAGCTGTTCTTCTTAATAGTTAACTTTTAAGCACTTTTTAAATTTTCAGTCATCAGTCATCAAAGCTCGTTAAATACCGGTTAGAGACACCGAGATTTACTTTTAAGATAATCACTTACTAAAAACTCCCACAGATCTTGTTTTCATGCCATTTTAAGTCTTATTTTGACAGAACAAAGTGGTGTGCAAGTTGTTTACTTACTTACTGTTTACTCCAGTGCATTTTCGTTTTAAAATGGCATTTTAAAATTAAAATGATCCTCATCTACACTGGAGTTTTCACTGCATTTCAGAAACAATCTCCATCTACACTACACAACCAAAAACGCATGTCACATGAACATTCATGCTGCATGCATCATCAAGGATGTCTTATTTAAGAGAAGTAACCATAATAACACTGATTGTTATTCCTTGGGATGTAAAAATACTGTAATTTCTTTTTTTTTTTACTTTGCAATTTCCGTTTTCTAAAATGAGCGTCTGAATTGAGACGCAACAAATGAGCATGATATTATTGTTTACACGGTCGTCAAGGATACACAGAGCGGGCAGCCATGCCATTATTTTTTTTTAAGTTTCCGTTTACACTGAAATGCAAACCCAGAGTTTTCTAACTAAAACGGGGTCTGCAACGTTTTTGAAAGTCTCTGCCGGAGTAGTGTAAACAACAGGTGTAACCGTAGCAAAAGTTATGCGTTTTAAAACAAAAACGGACTAGTGTAAACGTAGCCTTAGTCTTTCTATTAACTAAATATCATTATATTATTCATTCAAATTGATTTGCAAATGTGGAATGTGCACACACAAGGCAGGATTTATCTCATAAACCAATCACAGCTGAACATCTCCAATGTCATCTCCAATCATATCGTGATGGAGGCATTGCCTCTTCTAATGTGACTTCCCCCATTCCTTCTCAGTTACTCCCCACTAAACACACCGCACGCTTCATGGGGTCTGTTAAAACTCAGTAGGCTCAGGGAAAGCGAGAGAGATGCAGACTTTCAGTGTAACTTTACCTGCTGGTGTCACTGTTGGACGTTTCTTTAGAAAAACGAGTGATTTATACACTTTTTAATGTTATATTTTGTAATACTGGCATTGCTTTATTTATGTACTAGGATTTTTTTTTATTTTTTATTTTTATCCAATATTATGAGACACTGCCTCCTCAGACAAAATTCCCCTTTGTGTTTTCATTTTGCAAGCTGACCAATTAGTCCGGTAAAAACAGCTATGCAATTTAGCAGAATGCTAACAAGAAAAGCATTTTGATTGGCCTAACTCGACTGGCATTTTGATCAGGCTGGGTGTAGGATTTGGCTTGACGCTCGGAAAAAAATCGTGCACTTGCTGCTCCACAACACAAACACCTGACGTCACAACAACAGCAGTTTGGCTACAGAATGACAAGTGAGGTAAGCAGTTCTGAAAACAATCTAATGGAAACTCAGATGTTTGACATCATCAACCCAGTTACAAAGGATTATGGGCTGAGTTTGAACACTGTAGTACTTAGTCCTCACAGATTTCATCATCTTTGGGTATATTGAGATCATTTAGGCAGCTGGCAACTGGGTAAACTCTGAATGACATTGCCAAACAGAAAATGTGATGGAGAGAGAGGAGAAACTCATAAAATCCCTGTTCAATAATTCAGCGGGTAAATGTGATCTGGCTGTCCTATGTTTATAAATCTTCTGCCACCCACAAATGCACACAACGCCTCTGGGGTGCCAGGTTTTGTGAAGATCCCACAATAACAAAACTCTGAGCAAGGCAATATTACAGCGAGAGAGGGGACAGGAAGTTCACGCGGTCTTCTCCAATATATGTGTAAATTTAGGCACTTTTAAGCAGCTGGCTGATGAATAATGGAACTGATCTGCCCTTGATATTCATTGGAGTAACCAACGCCACTCAAAACCAGAGGAGCCAGGGTCGTGACCTCCTCCCTCTGCTTGCTTTCCCTTTCTATTTGCTGGGCAGGAAGTTAAAAGTGAGATGCAGAAACAGGGCCACGCACTGATTCTGTGGGTCGTCTTTGAATGCTAGTCACACTCTTTCTGTTGTCACTCTTCATACGTGAACGTACGCTGCTGCACCCTTTGTGCTGGACTTCTGAAAGTTAGGAAGCAAAGTTATCCTCTCTGGTTCATCTTTTTTTTTGACCAAAAATTGGGTGTTTGTTGTGGCAGAGCTGGTTAAAGTGCAAACCATCTTTTTTTAGAGCATCTAAATAGGGAAATATTACAATATATCCGTTATCTGCTTTTAAAAACGTATCTGTTATGTTTAAATGAGAAGACCACTTTCAGAACAACAGTTTACAGATAATGTACTCACCCTCTTGTCATCCAAGATGTTCATGTCTTTTTTTCTTTAGTCGTAAAGAAATTATGTTTTTTGAGGAAAACGTTTCATTTTTCTCCGTATAATGGACTGATATGGTGCCCCGAGTTTGAACTTCCAAAATGCAGTTTAAATGCGGCTTCAAATGATCCCAAATGCGGTTGTAAATGATCCTGAGGAAATAGGGTCTTATCTAGTAAAACGATCAGTTATTTTCATAAAAATAATACAATTTATATACTTTTTAATGTCAAACGATATTTTATTAGCCACCCAAACTGAAAGCTTCCACTCCACAAAGAAAAAATATTCCCAGCAAGTGAACAGCACAGACTGCAGGTGTTAATAGTTTTTACCGGTTGTTATCTGGGAATAGCATACCTTGGAATGTGGTGACTGACCAATCAGAATCGAGTATTTCACAGAGCTTTAAATGTATGTAATTTAAATGTATTGTTATCAATTGACTTTGGATATTTAAATGTGCATGTTGGGTGTTTAATTAATTTCTATTTCTAATTATACTTCTGTTTTTACATTTAGACTACCCTAACTGTCATGCTCACTTAATCTTTAACACTAATCATTGTAAAACAATAAGAACCTTGTTATAACCATGATGAGAAAGCAGTAGCGACTGCAATTTCTTTTGTACTGTGAAGTGACATTGAAAAAAAAAAATACAAAAATTTACCAGAAGATTGAGTTATGACATTTTGATAGAAAAACTTAAATTCATTTGGAAAATACAATGAATTTTCATTTCATGCTGACTTAATGTAATTTTTTATACTGTTTTCACTGAATTGTAATGACTAGATTCATTTGGAACATTTAAAAAAAATAATTTTAGATTTTAGTTCTAAATTTTCACAAAATGGTATAGAATTCTAATGTTGGCCATTTATTAGTTATCATCCATAGTGTTACGGAGCGAGGGAAACAGGAAGCGGGCGGATCCATCTGCATAGCTTTATTGACGTTAGACAGAGACATGGTCGTAAACAGGCAAACAGGTATACAGACAGCAAGACACAAGAGTAAACCGTAGGGCAGGCGAGGGTCGATCAGCGGCGAACGTAATCCTAGGGACGAGGCAAATGGGTGATCCAATGAGACAGGCGAGAGTTCATACGAGGGGCGAGCAGAGTCCGAACGATAAGGCAAAGGGTTAAATCCACGACGGACGAAAGGTTCAGGGTAGGCGGAAGGCAGACGAGACGAAATAACTAGGCTAGGAAAACAAGACTAAGAATACAAGACAAGATCAAGAATAAACTAGAGACAGGATAACTAGGCGAAGGGTCCGTAAAGTTGCTAAGAAACTACAAGTGCTAAACGCAATACAATACTCGGCGAAATGCAAGAAGAAGTCCGAGGCTTATATACAGTGTCTGATTGGATGCAGGTGATAAGCGCAATGAAAGATGGGAAATTTAGTGCGCAATGAAAGATGTAGGAAATGGGTGTGGTGCAACAGTCTGTGTAATGTGAATGTCAAAGCGACCTCTGGTGGCGAGCGGACTGGCGTTCAGGAGCAGATTCGTGACACATAGCATGACAATAATCATTTGCTTATAAATTTTAATCTTAACAGGATAGTTCACCCAAAAATGAAAATTCTGTCATTAATTACTCACCATCATGTCATTCCAAACCTATAAGACCTTAATTTATCTTCAGAACACAAATGAAGATATTTTTGATAAAATCCGAGAGTTTTCTGACCCTCAGTAGACTGCAACACAACTGACACGTTCAAAACCCAGAAACATAGTATGGACAAAATAGTCCATGTGACATCAGTGGTTTAACCAAAATGTTATGAAGCTACAAGAATACTTTTTGTGTGCAAAGAAAACAAAAATAACGTCTTCATTCAACTATTTACTCTCTTTCGTGTCAGTCTTCGACACACATTCACGAGTACCACAAATAAAGTCGTTATTTTCAAGGTCAGAAAGCTCTCGGATTTTATCAAGAATATTTTAATTTGTGTTCCAAAGATGCATGAAGGTCTTATGGGGTTGGAATGACATGAGGGTGAGCGATTTAATGACAGAAGTTTCATTTTTGGGTGAACTATCCCTTTATTATTGATTCTTCCCTCGACGTAAATTTACTACGTAAGTTAAGATCTTGGTTAATGAGTCTCATAAGTCTCACATCCTCTGGTGTCACTGTTAAACAGTTTTACTTAGAAGTGTTTTTCATTTCATATTTTCTGTTTTGTATTTGTACTGCCAATTATTTTCTCAGCCGAATTTTTGGGGGAGGCGCTGTCTCTGATCTGCCGCAAAAACGCCCCTGCTGGGTGCAGAGCTGTGGTTTAGGGCCGTAGAGAAAGGACAGGGTGAAATAAATTTCAGCACCCTGCTGAGATGACTTTGTTTGCCTCCTCTTGAGAGAGATGCACACGCTTCAGCGTGCTGCAACACGAAAAGCCGTTCTTGTGTTTCCATTAAAAATGAATGAAAATAAATGAAGTGGATCAGCATATAGCTGGCATGAATGATGGGATGAATCGTGTCCCATGTGTAAGTCTTTTGTTGTAAATAGATACGTTCTGTAAAACCCTGTTTAGATATTTACTGTCATTGTAATGTATTTTCATGCGGCTGCTGTTCTAAATCTTGAGTGGAAGATATAAAGCATCATGTACTCCGTGCAACTGGAACATAATATTATTCGATATGAAATGCGGTGGGAATTGCCTCATCGTGAATCTTGGATAGAGAGCATTTTCTCTCTTCACACTGCACTGCACCTTTGATGGAGTTAAACTCACTGCAAGTCATGATAGCAAAAACATAAGACGATATTTGCCATTACCTCTGACACATTTCAAATCTAGCGCTGAGCACGGCGGCCTGGACTGATGCATCATGCTGATAGCTGGCTAACTAACCCTCCTATCAGATGCAAGGTCCATACATTACATCGCCAAAGCGCTAATGAACGCCTCCAGTTTATTTATGACCCTTTTGTAGTATGGGAAAATTTACATAATCATCTCTCATGATTTAATCCAACCATAAATACTCAGTAATACTTTTGGAATTGCTGGCATAGTTCTTTTTAACCATTAACTTTTGAGATGTTGTAATGTGCTGGATTCAATTCGCAGTCCGTTGAAATTTTTTCTCATTTACTTATGCAATAAAATCGGACAAACCAAGAGAATGGGTAATTTATCCAAACTACAAACATTATTGTTCTCTTTCACACATTGCAAACCTTTTTTAATTTTCAGACTATTCAGAATTTGACACCAGGTGCTTGCGTAGAAAGCACCACTAGCATTCAAAACCCATCACAGCTTAAGTACACTTAACTCCGTTTTCACTGTGTGAATGCCAGTAAGCAAAATTGTTCAGGCAGAACTTCAGGATGTATAAAAAGGTTCACAGATGAGTGAGGTCACTGGCTCTGAATCAAAGCAATGCAGCAAATTAGATGAGCAGGAGGATGAAGGAGAAGAAGGTCAGGGATAATGTTTGTCTGTGATGAGATCTGTTCTACTAGTTGATCTTCTTTATGGAAGGCTGGTAAGTATGTGACAGAAATCCGCATATTGATCAGTAAAATCTTTTGCAGGCTGTGGAGGAGGCTTGTGAGAACATTACCTTGGAGTTTTGCCTGAAGTTCATGAGGCAAAGAGGAGCTTTTTCCTCCCGCTGTCTGGCCAGAGCCGCAGTCCTGTAATATTGCCTGTGATGTAGATGAGATTCTCTGGCCTGACCCTGAAGATGCTGATTCACATTCCCTATGCAAGCTGTTTTTCTCTTACTGCTTTTGGTTAATATTTTAGAAAGGAATGACTCAGCCAGAAATGAGAATTCTGTCATTCGCTCAATCTCACTTTCTTTCTTTGGAGCACAAAAGGTGTTCATTATTATTATTTTTAAAGAATATTTTTTTGAAGAATCATGAAAGTTGTCCATACTCCATATGTTAAGTCTTATAAATTCATGGGATAGCTTTGTAAGTTTTTATTAATTCATATTCATATTCATATTCATTTCTTCCTCCAGTGAACCGTTAACTGTTGTGACCAGATTGAATGACCCAAGAACAGGATCAGATTGATTTTCAGATTCAGATCTGTTTCTCACACAAAGCTTTTGTTTCATTTGTACAGTGTATAATATCTAACATTTTCAGCAATTAGAATGAAAAGCAGATATTAATATAATTTCACATTGTCAATTTTATGTAGCAACCAAATCAGTAATGATACACTCTAAAAAATGCTGGGTTCAGCTTGTTGGATCATTTTACTATTTTTTTACCCAGGTGCTGGGTAGTTTTTCTATAACTAAGCTGCCGAGTTGTTTTTTTTTCTACCCAACCACCGGGTTGAGCCTGTCTCAGATGAAAAAACCCAGCTGCTGAGTTACAGTCAGAGCACGGGATTTTTGCGTCCTTTACAGGAGAGAGCAGTTCTCAGTGCCACTGAGCACTTCAGTTGCATTATTTAAGGTGTTATTAAAGTCTGTAGCACAATGGAGTTACGTGCCAAAGCTATTGCATCATTTTAGGAGACTTATACAGTTCTGAATACTGTAGCCTATATCACATTTATTTGGCATTAGAATAAAACTTTACAATAAAATTAAATGATTTATACAGTTATAAATAGTTTCACTTTGTTTAAGTTTAAGTTGAGTTATAATTAAGTTTGTTGCTTTGCTTTCATGTTTATAATTTTGAGAATTGTACCGTTGGTGTTTAGGAAACTGGGAGAAATTGTATCATGGTGCAAAATGCAGTATTTTTGGGCACATTAAACATTAATATCCAAGGCTGTACATTTGTAGTCAATTTTATGTAGCAAGCAAAAGAGAAAAGATGCTAGTTTACAATTATTTTGGAGTAGTTTCTATAGCAGAGAAGTGGAGTTATAAATATTTTGTGTGCTTTGTGTAAAGCTGAGAGTGTATTTGCGGTTCAGAGGAGGTGTAAAAGACTGGAAGGTATGGACTGAAGTGTGAAGTCTGTGACAAAGCTAGACAGCTTTTTTGAAAACATCAGAACAGCAATTTTGAGATTAAAACAGGTGTGCCACACTATTGTGTCCTGGGGGGGACTTAGCTTTGATGTGCTCAAAAGGAACCATTGTTGGCTGGGAACGCACCTTTTTTTGAGTGACAAATCAATCTTGATGATGTGAACCAATTCATGTTCTGCTGCCTTCAGCTTTTTAAAGGCTTTTCATTCCTTTTAATTGAGAATGATGTTCAGTGGGGGGAACTGAAGCGCTTTCAAAAGAAAGTGAGGGAGGACATGGACAATTTCACTCAACTTTTTTGAGACGAAAATGATCATGCGTATACCTAATGAGAATGAGAAAACCTTCAGGATGTAGAGATAGTTTACCACAAAATGGCATATGTTTCAATTGAGATATTTTCCTTAGCATCATTTATAAACATTAGCTGGTTTTAAATGATCTTTTCCTGTGTTTAGCTGGTTGTTGTTGCAAATGCATGGCACTTCAAGATGTTTTGCACCAGGTTTGATGTCAGTGATGCCTTCTAAAGATTTACATTATAGTCTTGTAGAGTACTTTTATGGTACTTTTTGCCTGCAAACCATCTTTTGTGTTCCATAGAAGAAAGAAAACCATAGATGTTTTGGTAGATGTAAAGGGAAGGTGAATAATAATTTTCATTTTTGCGTGAACTATCCCCGGCCTAAACCTTTTTTACCAGGTAAAAAGTAAACAACCAATTTCAACAAATGCTCAGACATGCATGAATATTAATGTATTCATTATTATAGGGCTTACTTTAAGTGGATGTTCTTGAATGTTGCTTGTTTGCAGTGGTAAATGTGTTTGTAGTCGAGTGATGGTTAGCTGTGAGGGATTAGCTGACGGTTTGATCGGTGCTTGGAGGGAAGATCTGGCTCACCGGACACCAATTTTATTCTTCTGAGCTAAAACTGTGCCCTCAGCGCCAGCCTCCATTTTCTCATCCACTCCATCATCTCTCACACTGTTCCCAGGTGTGCTCACATACACAACACACATACATTTTCTGCCTCTCAAACCTTTCGTTTTTTCATTCCTTTTCTCTCTCACACTATTTCTGTACCACACGTATTTCAATATATTTTAGTATAGCACACAGAACTAGGATCATTTCTGTGGCGCATCAAACAATATGTGACCCTGGACCACAAAACCAGTCTTAAGTCACTGGGGTATATTCGTAGCAATAGCCAAAAATACATTGTATGGGTCAAAATTATTGTTTTTTTATGCCAAAAATCATCACGAAATTAAGTAAAGATCATGTTCCATGAAGATATTTTGTAATTTTCCCAGAGTAAATATATCAAAACTTAATTTTTGATTAGTAATATGCATTATTAAGAACTTTATTTGGACAACTTTAAAGGTGATTTTCTCAATATTTTGATTTTTTTTGCACCCTCAGATCTGTATGCTACAAACTGATTTGTGGCACCCTATTTTGGCATGTGTACCTGATATTAATCCAAAATAGTCAATGTTGAATCGAGTCGAATTAAATCAGAAATCAAATCGAATCGCAAGGTTGTGAATTGGAATTGAATTGTGTAATCTGTGTCAAAACCCAGCCCTATTTGTTTATTTTTTTTTTATTATTATTATTATTTTTTTTTTTGCTTTTTTAAAATTATTTTAATGTATTATTATAGGGCCCAAATACCAATCCAGGTTCTTGAAAATATGTGCCTCTATATATGAAAAGTTCAGATGCAAAACCAGCTAAAAGCCATCTCGGTCAAAAATTAGATAATGATACTGAGTGAATGCTCTCGACACATATTACACGTCCACCAAATATTTTTTCTTCAAACTCGCTAAAATACCAGCCTCAGCCCAATCAGAAGTACTGGTACTTACATAGAAACCTATACATCTGAGCCTGATAAAAATGCTTTTTTTAAAGAAAGACATCAGATGCATTTAGCTGGTTTTGCATATGAACTCTTCATATATTTCTGCAACACTGTAATTACGTACCTTACTGCATGTTTTGCGGCAGTTTCAAAGTGAAATGTCCAGAGAGTGGCGCTAAAACACAGGTTCAATACATGACCGTGGCATGTTTTATTACGTTGTTTCTGGCACGTATTGCTGCGTTTTTATTACGCTGCTTAAGGTACATATTGCGGCTGTTCTGAATTCAAATATCCAGGGAGTGTGGCTAAAGGTTAATGCTCTGTCATGTTAGAAATATCCCCTACACCAAACACAACCCTAAACCTAATCGATAGTGTTAACAAATGCAAAAATGATATAAAAACACATTTGTTGACACAGACATGCTATTTTAACTTCCTTATGCGGATTTGAGCCGTTTTGTCAAACCGTAGTTTCATGGGGTTTGTACCGGAGCTCTTCATCACTCCAGTGCAACGCCGTATCGTGTATGAAGCTGTATATGTGAAGACAACATTCAAATGTATCAGTTTTCAAATTGCGCAGGATGTTAAAATTGTTTTTAAGTTATAAGTAATATTCTGCAAGTTATTGTGTGAAAATTAGGCTTTATTAATCAAAACTCTGTGCATGTAAATCATACTTTGTGTGAAAAGTTGTTGGGAGTTTTACCACCTCAATATATGAGTACATGAACACGTGAAACATAATCTCTAGAACTGCTCTGAGAATCACTTCATTAGCATTTTACCGTTTCTTTTGCGGAAAACTACCGTCATATGATGGAGACCCTAAAGGGGTAAACAGCAACCCGTCAAAATAAAAGTTCGGTTTATCTTGACAGTCAGAAATATATTAACATACTACTTAATGTAAAGATAGTACTACTACTACTAATAAAATATTATTAAAACAATGTTTAAGGAATATTTACTAGAAAAAAAATATTTACCCGAATTTATTTACCAGAAAATTGTAAATACACAACACAGTATTTCTGAACAAAAACAAAAACAAAACTATAATAAATTAATTCTTTATTAAATCTAATTATCCTTTATAAATTCATTAGACATGCTTTTGATTATTAAAATGTAATGAAACGATTAAAATAGAATCCAGAAAATTAATGGAAAACAGAGATTCACAAACAAAACTGAATTTGAGAAAAATAAAAAAATGTATTTCATAGGACCTTAAAAATGTAATTGTTTAACAAAAATGTAATTTTTGTTATTATTTTTATTATTATTAATTTTTTTTTTTATGTAACCATTAAAATAGAGTCAAAATGTCACAAAAATTCATAAAATGGAATTTAGTAAAAAATTAAGCAGATTTCATAGGGCCCTCTTTATTTCATTTGTGGCTTTGTTTTATTGTAGATGTCCTTTAGTTTGTTACTTGCACCTAGGTTCTTATTATTAATAACAAAGATAAAATAAAAAATGACTATATCATGATATAAATTGCTGTTGTGAAATAAAATTACTATATCATGCAATAAGATTTGGCTTTATCTTTTTATTGGTAAGCTAACTTACCAATATAGCAAAGATCTCTACGTACCTGTAAGCTCGGTAGTTGTTCACCATAATCCTATGTAGTGGCACTGGCATGTGATTATTATTATTATTTTATTTTATTTTATTTTTTTATTTTATTTGTTTAAAGGGGGGGGATGAAATGCTTTGTTTTAATAGATAAAATATCTATGATCTCCATTTGGATCATCTGTTATTCATTTACTTTTCCTCTTGTTCTATGTTTTTTTCGTAGTATCGGTTCAGTAGTAGTATCGTGATATTTTAGTCAGGTATCGTACCGAAGTCAAAATTTTGGTATCGTGACAACACTGGAAACTGCAGTGATTCGTACATATAGGTACGTTTATTCAGTTTTGCAGAAATGTATACAGAGGCATGTATTTCCAATGAGCCTATGTTGGAAAAAATGCCCATTCCCACATGGGGATTTGTTTCAGCTATTTTGTCAACTGTCTAGTAAAAATTGCAAGGCAATATGATGGCAGGCAAAAAAACAAAAACAAAAAAAATAATAGCACATCTCTCCTAAACAAGCTTTATTATTTAAAAGTATTATTCATGTCTGTAGCACAGCAAGCTGTGTGCCAAAGCTCAACACTTGGGGTTAAGGATTTGTTAAAATCCCTAACCCCAAGAATGAGCATAAGCAAGCACCACTAATAAGAGAATTAAGTGGATTGAAATTGAGGAGGATGTGTGTGGCGGCTCTCAGAAACCTAGTAAAACCCACAGTGCTGAGAACGGCCATGGAGCTGGTTTTATAAGGACATAAGGGAAGGAAATACTGCTGGTCAGCAAAGACAGACACGGAAGGTTGTGTTTTTGTGGAGCAGTTCCTGACAATCTTGCACCAGACGTGTACTTATCTTCGACTGGGACTGCTGCTGAGTTACAATACTGGATCGACTTGTTTGGCCTCTTTCTTCCTGAGCTGTAGACCCACAGAGACTCAGTCTGCAGTGCTATCAGTAACTTATATAGTCGTGCTATCGGCTCGAAAGTGACTGCCACAAATATCAGGCTATCCGGATGAAACAGTTTATCACATTTCATTGCTTTTCAGATGTATTTTAAGACAAGGACAATGTGATTTATTATTTATGTTTGCATGGCCATCCTATACCTCTCTTCCAACCGACTAAAAATACACTATTTATTTAGGATCCCAAACACTAATGATGGTTCGCATGCGACCGAAACAACACATTAGAGCGAAATAAATTGCCTTTGAAGATTGTTTTCATTGATGCGCAGCCGAGCTCATGGGAAATGCAGTGCTTTTGGTTCTCTGTCCCAACCGGACGGCTCGTCTAGACACCTCATTTGTTCAAACTGCCATTAGACAGTGTGAAATAAAGCTGAATGAGGAATATCTGCTCTGGGAAATCCTCTTATGTAATCACAGAGGGAGGAAGTTGCTCCGATACGTCTTTTGTGAAAGAGGTTAATCAGAGATTTGTGTGTCATCTACATTAGCCGAGACTTCAAACGTCGGATGAGACATCAAACATCAGGGATATGAGATAAAACTCTTTCTTTTTTTTTCTGATGGCTTAAAATAGCGATCTTACTTTTTGGGGCTTTCCACACTTGAAATTGTTTACAGAGGGCCATTGTAACCTCTGGGTTATCTTGTTTAACATTTCACGCTGTTCATACTTTTTCCCAGGATAGTGGGTGGGCAGGTTTTGAGATTTCACACTATACATTTGTGAAAAACTCTGGGTTAATGTTCTTATTTGCATATATATGAGGTCAAGGCATTCATTGGGTAATAACAACTCATAACAGCAGTTGGGTAACTTTCAGAATTGAAGAATAGGTTCTCTTTCATCTATCTGTATACACTTTTAAAAATGATCAAAGTTGTTTGAATGTTTGAGTGTTTCAATTGTAAATAAAACAAGATTTTTGAAGTGTGTTTTACAAGAAAATGCTGTTTAGTCTTTCTGCTTCAAAATGTTGTTTAATTACTTGCTATTTCTTTGTAATTGGGAAATTTTCCAGCAGTTTCTGAGTGAAAACTGTTTCTACACCACTTTTTTTTTTTTAGTGTGTAAGTAAATTTACTTTTATTTTAGTTTTAGTAATTTTAGTGCTTCAACTTAAATGTATTTTAGTTGCCAAGGCAGCATTTCTAATTTTACTTCGTTTTAGTTAAGTATTTCATTTGTTTATATTTTTATTTTATTTCAGTTTTATTTCAATTACTGAAAAAGTATATAAAATGCTAAAATTGTTTTAGTTAACAATAAAAACACTCCTTTAAATTGTAGCAAAAGTTCTAATTTTACTTCAAGTTTTAGTTAAGTATTTCATTTGTTTATATTTTATTTTATTTCAGCTTAATTTTAATTACTGAAAACTATATTAAACAACAACAACACTCTTTTAAATTTTAGTTAATCGTAATTCAACTTCCTAACATTCAAATTGCAATTTTGCATCTTGTTTGCTACTTTAATTCCTATATTTAAGAATTTTACTTTAACTGTCAATTCAGCTCTAATGAACATGTGACCTGTTTTCTGAATTGGTTTTCCATTTTTAAAAATTATGCCATCCAAAAATGAAAATTACCACGATTTACTCACCCTCAAGCCATCCTAGGTGTCGAATACAATCTGCGTTATATTAAAAATTATTATATTAAAAATGTTGTGGCTGTTCCAGGCTTTATAATGGCAGTTAATGGCTGGTGAGATTTTGAAGTCCAATAAAGTAAATCAATCCATCATAAAAAGTGCTCCAAATGTCTTCAGGGGCTAATATTCTGAAGCGATTGGATACATTTGGGTAAGAAAAATATCTATATTTAAAACTTTATAAACCGTAATCTCTAGCGGCCGCCTATTGTCGTACGCACATTGACGAGAAAGTGGTGTTTCAGTGGATCTCACCAGCCATTTACTGCCATTATAAAGCTTGAAAGAGCCATGACATTTTTTTTATATAACTCCAACTGTATTCATCTGAAAGAAGAAAGTCATACACACCTAGGATGGCTTGAGGGTGAGTAAATCATGGGTGTCATTTTTGGGTGAACTATCCCTTTAAGTTTAGATGATGCTCAAGTTAACCTGTGTTTTCTTTCTCCATTTACTGCTAACACGCTTTGAAAATTACAAGTTCGAAATGTGGCTTTGCCTGGGGTTAAAAGTGGCCTTAGTTTGGGTCTTTAAAAGACTTGGGGTTAAACAGCACAGTCTGAAGTTAAAGATCTATAAACTCTAAAGCTAGTTTTTGTATTGTCATGTAACTATTGTCTCTTGGTGGAGAACTGTGATTTATTTTCGGTACTTCTCATTTGGAAGCACAGCGGCTCTCAGAAGCCCATAATAGCCTGGGTTACCGGACAAGGTTACCTTGCCAAGCTGCTTATCATGGAGAAAGTGGCCTGCTAGGACAAAGCATTTCAGAATTTTATTATCATTCAAATTAGAACATATAGAGGGCTTCTCTCCGATTGGTGAAATAATGGTGGTCATTTATCTAGCTAACACCGACCTTTCATTTCCCATTCATGTCTTATTAGGGGGGCATACATCATCATCTTGGCATAATTAAAAAAAAAAAAAAAAAAAAAAAACTCAATTGATTCATAGTAGAAATGGGAAAAGGTGGCTGTGCTCGGCAGGTGCTGCTGGCTGTCATTAGTTTCAGAGTCTGGCCTTTTGCTGTTGACTTTTCCCATCGTTGCCGTTAGCGGTTGGAGAACGCGGGCCCAAGGCGACATGTATCCTTATCAGCCTCCTGAGTCGTTTATAACCCGCAGGTTAAAACATAACCAAACCGTGCCACAATACATTAATGTGATTTTTATGAATGTAGCTTAGGTCTTGTTTGTTTATCAGTTTTTATGATGGATTTGTACTAGATTTTGTCTCCCGCTGTGCTGATAAAAGGCTTTGTAAAGGCAGTAAAAGTGTGCCGTTAGACTGACGGGGTTTTACATTGCTATATAATGTATTTATAAGTATAAACACCATTGGGTCATTTGGTGTCAAATCAACAAAGCATCCTCAGCTGAAATCATTTTTTTTTATTAAAAAAAAAAAATCCTGGTTAAAAAAAAAAAAAAAGCTGATATATTAAATGCTGTGGATGAATATTTACTGAGTAATCCACTCTTTTGTAGAGGAGGGCCAAAATGACACATTTCAACTGAAATTTTGAGCCAAATTACAGGGTTAAAAATTATGTTTCTGTTGACTTTAGCTATTCTTGTTGCATTATATCAATTATGACAGTTCCTGAAAGGTGACATGCCTGTAAGTATTAACTACATATACAGTTATATGCAAAAGTTTGGGAATCCTTTGCAAAATCTGTGAAAATGTGAATAATTTTAACAAAATAAGAGAGACCATACAAAATGCATGTTATTTTTTTATTTAATACTGTCCTAAGTAAGATATTTTACATAAAAGATGTTTACATATAGTCCACAAGACAAAATAATAGCTGACATTATTAAAATACCCCCCTTCAAAAGTTTGGAAACCCTTGGTTCCTAATACTGTAACTGTAACGACTGTTTTTTTGTTTTGAGATGGTTGTTCATGAGTCCCTTGTTTGTTTTGAACAGTTAAACTGAGCACTGTTCTTCAGAAAAATCCTCCAGGTCCTGCAGATTTTTTAGTTTTCCAGCATCTTTTGCATATTTGAACCCTTTCCAGTAGTGGCTTTATGATTTTGAGATCCATCTTTTTAAACACAACTATTAAAAAAGGTTCAAACATTCACTGAAGTAAACACTCCAGAAGGAAACACAATGCATTAAGAGCCAGGGGTTAAAAAGTTTTTGAATTTGAAGATCAAAGTAATTGTACTTAATTTGTCTTCCGGGAAACATGCAAGTATATTCTGTTGCTTCTGAAGGGCAGTACTAAATGGAAAAAAATGATATTTCAACAAAATAAGAAAAATTTGAACATCTTTTTGTAGCAAATTTTAGTTTTGTTTTTAGTTGGACTTGAACCTGCATTGTCCATATGAGCACCCTGGCTCAACACATTCATCACCTGTTGAGGGAGATCTTCTCCATTAAGTGTGAAGATAAATGCACACCTGGGTGGGCTGATGGGTGGAGATGAATGAATGAGAATTCCCCCTAAAGCTTTTCCTAATGAGAATGCTGCATGAAACCAGTTCTCTTTCATGTGGACTGATGGAAGGAAGCCATTCTCCCCAAAGCCCTTTTAAAGACTAATTGAATAGTAAAGCATTGCCTGGGGCGTTTTGTTGTCAGCTCATTTGGCTCCCCATTCATCTCAATCCGTCATAGCGTTTAAATTTTTTTTTTTTTTTTTTTTTTTGCCAAACTGCTTAAGGAACAGCCCGTTGAATGCGCTCTAATCTGATGATGCTGAAATAACATACGTGCCAAACCCCCTCCCCCCACCCGACCCAAACACGTCTCACTTTAACTGTTTCTAATCAATGACAGGGACGTGTGTCCCACGAGCTGTGGTGCCGTTAGCCCCGGATCGAGATTTTCTCTTTCGTTTGACATTACTCAAGTGAAGCAAATGGATTCCCTGAAAAGATAACTAAGTCTTATCTCACTGCCGCACTAATAAAAATGATGGATAACGTGGGCCGGAAACAATTGAATCTCATGTACGTCTCAGTCATTCAGATGGTCCTCAAGAACGGACAGGTTTCTTTTCAGCTTTCATTCTGACACAATTCTGAAACAATCAAATTTTGATCATATAGAAGGGTGTTTCTTCAAGTACAGGCCTCTTTATATCCCATTTAATTATTTCTTATGAATTTCAACTTTTTTCCACTTTGTTGAGTGAAAGTCACATAAGTAGTTTTTTTTTTTAAATACTGTTTTTTTTTTAATATGATATAGTACTCCTTTGCTTTGTGTATTTTCATTTAGTTTCATATAATTGTTATATTTTAGACAAGTTGAAACAATATTCTTTAAACAACAAAAAGTAATTTATAAAATATTTAGTTTTAAAAAATATGGTAATACAAAGAGTAAAATCAAAAACATTTTTATATTTCTTTATATCCAGCCTGTTAGTCATCATAAGATAATGCGTAAGAGTATTACAACATCCTGTATTACCTACGTCTGATGTTCTCTAGAGAGTGTTTCTGTTGCGAATAGCAGTTGTTTGACCTTTAAATAATAATCTTGACATTCTTGACATCCTCATTACAGTAATGCATTGCCAAAGGCAGTAATGTGGTATCTTTAAACTATGCACCAGCTGCCCGTGTGTATAATTAACCCTGCATCCTCATCAGGATTCATATACACTACGTTTCCAGGGGCGTCATGCACCTATTTTTCTTCAGGGGGCACCAGTGGCAGTTCTGGCTCACTTGGTGCCCTTGGCAAGAAAAGACCAAAGGGAAAAAAACTCCTGGTTTACGTGTCAGTCTAATGGTGCAATTTTCATTTCGCAAAATAAGGAGACTGATTATGAATGTCTTTTTAAATCAAGCGGAACAGTTATCAGCATGTGTTTTTGTTGTATTGAAAATAGCAGATTTGACATAATGCTAACTCCCTTTGTGTCAGTCTATGAGTTTTGAGCTATATGAGGAAGGATGGATAATGCACATGGTTAAATTGAGTAGTAATTTCTATCACAATGTTTTAGGTTTTTTTTTTTTTTTTTATACAATAATGGTTCAATGTAATTATCAAAAGAGAAAAGACTTGCATGGAACTTCTGTATGTTCCACATACTGTTCTTCTCATATGTTTACATACCCATTTCATTACTTTAAAAAATAGGTGTGATTTAATTTTTTTTTTTTAAATATAAAAACTTCAGAAGTTTGAGTCAGTAAGGTTTTTTTTAAAATAAGTTTATTTTGCTCACCAAGGCTACAATTATTTAATCAAAATACAGTACAAATACTGTTAGAAATTATTAGCTGGTTTCTGTTTTAATGTATTTTAAAATGTAATTTTTTGCAAAGTTGATTTTTTTTCATTACTCCAGTCTTCAGTGTCACATGATCCTTCAGAAATCATTCTAATATGATCATTTCCTGCTCAAGAACCATTTCTGCTTGTTATCAGTATTGAAAATGGCATATTTATGTGGAAACCATGACATTTTTTTAGGATTCTTTGAAGAATATAAAGTTCAAAACAATGTTTATTTAAAATCTGTCTTTTTTTCCATATCAATGTCATTTTTGACAAATTTAAAGCATTCTTACTGAATAAAAGTATTAGTTTAAAAAAATAACAACTTTTGAACAGTGTATGAAGCATCTGCAATGGATATATACATACACCTTACAATAAGGTGTCATTTGTTAACATTAGTTAATGTATTAAGTAACATGAACAAACAATGAACAATACACTTATTACAGTATTTATTGGTATTTATCTGGTAACACTTATAGGTAACAATTCTGACTATTAACTAGTTACTTATTAGCATGCCTATTATTAACTGTTTATTAGTTGATTTTAAAGCACCTATACTGCATGACCATATTCTACATCCCCAATTCTACCTAATACCTGAAGTTAACAACTACCTTACTAACTATTAATAAGCAGCAAATTAGTAGTTTGAAGCAAATGATTTGTTAGCGAGAACTGGACCTTAAAATAAAGTGTGACCATTAATCTTTGTTAATGTTAGTTAATAAAAATATGGGGTGGGGGAAAATCAATTCATATTTGAAACGCGATTCAGTCTTCTAGTGATTCTCATCGATTCACAAATTTAAAAAAGCCTCCTAACATTACATAAAATTTCACTTACTACTTAAACAGAGTAAGGAGTGATGACTGATAGGATGATGGTGAATGATTTGCAGATCCTGAGCACCACTGACAAACATCTAATCTTGCAAAATGTGTGGTAAGTACTACTATTTCGTAGTATAAACAAAGTGTGATTGCAAATCAGGGTTTCCAGGTTTTCACAAAATAACATGCCCACTTGCTACTCAAAACTAGACCAAAACTAGCCCAATTGCGTTTCGAGGGAGATCGCCCATTAAAAATCACATTCAAGGGGATAAAATAATTTTTTTTTTTTTTTTTTTTTGGTGTGGTAAATTTGTATTTCAAGGGCCAAATATGACGTTATTGGGGTCGCTTCAATCCGTGTACATCAAAAACAACTTGCGGCAACAGTGTTAAAGCAGCCCAATTCCACGGTAAGACCACGGACTTGGCAACACTGTTGCAAATCCTGAAAGTGAAAGTAAAAAGCGAGCATATTAATAGTGGTTCCCTGACGCCCGCAATTTATATGCAGTATAATTACCCAACAATTAAATTAAACAAAACAAAAAACAAAAAAATTGCGAGTGAAAGCATTGAAATATATTTTTCCTCTCCCATCTCGGATTTATTCCCTAGGGGTTCCATAGTACATGCACATCCCTAATGGGAAGTGTAAAATAGTTTTGATTTATTAGGAGGTTAATAGTTAATAGGAAACACTGATTTCTTGAGTGAGGACTACTCATACTATAGACTTGTGTATTTTTGTATCGAAATACTGGTGCATTTGTCCACTGTACACAAAAAATTTATGAAAAACTGTGAATTGCAATTAAAGTTTGAAAAACCGTGAATCAATTTTTAATCGAATCGTGACCCCAAGCATCAGTATGAATCACATCGTGAGGTACAAAATTTGTGATTTTAATAATGCATTAGTAAATGCTTTAGTTTTCATAAACTAAGATTAATAAATGCTTTAAAAGTATTCATTCTTAATTGATGGTATCTAATGTAGTTAACTAATGAACCTTATTGCAAAGTGTTACTGAATAATTAGTCTGTTTCACATGATTAGTTGTCAGTTCTAATTTACTGTGTTTTATATTGTAGGAGAGTGATGGAAGAGAATGATAAAAATAGAGAGAAGTGACCTTCTTTGTTTAACAATGGACCTCAAGTTGTGTGCAAAGATCTAGCCTCTAAAACAAATCAAATATCTCACTGCAACAAGAATAAAAATATGAAAAAAAAAACACCCCGTGGTACTGAGTGTAATATGAAATGCATAAAATTTCAGATGTGTAATTACTGTAAAATCCCAAGCAACAGTAGAACTGATTTGATCAGAGCTACAGGCCTAAGTTTGTTATAAGCTCAAACTCTTCTGCTCACAGTAACGCCGTTTTACTCAAATACCAAAATAAACAGCAAACATTCAGCACGGTTATTAATTTTCATGTATATGACTCTTCTTTGTTCAGTCGATGCAATATTTGATGTTGGATTTAGCTGCGTTATGGCTCTGAATTCAAGATTATGAAACAAAAAAATGTTTTCCATACACACTTTGATTTCTGTGTTTAGCTTTGCCGTTTTGAGATAGCAGCGCTGTTCAGTGACCTCACCTGGGGATTGAACTTATCTGCTGTCCTTTGGCCTGTGGTGATTTCCTTATCAAGTGTAATTAAATAAACAAGATCCATTTTTCCAAGTGATTCACACAGTTAAGTGATCGAGCTGATTTCGTCCCGTCTAACATTCTCCTGTCTGCCTCCCTTTGGCACGCGATAGGTCTGGAGCAGCTGCGAGCGAGTGGACGTGTGTGTAATGTGGATGGCTTTGTAAACATTAGTCCCAAAGGCACAAAAAGCGAGAGAGGGGAAACTGCAAAAAAATGCCTTGTCAGTTTGTAGTGTTCAATATGTCGCCAAAGGCACACTTTGCACGGTTAATACGATAGCAGAATGCGGCATAAAATAGCGAGCGCAGACTTGACACACGTATAGATCAGAGGACATCAAAGCGGCACTTCCCACCTCGTTACGAAGAGAGACGCCAATTATAACAGCCTTATGTCTTAATCTGCGCATGACTGTTTGCTGGCTGGCATTATCAACCATCCGCAGTAAAGCGTGTGGAGGCCGTGTTGGGGTAAAGCATCTCCGTACCTGAGAACTTCTGCGATATTCCTTCAGTCTGAGCTTGCAAAGGAGGCAGTGAATGCCAGACCCCCCCCCCCTTAATCTTCATATGTCACTGTCACTCCTCTGCAAAAGCAGTATATCTGCTGCTTGCAGAGCTATTTGGCTCGAGATGGAGTCACAGGCCTGCCTAAACGGGTTGGATTAACGGCACTTTCAGTCCCTGTCTGTCTCGCACCTTTGCAGCACTGTGACCGAGTAAATAGCCTCCTTTCAGCCAACTGGAAGGAAGTTCCCCTGGGAGAGATGCACATTCAATCATATATCATCCCTCGCCCTTGGCCTGCGCTCGGGCCCGATTCTGCCTGCATCACCCATGTGTTTCTCTCAACGGCATGCCAAAAAGACACTGTAACAGGACGTGTGCAGTAACAGTGACCGACCACTTTTTAAGTCACCTTGGTTCCACAAATAATCCACTCATCTGTTTTCTCAGTATAGATTTCCAAAAGTTGTTCATACAGTTATGTTCACTTTGTTAAAATTCATTTATTAAGTATCATAAACTAACAATGAACAGCAGTTGTATATTTATTCATCTAGGTTAATGATAATTTATAAATATGATCTACCATTGTACATTGTTAGGTCATATTCATCCATAATATAATACTGTTTAATTATACATCATTAATTCTTAAAATTAATGTATGTAGAAATTTACTTTAGCATCTTTAAACTTTAAATGTTAGTTCATAAAATCCATCTTTGTAAGATACCATAAAACCTATATTATATTAAATATTATGCACAAACATTCAAAAGTTTGGGGTGGGGATTGACCAATTAGTGGCCTGGCTGATTGTTATGTATTTTTATGGTTTTCTGTATCTGTCATTTTCAAAACCAATTTGGCGACAAAAAATAATTTAAAAGCATTTTTAAAAAAGTTTTTGCCAGAGCCCTTGTTATTCTTAATTTCGACATCAATTTTTATTTTTACACCATACATATGTTGGTCAGAATATCAGTTATCCTTCTACTTGATCTGTAATAATTGGTATCCGCATCGGCCCTAAAAAACACATATCGGTCGACCCCTAGTTCGGGGTTAGTACGAATATTTAGTTAGAAATGTACACTTTTATTAGCAAGAACACATTGAATTGTCCTTACTGTGACAGTAAAGACATTTATATATTGTTAAAAAAGCTCTATTTTAAAGAAATGTTTTTAAAGAATTATTTTTAAAGGCTTAGCTTCAAAAGTTCAGCTTTGTCATGACAAGAATAAATTGCTTGTTTAAAATTGTAATAATATTATAATAATATTTCACAAAATTGCTTTTTTATTGTATTTTTATATTAGATGAAAACAGCCTTGGTAAACATTAGCAACTTCTTTCAAAAACATAAAATACTGACCCCAAACATTTTAGCAATAGTTGATATTACATTACATTACATTACGTTACATTATATATTATATTAATGGTTTATCAGGATTTTTTCTCTGACTCTGCCTTATGAATCGGAATGCATGAAACAGTTGCAGAACCACTGCTTTTTAATTACGAACCAAACAAACATGTAGCATGAGCAGTTTTAGATGTAAATTAGATTGTATAATTTCAAAATTTAAAGCAAAAACAGAATAGTCTGACCTTAGCTTATAATATGATAATACATAAAACATATCTGCATAAGACAAAAACAGCAGACTGGCTGAATGAGAACGCAAATTCACTCTCACTCATAGCAGGTGGCGCCTATGGAATAGCAGCGATAGAGTTTCCTTGATTACAGCTGTAAATAAAGCAGCGATGTCCTTTTAAATATTACATTAATATGCATTATACGTTGATAAGATGAAAATAAAATGCCATCTAAACTTTTCTGAAGGCAGTTGGTTCCCATTCGAGATACATTCATATAAGCCCCACCTCCAATTCAATATTTAGGATTTTCTTTTAATATTTCGAACATTGTGAACAGTGATCTTGCTCTGCCTGCTACATTATTTTCTCCTCTTTGCTTTCATCTTCAGCGTCTCTAGCTTCTATTAATGGCCATTTACAGTTGGGTTACTTGCCCAATTAAAGAATTAGTTGTGTGTTATTAATAGTTCTCTAATTAAAAGTTATTAAAAGTATTAAAAGTTCTCTAACCATTAGTAGTGTAACGTGAAAGGCGTGACAATGGAGTTTGGGATCCACAAGCAGGCTTTTTTTAAGAGCGTAGCCAAAACAGGTGGAGTCAAAATTCCAGCAAACAGTAACATCCAAGGCAAGACGACAGAGTAGGCTAATCCACAAAACAGGCAATAGTCGGGACAGACAGCTATCATTCAAAAACAAGGAAACAGTCCAGGATCAAAACATAAACAAGGCAAGTCAAAGAATGTGACAAGACAGGGCAAGGGGAGAAAAAAATGCTTGGTAGAGTCCACAATAGCAAAACAGCACTTTACATTGTGAGTGTGTTTAAGTGCAACCTATATAGTCCTCCTGATTGGAAACTAGTGTTGTCACGATACCAAAATTTTGATTTCAATATGATACCTGACTAAAATAACACGATACTACTACTGAACCGATACTACGGAAAAAACAGAGAACAAGAGGAAAAGTAATTGAAAAACAGATGATCCAAATGGAGATCATAGTTATTTATCTATTAAAACAAAGCATTTCATCCCCCCTTTAAAAAATAATAATAAAATAAAATAAAAATAATCACATGCCAGTACTACTACATAGGATTATGGTGAACAACTACCGAGTTTACAGATATGTAGAGATCTTTGCTATATTGGTAAGTTAGCTTAAAGGATAAAGCCAAATCTTATTCCATGATATAGTAATTTTATTTCACAACAGGAATTTATATCATGATATAGTCATTTTTGTTATTTTATCTTTGTTATTAATAATAAGAACCTAGATGCAAGTAACAAACTAAAGGACATCTACAGTAAAACAAAGACACAAATGAAATAAAGAGGGCCCTATGAAATCTGTTTTATATTTTTTTCCTAAATTCCATTTTATGGATTTTTGTGACATTTTATGACTCTATTTTAACAATTACATTAAAAAATAATAATAATATGAAAAAGCATGTCTAATTAATTAAATAAATCATGAAACTTGCAGAATTTAATAGCAGTTTATTAAACGTTTAACAAAAATTACATATTTTTAAGGTCCTATGAAATACATTTTATTATTTTTCTCAAATTCAGTTTTGTTTGTGAATCTCTGTTTTCCATTAATTTTCTGGATTCTATTTTAATTGTTTCATTACATTTTGATAATCAAAAGCATGTCTAATGAATTTATAAAGGATAATTAGATTTGATAAAGAATTTATATATTATAGGTTATTTTTATTTTATTTTATTATTATTATTATTATTTTTTTTTTCAGAAATACTGTGTTGTGTATTTACAATTTTCTGGTAAATAAATTCTGGTAAATATTTTTTTTTCTGGTAAATATTTCTTAAACATTGTTTTAATAATATTTTATTAGTAGTAGTAGTACTATCTTTACATTACGTAATATATTAATATATTTCTGACAGTCAATTTAAACCGAACTTTTATTTTGACGGGTTGCTGTGAAGACCTTTAGGGTCTCCATTATATGACGTTAGTTTTCCGCAAAAGAAACGGTAAAATGCTAATGAAGTGACTCAGAGCGGTTCTATAGATTATGCTTCATGTGTTCATGTACTCATATATTGAGGCGGCAGAGGCTGAAAACACCGCGAGCGTCACGCATATGTGTGTAGTAAACAATACTGCGTGTCTCTGCCATTCACAAACACAGACACGTAGAAATACGGCTCTTATTAAAATACATTCTTAAAGTACCGGTACTAAAAAATTCAGGGTATCGCGATACCTTTTAAGTACCGGAATATCGTGCAACACTATTGGAAACAGGTGTCCGTAATAGTTCCTATTTAAGGGTTTATGGGAAACAGGGATCCCCTCTCAGTTGATGACACTGTCTACGTTGTTTAGCCATTTCTACTGTGTGCATAATTCAAGCAAGTTTACCACCCAGAATATTGTATTACATTACATTATATGGTATTATATTATATTATAATCTTACACAGGTGGAAACGTGGAGTCTCTGAGCTCATGGTAGGTGTATTTCAAAAGATTTATACAGATTATTGCTAAAAATCTAATTTTCTGAGAAGAAAATGAATGGTATTTTTACCTCTGGAACCCTGTTGCGCTCTATTACAGTAGAACTGTTTAGATGACACTATTATTGCATTCTGGTCTGCTCCGTTCTGGTGAACTTCTACTGAAGATGCTCTTAACAAGGACTGATTATAGTCTGGCAAGGCCCCAGGGCACCAGGTTCTCTGGAGGCTCCTCTTGTCGCAATTAATGTCCAAATAACAAGAAATTACATTGAACCCACCATGGGAGTATTACACTGCAAAAGAGGTGACAATGTATCACGACTGGTATACAACATTATAAGGTCATTTTTTTTTTATTTGACGTTGTGGCAGTGTGTTTATCTATATATCAATTTTTAAATGTGCAGTGGCTTGTTCCTAGGTTTCCATCCATTGCTAGCCTCTCCGCTGAATGTAGATGCTCCATTGCCTTGCTCTCCAAATGTGTGGAGTGCATCAAACATGTTTCTTTATGACCACAGACTGAGTAATATGTATATGGACGATAATATTGCAGAGAAATAAGAATGGATGTGATTGTAGATCACATTGAGGTGGCAGCAAGAAATTGTTCTTCTCTAACCTCTCATAAAGTTTAATGGTGTGGGTTATTATAGGCTCACAACAGTATAACTCACGAGAATCAAAGCGATGTGCGTTCTCCACGTCTTCGCCTGTTTCACACTCTCATACACGCCTTTATCACATCTGGAGAAGGAACGAGTCACACCATTGACACTGTTAATTCATAGTTATCTCGAGTGGTTTGAAGTGCCTCTCTGACTATATTACAGTCCGGAAATGAACACAGAATCTTTAAAAGACACTTCTGAAATTGTGAAAAATCCTTGCTAATTTTATGTTTGGAATGAGTGGCACATGCTTTAGCCGGATGAATGTAAATGTTGCTTTTATGTCACATCTGATGGCGAGTGCATACCTTTATCACATCTGGAAAAGAAAGGAGTCACACCACTGACACTGTTCATGCATCTCAGTTCGTTTTTAAAGTGCCTCTCTGACATTATTACAGTCTGAAAATGAACATCAGATCTTTAAAAGACTGTTCTAAAACTGAAAAATCATTGCATACACTTTGTTTAGAACAAGCTGCGTATGTTTTAGCTGGACAAGTGTAATTATTGTTTTTACTGTGAGCGAATGTTTTTGTCACACCCTTGACATTGCTGATGCATAGTTATCGCAAGTGTTTTTGAGTTGGTTACTGTTTGAAAATTAACACAGGATCTTTAAAAAAACTGAAAAATCATTACATACACATTGTTTAAAATGAAAATTAAGCAGCACAACTCTTTACAACATCAATAATAAAAAGAAATATTTCTTGAGCACAAAATCAGCATATCAAAATCGAAAGATCTGCTAATGAGCGAATGCCTTCATTGCATCTGGAGAAGGAACAAATCACACCATTGACACTGTTAATTCATAGTTATCTCAAGTGGTTTCGAGTGCCTCTTTGACTTAATTGCAGTTTGAAAATGAACATCAGATCATTAAAGAGGCCATCGGATGCCTATATTCTATAAGTTGGTATGATTCTTTATGATTCTATTCTTTTTTTTTTTTTGTCTGGAGATGACAAATCCCACAATGCTGAACTAAACAAAATAATGTGTGACAAAATATTAATGGCTGCAGTCTATCAAAAGTGTTTAATTAATTTGAACGAAATATCAAACATTTTAATAAACATGTATTTAATATATAATATATTTAATACACCAATTTTTAATATTAAAATGAAAGAAAAGTGGTTTGAATGAATGATTCAATGACTCACTCATAAATACTTCACTTGTTTCATTACTGGATGAATCAGTGCTTTTGAACGAATTTCTTGAATGAATGATTCAATGACAAATACATTTTTAAACAGTCACTTGTTTCCACCTAGTAGCTACACGATGCTATCGACAGAGACGTTATTTGAAGTGCCAGTTACTTTTAAAAAGATGACTTGCACTATTTTGAATGCTATCATAGACATAAGTGTTTATATCCGAACTGTAAACTTTCATCACAGTATTTCAGTGATAACAGGAATGACTGTAATTCAGAAATAATACTGTGTAGTTCAAAAGACGGCAAATCGTTGTCATTTAGAAATTAGATCAATCGTGTGGGTGTCTGAATTGAGATCTCGATCTTTTAATGATTAATCGTGCACCTCTAGTCTTCATGAAATATTTGCAGCATACTAAGATACTCCTAAAAATTCCTAAATGGTCATGTAATGTTTTTACCTTGTCCAAAACAGCTCTATGTTTCAGTGCTTTTTAAGTGCTAAAGAGCTCTGCTCACCCTTCTCTTCCATTTTTTTTTTTTTTTTTTTTTTGTATTTGGTGTGGATTACCATAAAAAAAATGTAGGGCTGGACAAAAAAAACAAAACAAAATAAACAAAAAAAACCCCCGATTTTCCGATTAATGTTTTTGTCTTTTTTTTTTTTTTTTAAATGAGGTTGATTCGATATGGATTCTCAAAAGCTGCGAATCGATCTTTTCCGGTATTTATTTCAGCAAACATTTAAAACAAGATCTGATTAATGTGAATCTTATCAGTGGTCTTCTCCACTAGATGTCACCCTCTTATTTACCTTGCGCGAATACAACAGAAAGCATGCCATTCATTCAGTGCTTTTGGCGGAGAGAACCAAGAACAAAGCAATATGCGTGATTTGCAATGCTCCGGTGAAATGCTATAGTAATACTACAAATCTGCAGAAGCATTTGACATCACGCGTGAAGGCGCCATGATTTCCGCAATGAATGAATGAATGGCGCGACGCAGTGTTTTGTTTACTACACACATACGTGGAAAACGTTCGCAGTGTTTTCAGCTTCTGCCGTCTCTCTGTATGACGATAAGAACACACAATATCATCTCACTTCATTAGCATTTTACCGTTTACTTTGAGAAAACTACCATCATATCACATACACAGCAGCTGCAAGTTCTTCACGGCAACCCGTCAAAATAAAAGTTTAGTTTAAAAAACTGTCAGAAATATATTACTATTTAGCTGTCTTAAAGGAACACTCCTTTGTTTTCGATATCGATGCCGATACCTTGACTTCGCTACCGGTTCCTGAATTATACTTTTTCAACACCAATTTTATGAAATCAATTTTAACAAGATTACATTATCTCAAAATATTTTTATTCATCTTATTGACGTTTATACAGATTCAGAGACTCCTGAGCCACTGCACAAAGGAACAAAATATATCCAACACAATAAATCAGCGAAAATAATTTTAATAAAGCTCAAAAAGTCTTCAGTTTACACATCTGTTAGGCTACATTCACACTAGTGCACGTTTTAAAAAAATGCATACCTCAGACAGAATCATAATTTCTATTCATTTTCCACTAATTTACTGACAAGCACTAGCACCTTCCAGCGCTGTCTGCCGGTATGTATAACGTTATATGCCTTCTCTCTTCTGCAATTGCTGTTCGGATTCAGAGAACATAACATATTTCAACAACATTACATGGCCAAAACACACATTCGACGGCAAACGGAAGTTATTGCAAACACACACTGCTGGTTTAAAATAAGTTTTGAGTAAAAGCGGAACATAAATCTTATTTATTGTCTTATGTAGCATCATGTTACAGTGTTCATGAATAATCACGTAATGCACACTTTCAGCCTCACGTGTGAGCCACAGTGTAACCGGTGTAAACTAGCAGGTGTGTTCGACTTTGTCGCGGCTCTACAAAGGATCAAGGGAGCTATAGAGAGCAGACTGCTTCGTATGCTTTCGGATCGCTCTTGTGGATGTGCCGTGCGAGGACGGTTTGTTGCTGCGTTGACCAAAGCGCACGCGCAGCACTGGTGCGCAAACTGCGCTCAAAGTTCAAATTAGTTAAACTTTTGCCGCTGCGCATTCCACGTTCAGTGTGAAAGCCGCCGATCTGCGTGGCACCACTTCTAGTCGAACACACCTAGTGCTGCAGGCTTATTGACGAGATTAACCCCTTAGGTATCCAAGTTTGGTACCGAACGACAAGAGGTTTTTCGATAATCGATGGGATCGAGGCATTTCGGTCAGTGCCTAAAAAGTATCGAACTCGATACCCAGCCCTACTTTTACATCTAATTACAAAACACCTACATTGCTTACGAGACGTCACTACAGCTGCTTGAGCGCAGAGAAAATGGCAGACAGCGTACAACTGGCTTAGGGTGGAAATATGCTAATACGGGACAGTTTGTCAGCGTTTGTGGGCGGGGCCAGAAAATCCAAACGGCTTGATAAATGAGACTTAAGGTTTTTTGAGGATTTAAAAAAAAGGAGTGACTGGATTTTTATCATTCTAGGATGGCTAAGACATTCATATGCATCATGTACACTTTTAATGATTGGAATGAGTTGCACACATTTTAGTTGGCCGAATGTAATTATTGCTTTTACGTCACATTTATGGAGATCTGATAGCTTGTGAATGACTTTCACGCAAGTTGTAGAAGGACTTTCTGGAGTGTTTTAGAGCCTACAGAATTTGGGGTCAAGCCATTACCCTCCTTAATGTGCTGTGAGATTGCATGCTAATTGATGCTGCACGCTAATTGATATTAGCTCTCGCCATATCTGTTTTACACATTTGCGCACAACACAAAGGTGTCTTTTACAGCCACGTTTCGGATAAATCTCTCTCGCACATCTTGGAATAATCGGCCATATCTGTGCTACATTACCTGCTAGCGGGCGGCTCGCTAGAAGAGGAAAAGGGCTGAGTAAATCAGCCGGAATGGCACAAAACAAAAGGAGCAGGTAACTAGCAGGGGAGCTTTCCAGTCAGAGGTGTTGTTGTGTGATGAAGTGAAGGTTGGTGCGGTGCCCTCTCTCCTCCCCGACTCCCCTGTAGCGTAGCGCCCCACGTCCTGGGGGAAATCTCGGCAGGCTGTCTCCAATAAGAACATGTGCTGAGGGAGAACTCCGATAAACAATCCAGATCCTCCCTTGCTCTGTCTTTTCGCTGCACTTTGGGCGCCAGGTAACCTTCTGCCAGGAGCTGAGTGGCAGGTAGAGATGTTTCTCTCTATTTTAAGCAGCGTCTAACAAGCCTCGTCAGACAGACTGCAGGGGCCTTATACTCACTGCTGGCATAACTCAAACAGAGAAGCCAGCAGGCTCACCGTCAGCCAAGCACCACCTGCTGCCCAGCACCTCCGCAGAGCTCTGTAGAAACCCGCACGTATGTACACACACACACACACGCAAGCACCCACCTCTTGAGAGTCCGCTGATCGATATGAACCCCCCAGTCGGAGTGCGGCTCCGCAGGGAGGATGCGTTCTGAGATGAGAAGGTTAATTTGGGGCCGGCGGCCTCAATCACTGCAGACTCCAAGTAAATATGCTCCTCAGATGAATAATGCAGATTCGACCGCAGCTGAAATCTCAAGTGGAGGGATTTGTGATGTGCTCAGGGTATAAGAAATAGCGGTCGATGAAGGGGAGATGAGTCTGCGGTTTGAGTTGCGCTGCGTTTTTGTCACGCCGCGACTCTGTGGCGTGGCAAATGATGTCTGTGCTCGAGAGGATAACTCGGCAAATGAAGACAGTGCTTGTGCTTCTGAGGGTTCGTGGAAAAGATTGTGGAATTTGACGGCGGCGCGCTTCTCACTGAAAAAAAATTTAGTGCGTGACAAAAGAAGAAACCAGAAATAAGTTTTGGGCTAAAATTAGCACTATATGCTGCCTCGTAAACTAAATATGCACTAGTTTTCCTGAGTTAAGTAAAGAACAAATATTTCTCAGAAAACATTATTAAATGTATTCTTAAGGGAGCGTTCCTGCAGCAGATGGCAGCGTGGGCACTTGTTGAAAATGTCAGCTGCACCTTTAAGAGGAGCTCAGGGGGCAAAGGGAGGGCTGGGTTGTCAAGTTGATGACTGCTAGAGACAATACAGTCTACGCCGGGCTTGTTAAAAAAGTACAACGCACAGGTACGAGCGCAGAGCGACTTGATAGAGATGTGTTGGAGGAAGAAAATCAGGCAGTAAATATGTTCAGATCTGTTACCTGCCAGTACAGCTGTGGGGGTGTACTTTAATTAGGGACTGATCCATGTGATGTTTGCAGTTCAGTGAACACTGAGCTATCTGTGATAAGTTGTAGACATGCTCTGGTTTATGGTATAATCATCCTTGGATGCTTAGAAAGGCTTGATCCTTAAGCTCAGGGATCAAAGAAGCTCGCTTAGCTAGTGTACTCTCCGAATCGATCTCTGCTTATTTAATACCGTGTAACTTGGGGTAAGTTATGCTGAAATTGATTAAAAAGGGCAAAAAATAAAAACAGGCCATATGCTGTAGGCAGCTGTCCAAAAAAACTATAATAATAACAGCTTCTCTTGTTGTTGAGTAGCTTATGTAGGCTTTGACTCCAAATCTAGGTTGCGATTTTCACTGGCAGGGGTTGGAGCGAGTTCACGTACGCGACGGGGAGTGTCAGAGGACAGGGAGCGAATGTTGCACTCTCACATGACGCCAGGCAGCCGGGGCACCAGGGGCCGGAGAATTGTCAGTCGGTGTCTGGGAGGTGTGACTCGTGTGACATTCACGTCCTCCGCAATTATCACTGCTATGATGTGTGAGCATTAATGATGTATGAACGTTCAGTGGGAGGTTGGAGAGAGGCAGAGAGTCTGGAATTTCAAGACCTTGTTATCTGGAGGAAACGAATCGGGTAAACCTAGCCTGCTTTGTTGTACTTGAGCATGCAACCTACTTAGAAAGTTTAAAGGCAACCTAAAAATCAAAATCTCCCCGTTTGCTTAAAGGATTAGTTCACTTCCAGAATAAAAATTACCTGAGAATTCACTCACCCCCATGTCATCCAAGATGTTGATGTCTTTCTTTCTTGAGTTGCAAAGAAATGTAGTTTTTTGAGGAAAACATTCCAGGATTTTTCTCCATATAGTCGACTTCAGTGGTGGCCAATGGATTAAAGGTTGTAATTGCAGTTTCAGTGCAGCTTCAAAGGGCTCTAAATGATCCCAGCCAAGGAATAAGGGTCTTATCAAGTGAAACGATTGGTTATTTTCTAAAACAAAAAAACAAACCATGTTTTTACTTTTTAATCTCAAATGCTTATCTTGTCTAGCTCTGCGATGCGCATGCATACTCTGTGCACTCCGGTTCAAAACAGTTAGGGTGGGGCGAAAAAACTCCCAACTAATTTTTTCCTCCAACTTCTGCTTTACTTTTTTTTGTAAAGAGCATTTGACCTTCTTTGCACGTTCATTTTGTAAACACTGGGTCGTACTTCGCCGACCATGTCGGACGATTTTAAAGTTGGAGGAGAAAATTAGATAAGAGTTTTTCAACATACACTAAATGTTTTGAACCAGAATACACAGAGTACGTATACGCATCACAGAGCTAGACAAGGTGAGCATTTACGGTGGAAAAGTGTATATATTCGTTTTTTTTTGTTTTTTTTTTAAAGAAAAAATGTGTTTTTCGAAGGATGGACCAAGGACCAAGGATGAAAGCTTGTTCTAGTACACCCCCAAAACAAAATCAAGACTGTAAAAGAGCATAATAGGACCCCTTTAAATCCGCTGGCCACTATCGAAGTCCACTATATGGAGAAAAATTCTGGAATGTTTTCCTCAAAAAATGTATTTCTCGGCGACTCAATAAAGAAAGACATGAACAGCTTGGATGGCATGGGGGTGAGTAAATTATCAGGAAATTTTTATTCTGGAAGTGAACTTATCCTTTAATGCACATTTCCAAAGTAAATGTCTTGCATTCAAACTTAACAATTTGCTTTACCTCAGAATTCAGGATGGAGCAATATCATTTTCATTCTGATAAGTATTATTAAAGCTAATACTGCACTGACACAAAGTAATTTCTGAGGATAAAATGTAACATTTAAAGAGTCATTTCTAATTGTTAATTAAATAAACACAAATTAGTAGACATTTTTTTCCCCCATTGATTAACAACAATTATAGAACAAGATCAATCATTTAGCTACTTTTATATAATTATATCTTGTTGTTAATCTATATTAGCCATAATAAATGTAACATTTAGCTTAGTCGTTATTTAATTGGATTAAATATTTTAATATTACACTGCTTTCTCTGACAGATTTTGGCATTGCTTTTTGTGTTCAGATTTTTTCACATCAAAAGCATTCGTATTTGAAATCTTAGTCTTAAAAACGTTATCAATATTTGTGCGATTATGTGAGAATCAGTCCTCTCAATGACACATCTGTATCTGAAATGCCAATATTTTAAGATTGATCCGCCCATCCATACTCTGGGGTGACATTTCTTTTCAGATGATGTCAGTGCAGACAAAGTGATGATGTTAAGAGCAAGTTCAAAAATGTAAAGATTTTGAATGCATTTTAAGCATGCAAGCAACACAAAAAGATATTTTGAAGACCTCTTTGACTTTCAGTGGAAATTAAAAAAAATAAAAAATTCTTTTGTGTTCCACCGAAGATAGATAGATAGATAAATAGATAAAATTCTATTGTTACATGTGTTATGCTGTTTCACCTGGAAATATGTCACCTTACAGAAATAAAATGGGTTGCAATTGATGTTGAATGTTGACTTTAAAGTGAGATAAATAAAGAGAATACTGTGTAAAGAAGAACTGCTCAAATAAGCTGAGGTGTTTGGCTTTGTCTATATCCTGGCTGTAGGAGAAAAAACAACATAAGCCAGTGGTAAAATATTCACCCTCTTTTCCAGAAACCAGATAAAATGAATCACAATTAAGTCGTTTGAAAAGAAAACTTGACCTAACAAGCCTGGATTGCGGCCTCTTTACGGAAACAGACAAGATGTCTGATTATCACTAATTAAAAATGATTAAGCACCTACTTACCTGCGTCGATAACCATTGATTGAGAGGAATGCTGATGCAGGGAACGTTCTGGAAGAATTCCAAAACACTTTCAAATTTCTACTCTCAAATCAGAGCGGATGCTCATTGACCAAACAACTAATCATTAAAGTCCTTTGCTTCATTCTCTCCTACAGAAAGCTCACGGGTTCATCTGCTTCCTCAGCTGCTCGCAGGTCGCCATTAATTGAAAGCAGAGGGAAGTGTGACGGTAGTCTATTTTAGTCTTCCAGCATGCTGAAAAAAGTCATTTGTCATATTTTATAATGCACTGAAATTGGCAAAAACTGCAGGCCTTAGCATATAAGTCAAGAGACATCTGGTTTATAACTTGGAAAGTTTCATTTTAAGCCTGAATAGCAGCACTTCATTTATATGCTGGCCGTTTGTGGGCTTTGAATTTAAACTTAACTTATGATGACTTTATTTTCACCCCGTGATAACAGGTTCATGAGTCATGACACAGCATTACGTATTTTTTAAAGAGATAGTTCACCTAAAAATGAAATTACCCTGTGATTTACCGTCCTAGGTGTAAATGGCTTTCTTCTTTCAGACAAATACAGTCGGAGTTATATTAAAAAATGTCCTCTCTCTTTCAAGCTTTATAATGGCAGTGAATTAGTGTTGAGATTTTGAAGCCCAAAAAACTGCATCCATCCATTATAAAAAGTACTCCACATGGCTTCAGGGGGTTAATAAAGGCCTTCTGAAGTCAATCGATGCATTTTTGTAAGAAAAATATCCATATTTAACACTATAAATCGTAATCTCTAGCTTCTGCTAAGAGTGGTGTTCTGGTGAAACAAGAACAAAACACAGGTCACAAATTAGAAGTACAAAACAAGGATTTGCAAAGAAAAATGTTGAAAGATTTCAATATAAGCCAAGAGGAGACTGATTTTCTTTTGCTGTAAACAAAACTTGCGAGAAAAAACTTCTTGCGAGACTAGCGTATTCTCACCAGAGCATATGCTACGTGTAAATTATTATGGGATCTCCTTCAATGCTTTCAGAATATTTACATTTTAAAATAATTTTGTTTCTGTTTTTTTAAAAATGTTTTATATTAACATAATTTAATGACAGTATACTGATTGAACAAAAAAATTATTTTATTTATCAAAATAAGCAGACAATTTTGCTAAAGTGTTTGTTTTGAACAAGTATTATCTCATACATTATTAAAAAAAAACAAAAAAAAAACACTATTTTAGCTAAAGTATTTGTATCAATACGGTGTGCCTTTTGTGCAGCCCCCTTGCCACCTCATACATTTCTGAGATTTTTAAACAAAATAAACAACTTGTAAGATTTATTTTCACACAAAATCTGTTGCCCCATAAATTTTCAATACAAACGTATGTATTGTTTTTGCAATCATACACTTTGGGCACAGTGAAAAGCACATTTTTTTCTTAGGGGGTGCATATAGCCCCGTTGTACCCTGTATGTTTCTTACAAAAATGCGTCAATTGACTTCAGAAGGCATTAATTAACCCCTCCGGAGCTGTGTGGAGTACTTTTTATGATGGATTTATGCACTTTTATTGGACTTCAAAATCTTAAACCCCATTCACTGCCATTATAAAGCTTAGAAGAGGATATTTTTTTAATATAACTCAGATTGCATTTGCCTGAAAGAAGTCTTAGGGTTGCTTGAGGGTGAGTAAATCATGGGGTAATTTTAATTTTTGGATGAACTAGCCCTTTAAAGGGACAGTTTACCTAAAAATACATTTCTTTTATCAGTTACTCACCTTCATCTTGATCCAAACCTGTATACAGGAAGTCATAACACAAAAAAAGGAAATTTTGAAGCATGTTCAAGTTGTTTTTCAAGCTGTTGACTAATAATCTTTCCCTTCAGTTTGATGTTAAAGGAGAAGTCCACTGCCAGAACAAGAATTTACGAATAATTTACTCACCCCCTTGTCATCCAAGATGTTCACGTCTTTCTGTCTTTAGTTGTAAAGTAATTATGGCTTTTGAGGAAAGCATTTCATTTTCATTTTCTTCATATAATGGACTTCAATTGTGCCCCCGAATTTAAACTTTCAAAATGTAGTTTAAATGCAGCTTCAAAGGGCTCTAAACGATCCCAGCCGAGGAAGAAGTGTCTTATCTAGCGAAACAATCTGCCATTTTTTTGAAAATAAAAATTTGTATACTTTTTAAGCACAAATGCTTGTGTAGCACAGGCTCTTGGATGTGTGTCCACGGGTCGTTCTTGAACGATTCGTTCATTTTGAACAAATCTTTAATGTGACTCGTGAAGAACGAGTCATCTCAGGGAGCGATTCATTTAGACGCGCATGCGCAACCTCCTGTTAGGTTCTAAAATTAACGAAATGACTCGAAAAAAGATTCGTTCATTTTGCTGAATGAGACTCAAAGGTCCGAGTCGGTAAAATGATCCGAACTTCCCATCACTATTAAGGATCACGTCTAAGTTCATCGTCTCTGTACTCCGCGAAGAACTCCATCTTATTTTCTCCTACAACTTCAGAATCGTCCGACACATTGTACCTTTTTGTCTGTAAACAGTGTTTGACTTACTTGCACTTTCTTAGTTTTTGCGCGTTTGCTTTGTAAACACTGGGTCTGTAGTTCTGCCTACGTTCGGCGTGACCTTTCGACATGATTCAATAGTATGTAGCGTCGTGAATGTACATGCCAGAACCTGTGCTACACGAGCTTTTGTGCTTAAAAAGTATACAGTTTCCGGGCGAAATGACCGATCGTTTCGCTAGATAAGACCCTTCTTCCTCGGCTGGGATCGTTTAGAGCCCTTTGAAGCTGCATTTAAACTACATTTTGGAAGTTAAAATTCAAGGAGACCAATTAAGTCCATTATATGAAGAAAAATCCTGAAATGCTTTCCTCAAAAACCATAATTTCTTCACGACTGAAGACAGAAAGACATGAACATCTTGGATGACAAGGGGGTGAGTAAATTATTTGTGTACTGCTGTTTTGGAAGTGGAAACTTTGACAGGACTGGATCATTGAGTCAGTGAGTTAAACTGGAGCACTGGATTAGTGAATGAATCATTCAGACCCTTTTGTGAATCAACTCATTAATTGAAAAAATCTGACTCCGATGAATGATTCGTTCACCAATCAGATATGACTACTACTTTTCATTAACACTAAGGAGAGCAAGGGGCAGATTTTAAGATTTCAGTGATTAATGACTTTGCTGCTCACACAAAGCTATCATATGACTTCAGAAGACTTGAACTACTTCTTTAAATGAATCACAGGCAACAAATGAAACCCTTAGTAATTGAAAACAGTTCAAGAAAATTTAAACATGATTTGAAGTGCTAGTTACTCCGTTCTATTTTATCTTCCCAACTTCACCTCTGACACAGATGCTTGAAATATGAAAAAAATATGAATATTTCATAGATTTGCTTTCTAACTTGTGCACTTCTGTGTACTTGCTCTACAAAGTGAATACAAGGCTGTAAGAGAAGCTGCCGTCTAACGGCAATCATTGCGCTGAAGGGAATTGTTGTTTTTTGCTTTGGGTTAAGAGTCCATTCAACTACTGTTTCCTCCAGAACTCATATCCATAATTAATAAAGTCTGGAGGTAAAAGAGCGTTAGTATAGTGGGAGAGTCTTGGCTCAAGCATCAAATATTTGATCATTGCTTCTGATTAATAACGGCCGTGATCAATTTTTGCTTAGCACAAATGTATTAATTATGATGTGATGAAGACAGCTCCCTCATGGAAATGTGCAAGGAATGTACTTGTGTCAATTAATTTGTCTTGTCAAATTAAGATTCTTCTCTGGAGGATGTGTTTATGAAAAGCCACAGTGGAAATAGTCTGGGTAGACTAAAGAGGTTTGTTTCACTGATCTATAAAGTATACAGGCAGCATCTTTGTCATGTATTCAAGCAGGTGTAGTAACCATGGTAACAACAGAAACAGGATGCTGTGTACAGTGCATTAGAGATGATAGCTCAAGGCGCTGAGATTATACGACTCATGGCCACACACATCTATCTATCTATCTATCTGTCTATCTATCTATCTAACTATCGTTCTATCGTTCTGTTCTGTAACATTTTATTGTTTTGTCTATCTATCATTCATTGTATTTCTATATACCATATATATTTTTCTGTTGTTCTGTCATTCTATATATATCATGCTATCGTTCTGGTGTTCTGTTTCTCATTCTGTCATTCTATATATGAGTCATTCTACAGAAATGTCCACTTTTGGTATGGCAAGATGTATTAAAAAGTATTTCTTTTTTTAAACTTAGACCACATTTTTAGATTACCCTTAAACTTTATGAATACATATAAATGACAGCTTAATGATTTTAAAAAAATCTTTTTGTGCAATTATTTAAAGACCACATGTGCCATTTTTTTCACATGTGTCACTGGTGTTATCTTCCTTGGCAATATTAAAGGTTTTTATGAAATATTATTTCTCGATTTTGTTTTCAGCACATGTAGTCAGAGTTGCAGAAAAAATGATGAAAATGCAAGAAATAAGGAGATTATGTTTTTTTTTTTTTATTTATGTAATGTGACAGGAAAAAAAAAAAAACACAGTAACACCAGTGACACTATGAATTACTAGTGACATGTACATACGACCTGATATACTGATCTTCACTGTTGTTACCCATAAGGAAGGTGACACCGGTGACGGTAACACCAGTGACAATTTTCATGAAAAATGCATTTTACAAAATGGCTGCTGCAAGGTATCAGACCACATGTTGTCAACTATGGTTTACTCACTAAATTAAGTAGTTTAATCCATTTGTATTCTAGTTCTTTTACAGTTCCCTAACAATAAAGTAGGTCAAACCAGTGACTTCAACTAAAAACTTAATATGAAATCATATAAATGAGAACATTTGTGATAACTGAAAAGAGATGGACTTAACATGGGCCTTTTTCATCGATCTTTAGGAAAAAGGAAGAAGAAAGTCAAGTGATGTCATTAGTGTGATTTTTATTTCTAAATAAACAATTTTTGTTAAATGGTAACACCGGTGACAGAACTCCAGGTCACCACTACTTTTATTATATATTTTATAATATTTATTCATCATTTCATTTTTTAATGCCATTTACATCATATATTTAATAGTGATGAATACATTATTGTATTTTAAATGGTAGAAAAAAACAGTTTTTGACCTCAAAATAAAGCACTTTACCTCTGTACATGGCATATTGGATTTCTATGTAATTAATTTAAAACAAATATTGACACATTAATGGCTTAAGGAGGTGTAATTGTTCGAATAACATATTTTTCATTTTAAAATATAAAGAAATTGTAACCCTAAAGTGTTTTTCAAGTGTGATATTTCTGTTAAGGCTAGGGACAGAAAAATGGACATTTCCATAGAATGACCCATATCATGCAATCATTCTGTCATTCTATCATTCTGTCATTCTATATATATCATGCTATCGTTCTTTTGTTCTGTTATTCTTTATATAATGCTATTGTTCTGTTGTTCTATCGTTCTGTCATTCTATATATATCATGCTATCATTCTGTCATTATATCATTCTGTTGTTCTATCATTCTGTCTTTCTATCTATGTTGTTCTGTCATTCTATATATCATGCTATTGTTCTGTTGTTCTGTCATTCTATGTATCATGCTGTCGCTCTTTTCTTCTGTTATTCTGTATATCATGCTATCGTTCTGTTGTTGGTTCTGTCGTTCTCTATCTCATTCTGTCATTCTATATATCGTGCTATTGTTCTGTCATTTTGTCTTGTTCTGTCGTTCTGTCTATCATTCTGTCATTCTATATATCATGCTATCGTTCTTTTATTCTGTATATCATGCTATCGTTCTGTTCTATCTCTCGTGCTATTGTTCTATCATTCTGTCATTCCATATATCATGCTATCATTCTGTTGTTCTATCTGTTTTTCTGTCATTCTATATATTATGCTATTGTTCTGTTGTTCTATTTCGTTCTGTTGTTCTATTTATCATTTTGTCGTTCTATATATCATGCTATCGTTCCTTTGTTCTGTCAATCTGTATATCATGCTATCGTTCTGTCATTCTCTCTTTTGTTCTATTGTTCTATCATTCTGTCATTCTATATATATATCATGCCATCGCTCTGTCGTTCTGTCTCTCATTCTGTTGTTCTATCCTTCTGCCGTTCTGTCTGTTGTCCTGTGATTCTATATGTAATGCTATTGTTCTGTCGTTCTCGTTCTGGCGTTCTCTCTCTCATTCTGTTGTTCTGTCTATCATTTTGTCCTTCTAGATATCATACTATTGTTCTTTTGTTCTGTCATTCTGTGTATCATGTTATGGTTCTGTTGTTCTCTCTCTCATTCTGTCATTCTATATATCATTCTGTTCTGTCTATTGTTCTGTTGTTCTGTCATTCTATATATCATGCTATTGTTCTGTCATTCTACCTCGTTCTGTCCATCATTCTGTCATTCTATATATCATACTATTCTTTTGTTCTGTCAGTCTGTGTATCATGCTATCGTTCCGTCATTCTATCTATCATTTCATCGTTCTATTTACCGTTCTGTATATCATGCTATCATTATTTTGTTCTGTCGTTCTATCATTCTGTCATTCTGTTGCTCATGCTGTTGTTCTGTTGTTCTATCTATCATTTTGCTATGCTATTTATCATACTATCATTCTTTTGTTCTGTTATTCTATGTATCATGCTGCCATTCTATATATTATTCTGTCATTCTGTATATCATGCTACTGTTCCTTTGTTCTGCTGTCTATCTATCATACTATCATTCTGCTGTTCTATCTATCGTTCTGTCTATCCTTCTATATATCATGCTATTGTTCTTTTGTTCTGTCGTTCTATCATACCCTCATTCTGTCATTCTATCTTTCGTTCTGTCATTCTATATATCATGCTATTGTGCTTTTGTTTCATCGTTCTATCATAGCATCATTCTTTCGTTCTATTTATCGTTCTGTCATTCTGTCTATCATTCTGTCATTCTATATATCATGCTATTGTTCTTTTTTGTTATTCTGTATATCATGCTATCGTTCTGTCGTTCTATCTATTTTTCTGAGGCATTTTTGTTTTCTAATTTAACAATTTCAAATAGCCTTGTATATTTCAAAATAATTTGATTGTAGTTTAAGAGGCCAGACGTCTTTAAATACACTGAGAACCTCTTAAAATATGTGTTTAGTTTCTCTAAATCTAAGCACTGTGGAGGCGGACTTATCTGTCACAGAACAAAGTGCGTGGTTGCTTTTTTTGCCTTTCTAGGACAGGATAGTGCGCACGAAAACTCAAAAATGCTACTCCTGATGCCACCAAACTTGAACCATTTGGTGCTGTTTTCACAAAAATAAAGGAGTGAAAAAAAACTGTGAACACTTTTTTTTGTTGTTTATTTGTGAGGAGTCCAAAACAAGTTTGTCTTCTATCTCAAAGAGCTGATTTTTTTTCAGAGCACTGTTTGTGAAGTGAAAATGTAGAGCCATTACATTCTAACTTGTGACATTATGGTAAATTCAGTTATGATTATTGTATTCAACATGTTTTAAGAGGATTACCAAAAGTCTCTGTGTGTTTGTGTTCGCTTAAGCTTTCTTTGTGCACCTCAGAGTCGACCGCAGAGGAACGAGCCCAGACGAGTCTCTCTAATGCAAAGCGTAATTACTACAGTGTTCCTCTTGCTTACAGCTTGAGGAAAATGGAGGAATGGATAGACAAATGGTGTAATTAGAGGATTAGGAGGTCTTGGGTAATAGGGCAATAGCAGTACCCACAGCTAATTATCCTGTTTCCAATTTCCTGTTTTATTAGTCCTGGTGTGCGAATGTGTGTGTGCAGTGGAACTGGCGCACTGTACTATTTTTAGGACAAACAAAGCAAGTATAAAACATCCCAGCACATGAGGTTTGATTGTTTACTGTAATAAACACTCTATCGGAAGAAAATAATGCTTTCATTTTTGCCTTTGGCATGATGTGCATGGCCGGTAGCAATGCACGGAGAAACACTCATTACGACATAATGTCACAACAATTTGTCTGTACGTTCAGCGCTTTCGTTTTTTCTACATCGACTGCTGAAACAAAACAGAACTGAGAAAAAAGAGAGAGATGCTACATGAAGATGATAGTTGATTGTAAAGCACACTTCATTATTTTTTATTGAAATTGGCACTTTTTATTCTGTCTGTATTGTAATTCTCCCTAGGAGGTACAAAAATATATATCCAGCCAACTCAATATTGAGCATTGCCCCTAAATCACAGTCCTCTCACCTTTTAATTTTTTCCAGTTAACTTTCTCACCTGGAGAAAATCCCTCGGAGAGAGAAACCTCATTCTGTCTGTCATATTTACTCTTCTTTCTCTTGTAAGATGAGCTTCACGCCGCCGTGGCTCACCTCTGCTGAACCGGAGCCACGCGAGCAGCACTGATGTAGCTTTCCATCACCTGTCACAGCCCGTGCAAAAAAAAAGCAAGTGAGAGAGAGAGGAAAATTAATTAAATTGTGCGGGGACAAAGGCCCAGGACATAAAGGTCTGCTGTTAGCATTTTTCTAGCCCATTGATTCCTTGTTACAACTGCACATTATGGCTCCCAGAATCCTCATAAATCAATTTGCACCCCATTGTCCTTTTGAGAGAGCTCTCCCTAACACAGCACACTGCACTGCGGAGGTGACCATAATCTATTGTTTGAGTTTAAGAACTCTCAGCCGGCACAAGACCCCGAGCCTCCGGAGGGCAGCTAAATGAATCGCCGGGCCTGGAGATTTTTCTAAGTTTGGTGAGCTCGCTCGCTCTGACACGTGGGAAGAGAACTGCAGATCTCCGGGAACCCGAAACATATGGGAGCTGTGTATTCCGCTCTATCTACCTTGACCCACATATAAGCGAGTGCATTGTCCGTATTCACTTGTTTATCCGATGCTTTGTTCTCCGCCAGATGTGCCCGCCGCGCAACTGGGGAAAAGAATTCAAATTAGAGTGTGCGTGTGAATATTCAGGTAACTAAATGTGCTTTTATGAGTCTGAAATGATACTTGAGCTCCGGTCCAAACATACTTGTCTGCTTCCTACACTTCCTACAGCTTTTTTAGATTTGATTGAAATATTTACATTTTCTTTCTCTTCATGTCTGCATATCAGATCTGCTCTTGTGCTAATTTATACTTTAACTTGGCATTGTGTACTATGAATAGCGTTGGCTCTTTTGCTTGTGTTGTTCCAAGTCACTTTGCATAAAAGCATCTGTTAGATGAGTAAATGTAAATGTTAATTTTAAAAGTGACTAATTTGTAAGGCTATAAGCAGCAATCCCACACAAACAGTTTGAAGTGCATGTTAAACACGATTCTAATAGAACGGCAGTCTCTTTTTTTTTTTTTTTGGCGGGGGTGTGGGGAATATTGGAATATTTTTTATATATTTTCAGTCACTTAATGAAATGTGAATTTATTGTTGCCAGCTAGGTGCAGTATTACTAAGCTATTAGGTACATTTTATAGGGTCTGGCGGTAGCACTTTTAACATAGCTTAGCATAGATCATTGAATCTGATTAGACCGTTAGCATCTCGCTCAAAAATGACCAAAGAGTTTCAATATTTTTCCTATTAAAAACAAAACCTACAGTTGTTACAAAATATCGTCATTATATATAATCATTTTTGAGCGAGATGCTATCGGTCTAATCAGATTCAATGATCTATGCTAAGCTATGCTAAAAGTGCTACCGCCAGACCCGGAGAACGGCTGAATGGATTTGAAAACGGTAAAACTCAACTGTTTAACTCTTGGGGAGTTGGACAATGAGCCTATTTTCAAAAAAAGTGGAGTGTTCCTTTAAGTGAGTTGCTGAGTCATTTATTCAGTGAATTTTTTCAAAACGACTGATTTATTCAGGAACGAAGTAAAAAACTATTATTATGAACGGATCAGTTCAAAATGCAAATTCATTTAGTACGGAAACAATGCGGTGTGTTGCCACTGAAATGCACAACATGGCTTTTCTTTAGCGAAATAAAGCAAAAAAAAATTCACTCTATAATCACTCTAAATGTGTGTGTTTATCTTATATAGGAAGACTGCATTTAATTGACTCAATATCTATATTGCTTCACAGTGACAAGCCTCAGTTAAAAAAGGAGCAAGTTATACAGTAAATTACAGATACCTGAAGCAGCTGCTGTAACTTTTTATCACTGGTTGGCCAGTTTACATGTTGCTCAGAAGTACGAGCCTCAGTGGGCGCTTCTTGTCATGACAACGTATTAGTAGATGCCGGTGAATGTGCAGAGAGTGAATCTGCAGTTCTAGAGATTATTTTAATGCACATGAAAATTCAGTGATGGTGCCTACAGGGCATAGTAATAAAACTTTCGGGGCTTTACTGAAAACATTTGGGGCTTCAGCCCCCTTAGCCCACCCCAAATGCTGCCCCTGACTATAGGCTTAAAGGAGAAGTCCACTTCCAGAACAACAATTCACAGATAATTTACACACCCCCTTGTCATCCAAGATGTTCATGTCTTTCTGTCTTCAGTCGTAATGAAATTATGGTTTTTGAGGAAAGCATTTCAGGATTTTTCTTCATATAATAGACTTCAATTGTGCCCCCGATGTTGAACTTCCCAAATGTAGTTTAAATGCAGCTTCAAAGGGCTCTAAAATAAAAATTAAAATAAAAATGTGTATACTTTTTAAGCACAAAAGCTCATGTAGCACAGGTTCTGTCATGCGCGTTCAGGACGCTACGTACTATTGAATCATGTTGAAAGGTCACGCCGAACGTGTCAATATTTCGAGTCATTTCGTTAATTTTAGCAAAATCAGCATCACGTGACAGCCCCATAAGATGAACGAACGACTCGAAAAACCCGAAGAGTCGAAACAGGTGAACTAATTTCAGTACAGAACCTAATAGGATGTTGCGCATGCGCGACTGAACGAATCACTCCCCGAGATGACTCGTTCTTAACGAGTCACATTAAAGATTCCTTAAAAATGAAGTATCGTTCAAGAGCGACCCGTGGACATGCATCCGAGAGCCTGTGCTTAAAAAGTATACAAATTCCTTGGCTGGGATCAATTAGAGTCCTTTGAAGCTGCATTTAAACTACATTTTGGAAGTTCAAAATCGGGGGCACAATTGAAGTCCATTATATGAAGAAAATACTGAAATACTTTCCTCAAAAACCATAATTTCTTTACGACTGAAGACCGAAAGACATGAATATCTTGGATGGCAAGGAGGTGAGTAAATTATTTGTTAATTGTTGTTCTGGAAGTGGACTTCTCCTTTAACCCATTTGATTTTCCCCACAAGGAGTGTAAACGCTCCCGTATATCGAGTGAAATCCACGCTGAGAAACTTCTTCAGTGGCTGCAGCCACATAAGCGTCGGCATGTTTACATCCTGCCAGGATGGCATCTAGCGTTTCTCATCTCTGTCGTTTGTAAGCTTTTTCAGTAGCTGTGGTCTGCTAAAAGCCTCAGAGACATTGGGAATGAAGTGGAAAGAACAAAGATGCAGGTCTTTAGAAAGTTTTATTCATCCACAGATATCTTCTCATTATTTTCTCCTCATCTTATCACTAGGAAATGCAATAAAGACTTTCATCACTTTCGTTGTTGCCCTTTGACTAAAAATTACAACCAAAAGCCACACAATGTGCATTGCATCATTATTTTATTTTCCGAGTTGTGATGTAGTAAAAATAGCAACAAGTGAAGCCAGTAGCTCACAGAGTGCAACTATTTCACATCCTCGAAATAATGGGGCTCCCCTTAGTCTAATGGCCCATGCACACAAAGCCAGAGCTTTCCCTATTCCATCTTTCTTTTCACGTTCTAAAAAAACCACAACATCGTCTCAAGCAATATCTGCATACACAAGAAACCACTGAAACAGACTCAAAACAATGTAGTATACATGCCAGACCAGTATGTGGTGCTGTCATTTTGCCACAGAGATGCACTAAAAATACTTAATAAAAAAATAAAAAATAAAAATGGAGAAGACTTGGAGCAGGTACATAAACCTTGCGTGCTGTATACAGACCTAACACAACAAGAAGATGAACATGGAACAATACATTTTATACACTATTTATTCATCTGGGTTAATGTTATTTAATAAAAATACAGTTGTTCATTGTTTGTTTATGTTGTTGTTGCTATTATGTGATGTAGCGGTGTCTGACTGGGGTCGAAACGTAGGGTGATAACATCATTGTTTTACAAAATGTATAGATTGCCTGTACACATGAAAATGCAAGGGTGTCATTTGCAGATTTATCCACTGTTTCATGCTCCCAAAATGCTGGCTCCATCTGGATGAAACGCCTATATGATACAACATTTTTATGTATACAGCTAAACACGTCTTTGTGTGGAAGGGACCTGAAATATGTATTAAATGATGTGGATTTTTTAAATAATGTAAATCTTTCATGCATTCTACTACATATTTCAATAAGAGATATAATTTGCATTACATTAAGCCATACAAGTCTTAATACCTGGGGTTCCCATTCGGAAGCACAGCATTTATTCAAAATAATAATCTTTTGTAACAATGTAAATCTTTACTATTACTTTTTATCAATTTAACATATCCTTGCTGAATAAAAGTATTAATTTAAAACATGCCCCCAAACTCTAGAATAGTAGTGTATATTGTTACAGAACATTTCTATTTCGAATAAATACTGTAGTAATGGCTGTTGAAAATTCAGATTTGCCACCACAGGAAAAAAAATTGTTAAAAAAGTGTATTAAAATAGAAAACATATCTATCTATCTATCTGTCTGTCTGTCTATATATCTATCTATCTTTCACTCTCTTTTTTATTTCTTAATTTAATTTTTAAAGAACTTCATTTCTTTATAACTGTAGATTTTATTTTGATGGTACCCTTAAAAAAGTTGACTAAGAATCTTGGCAACTACATATCAGTTACCTCTCATTAGAGTATTAGGAAACTGTTTAGGGTTAACAGAGTAAGTTACCAAGCACTTGGAAAGTCACTTAAAGTAGACAGGGGGACCATCAAAATAAAGTGTTAGCAGATATGCAGGTAGTCTGCTAATACTCTAATGAATGGTAGTTGACGAAGTTGCTTATAGTAAACAAGAGTATCCAAGGGGGCCGTAAAAATAAAGTGTTACAAAAAAACAGTAGACAAATTGTACTTTTCTGCTAGGAAATGATTTGTTAGGCTTGCTGACATTTCCTTCAATGCTAAAACAACACAATGCAATGGTGTAATTCAAAAGTACAGATAAAAATGATGCAAGTGAAAATGTGTTTATAAATAATAAACAACATATTTAATAATTTCAGTTTTAGCTACTGATAACAACACTGGCTAGACTGTGCTTTCTAAGATTGTCTTTTCTGTAAAAGATACATTTTATACCTTAGAAATTGGTATCTGGCTTTCAAAACAGCTTTAATGTTGAAGTGTGTTAGAAATGCTGTCTAGGCAGCTGACTACAGAGCTTACAGTAGATGTAGGTAGTTGCATTGTAATCACGTCTTCTCTTATTCTGCAGCTGAAGGGATTCCCCCCTATGGAAATTTCTGCTGCTGCCATATGTAACTAACCATGTCAATAATGGAATAGGGGCTATTTAAAGAAATCATCCATCGCTTATATTCCTTTTTCTCCTCGATCTCTTTAACACTATCATCATTTCAGAAACAGTACATTCAACATATTTGATTTTAAACATCCCTGACACTACACTGCTCCGACATGCTCTTAAGTTAACAGAGGAAAGGGCTGTTTAATCAAGTGTTTTTACATGCACTGTGCTGCTGGCTGCATTTAACTCTCCTGTAATGCTCTTTTAGTAGTCAGGGTCAGGTCCTAAATCCTTTAGTCAAACATTTCCTGTTTGAACTCTGTAGCTTTTAAAAAAAAAATGAATGTGGAAATTTAAGTGTTTCTCTAAAAGAGTAGAAATGCACTCTGGTCATGGTGAGGCACTTAAACTGTATTATAATTGATTATTTGATTACGTGGTTACTCCAATTGTAACTTATGATATTGTAATAAAGGAAAACAAATCTGATAATATTTAATATTTTATTAAATTTAATGTGGGCATGAAATTGTGCTGCATAACTGGAATAACCCAGCCCCACTCCCAGGCCCCTCGACCGCATCTCAGAATTCCTGATCCAGAGGAATTAAATGTGCGCTCGTGCACAGCTGCATGTGCCGTCCCCGAATCACAGAGCGTGTCATCAAAAGGTCAGCATCTCTCAGGAGCAGGTCAGTTGCAGATCGTGTTCCAAGTGCAGTGAATTGCATTGAGAGAAAGACAAGAGACACTATTATCTAGTTGTTGAGCTCTGTCTGTAAGAGCAGGATTTTAGGGGGTGTGAATTATGCGTGCACTTTGACTGAAAAATGTGAAATTATTTCACCTTTTTTTCCTCCTCAGTTCTCAAAGCGGAAGTAGGTAATTGGTGCAAAGCATCTGAGGATGAACTTTTTTTTTTTTTTTTTTTTTTTTTAAGAGCAGCGAACTTGTTAATTACAGAGCAAGCAGTTAATCACTTTAGGAGTGTTTCTTCAATGTTTGGCCCTGTTGTGACCCTGGAATACTCTCACACTCTTAGTTTATTTACCTACTTAAAAACAGTGTATAGACAGGAATTAGAAATGATTCTGCAGTTTTTAATATGTGCTAAAGTGGAATTTTTTTGGACAAAAAAATTGCAGCTTTTTGTTTATTCAGCTACCATGTCGCTCTCACATATTATATTTTATTTTATTTCATTTTATTTATTATACATAATCATTTATAATAGGGTCATTCTGTGTTAACTCAGCCAGAGGTCCCCAGCTCAGATTTTTCTTTTTAATATTTTTCTGTAGAAAGACAAACATATATGGTGATGAATGCCAAGATATTAAATGTCACAGATGTATATTTACTGAGTAATAATCTACTTTGTAGAGGGGAGTCAAAATGATGATTCACCTGAGATTTGCAGCCAAATTAGAGAAAGCTGGCAGCATCAGTATTTTATTTTTACACAGAGATTGGTAGGTCTATTAGTAAAATCTGTTGACTTTAGCAATTTTTGTTTCATTATACGCCAACGGTGACAGGTTGAAGATGGCAAAAAAACACTAAAAATGGGTCAAATTCAACTATTTGAACATGGAGCTGCTTTGAAATCCCCAAATCTATGGTAATAAAATATATGGGGCCTTAAAAATTAACAGGAAAGTTTATTAAGTATAAGAATCTAGAAGGATATTAAAATATTTTAAATACTTTTAGAGTTACAGGCATGCAAACTTTGGAAAAAGAGTATTTATGGCACTCAGGTATGTTCTATACAATTGTGTTGATAGAAAATCACGAGACGTTCCCATTTCTAGTTTCAACATTATTTGCTCTTCAAATATTTATCTTTAAAAGAAAAAAGCATCAGCTGTATGCATAATGACCCACATTTGGTTTTTGACCACTGAAAATGTGACCAAATTTACCGATTTACTCACGAAGCCTCATTAAGAAAATGAAGAAACCAAAAGAAACGTTTGTTAAGAACTAGCATCTAAAAGGATATTAAGATATCGTTAATACTTCTTGAGTTACAGGCATGCAAACTTGAGGCAAAAAAAAACACAAGAAGTGCTTTTTGCCATTTTTTAACTGTCACTGTTAGCACTTAATGCAACAAAGATTGCTAAAGTCAACAGATTTTACTAACAGACCTACCAATATGTGTGTAAAAATAAAATAATGATGCTGCCAGCGTTCTAAAGTCATTTTTACACCCCTCAAATCTGGCTCCAAATCTCAGGCGAAAACCTCTACAAAACAGTGCATTACTCAGCAAATTTACATCTGTCACATTTAATATTTTGGCTTTCAACACCATTTGTCTGTCTACAGAATATGAACAACATGAAAAAATGTTACAAATATGAACAAAATCAAACATTAGAGCTGGGGAAGTTTCAGAAATTTGCTTGATTTGACACTGAATGACTCAGTATTGTTATATTTTTTTCATTGTGTGAATTTTGAAAGTCTGGGAGGAATGTAACACAATAAAACAAAAAAATACAATAGAAAGTCTTTTAGCAAAAATAAATGATAAATGATGGTTAAAAGTTTCCAAAACAGATTTAAAGTCATTCATATTTCAAAAATGTTGAAGCTGAAAAACATGGTACACAAATGTACCTGTAGTACCCATTGTCTGGTAATTTCTCAGCTGTGTTAAGAAGTAAAACTTGAAGATCTCTGACTTGTGTAGCTGTTCATAGTGTAGATGAAAAATTGGGGAACATTGTGCTGGTTTAGACAGTTTTCTGTGTGCAGACCCTGGGGACCGCTATCCAGCTGGCAGGGAAGCAGTTGATGTGTTCATATGTGACGGTGAGGTTACAAAAAAGACTCACCTTCTCTCTCTCTTTCTCTCAACCACCTCCTTTTGCCCATCATCAGCACAACTTTATATGCGCTGCTGTTATATAAAGAATGGAAGAAACGAGCGTTGCTGTAACTCCCATCATTACCCAGTTTAGATTCTGGCTGAGCATATTCCGCTCAGCTTCATCATTACCATTATTCCGCGGCGAACACGCGGCGGCAAGCTCACCTGTTACCGCCCAGTCGTTCGTGCCACAGTGAAGAGAGTGTCATGGAGAGAGAATTTCAATCGAGGACACGGTGGGGCGTCGGGCTAATTTAAACAGTAGGGGTGTTTAAAGCCAGGGATGGGAAAGGACACGAGGTTAACTCCGTAATATGCGCCGCACCTCTTGCTGTTACGGTTCTTCGTATTTGGCTTTTGTAAGGGCCTCTCGTTTTTATTCCCCGCACAGTTTGGGGACATCATCCTTGTCTTGAGGCCCCTCACAATGTGCTCGCTGTCTGCCGCAGCGGCCGTGAGATCAGGAGCCAAGGGCAGCGGCGGTCGCGGAGGCCCCCCTCCCGTCAGCGGTAATGTATTCAGGGCAGAACTTCACGCCTTTCAGGTGCCCAGCACCGCGCCTCGTCAGCACTCTGTAATCAAATCCAATCTGTTATTAAAAGATGCTCTTGACATTTGGCTCCATCAAAAGAAAAACAAAAACTTCGTATAATGCGATTGGAGAGGAAGCGAAGTCCCCGATGACCGCGGTGTGCGGCGAGGCGATGTGAATATTGCATCTTCAGCGTTCGTTCGCCGGAGTTCAGTCTGCCTCGGGTTTACGGCCGGCCTCTTTTGTGCTGGCGGAGAATTGTTTGTTCATTCTTTAGTACGATTTGAATGGTTTCTATTAAAGCCAGAGTAGCACTGTGAGACCAAGATCGAAAAGCATATTTTCTCCACTTGAGTTTCGCATTCAGGTACCGCTGTGCTCTCTCAGCTATAGAAACACTCTCTGCATTGTGTTTATGTGTTAGATGAAGAGTGTTAATAGTTTTTCCTGTGATGCAATCTTTTCTTTTTGGTTCTCAGAGAAGTCTAATCTCAAAGGAGTCTGTGTTGTATTGAAGTGGAGTCTTGTCACCTATGCAGCTGTGAACTGATACACTCTGACACAGTGTGGAATGGCCTACTTCTGCATCTAACTTGTGCTGCAGAGGGGTAGTTCACAAATAATAAGGACATAAAAGAGTTAGTTCACCCCAAAATGAAAATTCTGCCTTTAATTACTCAGCCTCAAACCCGTCGTTCCAAACCTGTAAGACCTTAGTTCATCTTTGGAACACAAATTAAGGTATTTTGATGAAATCCGAGAGCTTTGTGACCAGTGTTCAAATTGAGGGGGGGCTGGGGGGGACCCGGACCTCCCATAAGCATTAAGGGACCCCCCATAACACCTAAAAAAAATATACTTGGGGGGTCCCCTGGTTATTCAATAAATATATAATACTTCAAACATAAAACTAGTGAAAATGAAATGGAAAAATTCCATTGCTGTATTAAATTTAGACTTGCTCACGTTAAATCATATTTTATTTTTACGCATTTTACAGCGTTGCGCATTATAACCAATCACACACGACGCTGTTGAGTTTAGAATGCAGTGGTATGGAGTCAAAATAGGGTCATATATATCTGCAAAATAAAACAATGTTTTGCAAACAAAAAATATGTTTTGCAAATAAAAATAGAGTATTGAGAAAAAAAAATTGCTTTTTTGCAAGTAAAAAAAATAATTGCAAAAGAAAAGTTAACCCCTGAGAGAAAAAATAAAGTTTAGCAAAGTAAAACTTCAGCCGTATTGACTTTATTTCCCTTTGCGCCGCTCCTTTAAATCCGCGTTTCAGTCATCCGTGCCTTTGCGGCGCAAGCTTTCCTTTGCGCTTCATTTTTCTTTGCGCCTCGCTCACGATTAACAGACATTATATTGTACATGATTTATGAACAGCTTGTGGGTGAAATAGGTAAAATACTGTTGCACCCGACAGCTAGAGGTCGCTCTCGTGCGAAAACTCAAAATAAGCGCAGTAGAGGAAGACAATAACACACATAATGTTAGTTATAGGAAATGCATATGGACATCATTTTATCAATATTCCTAAAACCTCCTCAGGTATTTTCATGATAATAAAGTATATTAATAATTATTAATAATAATTTCGCACGAGAGCGACCTCTAGCTTTCGGGTGCAACAGTATTTTACCTATTTCACCCACAAGCTGTTCATAAATCATGTACAATATAATGTCTGTTAATCGTGACAGCCTTATTTGGGCCGGTCTGAAGTATCTGTTATTAATAATATAGGAGTCTAATAATAATAATAAGAAGAAAGCGATCAATAATACATACCTGAGATCCGGAGTTCGCGCTGATGACGTAACGAGAGGGACGCGCCTTCGTCCCTTGTACACACCCCAACCTCTTGACCCCTCCCCCACGTCAAATCAGTGCCACAAAGCGAGGCGCAAAGAAAAATGAAGGGCAAAGGAAAGCTTGCGCCGCAAAGGCACGGATGACTGAAACGCGGATTTAAAGGAGCGGCGCAAAGGGAAATATGTGTTGCAAAGTCAATACAGCTGAAGTTTTACTTTGCTAAACTTTATTTTTTCTCTCAGGGGTTAACTTTTCTTTTGCAATTATTTTTTTTACTTGCAAAAAAGCAATTTTTTTTTCTCAATACTCTATTTTTATTTGCAAAACATATTTTTTGTTTGCAAAACATTGTTTTATTTTGCAGATATATATGACCCTATTTTGACTCCATACAGTGGCCAATCAGAGGCGTTCAGAACAGTCATGGAACTCGCGAATTCCCTCATCATAAGCAACAAAGTGCAAATGTACGAACTATGTAAGTAGGAGATTCATTTATTTTTCATTGTATGGACAGCTTCATTGATTATAAGAGGAGTTATGATTGCCTAAACACTAGCTAGACTGACTGTGCTCATTTAGAGTGCATTCTTTCACGGCATGATTCAGTCTAATAAAATGCATTTTCCCAAAATTCAGGATATGGGGCCAGAAAATGTATATTTATATCATTTCATATAGTTAATCAAAATCAGTGCCTTTTTTCCTTTTTGGTGCAAAAATCACAAATGTAATATTGATTTTACACAACAGTTCAATAAACTAGAAGTTATATTAAGAGACTTACGTTTTAGACACCATATTGCCTATTTTTGCTCAATTTCGCCAACAAAAATCATTCCAAACACAGCCACCGCACTGTTTTGCGTCTCTAAACAACATGACGGTGTTTGGTTCCTAAATGAATCAACCGTTTAAATGATTCGGTTCAATCGCAATGACTCATTTATTAACTGTGACTTACTGACACCTACTGGCGGTTGTTGTAATTCCACATTTAATGTACCTTTTCATTTTTATTTTTATTTTTTTTATTTTGTACTTTTCATTTTTAAATATCAGCATTTAACGTTTTAGGATTAAAACCTTTTTCATGCATTTGTAACTGATGTAACTGATGAAATAAAGGTTAAAAAAAATGCCCACAAAAGGTAAAAAAATAACTTTAAACTTGTGTGAAAATATTAATTTCCTCAGCTAGATATTTAATTCTTTGCTTAGTGATTGTTTGGTACACCTAATTCACTGATCATCGTAAAATAAGCTTTTATCTTAGAATTGGGTTTTCTCAATGATAAACGATCCTGAAAGGTAGTAAGGACATTGTTAAAATAGTCCATGTGACATCAGTGGTTCGACCTTAATTTTATGAAGCTACGAGAAACAAAAATAACAACTTTCGTTCAACAATTTCTCCTCTTTCACATTTGACGCATGTGTGTAGTGCTGCTGACCAACGCTTTAACTTAACATTATTATTGTTATTATTATTTTTTTTTATTTGTATGATAGGGAAAGTGTATATTAGGTGGTATAGCTATTGGGTTGGCCTTGATTAGTTTATTTATTTTTATATTTTAATTATTTAAAACAATATTATTATATGTATCCAATATATTCTATGTTTTTACATTTTTTTTAGTTATGTAATATGTAATATATACTGTTTATACAACAGTTACTTCCAATCCTTAAATCTGATTGGCAGAAATGTCTTTCAAGCTGTGCAATGTTGTATCAGTATCAGCATGGGGACTGTTTTGTCATGGCAGAGGACCAAACTCGCTATAATTTCACAAATATTACTAGCGTGGTGTCATAGAATGTAGATTGTTTTTTAGAGTGAGAATGTAGTTGTTGAAACTTCAAATATGCAGTTTGTTTAGAAAGAGAGCACCTGTATCTGAAATTTTGCTTTGTTTTTGGATATGCAAGCTTTAGGGTGTCAGTGGCCGCTGAGAGCAGCCTTACCTCAGCCAGATCTTCTGGAATTTGCTGCTGGCTCTGATGTCTCTATAGTGGTTAAATATAAGATATAATTCATCTCAGGTATATCTACTGGGCAATCTTCATCTCATCTCATCTCATATTATTTGTTCCAGAGCAAACAGTTTTGGCTGAAGTTTCATAACTTTTTTTTTTTTTTTATAACCACAGTGTATTAGAGCGCAGCTTTTGTACTTTTAAGTGAATATTTATGCATTAATGTGTGTGTGTGAACTGTGTAATGTGCATGTATGTGCATGTGTATACATTACCATTCAAAAGTTTTTGAACAGTAAGATTTTTAATGTTTGTTTTTTTTTTCCAAAAAAGTCTCTTCTGCTCATCAAGCTTGTATTTATTTGATCCAAAGTACAGCAAAAACAAATAACTGTTTTCAATTTGAATATATTTTAAAATGTAATTTATCTCTGTGATTTCAAAGCTGAATTTTTAGCATCATTACTCCAGTCACACGATCCTTCAGAAATCATTCTAATATTCTGATTTGCGGCTCAAAAAACATGTTTTATTATTATTATTATGTTGAAAACAGCTGAGTAGAATTTTTTCAGGTTTCTTTGATGAATAGAAAGAAACAGCATTTATCTGAAACAAATCTTTTGTAACATTATAAATGACTTTATCATCACTTTTTATCAGTTTAAAGCATCCTTGCTAAATAAAAGTATTAATTTCTTCTTTGGATCTTTCTGTTCATCAAGGAATCCTGAAAAAAAAAAGACTCAAGTGTTTTAAACATTGATAATATAATAAAAAATGTTTCATGAACAGCAAATCAGCATATTAGAATAATTTCTGAAGGATCATGTGACATTGAAGACTGGAGTAATGATGCTAAAAATTCAGCTGTGATCACAGGAATAAATTACATTTAAAAATATATTCAAATAGGAAGCAGTTATTTTAAATAATTAAATTATTTCACAATATTACTGCTTGGTGAGGAGAAGAAACTTCTTTAAAAAACATAAAAAATCTTACTGTTCAAAAACTTTTGACTGGTAGTGTATGTATATGTATAAAGATGTATATGTAATATTTAAAATATAATATTAGATGTCCACGACGAGATTTATTTGTTAAAAAACCACACCAGGTGAGCTGAAGTATGAAAGGTGAAAGCGTAAACAACAAAACCACACATGCATCCATATTTGCATTATGACTGTTGCCATAGAAACAAATAATCTGAGGTAGATTAGAATCAGAGTTTATGATTGTTAGTGATTTTGAGCATTGATATTGATAAATGTGACTTGAACATTGTTGTCTTTTATCTTGTTACTTTCGCCTGTTTATATTGAAGCAATAATCCACTTCATGTTTGCCTAAGAAAACCCCTGACATGTGGTGAAACCACGTGGCGCATTGCTTCAATATGCTATGTAGTCTCTCAGGTAATGAGAAGTCATTAAATATGCATGCACAATAATTACAAAAGAATTCAAAAAATGCTTTAGATGGAGTATAGCCTGTCAGAGCCTGCGAAACCCTGAGCTTTTTAGTCCAGTGACTTTTGCATTAATCTTCCATTTCTTAACTAGCTTGCTTTGCTAGCCTGAAAGCATTTCCACAGGAATATGTGACAGGGTGGTAATTTTTATCTGTATTTTTAAATCGCTGTCACAGTATCCCAATACTCGATTCATCATATTAACCCGAGAGTGGTGTATAGCATGCATGAATGTACATATAAATCAAGAGTGAACCAGAAAGTTTCAAGACTTCTCTTCTAAATAACAAAATACATAAATAAAAAAACACATGAGTGCGTATAAAACGGCAAAACGCACCAATGACGGGCTGGGCCGGACAGTCTCATCGATACAACTCAGCACCTGTCTTTATTTATTAATTTGTTCATTTATTTATTTATTCATTCATTCCCGTTGCCGTGTCACCTTAAAGGGAGAAACTAAATTGGGAGGAAAATCAATATGATAAACTGCTACTTGTTTTGTGTCCAAATTGTTTCGGTTTGGAAATCGATACCCGTGCCGTGGCCATTCATCACCGCATGAGAGAAGTGGGCAGGCCACACGAGATAATATAAAGCTGCAATGTGTTTTTAAAAAAAGGTCCCGTGGAGGTAAGGGGCGAGAGGGTGTGGAAGCACGAGGGTTAGAAATAGCAAGCGGGGAGTGACAGAGAGGTGGGAGGGAGGCGAGCGGGCGCGAGAGGGTGGTGGAAAATAGAAAGTGAGAGCTACGCCGCTGATAGATGGATGGCAGCGAGCAGGTTTATCAGCCCCTGACAGACACAATAAAAAATAACCTTCGCAGTAAGGGCCCTGCTCAAATTAATATGGAGCAGCCAGGCGATGCCGGTGGACCGCCATTAGGTGCCCATTGACAGCATCATTAAGACAATGGGCAGATTATAGAGGTTACTGATGACACATCAGCAACGGGACCGGCAACATGTTAGTCACTTGACCTCTAGAGAACACTCCAGTAAACGGGCCTCGAGCCGACGTCATCCTTCTCGGCTTCCTGCGTCCCGTTCTCAGGATCCCCACTGATTAATTCAGCGCCGAAGTCAGAAGCTCCCGTAGACTCATTATCCCGTCATTTGTCACTGCCGTGTTACAGAGGCTTCTTTGTGTTTTGGGCAAGCCGGATCTTTTCCATCACTTCCTGTCGGAAGGGAGATGAACTCTGACCTCTGTTTCTCACAGTGTGAGGGGATCCAGAAGGCCTCTGGAATAAATTGATCTGTGCCGGGCTCATTACGAAATCCATGTCTGACATCTGTTTCTTTGATATCCGGCTGTTTTTCATGCGTTTGGCTCAATTGCGGCTCATTGGGTTTTATTCGCTGTAGCGGCGCTGTGTAGATATTTGGGAGGAAATTATTCAGTCTGACTACAGTGGTTGCGTCTTGTACGCCAGGAGAATTCCCAGATGAAGTTGGCCAGTGGGTGAAATTAGGTCCACTGAGATTCATTTCTATTGAGTTAAGATACAAATACACACAGAAGGTTTACTCTAAGGATTTGTTAGGGATGATGCTATACCTGATAATAACAGCAGGCTGTAGTACAAGTTATGGGCTTTGGAAGTGTTAAAAATAATACTGAATGTATATAAAATTACAAATATAGAATAATTTATTCAAATAAATACTCCTGCATTCAGTCATTCATTACATATGAATATAAATAGATTTTTTTTTTTTTTGAGGGAAAACTCTTAGAAGTGTTACCTGCAATTGTTTAATTTACATTTTTAAATATACAAAAATATTAAACATAAAGGAATGACTTTTAATGTATAAAATCCAAATTCAAGGGATTTTAATAACAAATATACACAACATGCATGCCAAATATGTGACCCTGGACCACAAAACCAGTCTTAAGGCGCTGGGGTATATTTATAGCAATAGCCAAAAATACATTGTATGGGTCAAAATTATTGATTTTTCTTTTATGCCAAAAATCATTAGGATATTAAGTAAAGATCATGTTCCATGAAGATATTTTGTAAAATTCCTACTGTAAATATATCAATGCATTGTTAAGAACTTTATTTGGACAACTTTAAAGGCCATTTTCTCAATATTTAGATTTTTTTTTTTTTTTTTGCACCCTCAGATTCCAGATTTTCAAATAGTTGTATCTCGGCCAAATATTGGCCAAATATCTTAACAAACCATACATCAATGGAAATCTTATTTATTCAGCTTTCAGATTATTTATAAATCTCAATTTTGAAAAATTGACCCTTATGACTGGTTTTGTGGTCCAGGGTCACATATGAGGTTTGAAATTAGATGAGAATGGATAATCAGCTGCTTTAGAGAATGTTTAATAGAACCAAGTCTTTATTCCCAGAACAATTTAAAAAGCAAAATGTAGTTCAGATGCTTGGAGAGCCATCTCTGTGTCACATTTCTAAACATTAAGGATTTGAGACCTATGATGTTAGTTTTTAATGGAGTTAAAGTATAGTATTTTAACCTCTTTGTGGATACAAACCATATCAATAATCAAGGAGTGCAGAAATAAGTTTTTAATGTGATGATATGTATTTTTAAAGGAACAGAAAGGCTGTGCATAAAGACACGGGTGTAAGAATTCATGTGAAAAGTTCCCTGTTGTGTGCACAATACCACTGGAAATGTGTATATATAAAATATTTTTTGATGCATACATTTTCTTTAGTAGTATTAATTTATCAAATACTGCATTTTAAAGTTTAAAATTAATATTTAAGCTATATTAAAGCAATAGTTCACCCAAAAATGAACATTCTGTCATCATTTACCCTCATGTCATTCCAAGCATGTGTGAACTTTTTTCTTCTGTGGAATGAAACATAATTTTATTGATAAAAAATACAATGGAAGTCAGTGGGAACCAAAACTTGTTTAGTTACCAAGATTCTTCAAAATATTTAATTTTGTGTTCAGAAATGCATACAGGTGTGGAACAACATGAGTAAATGTTGACAGACTTTTAATTTTTAGGTGGACTATCCTTTTAAAGGTGACATATGAAAATCTGACCTTTTCCCATGTTTAAATTCTATAATCTAATCCCTGGCGCATCTACAGTACCAGCCCAGAAAATGTGAAAAAGGACAACTTAGTAACTTGTTTTAGTAAGCCTTTTTCTGCAAGCATGTGAAAAAAACAAGCCACTCAGATTTCTAGGGCCCTATGAAATCAGTTTTATTTTTTCCCAAATTCCGTTTTATTTTTTTTCCAAATTCCGTTTTTTCTGTTTTAATTTTTCTGGATTTGTTTTTTTTCCGTTTTAATTTTTATCAACTCCTTTTTAATGGTTAAATTAAATTTTATTAATCCAAGAGCATCTAATAAATTAAAATCATGAAACTTACACAATTTTACATCAATTTAATAAAGGTTTAACAAAAATGACATGTTTAGGACCTCATGAAATGTTTTATTTTTTCTCACCATATTTTATTGTTATCAAATTCTGTGTTTTAGCATGTCTAATTATTTGAATGCATACTTAATTTATTCAAATGTATTCTTAAAATAGCCTTATGAAAGGTTTTTTTTACCCTCAGAAATTCTGTGTTGTGTATTTAAAATGTTCTGGTTATCAAATTAAGGCATAAATCATTAATTTCATTTATCTTTTAATTATTGAAATTTATGCAAACTTTGTTTTGGCAAAAAAAGGGGAATTTACTATTAAAACTAAAAAATGGAAGATATGTTGTATGATTTATACCCTAAAAAATAATGTTTGTTTCATTTTAGTAGTAATAGTAGTAATATATTTCTGGCACAATGTCTTTAAGTTAAACCAGACTTTTATTTTACCTTTACATTTCTGTGTGTCTATGATATGACGTTAGTTTTCCTAAAATGGAACGGTCAAATGCTGAAATCACCGCAAGCGTCATGCGCGCTTCAGTGTGTGTAGTAAACAAAACCGCTCGTCTGCTCCATTCATTAAAACAGAGACACGCAGAACATGCAGGATTCACATTTAAATGGTATTTTTGCGGCGTAATATTTACAGATACTAATTCATATTGCGCTTTGATTTAAGTGTAATGACCTACTTTTATTCAAACTGTGACAAATTCCATGACATTCCACGTTATTCAGTAAACTCCGTTTCCACGACTCCATCCGTAAAGGCACAGCCCTATTCTGGAAAAGAGGGCGGAGAGCAGAAGCTCATTTGCATATAAAGAGACATGCGCGAAAACAGCGTGTTTCTTTTTCCACTCAAAATAGACATTTTCAAAATGATATAATAAATCATCTGTGGGGTATTTTGAGCTGAAATGTCACAGACACATTCTGGGGACACCTGAGACTTAATTACATATTGCACAAATGAGCATAATAGGACTCCTTTTAATAATAATAATAATAATGTAACTATATATTTGTGACACATGCTCTGACTGGTTAGAAGTGCCAGCTAGTTGCTGAATTCTGTAATGAAATCGTTGTATTTTCTGTTTCCTGTTCTGTGCAAAAATGAGTGCATGCCCATTTTCCATGTATTTTGTTGACATGTTGTCAAGAGGAAACTGTACGCTGTGTGCGTGCATTTGTTTGAGAGTGTATTCCAGGTTCGGAGCTTCCATCGGGGAGGAGAACGATCTTGTAATTGACACACCTAGTATGCATTTATGTCAACAGAATGGCAGAAAACCGAGAGTTTTTAAATGTGTGCATGGCGATGATCATCTATCTTGTGGTGTGCGCTATAGTTAAATCTTTGCACACCACCGAACATAATAGAAAAGGAAGTTAGATTTAGATAACATCTGCTCGCACAGTGTAACTGGTGTGAAGAAGACATTAATTCTTTATATGCAATTAGATCGATTTGCATTCTTCTAGGTGAAACTAAAATACAGCATTCCTCCCGTCACGACATTTACACCTGAGCTATTTCTTCAATCACAGTTTAAATTGCACTCAAGTCATCTGCCACTGAACCTCGTACCCTGATTGAGGAGAAATTGACATTTTGCTCATCTATACTCAGGGGAAACTGTGTTTTTTTTTTAGGTAACACCTGAGCACAGCAGCAGTAGAAGTGCCTTGCTGTCAGTCAAACCCTCCGCGGTTCACCAAAAATCACCTGCCTCCGTTTTCACTGATGACTTGTCAGGAAGCTGCGGCAGTGTGAGTGGCTTCGCCGTACCAGTTGTCTTTGCGAGACTAAATAAATTAATAAAGAGAACAAGACAGGGTGAACAGTAACAGGCCTCTGAGATAATAAGACGCAGTGTGTGAATCTGAGCGAGGGCAAATCTCTCGCCCTCAAAAAAGTGAAGTTTCTGCTTTGATGTGAGCCGGCTTTGGGCGCCGGGGCTGAAGACAGGTGGGCAGACGGAGGGGGGGATCAAAGTCAACACAAACATACCTCAGCCCTCAATATTTCATGGGCCTCCCGACCACCGCTGAATATCTAAGGCCACGCAATGGCTTGAATCTCTTTTGGCACTTCCATGATCGATGTGTGTTGATTACTTCTCAGTCAGATTTTATTGTGTGCCCTGAGCGTTTGAAGTGCCTCTTATCTCTCAGATATCTCTTTTCTTTTCTTGCCTCAAAGCTTGAAGTTTTTATGTCTTTCTCTCTTTTTGTGCTCGTTGTGGATCTAAACTGATGCAATAAATTTGATCCTGCCTATATAAAGGGAAGGGTGTATTTCGTTCTTCCTTCGCAGCTACTGAGTCATCTGATAGACTGGAGTCTGAAGTGACATCAACTATGAAATGTTCTAACACTCTTAAAAATAAAGGTGCTTTAAAACGTTCTTCACAGCGATGCCATAGAAGAACCATTTTTGGTTCCACAAAGAGCAATTCAGTCAAAGGTTCTTTAAAGAACCATCTCTTTCTTACCTTTTTATAATCTGCAGAACCTTCTTTCACCACAAAGAACCTTTTGTGAAACAGAAAGGTTCTTTAGATGTTAAAGGTTCTTTATGGAACCAATTAGACCAAAAAGGTTCTTCTATGGCATCATGAAGCACGCTCATTTTTAAGAGCGAAGGTGGAATTTAAATAATAATAATAATAATAATAATACATTTAATTTAATGTAAGAAATATAATTTATTTTTTAATGTGGCTGTTTTAAGTAAATACATTGCTATTTTACAACAAATGTAAATGTATTTTAAAAGAGATGTTCAAGTACATTTTATACTATTGATCATGGCAGCAGCAGTTCATCAAATGATGATCAAATGATTGAGAAGAGTGTTATAACTGGGCATATATCCAAATGGGCTGCACAGTCAAGCACACTTTCAGCATTTAAAAGAGTTGATTCAGGTGCTTTGATTGCAGTGGTGGAGTGATACTGTAGAGTTTCTGTAACGTATGCCATATTGTGACAGCTAATAGAATTGCAGCATTTATGCATTTTTTTTTTTTTTGTGAAAACCTTAAATATAATTTCATTAATAATACAGTTTTTATGTTGCAGAATGTAGTTTTAAGAGTTTTTTTTTTTAGGTGACAATGCACTTATTTAAACATCAAATATGTTTGAATAAAGATGTTTAATAAAGATAACATCTATAGTAGTTAACATTTGAAGTGGATCAAAACCTTTCATCAAAGTTGTCCTAAAACCAAAACAATACCGTTCTTGTTTTAGGAAAACTTGGATGAACTTTTTTGATCCAACTAAAATGTTGACTATACTAAATTTTTGTATATGTTTTTCAGAAAGAGATCCATTCCGCCGTTCAGCGCTCACAAACCCGTTCCCTTGGCCAGATCTTCTGGAATTTGCAACTGGCCCTGATGTCTCTATAGTGGTTAAACATGAGATGTAATTCATTTTGGGTATATATAATGGGGAGTCTTCGGTCTCATTAATCTATTATTTGTTCCAGAGCAAACCATTTTGGCTGAGGGCGTTATACTTTATGCAAATTTAATACTGTATCAGAGTGCTGCCTTTGTACTTTTGACTAAATTCCCTAGGACCATTATGATGGTTGCTGTTGTTTATTATGTATAGACCAATTATCTGTTTGTAAACATTCGGGATGCGCGCACAGCATGGTTGCAGAAAACCCGGAGAGATCGCCTTTACAGCTAGAGAATTGCAAGGATACGGCACAAAATACTTAGATCATTTTCAAAATGTTATTCGCATATTACAACAGCTTGTCACCCAGCGATAAGCAATGTTATTCAACGAAATTGACGTTAGATAGTGGGATAGTCTTACAGACCCGAAACAGCGATGACGTTTTTTAAGGGCGGTTCAAGTGGCAGTCTATGGAGCCATGGAATAAAAGAATAAAAAAGGTACATTTGATTTTGTATTTCAAAATTCTGACTTTAGTTTCGCAATTCAGAGATTATATCCCACAACTCTAGTGGAAAAACAACTCGTCATTCTCTCTTTTCCCCCTCGGCTCAGAGTTTATATCCCACACTACTGCTTTTTTCCCTCAAAATTAACAAACTCACTAGTTTTGTTAAATCGAGTTATAAAGTCTGAATTAGGAGATATAAACTTGCATTTATAAGAAACTAAAATCAGAATTGTGAGATAAAATAAACAAAATGTTACGTAAAAATGTTAATAGTAATAGGTTTAAACAATATATCATGCTGTAACTGCAGGGCTAATACAGTACATCCTCTATGAACAGCGTATGTGAATATTATGTAGACCTGTTGTTTAAATCAGATTTATGCTTTAAAAGTAGAGTAATCGTAGCAGTTTTCATCCATAGTATGTCTGTTTAAATGTCTGCGTTTAGCTTCAAATGGCGTCTTTGACTACAGTATTGTATAAAAATTATTTGCATTCCGATTTTGACATCAAAAGGCACAAAAATGTTTTTTTTTTTTTCTTTTATTCCATGGAGTTTACCCGTTTACCTCCACTTGCAACCAGTGTTTTTCTGCAACCACTATGCACGCGCAGCTGCAAATGACGTCACTGTGACGTCTACTCGAAATTGGTCTATACTATTAAATAAATAATATTTTATATAAATAATAGTAGTATTTAATAATAGTATTTAGTATTGGGAAACGGTGTGTGTGTTCGTGATGGTGATTTTAGTTACATTGTTTTGTCATTCGATGGTGACGAGAGTGTTTTTATGAGTGAGTCAACAGTAAAGACTTTTATATTGAAAGAGACTGAAAAAGGTTTGTAAACAAGGAAGTTATTTTTACTTTCAACAAAACATTGTAAGACAGCCAACAAATGCACTGAGCCACGCTGTCATCTGAAATCACCCTTAACAAATGAAAGGATAGTATGACAAAGATATCTCCTCAGCGGACATTTAAACTAATGTTTTATTGTGAATATGAGATTGAGCTGAAGAATGAATGCTGAATCAGATACAGGTAATCATACGCTCTCCATCCATCTCTCTCTCATAATACTCTACATAATACAGTAGTGGTGTCAAAAGTACAGACCGCGATACCATTTGGTACTGTAATAAAAAAAAACCCCGTCCATTTCCCGTTAACATTTGAGCGCTGTTGAGTGTTGATCAGTGCTTTATGCTCTTCACACTCTTCACTGAGCGCTCACACAGAAGCACATGCCAATCACAGTCATATCTGTTGAGTGCGTGAACACTATGGCCAGTTAGCGGTGTTTAAGAACACATTTAACAATGGACGTTTTTAAAATTACAGTACCGAATGGTATCGTGGTCTGTACTTTTGACAACACTATAATACAGTGAGTTTTAATACAGTAATACAATAAACTTTTAATAAAGCAACTCAACGTTTTTTCATTACTAGTTTTCAATTTCAATGATGTTTTCAATTTAGTAACAGAGGCTTGGGTTCAGCTGTTAAACTTAAGATTTGAATGCATAGCGAAATTAAGTAGTTTTGCACAAAAGAGGGTTTTTAAAGACACTTCGCTGTTGTTTCTTATGTGTTTACACACTCATGCCGTTCTATATATTATACACACAGTTTTTGAATTTAATGTGACAGTGAATGCATGTAAGTTCTGCAAAAGCTTGGGCTAAGACTCCTCTCTCTCCCTATGTTTCTCTTTCTCTCCCCTCCGGGCCAGACATGATATTCAGTGGCATGACGACTGGCATATAGCACATTCTCCATGTTTCTGACACTTGCTAAGGTAAGCGCGTATTATGAAACGCCAAATTTGTCATTTTAATTTGAAATGAACCCTGTCATTGCCAGGCCATCTGTGCATCAGATGTGTTTTTTAGGAGTGCTTTGCAGTGACGGAACAGCACATGTGTCAAAGGAATTGGAGGTGGGTGCTTTTATAAGTAAGAGTGATTCTGTCCCTCAGCAAAGCATGGAGCACTTTGCTGGTGACCTTCTCCGTGAGTGGGGCTGAAATTGGATGATTGCGTGCTGTGTTACTGGACAAGTGACAGGTGGCTGTATCGCCGAGCTTGAAGGCAGGCAATCTTACCTACCCAGTCCATGTGTTCTGCACCCAGTTCCCAGGTATTGGATACCCAGCTGAGATCAAAAGCAGTTTGAAGCTTTACAGCAACATCATTATATATTTATGCCCTTATCAGCTTTCATTTCCACGGAATGCATAAAATTTGGTCGCATGAGTGCCGAGAGCACAGGTGCAAGTGGGGTACTCGCAGCATATGCATTGCAGCAAATGCATGTTGATTTATGTGCGCAAGCTCTCGGCACAGAAGAGCGCAGCATCGTATGCGATTTGGTGCGTGTGAGATCATAAGCATAACTTTGATGTAACGCGTTTGGAGTTGGTTTTACAAAAAAGGTGTGAAAATGTAAAGAGAAAGTATGCAGAACTTTAAGTATAAAAGCAAAAACACAAGTGAAAATACAGAAGTTTCAACATTTAAATGTACTAAAAAGCAAAATGTTAAATGTTTTAGACTGTTTAGCAAGACAGTGGAGATTTTTCTCACTAAAGTGGCATGATGCACGAACTTTGTAAATCAATCTGTTTAACTACAGTTTTCTGAATGTCTTGACTGTAAGACTCTGGAATGTTCCATGAAATTATTAGTAGTCATCATTCACTCCCGACATCTGAGCCGCTGAAGATGCAGTGGATTATGTTTGTTTGTGAAAGGAATGCGCTTCCCGATCTACATATATCTGTCTATGTTCGCGCGAATCATTCGTGATCCAGCTTCACTTACCTCAGAAGTGAGTATAAGGTTTTTTTTATGAATCTTTGTGATTGCCTTTCTAATAATGTGCTAGTTAGCAAGTTTAGTGGCTAAATGCGGTAAATGTGGCTAAAGTAAACAATCTCTCAGAGCAGCAGAGAGAAGAGAGGGGCGGGGCGAGCAGAGCTCATTTGCATTTAAAGCAGCCTTGACCAGAATGAGATGATTTTTGCAGAGCTGATTTTGACAAGGTAAAAAGGGTGTTGTTTTACAAAACCATTGAGAATTTTTAAGCAAAGTATATTATAGACTTTTCATTAAGACCCTAAAGAATCATATCAGCTTGTGGAAAATAGGCATCCGATGACCCCTTTAAAACTAAAGGCTGTTGTTTCTGTACTGCACTAATTTGCTAATGCTGGGAGTCTGTTCAGAAAATAATTGATTCAGAGTTTGAGACATTAGGAATCGTAATTTGACTTCAGAGTGTTGAGTCAGTTCCACTCAGGGAAGTACTCCATGATTCATAAGTGCTGTAAGAGCTAATAGAAGGTTTTGGATTCATCCCATTTACTTGATTCAGTTATTCAAAAAGAATCAGTATCACTGATTAATTCAGTGACTCTTTCTATAGGTTGCATCATTACACCAGTAGGTGGTGACCAGTGAGAATCTTTTTCAATATTATGAATGATTCTTTCAAATGTTCACATATTCATTCACTCTTAGAATTGATTCCATTGATTCAAGTTCCAGAATCAAACAGTCCTACAAATTATCTACTTTTATCTGCTTGCAGTCTTCAGTGTCCCATGATCATTCAAAAATTATTCAAATATACTGATTTAGTTCTCAAAAATAGTTGTGCTGCACAAACCATAAACCGTGAACCATTTTTTCCCAGGATTCTTTGAATATAAAATTCAAAGGTTTGCCTAATATATGTGTATTTACCGCGTGTAATTATGTATGTACTGTATAAATACAAGCACATTCATGTACATATTCAATAAATATTTACAAGTATATGTATTTATTATAATTTTTATAGAATTTATATAATATATATATAAATAAAAATATTTTGTACATAAATAACATATTTCTCTTAAAGGAACACACCACCTTTTTTGCTAATAGCTTAGCATAGATCATTGAATCAGATTAGACCGTTAACATCTCGCTCGATCTAATGGTCTAATCTGATTCAATGATCTATGCTAAGCTATTAGCAAAAAAAAGTGGAGTGTTCCTTTAAATATATACATTAATTTGTGTGTATTTATATATACATAATAATTACATGCAGCACACACACATATATTAGGCAAACTCAAACTTTATTTTGTATGCGATTACTCATGATTAATCATTTGCCAGCCCTAAAAAAAGTAGTAATTTCTTCAAAAAATCTCTTAAATGCTAGTGTCACATAATGTAGTGTGTATATATATTATGCGACAATTCTTTCCTCGAATCTGATTGGCTGAGAGGAATGGAATACTGTAGTGATATCAGAACTTTTTCACTCACAACCGTTTCACTGTTTGTTTCACTCCACTTGTGGTATTTCTCTCAGCGAGTGTCATGACGGATGCCCAAATCCACTATAATTTTATAAATACTATTGTTTTTGCGTCACGGAATGTAGTTTTAAGAGTCTTTTAGGTCAGAATGTACTTGTTTAGACTTTAAATATGCGGTTTGTTAAAATACATAATGTCTATTCAAAAATTTGCTTGTGAGCTCCAGGGTGTCATTGGCTGTACAGCGTTAATGAACCAGACTTTCTGGAATTTGCCACTGGCTCTGATATCACTATAGTGGTTAAACATGATATATAATTTGTTTTGGGCAAATCGTACAGGCAGTCTTTGGTCTCATGAATATATTATTTGTTTTAGAGCAAACAGTTTTGCGAGCTGCTGTTAAACTGTCAACTTCAGGTTAGGGTTTTTAAAGACACTCCGTTGTTGTTTCTTATGTACTTACACACTCGTACCATCAAACTGTATTGTGTATAAACACAATATCACACTGGCTGAATCACAAACTTTGCCAATATACACTGACCAAAATTATAAACGCAACACTTTGTTTTTGCCCCCATTTTTTTTTGAGCTGAACTCAAAGATCTAAGACTGTTTCTATGTACACAAAAGGCCTGTGTCTCTCAAATATTGTTCACAAATCTGTCTAAATCTGTGTTAGTGAGCACTTCTCCTTTGCCGAGATAATCCATCCACCTCACAGGTGTGGCATATCAAGATGCTGATTAGACAGCATGATTATTGCACAGGTGTGCCTTAGGCTGGCTACAATAAAAGGCCACTCTAAAATGTGAAGTTTTACTGTATTGGGGGGGTCCGAAAACCAGTCATTATCTGGTGTGACCACCATTTGCCTTACGCAGTGCAACACTCCTTCACATCAGGTTGTTGATCAGGTTGTTGATTGTGGCCTGTGGAATGTTGGATATTGGCAGGAACTGGAACACGCTGTCGTATACGCCGATCCAGAGCATCCCAAACATGCTCAATGGGTGACATGTCCGGTGAGTATGCTGGCCATGCAAGAACTGGCATGTTGTCAGCTTCCAGGAATTGTGTACAGATCCTTGCAACATGGGGCCGTGCATTATCATGCTGCAACATGAGGTGATGGTCGTGGATGAATGGCACAACAATGGGCCTTAGGATCTCATCACGGTGTCTCTGTGCATTAAAAATGCCATCAATAAAATGCACCTGTGTTTGTTGTTCATAACATAAGCCTGCCCATACCATAACCCCACCGCCACCATGGGCCACTCAATCCACAACATTGACATCAGCAAACCGCTCACCCACACGACGCCATACACGCTGTCTGCCATCTGCCCTGTACAGTGAAAACCGGGATTCATTCGTGAAGAGAACACCTCTCGAAAGTGCCAGACGCCATCAAATGTGAGCATTTGCCCACTCAAGTCAGTTACGATGACAAACTGCAGTCAGGTTGAGACCCCAGTGAGGACGACGAGCATGCAGATGAGCTTCCCTGAGACGGTTTCTGACAGTTTGTGCAGAAAATCTTTGGTTATGCAAACAAAATGATTGTTGCAGCAGCTGTCCGGGTGGCTGGTCTCAGACGATCTTGGAGGTGAAGATGCTGGATGTGGAGGTCCTGGGCTGGTGTGGTTACACGTGGTCTGCGGTTGTGAGGCCGGTTGGATATACTGCCTAATTCTCTGAAACGCCTTTAGAGATGGCTTATGGTAGAGAAATGAACATTCAATTCACAGGCAACAGCTCTGGTGGACATTCCTGCAGTCAGCATGCCAAATGCACGGTCTCTCAAAACTTGAGACATCTGTGGCATTGTGCAGTGTGATAAAATCGCACATTTTAGAGTGGCCTTTTATTGTGGCCAGCCTAAGGCACACCTGTGCAATAATCATGCTGTCTAATCAGTATCTTGATATGCCACACCTGTGAGGTGGATGGATTATCTCGGCAAAGGAGAAGTGCTCACAAACACAGATTTAGACAGATTTGTAAACAATATTTGAGAGAAATAGGCCTTTTGTGTACATAGAAAAAGTCTTAGATCTTTGAGTTCAGCTCATGAAAAATGGGGGCAAAAACAAAAGTGTTGCATTTATAATTCTGGTCAGTGTAGAAGCAATTTGCACTGCTACTCGTGTGATATTGCTCATATGTATGTAGTCTGAAGGTTTTTGTTCCTTTATTTTTATTATTGTATAGTAATGATGTACCTTGGCTTACACCTCTGGTTTCGGTGTTTGGCGGTCAGTGAGTGCTCTAATGACAGCACAAAGTTTCTGATTATTCATTTCCACTGTTTGGTTGTTGTCTCCACCCCCAACATCCTCATCCCTCCCCTTTAAAACCTGTGTGCTTTGCTGGTGTCACATCATTAAAACGGAGCCCTCTTTATGGCTGTTTTGCTAAATAATTGGTTCCTCTGCTCCCCCTCGCAGTGGCAGGGGGCCAGCACTCGCGCAAGCTGTTTGATGTGTTGGCCAATAATAGTTTCCCCGAGTTACAGCGTTTGGCAAAGATGCTTTGGAGATGCTTCCCACTGCCAAACCCCCCAGTAATAACACCAGCTCTGAAACAGCTGCTGTTAGTCTACAGCAGGCCTCACTGTACACAGCTAGAGACAATAAGCATCTCAACCCACACATCAAATTGAGTGGGGTTTCCCTCTCTGTTAGACTAATGAATACAGAAGTGTTTGCGCTGGCTGTACGCAGCGTTGCGGAAACGACTCTAAAACTGTAGCTTACCAAGTAAAGAACATATAATTTAAAGCTGAAGTATGACATCTTTTAATGTTAAATACGGTCTTCTATATCCCTGCTGTGGAGACATCTATAAGTAAGCCATTCGTAGGATGATTTCCCTGTGGCTTTGAGGTGCTTTCAAATCATTGCTCTTTGTTTTGTACATCCCGACCAGCCAGACATATTGACTCAACCAATGCTCTGTAATATTCAAAGCAATGATGTAGTGTTTTGTTATGCTTGTTACCTGTTGGAAAAGAATAACTTGCTAATACTGTTTTGATGCAAAAATGTAAAATGTACTTTTAGGTAGTTATACCCCAACACTGGTTGTCCAGTTGTGTATGGTGACCCTCAGGGGAGACTTTTAAGCTCATAATCCCCGTAGCATCCTATATTTGACCTCTACACATAACCTGTGTGTGCTCACTTTGAGTAAATTGGTTCAAGGTTGCACCGATTGTCGAGTGTCACCAAAGGTCATGTTGATACCACAAACAATAGTGACCTTAGGCTTGTATGCATTTTTGGGATTATTTGTTTGTACTTTTGAAGAGAGAGAGAGAGAGAGAGAGAGAGAGAAAGAAAAAATATTATTTTAGTAATGACTAGAGGTAAACTTTTGGGCTATTACATGAATATAACAATTAACCAGTTTTTTTTTTTTATATATTTTAAATATTAAATTTGTAGATTGTACATTATTTTATCTAGCCTATATAAAAGAAGAAATAAAAAAAAACTGATATGCTTATTTGGTCAATAATTTTTGATGTTCAGTTATTAACAGTGTTAATAATTATTGAAGTAGAAGTCCACTTCCAGAACAACAATTTACAGATAATGTACTCACCCCCTTGTACTCCAAGATGTTCATGTCTTTCTTTCTACAGTCGAAAAGAAATTGTGTTTTTTGAGGAAAACATTTCAGGATTTTTCTCCATATAATGGACTGCTATGGTGCCCCAAGTTTGAACTTCCAAAATCTAGTTTAAATGTGGCTTCAAACGATCCCAAATGGGGTTGTAAATGATCCCAGACGAGGAAGAAGGGTCTTATCTAGCGAAAATATCGGTTATTTTCATAAAATAATACAATTTATATACTTTTTAATGCCAAACGCTCATCTTGTCTTGCTCTGCCTGAACTCTGTATATTCTGACTCAAGATAGTTAGGGTATGTTGAAAAACTTTGAAGTTCTCCCTCAACTTCAAAAATAATTTCAAAATCATCCTACATCGCTGCGGAAGTATCGATCAAGATCAAACACCCTTAATAAAAAAGATAAAACAGCGATACATGACGATTTTGAAGTTGAGGGACAACATGAGATGGGAGTTTTTCGACACACCCTAACTGTCATGAACCGGAAAAAAACTGTTTGGGAAGAGCAAGACAAGACGAGCATTTGACATTAAAAAGTATATATATATTGTATTATTTTTATAAAAATAACCGCTCGTTTCGCTAGATAAGACCCTTCTCCCTTGGCTGGGATCGTTTACAACTGCATTTGGGATCATTTGAAGCTGCATTTAAACTACATTTTGGAAGTTCAAACTCGGGGCACCATATCAGTCCATTATATGGAGAAAAATCCTGCAAAGTTTTCCTCAAAAAACATAATTTCTTTACAACTGACGAAAGAAAGACATGAACATCTTGGATGACAAGAGGGTGAGTACATTATCTGTAAATTGTTGTTCTGGAAGTGGACTTCTCCTTTAATAAAGCACATTAAATAATAAATAATCAATGTATTATGATGTATTATTTGACACTGAACACTGGAGTAATTGCATAATTACATTTCTTTAAATAAATTAATAAGTTATATAATAATACAAATAATTAATTTGAATAATTATTATCAACTTTGTGATCCATATAGTACATGGCTAATATCTAAAGTACAATTTCTTTTTAGCTCTTTGCTATTTTGTAAACACACCCCTTTGAGACCTCATTTGAAGCACAAAAATAGGCCATGTCCTCCTCCAGCAAAACACCATTAAATCTGACACTGGTGTTTGGAGAAATTTGGCAAAAAATAGAAACTGTCAAAAAGGTAACACAAAATGAGACATAAAGTCAAATTATCTTATTAGGACATGAAGCTTATGTTCTAGAAAAAACAAAACAAAATACTGTATAAAAATACTGAATTATTATGAGATGCTTTTGTACTACAAACAAAACATACTCTATCACAAATTTGACACTCTGATGCTATTTGTGTATCTTTGTTCTCTTCCCTAAAGTTTGAATCCTTATTTTTTTCCTTCCTTATAAATTTATATCAAAAACCTGACTGTCTTATTTTGGGGGGGCTGGGGGGTTTAACCCCTGGGGGCAGTTATTTTGAGCTTACCCACACTAAAGCCCGAGGAAAGAGGTAAAGCTTGTGCCGTGCGCAACCACTCCAGACAGATTGGAGTAATTTCCATTGACAAAGCTGTCAGAGGAGCTACAACCTCCTGAGCCGAGATGGATGCTGAGCTGGGGGGAGTGTCAGCCTCCCATGATGCACACTGCTCCTTCATATCATCACCTCATTTCATAAATGACCATAGAAAAGACAAAGAAAGAGGAAAAATTTGTACTTTACACAGAGGGTAGGTATGCTGTTTCATTTAAAGTCAACATTAACCCAAAACAAATCCTAATTATCTCTTAAAGAAGACATCGGATGACCATTTTCCACAAGCTGATCTGTTCACAGTCACCCGTTTTGGTGCGTGTCTCTTTAAATGATAATGAGCTACTGCTTACCATCAAAAAACTAATCCACTCCATCCTCAGTGGCTCTGAAGCCGAAAATGAAGACTTTTATGTTCACTTCTACATCCAACTACAAAACATCTGCATTGCTTATGAGACGTTGTTGTCGCCACAGCCATTCGAAAGCGGAGAAAATAGCGGACGACGTACCACTGGCTGAGGGCCTAAATATACTGATACGGGACAGTGCATTAGGAGTTGTAGGCGGGGCCTAACCGGTATGACATCGGAAATCAAAACGGCTTGATAATTGAGACTGTTCAGGTTTTTTGAAGATTAAAAAAAAGGAGTGAATGGATTTTTATCATTGTAGTGTTGTTGCGTCGACACACTGCTAAGACGCAGTTGATGTCAAAAGTTTACATACACCTTGCAGTGTATGTAAAATGTTAATTATTTTACCAAAATAAGAGGCATCATACAAAATCCATGTTATTTTTTTATGTAGTACTGAACTGAATAGTCCACAAGAGAAAATAAAAAAATTAGAAGTTGAAATTATAAAAATGACCCTGTTCAAAAGTTTTTTTTTTTTTTTTGTTTAGTGATAGCTGTTCATGAGTCCCTTGTTTGTCCTGAACAGTTAAACTGCCCACTGTTCTTTAGAAAAATCCTTCAGGTCCCACAAATTCTTTGCCTTTTCAGCATTTTTGTTTATTTGAACCCTTTCCAACAATGACTGTATGATTTTGAGATCCATCTTTTCACACTGAGGACAACAAAGGGACTCATATGCAGCTATTACAGAAGGTTCAAACGCTCACTGATGCTTCAGAAGGAAAAATGATGCATCAAGAATGAAGATGTACATTTTTCTTATTTTGGCTAAATATCATACATATATATATATATATATATATATATATATATATATATATATATATATATATATATTTATTTATTTATTTATTTATTTTATTTTTTTTTTTTTTAGTGCTGCCCTTAAGAAGCTACAGAAGATATTTACATGTTTCCCAGAAGACAAAATAAGTTCAATTTACCCTGATCTTCGAATTCAAAAAGTTTTCACCCCCCAGCTCTTAATGCATCATGTTTCCTTCTGGGGCATCAGTGAGTGTTTGAACCTTCTGAGTTTCTGAGTTTCTTCTCAGTTCTCAGTTGTCCTCAGTGTGAAAAGATGGATCTCAAAATCATACAGTCATTGTTGGAAAGGGTTTAAATACACAAAAATGCTGAAAAACCAAAGAATTTGTGGAACCTGACAGATTTTTCTGAAGAACAGTGGGCATTTTAACTGTTAAGTGTTAATTGTTTAGCTGTGGATCATTCAGGTAACAACACTATATTAAGAATCAAGTATATTTTGAACGGGGTCATTTTTATAAATTCAGTTGTTATTTTTCTCTTATATGTATGCCTACATGTAAACGTCTTTTATGTGAAATATCTTATTCAGGTCAGTACTTCTTATTTTGGTAAAACAATAAACATTTTGCAGATTCTGCAAGGTGGATGTAAACTTTTGACTTTATCTGTAAACGCAAACACCATGTAAAAGTGAAATTTGCATCCGATGTCCCCTGTAATGCACATTTCTGGTTGCATCGTAAACGTTTCTTTGCTTTGTTCATCTTTCTGATCTTGTCAAAATCTTGCTGTGCCTCTGAAACAATGTTCCTTTTCAGATGGCATTACCAAGTCTTTTGATTTTTCAACCCTTCTCCACCAACCATCTGTTTTGCCCCGTGATATTGCTCATATATGGATCATTTTGTGGTAACAGATCAGTTTTAGAGAGTTGGACGGATAGCAGCCGCATTGCTAATGGGAAAATGTGCAATATTTTTTTTTGCTGTATTTTCAGTATTGATGAAACAAACAGTGAAATCTTTGTCATTGTAATGTTTTCAAGATCTTGCCTTGCCTTTTGGATGACATCAAGTCATTTGATGTTTTTTCAACCCTCTCTTCACCAACCACCTGTTCTGCTTGTGTGATATTAGTTTTATATGGGTCATTTTGTGGTAACAGAACAGTTTTAGAGAGTCGGACCGCATTGCCAAACAGGAAAACGTGTTGTATTTGTTGCTTTGTTCTCAGTATTGATGAAACAAACGATGAAATCTATACGCCCTTACATCGTTACTGTAAAATGCAACGTGAGACACTAACCATATAAATTTTTTATGCCCCTGCCTTGAGGGTCTAGGGTGAGACGATGAACAGATGCAGGTGGAGGAGGCGGTGGGGTGAAGGGATAGACAAAGAACGATATAAGAGAGAGGGAGAGAGAAAGAAGGAAGGAAAAGGGAAATGTTGCTGAAGCAGCATGCTGTGTGCTGCAGGTGTGGGATTGTGGCGCGTGTTCCCCTGGGCTCTGAGCTCCAGGCCTGTCACCTCTGTTCACTCTACTCAAATCAAAACCACCCTCGGCCCTGCGACCCACTCACTGCATGTCACCTGTCCGGAGGGGGATGCAAGGTGACTTTGCCTCCATGATTCCGGAATGACAGCTGGAGTTCTTATTTTGAGACTCTTCCCGGCTCTTCTTTCCTTTGTGGATGCCCCGCTACAGGCCTGTCCGTGCGCCGTGGGTTGAAGGGAGCGGGCTGAGCTTCTCTCAGTAATAATGCATAACCATGGCCCCTCTGTCAGACCCTGTGTTGGCGGTGACGTCCGTTATGTTTCTAGTTGTCTGAAGAGAAGTGACAGCTGTATTTGTCGCCTGAATGGTGGTCTCAAATTTGACATAAAAATGTTTCTCCATAATAAAGCATTTTCATGTCAACATCAAACTGGCATTAGAATTGTATTCATATTCAGCAGCATGACCTATTTTTGAATTATAAAACATTATGCAATATATAATTGATTGGCCCGTAGAAAGAAAAAGGGCTTGGTGATATCTTGTGGAAATGAAAGTCGTTTCAGAGGTAGGGCAATTTATTTCATTTTGATGAAAGATTGCAAAGGCAAATCAAACATCTGAATATTCATATTCACTACTATGTAATATGCCAAAAGCAGCACATTAAATGTCTAGTATATCCATATCCACTGTGCTAATTAAACAGTAAGCTGACTGCTTCTGCTGAGGTTCTGAAGAGCGCATCCAATGGACACTTTAATGTCCCGTGAGACAGTTTCACATGACAGTGCCAACATGGCAGATGTGGTATGTCCAGATTGTATTACTATTACACACCAGCATACATTGTCGTTTAAAAGTTTGGGGTCAGTAACAATTTTTTTTAATTATTTTTCTTGAGAAATTAATTAGTGATGGGTGATATGACCAAAATCTTACATCACAATATGAGAAATGTTATTTCTGTGGTAACGATATATATCACAACATAGTTATTTTTGTTTTAAATAAGGTCTTTATGATAACAAAATGTTTTACCAGTGTCAATATTACAAAAAACTAATACTAGCTTAAAAAAAAAAAAAAAATCTCAAGCTCACTGATGACGACTAAACAGTCAGCTATTAAAGAGCAGGTCATATTTTTTTTTTTTTTTTTTGTGTGTGTGTTTTCTAATATTGTGCTGCAGTCCCCTACAACCGGTTTAAATGCATCTAAGGTCAGAAAACACTTATTTTTCCAGAATATACATTTTGTTTGAATCTGTTTTGAGCATAATGTTTATAAACCCCTTCATTCCGTAAGCCTACTCTGCTCTGATTGGTCAGCTGGCCAAGCCTGTTGTGACTGGCACAGAGAGAAGAGCCTGAGCAAGTTAGTGAGCGCTACCATCTGTGTTGCCAAGTCCATGGTTGTTTTTGATGTCGCAGGTTGCAGCGACCCTAATAATGTCATTTTTAGCCCCTGGAATGCGAATTGACCAGGGGAACCCTGACAAAAAGTGTGTATTTTACACCCTGGAATGTGATTTTTTTTTTTTTTTTGTGACCCCCCTCGAAATGCATTTGGGCTAATTTTGAGTAGCAATTGGGCGAGTTTTGTTGTGACAACCTGGCAACCCTAGCATGCACCTTTACGTCATAAAACAATAATGTAGTGCTACAGTCCGTTCTTAAAATAATGACATAAAAACATTTTGTTTAACACTTCTTTAAGCTTATTGTGCACACAGCTAAAGTTTAGCTGCTAAACTGTAAACACTTCACAAAGCAATAATGGGGGATAAGTTAGCCGAGTGCTAACGTGACTAATTGATGAAACAACACAGGCTGTAAACCAAAATATGTCAACTGTAATGTCTGAAGAATGACAGACAAAATACGCTGTGTCAGAATACAGAACAGCTATATCACAGGTGCATCAGCCTAACTAACCCATCTCTCTTTACTGGGTCTTTTACTCCTTGCATTAACCCATTAACCGGTGCAGCAAAAAAAATAAACAAAACAAAAAAACAGCTATTTCACAATGATAAAAAAGTCTGTTCACTACACTACATTCTTTATTATTAAACAAAGTAATTAGAACAATGACAGTCTACATTAATTGACACATTTTTAGGTAGTGGGTTCACAGTGAATTATTAAAACTGTTTCAGCAAGACAATAATATTGTGCTTTAACTTTGTAAACCTGCACTAGGTATATGTCACATGTTAGCACAAAAAATAGATATTTTGAGCACTCAATTGAGAATGTATACATAATGTATCAATCGTACTTACAGGTTGTGGTTCGGAGATGCTTGTTAGTCCAAATAAAGAAGATTAGAATCCAAACGATCAAATTGTATTCCAGTGGTATTGTGGAAAAAATTCTTGCTTTCACAGTACAGAACTCAGCGTCTTCTCAGCATAATGTAAACACACTAACTAGCAGAAGTGTTTGTGGGCAGGGCAGACTGTTCGTATTTCGCAGGCAGGCGGGGATTATGCTAATATGTTACCCAGTGATGTAGTTCAGTAACGGGCAAAAGATTAAAAAATATAACAACTTTGTTAAGGCAATTCTGAGTCTACGCTTTCTTTTTAGAGACAGTATCTTGATGTATAATGCACTTTTTTGATTAACAACTTTGCAGACTGTTTACACTGAAGGATAGCTACGTTACAAACTGCAAAAGAGATATTTTTTTGAAAACCCTGCTTTTTAAATAAAAATATTTATAATTACAAGCAATAGGACAAAAAAACTACAGCAGAACAAATGAATGAGAAATACTACATACATTGTATAAAATAATCAAATGCATAAAAACACTGCATAATCTTCACTGTGTAAATTAAATTTCAAAAAGTGATTTGGTCAAAAGCAGTTGGAAATTTTCTTGTTTTTGTTGTTTGATTAACATGACAGCAGGAATATTAGACTGCTGTCCCTTTAAGAGCTACCCAGATCCAATATATAGTTACATATGTGTTTTTTTAGCTGTTTGGTTTCAACTTAAAACCTAAATTACTGTGTTTATGAGGATACTTGCAAAGATGGGCATTTTGACAAATACATGTGTGTGTATTAAACCATTCAAGGCCTATAAAGTGGCAATAAAAAAATAACTCAGTTCAGTACTCTATGAGCATCGTCTTCACCAGTGCATGCCTCTCTAACATCGATTAGAAACTGTCTCTCAGACAGCACGTGAATTTAGCAAAATGAGTTCTCTTTCAGTGCTTATTGCATTTTAATGGCTTAAAATCACTTGTTTTTTAAACAGCAATGGTTCAAAACATGTAAACTATACATTTTCGTGACCATGTAGCACAGCAATGTCATGTGAGCATGCAACTGCAATAGAGACGACAGTTCAAGATCTCTACCAGTAGACACATTTCTACCGGTTAATTTTGTCTACCGGTATATTGCCCACACCTAAAATTAATACTTGTATTCAACAATGGTTGATTAATCTGAAGTGGCAGTAAAGACATTTACAATGTCACAAAATATTTTTATTTCAAATAAACAGTGCTCTTTTGAAAGTTTTATTAAAGAATCTTGAAAATGTATCATGGTTTCTGCCAAAATATTAAGCAGTACAACTGTTTTCAACATTAATGATAAGAAATAACACTAAGTCAGCATACTAGAATGATTTCTAAAGGACCATGTGACACTGAAGACTGAAGTAATGATGCTGAAAATTCAGCTTAGCATCACAGGAATAAATTACATTTTAAAATATACTCAAATAAAAAAAGAATTATTTTAAATTCAAATTTTTTTTTTATTATACAGTTTTTTTTAACTACTGTTTTTGCTCAAATAAGCGTTGTTGAGCAAAAGAGACCTTTAAAAACATAAAATAAAATAAAAAATCTTCCTTCAAACTTTTGACAAGTAAGTTCTTCATCAAAAGGAATAATACAGTATGCAAAATTAAACATAGCTAAGTTAACTTTTTTTTCCCTGTAGAATAGCGTGCACTGATCAATGCATGCACAATAAGACCAGGAACATTTATAAAGAAAGCAGATAGGCAGATTTGGCTTGAAAGTGTTTGCGATTTGAAAGACTCTTTTTCATGATGTGGCCTGTTTGTATACACACACATGCACAGACAAGACAAAAACACAATAGGACTTTTGACTATTTTGCAGCTAGAAACCTTGCTATTACCTTGCTCCACGGGAGGGTTTTTCAGCCTAGCTAAGCTACTTAAACTAAGAACTAATGAATCCGAACAGTCTGAGATGCACAGAAAGAAATATATAAATAACAGTCAGTGGAGAGAGAGAGTAAGGAAGAAGAAAGATGTTTGTGTTTTGCTCCCCTGGGGCTTTCATGCGATGCCGCGCTTTGGCGGCATACTGAGATAAAATGAGAGTAACGAGATATCAAACTAAGCCGTCCACCTGTCTGTTCCTCGCTGCCTTTATCCTCGGCCAAGGCGCTCAGTAGCACGGCGCCTTCTTAGGACGGTTATCAATATCAAACCCTGCAGTATTTCCACAGCATCACGACATGGGTCGGACTGACCAACGCTCTTGGCATTTCACGTCCCTGTCGAATATATTTTGACACCAGCTCCTCAGCTCTGTTTTTTTGAAACGTTTCCCCCGCGTGTCAGCTTGAACATGTAGGTGGTGTGAGAAAGAACTGTCTGCGAGTCTCACGTTGACTCATATTGACATCTGCCACAGTGTTAGAGTCGAGGCTTCGCAGACTCGCGGGAGTGCTAGCCCGCTAGCAGGCTAGGCTACCTCTTTGAATGTTTACAGCAGGCCTGAACAATGACAAGGAATGGTAAACTGTGAATGAATAATCCCATTCATAGCTCACAACGGACCAGGGCCAGGAGACTGCGGTCATGTCCGTGCATAATTTCTCACCTACGTAGGGAACAACGTGACTTAGCACCCCGTCCACATCTGAGGGGGTGTTTGCATTGTTGATCCTGTCAGGTCCCGCAAATGCTTCCTGTTTACTGAATGACATTTCCGACAAAACAGTAGAGAGGCTGGGATTAAACCCTGTCCACTCCTGGGAAAAGAGAGGCAGGAGATGAGCATCCTTCATCTGCATAATACAATCAAGATATCACTCACACACTTTCAGCCTCTCTGACCCTTGAATAAAACATTTCAATTCTACGTTTGTTTATTGATTCTCATTTGAGAGTTATGTGAAAATATATGCACAAAAGCAATTGTTATCGACTTTGACTTGGTTACAGTGTTATTTTAATGTCATTGTGATACTATTATAGTTTTTTTTTTTTTTTTTAATGTTTAAAATTGTTTTTTTTTTATTGTTGTATTTTCCATTTTATTGTTTTAAATTTAATTTGAATAATTTTATTCTGTTTTTGACATGTCTTGTTTTTTATTCATGTTTATTTCAGTTTTAGTTTTTGTTATTGTAGTACATGAAGTTAAATAAAAAAAATGTAAAATTTAGTTAACATTTTTCAAGTAACTTTTTAAAATAGTTTTAGTTAACTACACACTGTAAACCCAAATACTGTCTTTACTTACAGTTGAGGTCAAAAGTTTACATACACCTTACAGAATCTGCAAAATGTTAATTATTTTACCAAAATAAGAGGGATCATAAAATGTTATTTTTTATTACGACCTGAATAAGATATTTCACATAAAAGATGTTTACATATAGCCCACAAGAGAAAATAATAGCTGAATTTATAAAAAATTACTCCGTTCAAAAGTTTACATACACTTGATTCTTAATACTGTGTTGTTACTTGAATGATCCACAGCTGTTTTTTTTTTTTTTTTTTTTTTGTTGTTGTTGTTTAGTGAATGTTGTTCTCTTGTTTGTTCCGAACAGTTAAACTACCCGCTTTTCTTTAGAAAAATCCTTCAGGTCCCACAAATTCTTTGGTCTTTCAGCAATTTTGAACCCTTTCCAACAATGACTATATGATTTTGAGATCCATGTTTTCACACTGAGGACAACTGAGGGACTCATATGCAACTATTACAGAAGGTTCAAACAATCACTGATGCTTCAGAAGGAAAAACGATGCATTAAGAGCCGAGGGGTGAAAACTTTTGAACAGAATGAAGATGTGTACATTCTTTTTATTTTGCCCAAATATCATATTTTTTGTCATTTAGTACTGCCCTTCAGAAGCTACAGAAGATACTTACATGTTTCCCAGAAGACAAAATAAGTTAAATTTACCCTGATCTTCAAATTCAAAAAGTTTTCACCCCCCGGCCCTTAATGTTTCCTTCTCTTATTTTGGTAAAATATAGAACATTTTGCAGGTTCTGCAAGGTGTACGTAAGCTTTTGACCTCAACTGTAAATAATTATGTAATCTTGACTAAACATTACTTTATTTCATTTTCGGGACCCATAAATCAATAACCTAAGTTCATGTAACTTGTTTAACTACAAAATATATAAACTTAAGATTGCAAGTGTTGTCAACACAAAATCCAAGATAATTAAAACAGCTCACTCTGGTCTTTAATGTGATTGGCTGTGGAAGCAGTTCTGCCTGGCAACAAGATAACTAATGCACTGATTGGTAGACAATTACAAAAGGCTGGGCTCTCTTTATTTTGTTTGTGAAAAAAAAAATGTTTAGGACTTAAAAGTTTTAGGACACCCATTACTCAGTTCAGTTGAGGAAAAGAGTTTATTCAAACGGCTGAGTTGAGTAAGGGTTTTCAGCGCACTGTAAAAATACAGTGTTCAATTTATGGTAAAAAACTGCCAGAAAATTAACTGTAAAAATTACCATGACAATGTTTCCATTATTACAGGATAGCATACTGGTGTCTTTATATTTTCATTAATTTGATGTTAATATACCAATCTACTTGAACTACCATAATAAAAATAATAAGACACAAATTCTGTGAAATTTAATTATTTGTGATCTCACACAGAGAATTCTGTGAATATCCTTTTAAAATTACAAGCATTTTTACAGTGTATAATTCTGCTTGGTTAAATCTATTATTTGAAGATTAGTAAACACAGAAAAGTCACTGGAGATGAAAATCTCTCTCTCTCTGTATATATATATTTTTTATTTCTTTCTTTATTTTTTTGTTCCTCTCCAAGCTCTCCAGCAAATGAATTCTGCTTCTGTGAAGACAGGTCATGTTTTGACAAAACACTGCTGCGGTATGCAGCCGTCTTCGTGTCATTCCCGATTCACGGTGCGAGATTTGCCCAGATTGCCCACCAGCTGGGAAGAGATGGCATGGCATTATGTGTTTCTGCAGTGCCTCATATTGCTTCAGTGCTTCGACTCAAGTTTTGTCGCAATCAGAGCAATCTGTGACACTTCCTACTGCTTCTTTAAGGAGGCCTCTATTAGATCATCTACATTATGATGTTGGAACCTGGAACAAACAGGAAGAGTCACGGTGGGGGGAAAATCTTGTTGTTCAGTTGGTTTGTTTTGCTTGTGAATCCAGGCCTGTGGCACCTTTGTAGTTGATTTGATGCTTGTTTAAACATGTTTGTCAGTTATTCTAAAACTGCAAATGAAGCTGCCCCGGTTTGATTCAAGTGTTAATTGGCTCCAGACGCAGATTGGCTGGCGCTTGTTGCATCTCTCGTAAGCGTCATCATTACACAAATGCTGTCCCGCGGGGGTGCTCGGAAAGCGCGTTTCACTTTGAATGCGACTTTTAAAATGAAACACAAGGGTAAGCAAATTCCTCGCTATGAAAGCAGGCTTGCTATTTCCTTAATCACACCAGGAAACTCATTTTTGATACGGGTGGCAATCTATTTGTAGCGTGCGTTTTGTAGACTGCCAGGTAAGATTTCTTTCCCTGCTCTCCGAAAATAGCGTGCTTTTGACTGTGAGCCCTTTGTAGATTAAGCAGAATTCAGTTTGCTTGCTCAACGATGTGGGGGAAAGATGGATTTTTGCATTATTTCATTTTCTATCATCATGCTAGCCACCTCAAATGCAACAAATGGGAGCCAAGCAGCTGAGGCTCATATGTCCGATTCCACCGCTACCAATTCTCAAGCCAGTTCCAATATAACTGAGCCATCGGTGCGTGACAAACATCCGAGGAAATGGGTTATTAGTTGTGCATGGCTTACAGAGTTTATAAATACTAAGTGTTATTGTAAAGATAAACTGGCCTAGCTGAAGAGATGGAGGATGCGGAATCCGACTGTAAAATCGTTGTATGATATTGAATGTGAAGTACGTTGATTATTCTGTTATTGCGCTACAAGTACCTCTATTAAAGCACCATTTGGACAATTGAATGGACCGTATTGGGTGTGAAGTGAAAAAAAAAGCAATTTTCAAGTCTTTTCTCTGCAACAATCGTTTTCCATCTGATAAATGGAAAGAATTGTGGAGAAAGTGGTCCCCTGAATGGCCTTCTGTGATTAAACTGTGTTTCAGACATTTTTGTGCTCCAAGTCCATAATGTATTAGTAAAGTATTGCCCTGATTTTCCTTTAGAGGGAGCAGTTTTGTTGAATGTGGCCAGTGGTTCTTTTGGTCAAGAGAAATGTCATTTTCTTTTAGCTTTTTTTCAAAGATTTGTCCGTATTGGTGTTGAAGGAACTGCTCTGAAATTATAGCAAACAACAGACAAAGCTACACAGTAGGTAACAACACTGAAGCTACAGCTGAAGTCAAAAGTTTACATACACCTTACAGAATCTGCAAAATGTTAATTTTACCAAAATAAGAGAAATCATACAAAATGCATGTCATTTTTTATTTAGTACTGACCTGAATAAGATATTTCACATGAAAGATGTTTACATATAGTCCACAAGAGAAAATAGTAGTTGAATTTATAAAAAAAAATGAATGGGGTCATTTTTTTTTTATAAATTAGCATAGCATAGACCATTAAATCAGATTAGACCTTAGCATCTCGCTCGATGCTAATGGTCTAATCTAATTCAATGATCTATGCTAAGCTATTATCAAAAAAAAAGTGGAGTGTTCCTTTAATACTGTGTTGTTACCTGAATGAGCCACAGCTGTGTTTTTTTTTTTTTTTTTTTGTTCAGTGAATGTTGTTCATGAGTCCCTTGTTTGTCCTGAATAGTTAAATTGCTTGCTGTTGTTCAGAAAAATTCTTCAGGTTTTTCATTTTTTGTGTGTGTGTGTGTATTTGAACCCTTTCCAACAATGACTGTATGATTTTAAGATCTATCTTTTCACACTGAGGACAACTGAGGGACTCATATTCAACTATTACAGAAGGTTCAAACGCTTACTGATGCTTCAAAAGGAAACACAACGCATTAAGAGCTGGGGGTGAAAACTTTTTGAACATGAAGATCAGGGTCAATTTATTTTGTCTTTTGGGAAACATGTAAGTATCGTCTGTAGCTCCTGAAGGGGAGTACTTAATGGAAAAAAAAAAGGATATTTAGACAAAATAAGAGAAATGTACACATTCTGTTCAAAAGTTTACACCCCTTGCTCTTAATGCATCATTCTTCCTTCTGGAGCATCAGTGAGCATTTGAACCTTCTGTAATAGTCGCATATGAGTCCCTCAGTTGTCCTCAGTGTGAAAAGATGGATCTCAAAATCATACAGTCATTGTCGGAAAGGGCTCAGTTAACTTGAAATGATCAAATATTGGCCAAAAACAGGTGTGAACACTATAATTCATTAGTAGAACTACATATTTATTTTAACTAAATATGTTACTAGAACAAAACCTTTTTTTACAGAGCAGCTTTTTTTTCAGATTCACACTTGATCTGTTCTTTATACAAACTATATAGTTTCAGAAGATCTAAATAGTACATTAAATTGCAGTACATGAATCTCATTGAAGCACTTTTTTTTTTTTTTTAACATTTTCTGTCCTCTTTGCAGGACTGTAATATGAAGTGTGTACAAAGTAATAGATATTTAAGAACAGAGTGAAAGTAAATAGCACATAACAGGCACAATACCAGTATTAACAGATATCTATTGGTACAATATGCGACACATGATTAAACATGCAGCATCGTTTTCAAAATCCTGTTTTCGCAGTCCACCCCAGCAGACATACAACATCATAAGACATTGATATTTGGTTAAATTTCAGTTGTGAAATCGAGTGACCAAAATTCAATGTCCATTCAACGTCTATTGTGAACGTTAATTCGATGTCCAATACCTAGGTCAGCTAACGTTGATATTAGGGCTGTCACTAACAATTAGTTTGACGATCGAGTAATCGGGTAATTATAATTTATTTATTTTTTTGTAGTAATGTGAACAATAGCCTTTAAAATGACTTAAAATACATATATAATAGCAATAAGGCAATAATAATCAATTCAAATAAAGTATCAAAAGCAAGTAACCATATGATTTTATTGAACAAAACTGTTAAAATACATAATGTATTGTAAACAACAGAGCTAATGTACATTACGCATTATAACAAATGCCTGCAGAGGGCGCTAAAAGCCTGACGGTTGTTTTTACACTTAACTGGGCGATCTAATCCTTATTTAATCGTGACTCAACATTTAATTCAAAACGTCCACTTAATCTTTAATATCTGCCAATTCCTTTATGTGGACATCAAAACGTGTAAACTCAGAGTAAGGGTTTAAACTTTTATTTTGAAATCGCGATTAACAGTTTTCATTTTGAGAAAGATAATGTTGTATTCTCCTTGTGTTTGTGTAGGTTTATAAGTGATTTACCTTACAAATCTGATGAAATGGTTCACGTTGCGTTCCCAGATGAACGTTATAATAAACCTGAACCTAAAACAACATGCAAAGATGGAGTTTGAGACACTCCACAGATGTATATGATAACAGTTTGCCTAGCGGCATTTACTGTGAACAGAGACGCTCTGAGATGCACGAATGTAACCTACACTCATGTAAACAATTAAAGCGCATATATTAAACCTAAATCGCATATATATATATATATATATATATATATATATATATATATATATATATATATATATATATTTAACGTAAAGTAAATCGTAGCATTTGTGAATTCTTAATAGCATTATGCTTTATTAGGATTTTTAAATGGATTTAATACCTGGAATGCGCCACTTCCGGCATTTTGCCAATTACTCGACACAGGCAAAATGCAATCAAAAATTTTTTAAAAATTGAATACTCAAATGGAATCGAGGAATTGTTGCAGCCCTAGTTGATATTTTGTTGTTTTTAGGTTGTGTAACCAAATTCCAATGTTAAGTCAACATGAAATTGACGTCAAATACTGATGAAAACCTGATCTTTCCAATGTTGGGGTCCAATGTCAAACTGACGTTATATAGACGTCCGGTTCCTGCTGGGACACTACAATGCAAAAACGCTTTCAAAGTTATCCACTTTGGAGACAGTTTTAAAAAGCTAAATTTTCCTTGATAAAAATGCTGTTTTAGTGTGGACAGAAGGCCAAAACAGAGAAAAAGTATTAGTGTGGACAAGGCCTAAGTGATATTTGCTGCTATCGTGTTCCACAGAAGAAAGTAAGTCATACAGGTTTAAAATTCTAAGTAGCTTGTAGCTAAGCAAGCTAATATTTTTGAAGTAGTTTCCACAACATCATAACAGAACAATGAAATGCTGGTGTCTGTACTATATATGTTAATGCATATGCTAATCAACTCCTTCTTGCTAGTTTTTTTACAGATCCATTCTTTGAGTATTTATGAGAGACACTTCTTTTCTCCACAAGGCCGCCGTCGTCTTCCACTTTACTCTCTTTGTGGTGAGTCAAGAGCGGCTGGCAGTCATACGGAAACATCCCACAACAGACTGTGTGGTAATTACACAATGGAAACTAATCAGCTGGAACACTGCTCCTTAATTAGCTGACCAAAATGATTGGAGAATGCGCCCAAGGGGTCATGTTCTAAAGAAGTCCCACAGCTCTTGGTTTGAAACCTTCACAACGTGGCACTTCTGCTTCCGCGCTCTTAAACCAGTGTGCGCGCCCGGACCGGATGAGGCATGAAGGACCAGCCTAGGAAAGTTCCATCGGATCTGTGGCAGTCCCATTAGTGAGATGGAGATATTTTAAGGTTGGCTGCCGGTACGGCCGGGCAAGCACTTGGTCTTTCCTCTCCGAATGCAAATGGCGATGGGGAGAGGTCAGCTAATCCATTCTAATCAACTTTGCCGCAGCACTTTAGGAATTCATTAGTAAACAACTGGAGGGAAAAGGCATCTCAACAACGGCAAAATAGCCTTGATTACCATTCACAGGGATTTGCTGTGGACACTCGTGTTAGGTGTGAGATAAAGAGGTTGATTAACACATAGCCAAAGGGTCTCCTCTGTTCTAAAAAATCGGTTCCACGAGGAAAATAGGATTTGTTTGCTGATTTTAAACCCATTCACAAAAACAAAACAATGGACAGTGAAATGTGTCATGCTCACTGGTTCAATTATAAATGTATTCTTTAGCAAACTAGTTGTATTTACCTTTAAAAATTTCATTTATATATATATAGATCTGATCGGCCAGAGTTGAGTCACGATTCTTGCGAATTTGTCTACTTTTCCAGAACATTCATATCATAGTCTCGCAGATCTTGTCATTGAGGGTCACAATAAATCTATCTGCTCCATGAATTAAAATGATTCTAGTCCTCGAAATAACACACTTGGGGTTTGTACCAGCCGTCTTACAAATGCCGATAAATCCTGTGATTATTATTAATGATTTTTCCACCACATTGATTCTTTGCCATCTTGTTATTCCATATTAGGTCAGAGACAAGCCTTGTTATATGTGACCCTGGAGAGCAAGCAAACTTTTCAAAGTTAAAGTCACAAGGCTTAGAAAATTGAATGGGATTACCTGTCTGACACATGTTGACAGCTCGTTGAGCTTAGGTTAACGCGGCAGTTTCAGGAGAGAACGTGCTTCGCGCTCATGTCAGTGCTTTGACGCTGACCATAACGATTTGAAAGCTGTGCAATTGCACTCATAAAGCATGACCTTGCACCACAGAACATGTGCACTGTGTGCAGATACATGGAGAAACAGTCAATTATTGTACTTTATTAAACTACACTGCGTGTAAAGCAGAATCATTTTTATTAAACACCTTCGGGATGGTGCATTTTCCCTCTCTCACTCTGAATATTAAATCCAGCCGCCCCGGTGAAGTGCTCTCGTATATTTTGTTAGGAGTGGATTTGCACTGACTGGAGTAAATGTAGTTGTATTTGTTTCTGAGTTTGAACTCCTAGCACAGCGTTCTGTTGCGGATGCATTATATAATGGTTTGCAGCGATGCTTGTAAGACAGGATTTGCTCTTTTTCTGGGAGAATGACCTTACAAAAAAGTACTGCAGTGATACCGTGGCACAATGATAGTACAACCTTGGTAATTTGTAAATACCATAGTACATGAATAATGTAATCATGGTCTCTATTAATGTACTTTAATGAAAGGCATGGTAGTGCCATGGCATGTCCAAAAAAGCATGGTTTTACCATAGTAAATCTTCAAAAAACATGGTAATATCATGATATACACTACCAGTCAAAAGTTTTTGAACAGTAAGATTTTTAATGTTTTTTAAAGAAGTCTCTTCTGCTCACAAAGCCTGGATTTATTTGATTCAAAATACAGCTAAAACAGTAAATATTGGGAAATATTTGTTCTATTTAAAATAACTGCTTTCTGCTTTATTTTAAAATGTAATTTATTCCTGTGATCAAAGCTACATTTTCAGCATCATTACTCCAGTTTTCAGTGTCACATGATCCTTCAGAAATCATTCTAATATGCTGATTTGCTGTTCAAGAAACATTTTTGATTATTATTATCAATATTTAAAACAGTCTTTTTTTCAGGATTCTTTGATGAATAGAAAGATTCAAAGATCTGGATTTAGCTTAAATAAAATGCTTTTGTAACATTATACACTATACCATTCAAAAGTTTGGAGTCTTTTTTTTTTGGGAAGGAAATGATAGAAATAATAGTTTTATTTAGCAAGGGTGCTTTAAATAGATCAAAAGTGATGATAAAGACATTTATAATGTTACAAAATATTTCTATTTCTGATAAATGCTGAACTTTCTATTTATCAAAGAAACCTAAAAAAAAATTCCACTCAGCTGTTTTCAATTTTTCAGTGATTTCTAAAGGATTATGTGATGAGTAATGCTAAACATTCAGCTTTGAAATCACATAAGTAAATTACATTTTTAAATATATTCAAATAGAAAACAGTTACTGTTTTCGCTGCACTTTGGATCAAGTAAATGCAGGGTTGGTGAGCAGAAGAGACTTAAAAACTTAAAAAAGCATTAAAATCTTACTGTTCAAAAACTTTTGACTGGTAGTGTATACCATGGGGGAGTTGTGATTTCCATGTTAATCTACCGTGATATTTACATTTCTAAGGTAGATTGAAGAATATCATGCTTCCATGGTACATTGTCCAAAAACATTAATAAAATGGTATTTTAATATAAACGGTGCTGAATGTTCTTAAAGTACTGCAGTGCTACCTTGGTACAGTGGTATTAACAGGCAGTAATACAGTGATTCTTTGTAAATACCATTGTACATTAACAATTATCAAAATACTCAAATGAAAGCCATGGTATGTCCATTAAAGCATGAATCAACTTTGGCAACTATCGTGGTACTTTGATTATATATACCTTGGGTTTTATGATTTCCGTTATTCATCAAATCAAACAATACCATTGTATTACCATGTCCAAAAACATTAATAAAAAGGTGTTTTAAATATAAATTATTGCATATTTTGCTGGTACCATGCAATATTCTATTGTAAAACCATTGTATTTTGATGATATACCATGGTACTAAAAAATTAACATACCATTTACATTGCACTCCATAGTGCCATGGCAAAAAAAAAATAAAAATATGCTCATGCCTCTAGTATTTTATGTATGATATAATGTGACAGCATTGAAACAGGTGGAATTACTGTCAAACTAGCGCATGATACCTTGTGACAAACATATGAAGCTGTAATCTGTCCCTGTTGAGTCTCTGAAGGTTAGCTGTCACCTGGAATGGTGCGAGTCCAGGAGAGCAGGACTGCGTGATGTTCGCTCCACCTCAGAGGACAACATCTCAGAAGCTCCTTCCTTCCGCCCCGTCATTTCACCGGTGGATCGGATGCCAGTTTGATATTTCAGTTTCTCTTTCGTGACATTTGGCTGACTGAGTGGAGATGGCGGGGACAGGTAGTGGCAGGTGAGGCTGAGGGAGAAAAAGACCTGTCATCTCCCTGGTTATCACAGCAGTGTGCAGATTTCCGAATGCCCTCTTTTCAAACAGCAGAGTATGTATTAACTGTAATGGTGTGACATGGCAGTTTGGAGCTGCAGGAGAGCTACTTTCAGGTGCTGCAGGCTCCCCGGCCCTCTTGTTCCCAGTAAGATCTCGAACAGGCGACTTGAAAGACAAATGGACTCTGACATTTAACATGAGAAACATAGGATGGTGTCAGAATTTTATCCCCCAGGTGGCCAATAGAGAGCTGCATTGAACTGATTTTTATAAGCATGCTTAGATGCGTTAGACAAGGTTTTTTGCATCAAAAATGTCTGCAAGGTCATTTTTAGTGACTTTTTTCTGCCTCTCACTATGGCTTTTTGAAATGAACAAGTTTTTTGTGTAAATTATGTCTGCCATTGGCTTAACTCAATTACTGTAGTTGTTTACTTGAGTTCATTATGACAGGCCATGCTGAATTGGCCCTCATAGTAAGTGTGGACAGAAGGAGTAAACCAAATCTTCACAATATTTGTGATGATATTGCTGATGACATGTTATTGTTTCTTGAAGGTCATGTTGTTAGACTAGTTCTGTCATGAGAATATGGTAATATATGTGGCAGTGTTAATGCGTTTGGTCTTGGTGGAATAGATCTGCTACGCTACTGCTGCTGTGGCAGAGCAAATACTGAGATTTGCTACTGCCAATACATCCACAGACATGCTGCTGTGAACATGTAGGAAATACTGCTACTGCACATATGACATATATGAAATAACCCCCATGTACAATATATATGAAATCACCCCGTAACTAATCTATACAGGTGGAGCTGGGGAAGGTGGAGGGATTCTGAAGCGTGCTGCAACTACAACAGCAAGCACTAGCAAAGTATTTGAATGCTGAGCACCAAGCTCATTGGCTGCTGATTCAAAAAGAAACCAAGAAACTGCACCATGTGAATAATGATGTGATTATATCAGATTGAGTTAGAACCTTCCGGTATGTGCCTTCTACAGTTGCAAGTTTTAATGGGCACCTGTTATGCAAAATGCACACGTTTAAACATAAATGTGTGTTGAGAGTGTGTGTACACAACCACACTATAATAATAAAAATCCATCCGCTTCTTTAATTTTATCCCCATAAATCACAAGCAGTGTTTCAGAACAAGCCATTTGCGGAATCTGTAAAATGTGATGTCACATTTTACAGGCCCCCCTCCTATGACTGTTGACAGACACTGCCGTATTAGCGGACACCCCGCCCTGAGTTTCACGTATACACGACAAAGTTTTCAAAATGATTTGCATTTACACATATCCGCAAAAAAATTGCGTATGCCAGGCCAGTTGTTGGCTCGCTTTTAAAATCGACATGTACTGCGCATGTCTGCATACTTAACACGTGCTATGCACACGCATGACGTCACCGTTTTCAAAGATTCCCGTATTGGGTGTTTACATGGAAACGATAACGGTGGCATTTCCAAAAACTTGACCTTTAAAACAGTTTTCAAAATAATGCTTTTTCAGTCCCCAAAACGCTGTTGTCATGTAAACAGCCCCTGAGGTACGAGCTATAAAGGCACAGCCTTATTATGAAAAAGGGGGCGGCGAGCAGCAGCCCCCTTTTAAAGAAACATGCACGAAAACAGTGTGTTTCTCCTTCCACTAAAAGCAGTGGAACGTAGTGTGAAAAGTAGACACATTCTGGGGACACCTGAGACTTATTTTACATCTTATAAAAAGGGACATAGGTGCCTTTTAATAGTGTCTTTGAATTGCACTAATAATTCATCCCTGTCATTATTCAATTTCTGAAATGGCATTTTAACATATTAAAATGTTTTAGTGAAAGATTCAGTATTGATTTAGTGAAAAAAAAAAAACTGGGAAAACCTGATAATTCTAGCCAATTGTTAACTTGTTTATATATATATATATATATATATATATATATATATATATATATATATATATATATATATTTTTTTTTTTTTTTTTTTTTTTTTTTGATACATCACGATAGTTTTTTTGGTAGTATTAAAGATTTAATTGTTCATGTTCACTTCAACTGTTTTTACAATAAGATTACCATTGCTGTCATCTAACGCTCACTTTAAATATTTTTTAAAACACTAATTTAATAACACTGCACATTTCTAAATGAATATCCATTTTTCATTGATTTTATTATAATTTTGTGATGCCTGAATTCACTTGTTGCATTTAAATGTTTTAAGTTTGCTGTGTTTTATCATAAAATGCTGCAAATTAAGAAATTAAATATTAATAAATAAATATTTTTAGCTGCATCACTCTGCCTCAGTAAACAGTCACATGTCAGTATATTCATGCTTGTGGTGTACTGTAGATTACAGAATGACCCGATTTTGTTGTGTATTTTCCATATATGCTCTGGCCACTGGAAAGGGTGCTTTATGTTTGTGTATGTCTATATTTACTTCTTTTATTTCAAAGTAGCAAGGAAAATCCTGTTTTCCATGTTGTGCCCCTTTTCAAAAAGTTGATGCAAATTTTGAATCGTGCATGGCAGGAGCTGACACACTCCTAATATGATTATTGTGACAGGTCGTACCCGATGTTATATCATTGCTGACTTCAGCTTGAGACCTTTGAAATGTTGTGGGTGGTACCGCAGTCATGTCGCCGTGGAACATATGGTACTGTTTGATCCGTCTGTGGCAAATAACCTCCTGAAAGGCTTCCTAGTGGCCGCACAATATTTGGCCTCCATATAGCTGCCATGAGTCATGATTTATTGATTCATTTTTGGCATGAGTTATAGGAACTTGTGCCGTGGCTCTGAAAATGAATAGCATAGGATTATATTCCCTAGATGGCACCTGAATATTAATCAGATGCCTTATAATTCATAACAGTCAGCGTTCGGCTCTTTAACACTGTAAATTTGCCGTGTTGTGACACTCTTGCTTCCGGATGACGGCAGGAGCCGTTGCATTAATTTGATCAATATTTAAAACACATATGATGAAAAAAAAAAAAAAAACAGAGCAGAAATGCTAGAAGGAGATGACGGGGAAAAAATAACATTACTCGCTTTAATTTTCACACCGACGGCAGGCTGTTTTACGCCGCTGCCGTCAGCGCACGCAGGAGCAAGAATGCGTGAAGAGTGCAAACTGTCATTTCTGTCCTGATGAAAAAGAATTTTCAAACTCCACTCAGCATATAAATTGTCTGGGCTCTCGTGTGACGATCGCGGAGGTTGTGGAGAGGGAAATAAGTAGAATTGAGAGCAAAAGGGAAATCTCGCCTGTCTGCATGCTTCCTGTAGTCATTTGCCAGCGATTACCATCCAAGAATAGCAGCTGCCATTAGCGTCCACGTCATTTCCATCGCTCGTAATCTTTTTGAAAGCCTGTCCCGTTCCACGTAACGCATGAATTCCTACTTTATCAACAGCCATACACATTTTATGAAATCTTTAAGTGGTTTTATGAAGATGACGAATGTAATTTCACATGCTATCAGAGTCCGTTCTGCTTTGCCGTCGACATCTGATGACCTTTTGTGCCGTGTGTGCTAAAAGACTCGAGAGACGAGATCGTGCGCCGTCGGTAAACAGTAGAAGACATCCTGGATGATACACACGCATGGCGTGTGTAAATATTTCAGGGCTCTAACATTTTATCAACGGCTCATTCTGAGATCCCGGAGGTGAATGTGTTCCCGAAATGTTTCCGCATCGGTGCTCCTCGCCGCCGAAAGCGGGTGACCCGAGCGTGTCGCCACCTGACACGGGATGCAGATCGGTCCGGGCAGGTGTACGGTGTCAGAACCGGCATAGAGCCGAGGTCAAGCTCACCTCACACTGCTGACCCCTCTCTCTCAAACACAGAGCCCCGGAGATCCACCTGTCCAGATTGATTTCCGCAGTGTAAAGGATCTTCTGGGCCTCGACAGACCTTCAGAAGAAACCAGCACTGAATGATGGGAGCTTCTTCATGTGCATTAAGAATTTTTTTGTCCTTCTGAAACTGACCTCATTTTTTAGCTTTAATTAAATGCTCCTGACTAACGTCGGCCCTAATGACTTGACTGTCTGAGAATTGCTTCGCAGGTGTGTGTGTGAGAGAAATAAGGCCGTGATGTGCACACACACACGCTATAATCTCCGCTTTATTTTATTAACCCACGCATCTGTAATTGTGTTCCAGACAAGTTAAGTCTTCTCGTATTGCTTTGTGAGTCACTCCTTTGCAAGAAAACGAACGCCGGGACCTTAGTGTGAAATGTTACGTAATGATATTTTTATTCTGCTAATTTAATAACTAATGTAAACAACTAGAAGTATTTAAATCGCTAGAGAGCAGCTCAAATTTGCTCATCTTTCTTTATGTACACCAAGAATGCGCTGCTTCCTCCCACCTGGGGACAGAATAGGTATCGCTGTAACCGAAACGCATCCTCCATCGCATTTAATTTATCAGCTAGAGCAGCGTTTCTTTGAACATTCAAACACAGGCAGTACAAGGGCTGCAACCTGATCAATTACTCCGTCCTCTTCGCCTCCTGCCTCGCTTTGTCGTCTCTGGAGTCTGGCAAACAGCGTTCTCATGTGCTAATATTTACAGCGGAATTTCCAATATCACGCTTTCCTGCTCCATTCTCTTTCCTGTGTCGAAATTGCTTCCCTGTAGAACAAAACAATTATTTATGGTAAAATGCACTAGTGCATATTTTATCGTGGCATTGCATAATTGTTTCTTTCTCCGCGCTTCTGGTGGGATCTTTGCGCCTGTGCGGTTTTTCCCCCCGCGCATTATTTATTTAGCTGTCATTGCGCGACTTTGCTTTGATGGACTGTGAAACGGCGATCAGTGGTCGCAGCTTTGCAGAGTTTTGTATGCAAAACTCTGTTAATTTTGGTGTCGTCCTACGTAGGCGCAGTCTGGGTGACGCGGCCTTTCCGTATTGTCTCTCTCTGGCCTACATAATAGCCAGTCCTCTGTTCAGAAGAATCCTGAGGGGCAGGTTTAATAACCCAGATAGATAGTGCTGTTAGATTTCTATCTGCAGGCACTCTGTCTCTGCCTGCGAACGACCAGGTGCTTCACTCTAAGCATTCACAACGCTTCCCCTCGCCATGTAAATAACATTTTTCACCAGAGAAACAGGTATTGAGAGAGAGAAAAAAGGGTGTTTGTGTGAGAGAACGAGAGGGGAAAAGAAGCCAGGTGAGAAGTATCACACTGCTAGTTCTATTTCTGAGGACGAAAATGAGCAATGTTTTTGTTTTGTGTCAGTTTTTGATTGTGCAAATGAGAGAAACCGTTAGGAGTCATTGAGAGAGTTCGCAACAATGTGTGTTGATACTGAAGCTTTGTACTTTGTCCTCTAGGCGAGGAGAAATGAGGTGGAGGTAAAACTAATATGGCTATATTTCAGGTTTGTCTGCTATTTTATGAAATTAGAAATATTTACATTAAATTTTCATTTAGTCATTTAGCAGACGCTTTTATCCAAAGCGACTTACAAATGAGGACAACAGAACCAACCAAAACCAAACCCAGTACACATAGCATTAAAAAAAAAAAAAAAAAGATGTAATAAATAAAAAGAAATCAAGTAGATAGAATAGAACAAGAATAGAGAATTGTAGTGTTAGAGGCTCTTTTTTATTAAATAAAAGGGAAAACAGATAAAATAGAATTAGAATAGAGAGTGCTAGGGTTAGAGGGTCAAATGAAGATGTTACATGTATATTAGGGCTGTCAGTTGATTCAAATGTTTAATCGAATTAATTAAATTATGTTTTGATTAATTAATCTAATTAATCGCAAAATAAGCTTGACTGTGAAAATACCCACAAAAGATTATTTAAAGCTGTTTTTGTGTTAAATGAGAAAGTATCAAGTAGACATTACAAATTGTAGCTTTACAAATAAATATTTTATTTGATTCAACTTAGAATTTATTAAACAAAGATTTAGGCCTAACGTAAAATATGGAACATAAAAGAAGATCATTTGAGAAACATCTCAGTTTTTTTTGCTCATACGATGAAAGTCACCGGTAACCAAAACAGATTTGTTACCAACAGTCTTCAAAATACCTTCTTTCATTGTCCACAAAAGAAAGGTTTGAAACAACATGAGGGTGAGTAAATGATGACAGAATTTAAAGTTCTTCTTATTAATAAAATTATACTCTAAATAAGAAAGTAATTCTGCCGGCAGGTGGCAGTAAATGTCTTTATGAGTCATTAATTTATTCATTTGATTTGTTCAAACGGCTGATTCATTCAGGAATGAAGTAAATGACTCTCTTTATAAATGAGCTTTTGAATCATTGATTCACACGATTCGTTCAAAACGTGGATTCATTCAGAAACTAAACACCGCTGTGTCGCTCTGAAAACAATGCAACAATAATATTGTGTTTAAAATGGGCTATAAAACAATATCAACTTCTTATTTACTGAACTGAAAAATCATATTTTAGCTTGTAATAGCATGTGTGTCATATTGCTCTTGCTAGACAAAACACATACAAGGGCATTTTTTGCACCAATATCTTAAATTTTAGGGCATAACTGCATTTGTGGAGTTGTTGCACTGCATCATATTTGTCAACAGTCAACTGTATGAAATAATAAGATGAGGTACAGGTCTGGGGGAGGGGTCATTGCGTTAACTGTGTTAAAATATTTTAATTGCGTTATTTTTCATAACTAATTAATTGAATTAACATGTTAAACTGACAGCCCTAATATATAAGAAAACTAGCCCTCACATTAGGACTAAGCTGTGTCATGTCAGGGGGAAGGTTGAATAACTGTGAATTATTTGCAATTTAAATGACCATTTAATAAAATTGCTATTTACTAATGCACTATTCCATGTTAAAGTCATGTAAATGCATATGAACATTTTCAGTAACCATTTCATATACATTTTCTGTCCTAGAAAATATATGTTTATATAAACTGAAAAATTATATTATGTATTTATAGAGGAAAAGAATATTTTATATGCATATCCCTACATTGACATAGCTGTAATTTGTAGTAAGGAGAATTCAAGGTGAAATCAAGCTGTTTTTCATCTTCCTAGCTGTCATTATTTAATTTACCCATCATTCAGCAGGTCCTGTCATCTTCCCCTGGGCTTCACTTGTCCCGTTTCCAGTGTAATCCAGAGTGATTTTTGCATTTTAATATTAATAAGGTTTGTCAATGTTAAGCAGTCATGTGAATGCAGAAAAAGTTGAGAACTTATTCACCAGGGTTTCACCCCTGAGGAACTGGAAAATATGAATTATTACACCCATTTAATCTACTAATGCAGCCTCAATAAAAATCACATTACTGTAATTTAAATCCAGCTCATTAAACTTTTCCACAGACTCTGAGAGATTAAACAACTGTCAGGAAAAAAAAAAACAATATTGAGAACAGTCTAATAAAGTTTGCGGGTAAATGATAAAAGGAGCAGGTTGCAGAATTTTGGGTAATTAAAACAGTGTTTCAAAGGCGCTGTGAGTTTTGGCAGGTGACGCATGCTGACCTGATTAACCTACAAATTGATATTAAATCTCAAGATGTCTTTCTTGGCACTCAGTTAATACAATCCGAAGCCTAATTAAGCAGTTAATACACCAAATTAGATGTAGTGCCTGTGTAGCATGGATATAATGAGGATAGCGGCTGAAATCATGATCGTTTCAGTCTTGCATAGCTGGACTTTGGACCGGCAGAGTCTTTGCCACTTTGCAGCTTGAAGAAATGTTGTTGGCTCAATACAAGTTAAGCTCTGTCGCCAGCATGTTTAATATAATTTTCTTTCTAAATTCATTTTGTTACTGTTTTAACTTTTATCATGCAATGTCATATTTCACAATATGACTTTATATCTCGCAGTTTGACTTCATACTGTATAAATTGTACTTAAACACTATGAAATATGCAGGTTTGTTTACTGGCTACTACTGTAAGTGTCTTAAAGGGATAGTACATCCAAAAAGGAAAATTCTCATTAATTACACACCCTCATGTCGTTCCAAACCCGTAAGACCTTCGTTAATCTTTTGAACACGAAATAGGATATTTTTGATGAAATCCGAGAGCTTTCTGACCCTGCATAGACAGCAGTGCAACTGACACGTTCAAGGCCTAGAAAGGTAGTAAGAACATTATTAAAATAGTCCATATAACATCAATGGTTCAATCGCTGTTAAATAAAGTCATTATTTTTGTTTTCTTTGCACACAAAAAGTATTCTCGTAGCTTCATAACATTAAGGTTGAACCCCTGATGTCACATGGACTATTTTATCGATGTCCTTACTACCTTTCCTTGAACATGTCAGTTGCGTTGCAGGGTCAGAAAACTCCATCCAAAATATCCTTATTTGTGTTTCGAAGATCAATGAACGTCTTATGGGTTTGGAACAACATAAGTGTGAGTAATTAATGACAGAATTTTCATTTTTGGGTGAACTATCCCTTTAAAATACTGAATGCCGTTTCAAGACTTTGTCATAAACCTTGTTTTGGTGAATCTGATTTGACTGTTTCTTTCCCAGAAGCAATCATAGTCGTATGGAAGCCTGTTTCTGCCACTGAATAAAAAATAAAGTTACGTTATTGCGAATTTATCTCACAATTCTGACTTTTTTCTCAGAATTGTGAGATATAAATTCGCAATTGCAAGTTATAAAGTCAGAACCGCAAGATATAAACTCACAATTCTGACTTTTCTTGCAATTCTGACTTTTTTTCTTGCAATTTAGACATTTTTTCTCAGAATTGTGAGATATAAACCTGCAATTGCGAGAACTGTGTGGCAAACACAATTGTGAGATATAAACTTGCAATTAAAGACACAATTGTGAGTGTTTATCTTGTAGTTCTGAGAAAAAAAAGTCAGAATTGTGAGGGATACATTCGCAGCGATATAAATTTTTCAGATTTGCGACTTTATTTCTCAGAATTGAGAGTTTATATCTCGTAATTCTGACTTGATTTCTCAGAATTTGATTTATTTCTCAGAATTGTGAGTTTATATCTCACAATTCTGACTTTATAACTCACAATTGCGAGTTTATATCTCACAATTCTGAGAAAAAAAGTCGGAACTGTGAAATAAAAAGTCACAAATCCACTTACGCAAAATAAAAATATGGAAGCGGGATTACATATGGTAGTTTTACCTGGCAGTCTTCAAGAAATTGTGTTCAGCCAGCCAATCAGATTAGTGCTTAAGAAAATGGTTTTGCTGGCTGTTTGAGACTTTTTCTTAAGATTATGAATACTGTGAGACAGACAGTGTTAAACATTTCTCTTGCCTTTTAATGTTTGTCATCTGTAGACTCTTAGCAGTTTAAACGCAGTGTCTCTGGGCTGTTCGCACTACGCTTTGACAGATGAGTCCGCGGTAGAAATAGGACATTGTCCTCCAGTGTCATTTATTAGTGAGGTTCTACAGGCCGTGGCCGAGGGATACAGGCTGATTCAGAGGCTGCAGATCAGTCACACGGGGCAGTCGCAGTCATTCAGCCTGACCAGCAGTGCTTCTGGACACAAGATCTTATCTGTCTGGAATGAGACTCAGATATATCAAGTGCTTTCTAACACACCAGATGATTCCCTATAGCCTTGGATGTAAAGGCTAGATCGGCTAGCGGAGCATGGTAGCGTACAAACATTGCTATATTTCATTCTTAAGAATAAACAAACAGATGAAGAAGATACAGATGAGGATCAGTTTGCCGCAATGGGTTTCTTTTGTTACAATAAAGCCTGTCACAGGATCAAGGGGATGCATCCTCTCTTTGTTGAAGGGTTTAGAGTTCAAGCGAATGCGCTGCGGGCCCCTCCACAATGCATGACTGATTTGAATTCAGCTTATCTTCCCGTATCTGTCCCGACTGTCTGATTGAGTGAAATAGGGCAAATCATTCTGTCACCTACAAGGGGATTCTGCTAATGCCTCCACCTGTCCATCTTGTAATGTCAACATATTGCTGGTGGGATTGTTTGTATGAATGTGTGCGCTCAGTTCATTTCAGCTAGCAATCCACAACAATGTGAGTGCAGTTTTAGGTCAAACTATATATATTTCAAACATGTGCAAAATAATTTCATGTTATTGAATAATATAATATGTTTTAAAATTAGTTTTTAAAGGCACAATATGTAAGAATTTTTTTTTTAAATTAAAATATCCAAAAAACACTATAAGATGAAGAGATGCTCTTGTTTTTTATGAAAATTTGTTACTGGTGTTATGCTCCCTTCACATGCAGCAACATCCTACTTTCTACCTCTCAAGTAGTAAACAAATGTTAAGTTTATTTGTTTTACAAATACAAAAAATAGAGAATGGCAGCTTTATTCTTGTCTAAATCTATGTAAAATGCCCATGTAGATCATACATGTTTTTGATTGAAATTGCAAATTAATAATTACAGTTGAAGTCAAAAGTTTACATACACCTTGCAGAATCTGCAAAATGTTAATTTTACCAAAATAAGAGGGTAGATGTTATTTTTTTTTTATATATTTAGTACTGCACTTACATAAAATATTTCACATGAAAGATGTTCACATATAGCCTTCAAGAGAAAATAGTAGTTGAATTTATAAAAATGACCTTGTTCAAAAGTTTACATACGCGTGATTCTTAATACTGCGTTGTTGCCTGAATGATCCACAGCTGTTTTTCTTTTCTTTTCTTTTTTTTTTTTTTTTTTTATTCAACGAAAGTTGTTCATGAGTCCCTTCTTTGTCCTGAACAGTTAAACTGCCCGCTGTTCTTCAGTCTTCAGAAAAATCCTTCAGGTCTCAAAAAGATGCATTAAGAGCCAGGGATGTAAACTTTTAAACAGAATGACCATGTGTACTATTTTTCTTATTTCTCCTAAATAACTTTTTTTTTTTTTTTTTTTTTTTTTTTTCCATTTAGTACTGCCCTACAGAAGATACTTACATGTTTTCCAGAAGACATAATAAGTTACATTTACCCTGATCTTCAAATTCAAAAAGGTTTCACCACCCGGCTCTTGCATTGTTTTTCCTTCTGGACCATCAGTGAGCGTTTGAACCTTCTGTAATAGTTGCATATGAGTTCCTCAGTTGTCCTCAGTGTGAAAAGATGGATCTCAAAATCCGATAGTCATTGTTGGAAAGGGTTGAATACACAAAAATGCTGAGAAATCAAAAAAGACTCATGAACAACTATCACTAAACAAAACAAAACAAAACAAAAAGTGAAAATATCTTGTTCAGGTCAGTACTAAATAAAGAATAACATGCATTTTGTATGATCCCTCCTATTTTGGTAAAATAATTCACATTTCACAGATTCTGCAAAACTTTTGAATTAAACCGTACCTACCAACCAAAACAGTCCTCTTCGCCACCATGAAAGGTAATGGGTCATCCCAAATTGGTAAAATTGGGTTAAAAAAATCTATTTACTAATCTATGACATTCTCAGCTCGCAAAATCAACATAATACTTCTCCCGAAAGAGCAGCTCATTGTAAAGTATGTGGATGTGCTCATAGGAAAGAAATAGCTCTTGTGCATGTTCAGACTTCATGGCTTCTGGAAAGGATCTTAATATTTTATTAGGCTGCATCTTTAATGCACAAATCCAGAAATCTGAGCATTTCTGCCTGTAAAACAATAAGCCAGGAATTTGTGATTACATAGACCCAAAACACAACACAGCAGAAATTTTCCTTAAAGCATTACGTAACAAAAAAAACATCATAAACACACAAGCTGACTTTGTTTTTCATATTGCATTAAACTGATAAGTGGTTGAATGCTTGATAGACTAAAAAAACAATGCTTCTTATATTGTTAAATGATTTTCCTTTTATTTTAATTTCACTTTCTGTTTGCTATTTAGTTTTAGATGGTTGAATGTATTTAAAGGCATTCTCTATTCAATTCTGAATGGCATCACAGCCCTGTTGTTGCAATATAATTTAGCCTCTTCTTTCAACTGTATGTATTGTTCATTAATGTTCCTGGCGTATCTATCATAGTTACTCTCCTCTGCTCTGTCATCTGTCTCTGCCTGTTTTGCATGAGAGCAGTTGTTCTTGTCTCATTGGCATGCATCTGTTTACCTCCAGGCTCTTGTTTATTTTAATGCAACAATAGTACAGTAAGCAGTTTGGAGAGAAGCTACGGTGCCACCAGCAGCCACTGATGGAAAGCCACAATGACAGAAATTTATCAGCATGGTGCAATTTATGGGGTGCCAAGTGCTACACTCGACAAAAACAATCTTGTCAACGCCCGACACGTTACCTGTGCTGTGGCAAAAAAAAAAAAAAAAAAAAAAAATCCACACACGCTTTTACACAAACCTTGACAAGTCTTAACTTATTGGGAAGACATAAGAAAAAAGAAAGGGAGAAAGTTTATATTGGGATTGCATGAAAATTATATGGGTGAAATAGAATATTCACTGAGGAGAAAAAAAAGTGTTAAAAAAATATATATATACATTGATTAAACTATTGACTGTACACTCTTAATAAATGCTGGGTTCAACTTGTTGGGTCATTTTTTTGGGTTGTTTTTAATATATTTTTTTTACCCAGGTGCTGGTAGTTTTTCTGTAACTCAGTTGCTGGGTCATTTTTAACACTGGGTTATTTTTTCTACCCGACCGCTGGGATAAGCCTGTCTTTGACGAAACAACTCGGCTGCTGAGTTACAGTCAGAGCGCTGTCTTTTTCAGTCCTCTAGGAGAGCAGTTCTCAATGCCGCCGATTTGGTATACTTCAGCGAAACAAAAGTTTGTATACATATTATTTAATTCACAAAGTCTTTACTGTGCTTTCAATTATATTATTTTACGCAACTCAACATACAAGAACGAGATGTCAGTCAGCTGTATCAGCAGCGGTTGTTTCATATGATGGAAATGCCTTTTGCCTTGCATAAAATAAATGGAGTTGTTTCATTATAGTATTGAGTTTAATTTAATTTGATGTTAAAGTATGTTCTCTAATGTCAGTACTGTTTGTTTATGAGCAAGTTTTGGAGTCAGTCACGGCATCTTTCAGCTACAAGTGAAACACAAGGCCGCGAACACCCCGGCGAACAGCAGCCCTGCACCGGCTCAGATTTAAGCAACACACCGACATGAGAATTAGTGCTATTTTGGTAAAAAGCGATTACAGAGAACGGTTGAATACTAAATTAAAATGCTACTTTTAAATGTTACATTTTTTATGTCTAAAATGCTTGTTAAACGAGTTTAAATGTATGTAATATTGTAAACTATGCTGTATTCACCCAAATAAATTCAATTAGTCTATTTTGTCCATGTGTTGTTGCTTAATAATAAATGTTCATCTTTTATTATTGCTGTTGCCTCTAGTAAATCTGTGTTTTTTATAAGTTCCAGTCTATTTTAAGCCAGCAATATAATAATTCTTAAACAATAGTTGACTTAAATAAAATAACCCAGCATGTTTGGTAAAAACATTTAACCCAACCAGCTTGGACAAAATAACCCGGCATGTGTTCTGTCCAAAATTTACCCAACGCTGGGTTGCCAAATAACCCAAATTAGTTTTTTTTTTTTAGAGTGTAGAAAAAGTTGACATTGCTTAAAAATTACAATGTCAAGTACACTAAGGAAACAAAGTTACAAAAGCTTTCACTCGGGTCCAAAGCTCCACTTCTGTACTTTATTTACCCCTAAAGGCTGCATATTAGTTCCTTAAAGAGGCATAATGTTACTTAAAGTGTAATGTGTACATATTAGTACACTCTAAAAAAAATGCTGGGTTATTTTTTTAACCCAAACGTTGGGTTCAGCCTGTTGGGTCATGTTATTGGGTTGTTTTAAAGATTTTTACGCAGGTGCTGGGTAGTTTTTTCTGCCCTCTAAAAAATGCTGTGTATTTGCTGTGTTTTTTTTTTCGCCTGTCTCCGACGAAACAACCAAGCTGCTCAGTTACAATCAAAGTGCTGACTTTTTACGTCCTCAACAGGAGAGTGCGGATCTCAGCGCCACAGATTTGGTGCACTTATAAAGCGAAATAAAGTTTTGTATACATTTTATTTAGTTTATAATGTCTTTACTGTGCTTTAAATTATGTTATTTTACGCAATGCAACATACAAGTACGAGATGTCAGTATACTTTTTATTTCTAAAATGCTTGTTAAATGAGTTTAAATGTATGTAATATTGTAAACTGTGCTGTATTCACCCAAATAAATTCAATTTGTCTCATATTTTTGTCCATGCATGTTCTTGGATAATAACAAAATGTTCATCTTTTGATTATTGCTATTGCCTCTATAATTTTGGATGTGATTTTTAATTTCCAGCCCATTTTAAGCCTGCAGTATAATAATTTTTAAACAATAGTTGACTTAAATAAAACAACACAGCATGTTTGGTAAAAACATTTAACCCAACCAGATGGTTCAAAATGACCCAGCATGTGTTCTGTCCATTATTTACCCAGTGCTGGGTTGCCAAATAACCCAAGTAGGGTTGCTTTTAATCCAGCATTTTTTAGAGTGTACCCCTTTTGAAAAACCACCCCAGTGACAGAATTTGTGCCCTTTTTTTCTTAGAGTCTGTTGAAGGTCAAACTAACCATTTTTGCTTTTTAGTTGATAGAACAGTGGAGATGACAGGAAAGTGTTGGGAGGAGAGCGGGGGAGCAGGATCGGCAAAGGACCCCGGGTCGGGACTCGAACCCAGGTTGGCCGGAGGCGCAGTTGCGCCACATGTCAGTGTTTCTTCCATTTGAATTAATAATCTTGATTTAGTGTATGAAAATGTTTCTATATATACTTTTCAGTTTGTTGAAAGACAAGTTAGAAAAACTCACTGTTATGTAATGTATGCACTCCAATTACCTGAAATAGCAAGCTTTTTTTTAAACTTTGATCAAATAATATGTTTGTAGAGCTTATTATTTTTGATAACAGCACAGAACAATTTTGGCTGTTAAGTTGATGTAACATTTTTTTCAGAAGTTGAGTATTCTTTAAAAAAGTTCTGAAGTTGGTTGCTTGAAGTTTTTGAGTTTTAAGAGGGATTGGTTCTGTCAGAACTCAGAAGACTGAAATTTATTAAAAATTATGCTTTACTTGTCTACAGCATGAATATTATATTGTCATATTATAAAAACTTTATTCAGGGAGTTTTCTCAGCAAATTTTGATATTTGTGATTTGATTAAACAGGAATTACAGTTTAATTTTTCATTGATGGATAGCTCTGCTTTAAAAGCATATAATATGCATGAGAGCATAATAAACCTGCTGGGATTACTTTCTCAGAAGACCTTAACTTATGGTCTTTGTTTCCTCCATTATTTCAGCCTTTCTTAGCTCCTCTTCTGCAAAGTGCACAGTGGCTAATGAATTCCTCTGAGAAAGTCCTTGTTAGTTTTAAATTGTTAATGACAACAGAAATCTCTGAAATTGTGAATACCCAAGCAGAATATAAAGTCTAAATGGCTAAATTAATGTGCCGCTGCCTGAAGTTTTGGTTTTGTTCTTAGGATTATAAAAGTGAGATATGGGCCCCTGGAAGCTGGATCACTGTCTTGAAGTTTGGAGCTGGACGAGGAGGATAACTGTATTATTAATAGCTTCACGTCCTTATGCAGAATCGTGTGTCAATATATTTATTTAACACAAAATGAAGCTCTCATGAGTCTCATCTCTGCCAAGCATAAAGAGGGAAATTAATGTTGAATCAGCCGTGTGAATAATTTCATACACCATGTCAGAATGAGCCTCAATTTCCAAGTCTGAGTGTTTTCTGGATAAAATGGTCTCCCCTTTAGATGAGAACGAAGGGTTTTATAGAGTCTCTGCCAGTCCACATCAGTGAGGTGGAGAAAACTTGGAGAAAGCTATCCGTTAATATTCCCGTTCATCACAGTGGAGGTTTCTTGCGTGCAAACAGGTCTAAGAGAGCGTTGTTAACTGGTCGATATACAGATTTTCTTTTATAAAATATCTAAAGATTTTTACTTCTTATGAAATCAGAGTGGATAAATCAATGCTTTATTATGTTGCATCATACTTTGAACAGCCAGAAATATCCTTCTGTCGTCGGGTGATAAATGTAATATTTACAACACATTCGCAGTGATTTTGTTGCTTAATTAACCGAAGTAACCAGTAGGTTAGTTTTACGGTTTTCTCCTTGAGGGCATTACAGTTTAAAGCACGTACCGAAGCGGAGGATTTCTGATCTCCCAGTCCACTTTATTTCCAGCAGATAAACTACTGTAACTACTGTCCTTGAATCCTAAGCAGCTTGATGTATTTGCTTTACAGGTCCAATATCTGTCATGCGACAATGGAAGATTCATTAGTGATTGGTAACACGTCTTTGAATATCTCTGGCGCAGGATATTGGTGATTAGCTTTGTTGATTAAAAACATAATTTAAGGCTTTCATTTAATATCTTCATATGTGAGACCAATATTTTAATATCTCCATTTAATGATAACCTCTCAACCGCGTATGGAAATCTAAGTAGTCATTCATCACATGTAAATCTAATGAGACCGTAAAGAGGCTTTCTTTTCAGAAATTATTTTCTTCGTTCTCTATGTATTGAAGACATCATGTCTTCAGCATGGCTTCCTTGATTTTCTCATTAGTCAAATGGAAACCTGCTGACTAATATAGGGGACCAGTTATGAGTTCCATGTATTGTTAATAGGCAAGGAAGACATTGAAGCCCTCCTAAGGCTTTCTGGGAGATCTCACGGCTGGTTTGTACGTCAGCAAGCTGTCTGTAACCATAGTGACAGGGGGACAGATTTAATGCTTTGAGAAATGCAAGATATTCACAGGCGTTCTCAGGAGTAAAGACTGTAAAAGAGAGGAGAAGCTTTGAAATCCAAATCTGAAGACAACTAAACATCAGTCAAGAGCCATAAGAACCGCCCTGAAGGATTTCCACATGCCTGATCTCTGAAACGCTCCTGTTCTGGGGTTCTGTGGTATTTTTGAGTCTGCTTTGGTTAGGGAAATGACCCATCTTCAAATGCTGAAATCATTTTGCATTAACTGTACTCAAATTACTGTGGCTATATTAACATTTCAATCCACTGGTGTTATTATAGAGTTGCTTGTTCCTTACAGCTTCTGTACGTCTGGGAATGCTTTCCTCTATATGTTGAGCAATGGGGCTTGGCTTGCAGTTGCCGTTCAAATTTATCCCAAAGGTGTGCAGGTCAGTCATGTTCTTCCACATCAGAGTCAGTAAACCATTTGTGACCCTGGACCACTAAACCAGTCATAAGTCGCACGGGTGTATTTGTAGCAATAGCCAAAAATACTGTACATTGTATGGGTCAAAATGATAGATTTTTCTTTTATGCTAAAAATCATTAGGATATTAAATAAAGTTCATGTTCCATTTTGTAAATTTCCTACCGTAAATATATACAAACTATATTTTTGTTTAGCAATATGCATTGCAAAGAACTTCATTTGGACAACTTTAAAGGTGATTTTCTCAATATGTTGATTTTTTTTTTTCACCCTCAGATTCCAGATATTCAAATAGTTATATCTTGACCAAATATTGTCCTATTATAACATACATCAATGGAAAGCTTATTTATTCAGCTTTCATCTATGTATAAATTTCAATTTCAAAAGACTGATCATTATGACTGGTTTTGTGATCCAGGGTCACATTTATTTATGGTCTTTCTGGATGAGCTTGTGGACAGTAGCATTACCGTGGTCATTAAGTAATCTTTCTTTGCCATGTTAAAAGCACACAAATCATTGTGTGGTATTAGCATTAGGTCTAATCTTCACAGGAATAGCCTTTTAATTTTAATATCATTATGGCCATATAGTGTATGTAAAAGGGGTCATGACATGAGAAATCAAATTTGCCTTGATCTTTTGGCACATAAGAGGTCTTTGTACCATTAAAACATCCTCCTCATCATAAATACCTGTAAAGCGTTTATTTAATCAAGCTCCAAAAATGGCTAGTTTGGATCTGAAGTGAAAGATGATGTCACACGGACACAATCATTTGCATTTACAGTCTCCAGAGCAAGGCATCGACAAATGCTTAAAGGGGTCATCAGATGCCCATTTTCCAAAAGTTGATATGATTCTTTAGGGTCTTAATAAAAAATCTAGAATATACTTGGGTTAAAAATTCTCAATGGTAGTGTAAAACAACACCCTTTTTACCTTGTCAAAATGAGCTCTGCAAAAATCATCTCATTCTGATGGATTGTTCCTTTAAATGCAAATAAGCTCTGCTCACCACACCCCTCTCTTCTCTCTGTGGAGTGACAAGCTGTGCTCTAAGAGATTGTTTACTTTAGCCACATTTAGCTCGTTTAGCCGTGAAACTCGCTAACTAGCATGTTATTAGGAAAGGTGATTGCAGAGATTCATAAAAAAAAAAAAAAACTTATACTCACTTCTGCTGTTGGTGAAGCCGATCATGAATGATTTGCGCGAACATAGACGGATATATGTAATAAACGTAATCCACTGCATCTTCAGCTGCTCAGATGTCGGGAGTAATTGACGACCACTATGTTCATTATTACATCCAGCAGCACAACACCTCAATCACTCAGTCGGAGATATTCTTGTCTAACTTACATCCCTGCTCCGGCATCGAAACAATGGAGGTTGGACTGTTACAGCTGATTTAGGGCGGGTCTGAGGTAAGACGCTCATGTCAATCAGCTATTGTGGGAGCGGCCTCTGTCAGCGTGACGCCACACCGACAGGCATCTGAGAATGGTTTGATTTGAAAAAGGGGATATTATTTTTACAGATTAAAAACCACTGGATGGATTTTTATCATTATAGGGTAGATGTGTACATACACTGCCAACATACATTAATGTTCAAACGACATGAAAAAGTGAACTTTGCATCCAATGACCCCTTTAACGGCTGATGCTTGACTGAATATGCTGAATGCGAGTGTCACGTCACTTCAAAAGCAAATAGGATATACAATAGCTGCCACTATCTTGTCTACACTAGATAAAGTATACAGATGCATGTTCACTGTCAGACACAGTCCGTGTGCTTAAGTATGTCATACTTGAAAAATGGTGTAATGACGTCTTTCCGCGGTTTAAATAAAATACGTTCTGATGTTTGTTCTTGTTTTTTCAGTGTCATAAAGAGTTTACAAAAAACATTTATTGAAAGATGAAGCGGTACTAGATCTGACTGCAGCTGCATCACAAACTGTAAATGTAAAATGATTTCATAATGCTTTGTCTGGAAATTACTGTTTTATTTTGTTGTTAAAACTCACATGCAGTAGTGAGGGGGCATTGATACTGTTTCCAATGCAATGACGTTAGCCAATCATAATAGTGGCCAATAACTGGCAAGCCTTAAAGGACCCACCCTTTAAAAGCAGGTAATTTTAGACAGAGCGTCAGAATGAAGGTTTAAAATATCAATTTTTCCACATATTTATTTGTTTATTGTGCAAAAAACGTTAGTAACATTACAAGAAAACCTCAAGGAACATATTAAAATAATAATAAAAATAAATCCATGTCATGACCCCTTTAATGACAAGTGATGATTTCTTAAAGGGATGGTTCATCCAAAAATGAAAATTCAATAATTAGTCAATAATTCATAATAAGTCAATAATTACTCACTCTCATGTTGTTTTAAACCTGTTAAGACCTTCGTTCATCTTCAGAACACAAAGTAAAGTAAGATATTTTTGATGAAACCTGAGAGCTTTCTAAGCCTGCATAGACAGCAATGCAACTACCATGTTCATGGTCAAAAGTGTGTATTTTTCATATGCATATTTGTGTTCCCCACTTCACTAGTTTTGTAAATTGATATTGTTTAATTAAAAAAAAAAAAAAAAAAAAAAAAAAAAAAACTTACAGAAAGGTAGTAGGACATTGATCAAATAGTCTATGTGACATCAGTGGTTCAACCTTAATTTTATGAAGTTACAAGAATACTTTTTGTGCATAAAGAAATCTAAAATAACGACTTCAACAATTATTCAGTATTCAACAATTTCTTCTCTTCTGTGTCAGTCTTCACCACCATTTACGAGATTACCATGACACACGTGTGCGGTGCTGAGGCAGGAGCCAGCGTTCTGACGTAGAACATCCATCTCTCTTAGTTCATCGTCTGAAAAAGCATTTTTGAAACTTCATAAAATTACGGTTGAACCACTGATGTCACATGGACTATTTTATCGATATCCTTACTGCCTTTCTGGATCTTGAATGTGTCAGCTTGTTGTCTTTGCAGGGTCAGAAAGCTCTCAGATTTTATCAAAAATATCTTAATTTGTGTTCCAAAGATGAATGTTATGGGATTGGAACGACATCAGGGTGAGTAATTTTAAAGATCTATTTTTTTGGCATTTTTTGTAAAAGGATCGATTAGAATTGACAGGAAGTGAAGAGGGAGAGAGAGGGGCAGTGGGATCGGGAGAGGTTCTTGAGTCGGGATTCAAACACAGGAACTATCTCTTTAACATGAAAAGTTAGATAGAGTACATGTTTTGATCCGTTGGTTGTTAACTAAAAAGAGGCATATCTGAATGCGAACTTGCAGTCGATTGTAAGAAAGAGGTGGGGGTTAAATGTCCTAAATGATTGGAGGAGTCTGGCAGACATCACCAGTCTGTTTATTAAGACTTACGAGGTCAAAATATGAAACATGCATGGACAAATTGCTCACAATAAATCATTAATATGCAATAGAAAGCCAATTTCATTCTTGCTTTATGGACCTTGTACACCAGGGCTATTCAAGAGATCAAACATTCTCAGCAAGGGTCTGTAAAAGTATTATTCAGAGGCCAATATGACATTGATGGACATGATAAATAATGCACATTTGAGAAATATTTATACATTTTCAAGTCTGCAGCAATAGCTATTTGTTAACAAAAGAAATTGCCGCAGTAGTCTTCGCAAAACTGCCAAGTTTCTCCATTATACTGCCAAAAAAAAAAAAACAACAACACAGCAACGGTTGGAATGAAAACTAAGTATGGTGTCATATTAATGTTTGCATACTTGATGCTTATATTGCAAAGCTATTAAAACGGTAACACTTTAATATAGGAAACAATTCTCACTATTAACTAGTTACTTATTAGCATGCCTATTATTAACATTTATTAGTACTTATAAAGCACCTATTCTGTATGACCATATTCTACATCCCTAATCCTACCCAACACCTGAACTTAACAACCACATTGCTAACTATTAATAAGCAGCAAATTAGAAGTTTACTGAGGCAAAAGCCATAGTTAATGGTTTGTTAATAGCGAGAACTGGACCTCAAAATAAAGTGTGACCATTAAAACTTTAGCTTTTGTTGAAGTTAATTTAATATTGTGTTTCATTTAACACAAGACCCAGTTTGAGATCAAACAATAATTGGCGGACCCCCTGGTGAAAAACCCTGGTATACACTGTGAAGAGTACATAATTATGCCTATGTGCTTTTTGTATTTCAGTAGCAAGCCAATGGCATTAAAATTCCTTTGAACAGGTTGTTTTAAAGCAGAAATGTTCTAAAATAAGTGACAAAATGTAGATAAAAATTAGCAGTTGTGACAAATTGTTTGTGATGTTCCTCATTTGTGAGTCGCATTTGATTAAAAGCATCTGCTAAATAAATGCATGTAAATGTAATGTGTAAACAACTTTGTTGAGTATAATGAGAGCGGTCTAGTTTTGTCACATTACGCTGCGCCACCAGTCAGTGCAGACATATTCTTGTTTTCTGTCAGCACTATATGTCTGTTAAATTTATTAATCACGGCCTTTGATTGAACCAATTCAAGGTCCGGATCTGGGCCGTGGTCGGCTAATTGACCTCTGATGTACACGCTTGAGGGAAAAATCAGTAAGATCTGTGTACACACTTGATAGATGTTTCACGACCTCTGCGTCCATTAATATAGTTCCATAACCTTCAATACCTGAATATGTTCACTTGAAGAATACACACTGGAAGATGTAATGGTTGCCAAGCGGGATGACAGGGTTGTGAATCTTATACGATCTCTCTTTATGAGCATGAACGGTGACTCTCATAGATCTTGAGAGCTGAATAGCAGCATGCATCGGTGCACATGCTGAATCCCCAGAAGGCTGAAGGAATCGACTTCTGTCCTGCATGTCAGACATGTCAGTTTTTGCTCTGCTTTATTGAAATCACAGAGTATGTGCGGCCTCTTTATTAATGCGCGATTCTCACCATCTTTATCCGAGCATGTGGTTGCCATGGAGGTTGGACCTGTGCTCGGCAGCTTCCATTTGGTGCTTTATAGATCCGTGATGATCCCTCTGACATTCGCTTTGAGCCCTGAACTCACTAACCCATAGCCTGGTCTGCCAAAAAATTTTGTTTTCATTTTTCATTTCTTACTTTACTCTTTTTCAATTCTTTCAGTAACCACCATTTTTCTACTCTTTTTTTCCCCCTTTTTATTTAAGAAATATCACAGGAGCAAGACTGCTAGCATTCTGCTGCTTTGCGTCTGTAGTTTAATCAAAGCTGTGGTGATGTTCAGTGGCTACAACAGCAGGTTTCAGAATGTGATATTGCTTTCATTCTGATTATTTAAATTTTAACATTTTATGCATTGACTTTTAGCCAAAGCGTATTGCAGTGCATTCACTTTATACTGTACATTTGTTTAGTATATATTTGATTAATTTACATTTTAGACAGAATTGGGCCCCCCTTTTTAAAGGTAGTTCCCCAAAAGGCAAAAAGAATTTTTGCTCTAGACATCAAGTAACACAACACATTTATTTATTTATTTATTTTTTGTTTGTTTGTTTGTTTGATTTCAACCATGACAATAATATATATATATATATATTATTATTATTATTATTCATAATAAATTAACACTAAAATGTATTAATGTATTGTTGTTGGTATAATCATTTATTTAAAAAAAACAACAATGATAAATTAATACATTTAATATTATTGTTATTATTATTCGGAATACATTGACATTGACATTAACAACAACAATGACAATGTATAAAATTTATTTATTATTATTATCTATTTTTTAAACAACAATGATGAAATAATACATTTATTATTATTATTATTATTATTATTATTATTATTATTAATACAGTAACACTAACAACAACAACAATAATAATATTTAAAATATATTAATTGATTGTTGATATTATTACTATTATTATTATTATTATTATTATTATTACTATTATTATTATTATTATTATTAATAATAATAATAATAATAATAATAATAATAATATTCATAATACACTAACACTAACAACATTAAAAATGTATAACATATTCATTTATTGTTGTTAATAGTATTATTAATACTATTACTATTATTATTAATATTCATTATACATTAACACTAGCAACAACAATAATTGATAAAATATATTAATTACTTGTTGCTGATATTATTAATATTAATAGTCATAATACATTAACACTAACAACAACAATAAAAATGTATAAAATGTATTAATTTATTGTTGTTGTTGTTATTATTATTATTATTATTATTATTATTCATACATTAACAGTAACAACAATAATAATGTATAAAATATATTAATTTATTGTTGTTGATATTATTAATATTCATAATACATTAACACTAACAACAACAATATAATTGTATAAAATGTATTAATGTATTGTTGTTGATATTATTATTATTAATATTATTATCTATTTTTTAAACAACAGTAATGAATTAATACATTTAATCGTATTATTATTATTGTTATCTATTTTTTAAACAACAATGATAAATTAATAAATTTAATCTTATTATTATTATTATTATTATTATTCATAATACATTAACTAACAACAACAACAATCATGAATAAGATGTATTAATTTATTGTTGTTGATATATTATTATTATTATTATTATTATTATTATTATTTATTAACTAATTATAAAATCTATTTATTTTGCTGTCCTACCAATGTTACCAAAGTTAAAGGTTTTGTATAGTTAGAAGGTTTCAAGGTTATAGTTTATAGTTTATAGTTATAGGTTATAGTTTAAAGGTTTATTTTGTCAGAATTTGCACGATTTTTGGGTCACAACACACCAGCTGAGATCCATTGACCTTCATGACTTGTTGAGGATCAGTTGAAAATGAACTCATCTCATCGATTTACTGGCATTACTTGTCCTCCCAAGATTTTATCCTGCATATGATGTATACAGTAATGGCCTTAACATGAGAAAAGACTGCATTTGTTCATCTGCTTGGTGCAGATCTTGCCTCTTGACCTTTAGAAGTCAAATGCAATGACATTTCAGCTATAGTGATGAAAAAGACCATGTCTTCTTTTGTCATTAGTACACAATTCATGTTACACTACAGTCTCCATTTCTTACAAGTCATGTTCAGCTCGCTAGTTCTAGTTGTCGTTGCAACCAAACGCTGAACATCCACTTGTATTCCAGAAGGGGAAGCATAAACCAAATCTCAGAAGGCTACAGCCTGAACAAACTTTACCTGATATCGACTAACTGACACAGGAGAGAAAAATACTCTCTATTCAGACATGAGTAACACCAATAAAAAATAAGGAAGCACCATAAAGCTTTAACAACTCTCCACTAGCATGGACTCTGTTGACTTGCTTGCTCCAGCACATTTTTAGGGATTTTCAAATGTTCAAACGATGCCCGTTTAGCTGAGTAGATTAATTTACACTTGGCTTGTTGTAAAGAAATGCTGAATGCGATAAAAACTCGGAATGGGGACCTCGTACGGCTGGAGGAGCCATTCCGTTTCATTAGGAACTGGAGCAATGCCTCATTACCTCCATTAATCTATTAAACAAAGCATTTGAAAATGCAATATGCTTTCTATAATAACTTTTCACAGGTTTATTATGAACAGGTTTGTTCACAGAAAACATATTGTGTTTTTAATTGCTTTTACACTAGGATGTTGCTATGCGATTGCTACTGTAGGGTGTTGTTTGCTAGCACAAGTCAAAAGAGACAAAAGAGAGTCTATATGGCTTCAATTAAAGACTTTTTTCAGTCTTTTTATTGCAAGGTGAAAATTTCAACAAGCCAAATGATTTGCATTCTATGATGTGCTTAGCAAAAGTTGTGTTTTAAGGAATAGTTAATCCAAAAGTGAAAATTTTCTAAAAATGTACTCACCTTCAGGTCATCCAAGATGTAAATGAGTTTGTTTCTTCATTGGGACCGATTTGAAAAAATGTAGTATTTTGTCACTTGCTCACCAATGGATCCACTGCAGCGAATGGGTGCCGTCAGAATGAGAGTCCAAACAACTGATAAAGACATTACAATAATCCACAAATAATCCACACAACTCTTGTGAAGTGAAAAGCTGCATGTTAGTAATAATTAATCTATCATTAAGACATTACTAACTAGGGCTGCAACAAACGATTATTATTATTTTTAAAAATAACCAATTAATCGAGTGATTAATACAATCATTAATCGACTAAACGTAGATTCTTTCACTGATAAATCAGTACGCTTTGTTATTATTCAGCTTTTACAATTAGCTAAAATATTGTTATACATATTCTAACTAATAAATTAAATAAGGTATTTACTTCAGCTTTAAAAAATGTCAAACAACTATATTACTATTGCACAATTACAATTATTAGGCATCATTTTTTACAATACAAATGCACAAAATGAGATGACAGACACTCATTCACCATTTAACTGTATGAAAAAGTAACTGACTGACTGATGCATCATTCTGCCTAACATCTTTTAGATATGGAGCAAAATAAAGGAAATTTTATTTTTGGATAAATTATTTTTTCCCAACATTAGCTCTTAACACTTTATAGTGTTATGATAATAAAAACAGTTAAGCTTTAATCTGTGCCAAGCAAACTACGGCTTTAATGTAGCAATATAATTTATTTATTCATTCATTAGCCGGGTTCTATCCAAAGTTGTGAATTTAACTTACAGTATGTGCAAAACTGGAATATTGCATAAAACATTTGCGAATAAGCACCGTTTCCATCTAACGAGTCAAAGAGAGAAAAAAAGTCACTTCCTGACAAAGAAAAATAGGAGAAGCCACTGAGTATAATAATTTTCATATATGTGACCCTGGACCACAAAACCAGTATTAAGTAGCACGGGTATATTTGTAGCAACAGCCAACAATACACTGTATGGGTCATAATGATCGATTTTTCTTTTATGCCAAAAATAAAGATCATGTTCCATGAAGATATTTTGTACATTTCCTACTGTAAATATATCAAAACTTAATTTTTGATTAGTAATATGCATTGCTAAGAACTTCATTTGGACAACTTTAAAGTCAGTTTTCTCAATATTTTGATGTTTTTGCAGCCTCAGATTCCAGATTTTTAAATAGTTGTATCTTGGCCAAATATTGTCCTGTCCTATCATAACCATACATCAATGGAAAGCTTATTTATTCAGCTTTCAGATGCTGTATAAAACTCAATTTAAAAAAAAATTTACCCTTATGACTGATTTTGTGGTCCATGGTCACATATAATAAATTACTTGTGCCTCAGAGAGAGCAGACGAAACACAATAAACTTAAAAAAAAAAAAGCTTTTGGAGGTGGATGCCAGCTGTTTGGGAACACAGTCTTGTAAGACAGTTCTGGGAGGCAATACTATGACAACAGGCTTTGCTCAGGCATTTCAGAATGACCATAACAACATTTCAGATGCTATGCAATGAGATCGGTCCACCGGTTAGTCAAGTTATCCCATCCCATAGTGCAAAGTCACTGTTTTAGTGCGTGTGGAGGAATTTATTCGGAAAATGCATTTCCATTTCCCATTATTTGCATTAACCCATTTTTCACAATTCAAAAACCACCTCAAGCGAGCGTAAAAACATTTTTGTGAATTTTTTTTTTTTAATTTTGGTGTTTCCATCAGTCATTTTTGATTCAATACTTCAAAGTTCACATAAAAACAGTGTGATGGAAACATTCAATGATAAAAGATTCTGCTCTATTCATTCACTAATAAAAGCTAGTTCCACACTGGAGAGCTGCTTTATAACAGAAAATTCAATTGTAATTATAACCAAAAGCAACACTGACACTGTATTTACATGTTTAATACTGTAAAGCTGCTTGCTTTAAATCAATCCATTGTATAGAGCGTTATATAAATAAACATGACTTTACTGGAGTACCGACTGCAGAGCTGGTGCAAACTTATCCACATCGCTATGATCAGATGCTTTCTTAAATGCTGTTTTCTCACCGCTGTCATTTTTGTTGTGTTTTTATTTCGTTATTGAGAAGAAAGCTCGCAGCGGATATTTACATATTCCTCTAAACACCGCTCTCAGCAGCATCTGGTACGACTGCCTTTACACTCCAACTCTCATAAGCATAGTGTGTCTTCTTCTCTATAAATTGCATCCGTGAAAGCTGAGTTATAGTCTTGCGCTACAGCGCCAGCGCCACTGGTTAAACTGTGTTATTGCAACCCTTCACATTTGGTCAAATATTTGTCAACAATGTTTTCTTGGCGACATTGTCGATAATGTTAAATAATCGTTTCAGATCAGTGCCATTGGGCAGTGCGTTGTTGCGCTTCGGGTGTCCCAAGTTCGAATCCAGCCTCGTGGACCTTTCCAAATCCTACCCCACTCTTTCTCTCCCACTTGTTTCCTGTCATATCTCCACTGTCCTATCCAGAAAAATGCAGAAAAGCCAAAAAATTCATTTCAGGCCTACTTCAGACCATTGCTTCTAGCTATACATAATACTGCACTTTTCTGAGAGAGATGTGCGCAGATCATACACCATTTACAAGTGAAAACCCTGGTGAAAAAAACAGCATATGCTGGTAAGTATGTTTTGATGCTGGGATGCTGGTTAGGTATGTTTTGATGCTGGTATAAGCTGGTCCTTTGCTGGTTTATGCTGGTCTTAGCTGGTCATGTTGCTGGTCAAGGACCACCATAAACCAGCAAAGGACCAGAATAAACCAGCTAAGGACCAGCATAAACCAGCAAAGGACCAGCTTAAACCAGCATCAAAACATACCTACCAGCATATGCTGTTTTTTTCACCAGGGAACAAATCTAAACAAATTTGTTTATGGATTTTTAAGGACAAAAGCGAACAGTGACTTTTTCCACTTGACAAAGCATTACTGTAGTTTATGGACTGGTATTATGATCAGAAGCAATGGTTTAAAATTAAAACTCCTTAATAATAAATTTGTTTGTTACAAACAATACATCTTTCACTTCACAAGACATTAATCGATGGACTGGAGTCGTGTGAATTATTGTAATGTTTTTATCAGCTGTCTGGACTCTCATTCTGATGGCACCCATTCACTGCAGACGATCCATTGCAAGTGAATGAAGATCTTGGATCTTGAACTGAGGGTGAGTACATTTTCAGCAGATTTTCATTTTTGTGTAAACTACTCCTGTAAAGCGTATTTAGGGTTAAGGGTTTGTTTAGAGGTGGAAAAGGTGCCTTTTTGACTCATGCAAGTCTGAAGGGTTTTTTCAACCACTGCCACATCGTCTTTTGACCCAATCGGAATGTTTTCTTGACCCAAATTTGATCTCCATCCCACAGGGTTGGCCTTTAACTTCTGTTAACTCTCTTCATTGACATATTCCTTTGATGTGTCCACATTGACTGCACTGATACAACAGTATAGGTTAACCTACTGCATTGATCCCGGAAAAGACTTGCTTTTTCATTCACTGCACTCTCCTCTGGCTCCAACTGGACTGCTATTTAAAGCCTTGCTTTTATAACGCGCTCATTAAATTAACCTTAATGTCAAAGTGGTGTAGCTACAATTGTTTTTCGAAGGAGTCAAGGGTAGGAGAAACAAAATGTTCTCATTAATTATTGTCCAAGTGTTGTTCAGCTGATGAAATGACATTTGTGTTTATTTCTGGACTCTGAATAGGTGAATAGTCCGTGCGCATCTGGTTTTCAAACGTGTCGTGTTTGGATTGTACAGTAGGTAATGGATTGAAATGAACGTTAGCAATGTGAGTGAAGGATATTGCTTGTAATACAATTTTATGATTACATACCGAATTTAGAATATAGTGACAATCATAGGCCTTTATTTTGCTGGTGTTTCTTTATCAGTGGTCGTTATATTGGCGATGCATACATTCTACATATTTCTTTATTTAGTTCCATAATAAAGCGTTTAATTGGGAAACCTGCACATTCGAGTTTCTGTGAGAGCTTCACAGAATTTCTGTGCACTGAAATGCATCTCAACTCGAAGTGCAAGAGCTAAAATCTTGCTATATCACTTTCTAAAACCTTGGCCCAGAGGGGAAAGCTCCCACTGTGCGAAAACTTCGATTCAAGCTGAGCTTCTGCCTGCACAGAGAATTCTTAATTCGCACATATCGCCGGGAATATCATTGCAGCCCCCGAATGTCATCCCATTTAGAGATATTATGATTTTCTAGCACTGCATGGAGTAGTATGTGACATACAGATCTGATCTGATTTTAGAAAGGTCACCTGTCCATTTCAGGTAGCAAAGTAATGGAGTTGACATCCCTCCACTTTCTTCTGCCCTTACAGCCATGAGTAATGCCACACTAGCTTCCAAAAAAAGTGCACTCTTGCAGTCTTAGCCAGGTATTGATGGCTTTATTCAGTATTTTCACATCCATTTTGGAGTTGCGTTTGGCAGGTGTATTTGCCCCGGCAAATGAGACACACGCAGGTTAAATACGTCCGCAATCATTTTCAAAAACAATTTAACATGCGGCGAGCACGTGGACGCCGAATGAAAGGCATCATATGAAATCCTGCGATTTGTGCCTTTTAAAAGCGAAAGTGTGGATAAGCTTTGCGATTACGAAGAGGAAAAATGACTGAGTGATTTGATTAATCTTCAGAAGCCCCACGAGCTCGAAGCTGACCAGCGGGGCCGTCATTTTAGGATAAAATTAGTGCATGTTTCCTGTGTATAATAATGCTGGTCTCTCAGCTGGCTGTGGTTTGTTGATGTCCAACAGGTTTAAATAACCAATTAAAACTCATTTCCCTTTTTTTCCTCTCGCGCTCTTTCTCTTTCTTGTGTTCGTTCTCTTTCCTTCCTCCCTGCGGTTCGATAATTGTTAAGCACACAGCATGTAAAATTCTTGGGCTAAGTCGGACGATTTTATTGATGGTGTTTTCGCCTGGGCTGGTAAATGCTCTGATCTGTTGTGGCTCAGACGTGACGGTGTCTTCCATGTGTGACGTGCTCTGCGAGGAAAATTCAAGAATTTTTGGCTGGGAGTTCTTGTCTGCGCTCTGATACGAATGCAATCTAATTATCTTGACTATGTCTTGGATTTTAGCTGAACAAAATGTGTGACTTGGACTCTACTATCTCATCTACATTCAGATTAAGCAATAAGCCAGAGAGGAGATCGTATAGTGATTTTATAATGGGTACATTTGTTAAGCAAATGTATTAACTACCATCTTTCTGGTAAAAAATGTAGTCCTTTTATAATCCTAGACTTCTGTATTGTTGGAATGTTGCATTGACAAATCATAAGGAATAAGGCTATTCTTTGGCATAATGTGAGGTTCTTAAAATCACATTAAACATGGTACAATCACTGTACCGCATGACCTTGAGTGGCTTACTGTAATAAAATGGCAACAGCAATGTAATAAACTGATTTCAATTTATTATTAGGGGTTCAAGCACGTAGTGCTGAAACCCATTTGTAATTGTTAAAATAGTCACGGATCAGCTATCTCCATGTAAAACTGATTGTGCAGACCAAACTGTAAGTCATAGAGACTTAAAACTTGGAAGGATGGTAGTACTCACACCGACGACAGCGTCACAAAGGCTTGCCCCAATCGGCCTGATGGGAGCGCTACAGTGATCAAAAGTATGAAATTGATCAGAATTCTTAGGCTCACTTGTCTTATGTCAATTGAATTCTTGGATTACGCCGGACAAAATGCACACCTCAGAATCGGTTGTGAGCCTGGTAAAATTATCTGGTATTTCACATTTTTCGGGTTTTTCGCCCAATTGGAACCAAACCAGTGCAGAAAGATACTCTGGAGCATGAATATTGTCACGGGGGCGGAGCAAAGCGACAGACACAGGGGGCGTGACGTCAGGCCTCGGAGAGGCTTTTATTAAACAATAAAACAAAGTGTCCAAAAAGGGGGGGAAAAGTGTCCAAAACAAAAGGGGGATCTGGTGTCCTCGAAGTGACGGGGTTCCGTGAAGGAGGGGTAGTGTTCCAAAAGGGAAGGGTCCAGGTAAGGGGCGGAGTCCGGCGGCCGCACGCGCTCCCCGCTCAGGTCCGGGGTGCGAGGGGCGGCGGCTTCTCTAGCGGCATCGTCCTCCTCCACCTACGCGGCGCTTCTGGGGGATAACACGGCCCGGCATCCTGGCCCGTCAGCCGTTACGGGTGCGGTCCTCATCCGGACCCGCGGGGTCCGGCAGCTCGTCCTGCGGCGCTGGTACCCTCTTCACCCCTTCCTGGACCCACGAGGACACCAGCGTGCATGCACGGGGAAGAGACCGGTCTCCTGAGGAGAGGCGCGCTCGGCATTTTAACAGCGGCGGTGATGAGGCTTCATTCACATCAGGTGTGCCTCATCACACGCCGCCAGACCTGGATGTTTCGGCGCCCCTCCTCCTCCCACACGCCCACTCCCGTCGGGAGCCTGGTGAAGGGCGGCGATTACCGACGGGGTGAAGCTGATAGTTAGGGGGGAGGCAGCCGACTCGTCACATCCCCCCCCCAAGCGACATCCCCGTCATCAGGCCGCCGCCCACGCAGGAGTGCTACCTTCCTCAACCAGGCTCCAGCGGTCGGAGTGGGCGGGGATTCCTCTCCGGGCGACTCCCTCTCGCAACGCCACCGGACCGGGGACAGAGAAACCGGAATTTAGTCGACAGCCTCAACCAACCGCAGGGTAAGTGTTACTAAATGAAAGAAGTCACTTACCCCTTTAGCGGCTGGGAGGCTGTCACCGTCGTTTCTCCGTCCCTCCGGGTCGAAACTTCCTTGACTTTTGCGAGCGAGAGGGGTTGACGTCATCAGGTGATTCCCACTGCGCTGCCTAAGCTCCGCCCATGCCTGCATTCTCCACCACTTGTCACGGGGGCGGAGCAAAGCGACAGACACAGGGGGCGTGACGTCAGGCCTCGGAGAGGCTTTTATTAAACAATAAAACAAAGTGTCCAAAAAGGGGGGGAAAAAGTGTCCAAAACAAAAGGGGGATCTGGTGTCCTCGAAGTGACGGGGTTCCGTGAAGGAGGGGTAGTGTTCCAAAAGGGAAGGGTCCAGGTAAGGGGCGGAGTCCGGCGGCCGCACGCGCTCCCCGCTCAGGTCCGGGGTGCGAGGGGCGGCGGCTTCTCTAGCGGCATCGTCCTCCTCCACCTACGCGGCGCTTCTGGGGGATAACACGGCCCGGCATCCTGGCCCGTCAGCCGTTACGGGTGCGGTCCTCATCCGGACCCGCGGGGTCCGGCAGCTCGTCCTGCGGCGCTGGTACCCTCTTCACCCCTTCCTGGACCCACGAGGACACCAGCGTGCATGCACGGGGAAGAGACCGGTCTCCTGAGGAGAGGCGCGCTCGGCATTTTAACAGCGGCGGTGATGAGGCTTCATTCACATCAGGTGTGCCTCATCACACGCCGCCAGACCTGGATGTTTCGGCGCCCCTCCTCCTCCCACACGCCCACTCCCGTCGGGAGCCTGGTGAAGGGCGGCGATTACCGACGGGGTGAAGCTGATAGTTAGGGGGGAGGCAGCCGACTCGTCACAATATCAATAACTATCAAAAAAAGTAGAACTTTCGACTCACCATCCCAAAGGGGCACCAAAATGTTTGAAAAGGGCAGGGCCACTTTTAGTAAAATGCCTATAACTCCTGAACGATATGAGATATTTCCACCAAACTCAGAACACTGAGGGGAAAAAAAAACATAAAAATGGTTGTAACGATGCAATCATTTGTCCTATTAACAAAAACATTGGTGTGCCTGGTCTTGGTCCGAAGTGCTACAAGTGTCTATAAGGACATTTGCGTATCTCAAAAACCGCACTGGCCGACAAAGTTAGAGCACCTGTTAGACAAGGGTAATGGAAGGTGATCAGAACGAAACCTGGTGGGCCTGTTTGACTCACGGCCCCAAAGGTCTGAGAGAAATTTGAAAGAAATACAATATTCGAAATACAATATACATACAATATTCGTATCGGATGATAGAGCTCCTCTTTCCGGACAACTTTGCCTCTAGAACCACTGCTGTTAATCAAATCGCTTGTTAAATGATTGAAGATGAAAAAAAAAAAACTACTTTTTTGAACTAATCCTAGGTTTTTCGTTCAATCTGGAAAACAAAACAAACATTTTTTTTTTTTTTAATTTACCCTTTGGGAAGCTATAAAGGGGTTGTTTAGAAAAGGGGCCTGTCCAAATTTACCCAAAATCTGATAAAGGCTAAAGAAAAACTCAAAACTTCATGAAACCTACTGAGCACATGTGACAGGTCATTTTAAATAAGCATGCAATGTCTTAAGGGGATCGGACCACAGCTGGTGCTATAACAGTAATAAATGTTAAAAAACATCCTTTATATAGTAAATTACCTGGATTTGCCAAAAACGCTTTTCCAGTCATTGATTAGGTTGGTACAGCCTTGCTAAATAATATGTAATATCTTTTTTCTTGTATGTTTTAATGCCTTAAGCACTTGAACCCCAGTAATCGCTGCTTGCAGCTATATGTATTATTAATATTATTATTATAAACCCAAGTTATATTTTTAAAGATGAGATGCCTGTTTATTTTGCTATCCTACCATTGCATGATTAAATGGTTAATTATTGATTAATTATTAATAATTATATGATTAATTATTAGTTTTACTATAAAATGTTGGCAACAGCAATATAATAAACTACTCTAAAAAAACGCTGGTGAAATATCGACAAACCAAGCAAATGGGTTGTTTTGACCCAACCATTTGGGTAGTTTTATTTAACTCAACTATTGTATAAAAATTACTATATGGCTGGCTTAAAATGAACCCCAAATAGGTTGTAAATTAAAAATCAGACACATAATTACTAGAGGCATCTTCAAGAATCAAAAGGTGAACATTTATTAATAAGTATTATTAATTATTAAATGTTTATTTATTGAAAATATTAATAAATGTCCATTTCCAACCTATTTTGGATTCATTATAAGCAAGAATGTAATTTTTAAGCAATAGTTAAATAAAACTACCCAGAAGGCTGGATTAAGCATTTAACCCAGCCGCTAGATCAAAACAACCCTGTCACTGGGTTTGTCCATATTTCACCCACTGCTGGGTTTTAACCCAGAATTTTTTTGTGTCATTTTAAATTATTGTTGTTAATTATCATAAACTATATAAACCCAAAATGATATGCAAAAATGTGTTTAGGTGTCTTTCGAAACTAAAAGATTTCAAGTTCTCCTCCTTTTTTTTTAAAGATGAAAAGCAAGTTTATTTTGCTCTCCTGCCAATGCATATGATTAATTGCTTAATTATTGGTTAATTATTAACAATGCTTAATTATTAGTTAATTATTAATAACAAAAAGGCAGCAATTTTATTATTTGCATTGTACTTGCTGTACACGTATATTATGTAAATATTATGTAAAGTAAATATTAGATTAGTATCAACATCCATCCGCCATGTAATATGTAAAGGAGAATGTACATTCACATGTTAATTATTGCAAAATAAACCCTGACAGGTTGATCAAGAACCCAAAGCTCTGAGGAAAGGTTATTTTGTGATGAAATTCACTCATAAAATATTGATTTAAGCCCTGCATAGAGTCCTGATGAACCTCTCAGTGTGTATTTTGCATTAATAGCAGCCTGCCTGTGCATTATCTGGCATATTATACAACTACTTACATAATAAATAAATATTTGGTTATGAAATATTGATTTGAATGATTTCATTCTCATAATTGTAGAGACCGTGGAGAGAAAGAACATAGTTCATATATTGTATGAAACAATGGCTTCCCAGATGAACTGTCAGTCATTCTGTTGCTAATGGCAATGGTCATTATTATGAAATATGTGACCACTGAATACTATAATTGACCAATCAGAATCAAGTATTGCTGTAATAACATTCATTAGTCTGTCAGCTGTTTGGAAAACAGTGAAGCAACTTGGGCATTAAAGTGTGTGTGTGTGTGTGTGAGTGTGTGAGTGTGTGTGTGTGTGTGTGTTTATCAGCATGGTATACTGTGATTTTGAAAATGCCTCCATCAAATCTGAATGCGGAGTCTGTTTTTATAATGATGATACGGTCACTAGAGGAGGTTTCACAGACATCTTTAAATGTATATAGAAGTACACCCAGATCCCAGAGTCGTGGATGGGCTTTCCATCAGAGCCCATCTGGATTCTGGTGGGATGACAGAGAGGAAAGGGCAGCTTCACTAAGCTGATTCATTCTACAATAAGAGGTATAGCTACTTTGTATCCTGTGACCTTTCCAGCTGTCTCACTCTACTCTCACACCCCCAGAGTCTGTCAGTTTTACTGATCAGCTACATTATGCCACAGCGTTCTGGTCAGGTTCCACAGCCAGCAGATATCACCGCCAAGTGGGTTTCTGGGCATCTCTCTCTCCTCTGATTGTATCATAGAGGTCTGATAGGGTGAAACACTAGATTTATAGTCTCTCTATTGCATTTTAGTTTGTTTTATTGTATGCTCGTCAAAGTTTGTTGAACTCTCACATGTCGGAAGAGCACGGATGCTAATTTCAGTCTGTCTCCTACCTGTGAAACCGGATCCGATAAGTTGAGCATCTTTGCTTTAGAGAATTGCATTGCGTTCGGTGAGCTGCACGGTATATGTGGAAACTCACAGATGTTATGATAGCTTTCTTCATCATCGTCCAATGAGAACTGCCAAGGAAACAGCTCTCTGAAACAGGAAACGGCACTCAGACAGAGGCGGGGTGGCGTAATCTAACTGCAGGGTGTTTATCTGACCCCGACGGTGTGCTGATGCTCCCAAAATATTACTTGAATGGCTCAGTTTTTGATGCCGGATTATGTACTTTGTGAATAGCATTCTCCTATACATTTTATAATTTAGTATATAGTACTATACTTTGCACACTATGCAAATGATGTGCATGGATTGAGCTACTACATTTGTCAAAATGAGCAGTATGCAACACACTGGGAAGAATACTGTATCCCACAGTGCAATGTGCTCAACCCGACCTTTCATCTCTACTCTGATAAATGGACCAGAAGCAGTAGTAGGTTAAAATGCAAAATAATGTCCGTAATGAATAATTTCCAAGATTTTGAACTAACTAAATTAAACATCCAACATAAATGTAGCATACTAGCATTTAAAATGTTTATAATTGCATAATGTAGTTTCATACTACTTAATAACAGTATCAAAATAGCATATGTGTCCTTCAACCACAAATCTACTCATAAGGGTCAGAATTTTGATGGATCGCAGTGCATCATAGAATCGAATTGAATCGAATCGTTACCTGGTGAATCATAATCGAATCGAATCGTGAGGGCAGTGCCAATGCACACCCCTAATATTCCTTATACAACTTGACCTACTATTTCCATTGTAACAAATTATGTCAGCGACAAATTATGAAATCTTTCTATTCTGATTTCATTAGATTTGATTGGACAGACAAACTTCTAACACTAACATCTAACTATTTAACTAAAAATGCTATATTTCAGGTTGATAACTGTACAGAACCTCAATGTAGCATACTGTAATACTGTTAGAAATATGTGTTATTGCATAGTGCACTGGAAAAAAAAAGTGTTGATAATTTTCACTGAGATATTGTTAGTAAATTTCACAAACAGTTACAATGAAATGACAAGTAACACACTGAATTAAATGTGATTTTTTTTAGTTTATAGTATTTATATGCACTGACAAAAATTGTAGGTTTTAATTGATAAAATCTTGTTTTTTGCTACACATTTAACTGTTAATTTTACTGCTACTGATCTGTACAATATACCTGTTACTGTTGAGTAAAACCTAATCTACTATTGAAAGTAAAATCTACCAGCCTAGGTTAAGTAAATTTAGCAAAGAATATAAGTGACGTTAGCTTGGCCAGTAAAAGTTTGAATAATTTTTGCTTAGTCAAAGCTTGCTTGGCAATACTTTATCAGAGATGGCAAAAGTACACACATCCTTTACTCAAGTAGAAGTATAGATACTCATGTTTAAAAATACTCTGGTAAAAGTAGAAGTACTGTCTACACTTTTTTACTCAAGTTAAAGTAAAGAAGTATGAGCTCTGACATGTACTTAAGTAAAAAGTACCCATTAGTACTGCCTGTTTTAGTGTCACGCTGGTAACTGGACCTCAAGTCATATTGACACATTAATTCAAAATAATTTACATTAAATTAAAATTTTGTTATCTTATAATTGTATCAAGGCTGAACGACCACCATGAACAGGGCAGGACTGGGTCAAAATTTCAGGCTGGTGAAATCTCACACTCATCCAGGCCATCCCATACACCCACAACAAATTCTGAAACCACCTATTTTTTGTAAGGCCATCACATTTAAAAAAAGGTTTAAAACATAATAATTAAACAAAATAATTAAAGGTTCTCTCTTGAACTGCACCTTCATTTCCATTTTCCTTTTCAGTCTCTTTATTTTCCATGATATCTCTGTGTCTCACTTACTTTTTTTCACTAATTTTTTTGTACCTGTCCCTTTTCCCATCAGCCATCTACTGTTATGAACAGAACTGTCTCCACCTTCTTGCAAAACAACCACCTCATTGTGTTCAATTTAAAGTATCACATTATAACCATGTGTTGTTTTATCATAAAATTACTTAAATACTATAGATTTAGTAAAACTATATTTTCTAAATTGCCTAAATGTCAAAAATAGTGCAATAATAATTACATTATGACAATATCTTTACATAAAAATTCTTTTTCTGAACATGGTTTTTGGTTTTAATTTTCGTAAGGGTTGTGTTATTATCTGCTCTAGCTCCCTCTAAATGTATTATGAAACGATCTCTTATAACATTTGTTTGCTAAATTACTACTGTGACTTTACAGTAGATAATGATGTCTTTTTGTATACACGATTTTGAGTTATTGTAATTTAGTTTAGTTTACAGTATTATTAATCCTCTGTCTGCTACTGCTAAGAGTTGCTTAACTAAGTAAACGAAGACAATCGATTTACAGATGAAACTGACCTGCACTTGAAGTCCTGGTCAATAGTTTTGCTTCTCAGATCCATTCTAGTCTCGAGTCTCTCGCATTGATAACTCTGATAGAAAGGCGGAGACGCGGAACGCACACAAGCCGAATCGCGTTGCCAGTACAGACTAACCGATTCATGATTTAGAGATTTCGTAATCGAATGGTGATCCAGCAAATGCAGATTAAAACTAAAGTAACGAGCCTGGTTTAAAAATGTAAGAAGTAGAAAGTACAGATATTTGTGTAAAAATGTAAGGAGTAAAAGTAAAAAGTAGTCAGAAAAATAAACAGTGAAGTAAAGTACTGATACCAGAAAAAACTACTTAAGTACAGTAACAAAGTATTTGCACTTAGTTACTTCCCATCTCTGTACTTTATTCAATATAGCTCCGAATTAAACAATGCTTTTAAAGTCTTTGTGTTACTCAGAAATATCTAAGTAAATAATACAATAAATATCATGTAGACACTATGTCTATATGATTAATAACGCAGCACTCACCCAAACATAGAGATTTCAATACTCTGTACACAATAAACAATGATATTAATATTCTGTGAATCCTTTTTGAGTATTAATGTGTCATTTTGAATAGAAAATGGACTCCAGATGTAACAAAATCACAAAATGATAAAAAAAAGCAATGATAAAACAGTACAAATACAGCTGGAAAGAAAAAAAAAAAAAAAAAAAAAATCAGCCTTGTTAATTATGTATGCCCCAGTGCATGATGGGAACACCAGTATCAGAATGTTATAATGTTGATATTTACACTTTAATTTCAACAAGCTTGAATTGAGCACTAATATAGAATTTACTTTGTTTTTTTGTTTTTTGTATTATTGCCTGAACTAACTTTTTCATGTAGAAATAAGGTTTGTTTTTCTGTAGTATTTACATCACCACAGAATCATTTTTATCTGTGTGCACAATGTGCACATTTTTGTACCTATACCTTTTACAGTAACTCGACCTTGTGTTTTCAAGATGATATATGAACAGGAAGTCAAATCACAATTTTTAAAATCTTTATTTTGATTTGATTAAACAAAATTATTTTTACAAAATTGAATTAAAAATGCAAAATAATCATATCTATTTTTTAAGATGATAACTCAAAGCCACATTTTAGACTTAAATATCTAATGCCACTTACTGTAAATAGTGGCCAGCATATAGTGTATACTGTACAGCATTCAATATACATCATAGTATTCCATTACAGCCTAAATTTGACCAAATTTTCAGGTACCCAGCGCAAAGCAATAGGCTTATCTTTGGCAGAATTTCTGCTCAAGTCAGCTTCTGAAATGTCTGAATATCTTCTCTGTCTTGTTGACATATACATTGTTTGTCAAGACGTCTGCTCAAATATCCCTTTTCGCAATACTGTTCTGAAGCACTCAAGCGAACCGTAGTTGTGAGTCTAAAGTATTGACTAAGAATAAAAAGGGTAAGTGCACATGCGCGTGTGGGAGCGAGTTAATGCGATATGTGCGGTATATCCTTCCATGCCGCTGATGTGCAGGTGGCCTTTAAAACAGCCTGAGTGAAGCGGCGTCTGGAGTTTCTCCCACTGAAGTCAGCCTTCAGAGCAGAACAGTGTGAAAAATCCAAACCCATCAGCCCAGATGGAGACTGTGAAAGTTGGGTTCTGTAGGCTGGAAATGTGGGAAACCACCTGCAGAAAGTCAATTAACACAGGCCTGACATCCAGCATCACAACACAGGCCTACAAACAGCGGATTCAAATTCAGCAGACCTGCATGCCTGCCGATAAAGCCACGCACGTTAGAAGCCGCGCAACAATTTACCGGCTAATACAGAGCGTGAAAGTGAATCCATCACCAATATCCATTCGTGGCACACTTTTCTTTTCAGTTTTTCCCCCCTTCTTTTTTCAATTTTGCAAAGATGCAAGCATTTATTTCGAGTGAGAAATAACAAGATCACTGATCTCAAAGTGTTCAAGTCAATAAGTTAGTTAGCCTCCTAAGGTTATCTGACTGGACATTTTGTAGATAATGGTAATCATAAAGCCACAGCAGTATATGCATACATGCATGTATATACATACAGAATGAGTAGAACTCTCTTTTTTTCTTTTTTTTTTTTCTTTTTTTTTTTTTTTGGCTTTCCAGTATGTATGTTAGTGCTATTTCAAGCTACATTTTTCTTGCTTCTTTTTGAATTAATTAATCACAACATGTTTAATTCTGTTCAGGTTTTAAAAAAAGCAAAGCTGTATTCTTTATTCAGCCCAAAATTAAAAATCATCATACTCAAACTAATGCTGTTTATATGACCTGTTTATCAATGAAAGTACAGCTCATTTAACAAAATGCTGCATACTATAAACATTTATTATTGCATAATGTGAAATGCTGATAAAAATGTGGGGTAAGTCATTATTATTATTTTTTCCTTTGTAAGAAATTATTACTTTAAATCAGGATGCGATAAATTGATCAAAAGAGACTACATTTATACTGTTTCATAAGAGTTCTAGTTCAAATAAAAGCTGTTCTTTCGGACTTATTATCAAAATCATGGTTTCCACAAAAATAGTAAGCAGCACAGCTGTTTTCAGCACTGAAAATGATTTAAAAAATGCTTCTTAAGCAGCACATCAGCATATTAGATTGATTTCACACTGAAGACTGGAGCAATGCTGGTGAAAATTTAGCTTTGCATCACAGGAATAAATTACATTTTAAAACATTAAAGAATAAAAAAAGTAAATTCTAATAATATTTTCACAATATTACTGTTTTTGATCAAACAAAAGCAGCCTTGGTGAGCATAAGCGACATCTTCCTAAGACATTAAAAAAATCTTACTGACCCCAAACATTTAGTTTAGTATATATACTGTACTGTACATAATATGCTGTTTTTCAATTTTGACTTTATTAAAAAAAAAAAAAAAAAGTTATTACTTGATTGTGCAAAATTCCATCAGTCCAATTTAGTTTAATGCCTGTGATTCAACATCATTTACTCACGTTTTTGAAAATGGACAAAAAAGGAAAGTAAAGTGACCGTATGAGTAGTCCATGCGACTTGTGTGCTACATTTACAGTCTTTTGATGCTTTATGATAGCTTTGTGTAAGGGACAGGCTGAAATTTGTGGCAGCTTCTTTTGTGTTCCATAGAAGAAAGTCAGTCATAAGGGTTTGGAGTGCCATGAGAATGAGTAACCGACTTCATTTTTGGGCAAACTATTCCTTTAAAGCATATCTGAAGAAAGCCTAATCGGGCACCCTGGGTTACGAATCCAACAAATAGTTGCTTGTACAAGGTTCTGCCCATCCTCTTGCTGCATGGCACCTATTATGTCCTTTTAACACATTTCCTGCTTCTTTCAGAGAGCTCTAGAAAGCACTCAGAAGTCATTGTGTCACCAGGAGGCCCTTTGTGCCTCCACAGGAAATGAGTTATAATGTTAACTGTTCTCCGTCATTGGAGAGCCTGTCGTAGACGGCTCTCGCTGGGCTGGTGAATAAACTGCCGGGGTTTTAATTGATTCCCCTGACTGTCAATAACAACAGAACGTTTTCAATGGAGACCCATTTTGGCCGAAGAAAGGGAGGCTGGGATGGACAGAAGGAGAATTTCTGGGTGGTGATGATGTGTATTTGGTCTCCGAACTGCAGGATTCGTCTCTTTTCTTCCTCCGAGCCCGGCTCCAATCCGAGGGTTAGGCGGGCTGCTAGCACAATGGTTAATTGAAATGCTCTTCTGTGAGTGAGATTGGAGAGTGATCACGGGGGTCTCTGAATCATCCTCCTTACAATTTTGAGCAATTTATTGGCCAGACTTTCATGCTGTGCTTCAAGCATTATCAAAACAAACCATAGTGTCCATTCATATAGCTTCAGGAACATCCAGAGTCTTGTGTACAGTTTTTGATTATAATCTTAACATGACATATAGCCTATAATATGATATGACATGTATCATATTATATTTGTCATCAATATAACATTTATTTGATTAAAACTAAAATGAAAACAAGTACAAATTAATTATTCCAAACCTTTTGTATTTGGTGTATATACTGTAATAACCATGAAATGTTTTAAATATTTAAATATTGTATATAATACATTGTAAAAAGTTTTCACCAGTTTCAACTTAAAAAGTTCAGCAGCTGCCTTAAAATTTTAAGTAAAATCAACTTAAAACTACAACAAAGTGAGTTAAAATGACTTGTAATATTAGGTTGATTTAACTTAAAATAACTTAAGTTGAAACTGGTGAAAACTTTTTACAGTGTATGCTACATTATTTTATGTATTTATTTGGTAATATATTTCATTGACTTTTTTGGGGATAATAAATATACTTTAAGGTATTTATAAAGTATTTAAATATATGTAAAAGTGTAAATTATTTCTGTGATGTAAAGCTGAATTTTCAGAAGCCATTACTTCAGTGCCACATGATCCCTCAGAAATAATTTTCATATGCTGATATATGAAAAAAAAATTGTATAAAAACATAAATAAAAATGTATATAAAATATTTATATATATTTTTTTTTATATGTATATAATATGCTATATTATATTTAGGTATTTATTTGGCAATATATTTCATTTTACTTTTTTAAACATTTGGTATAGGGACAATAAAAAAGTATGTATAATATATTTAAATATATTTTAAAGTGTAAATTATTCATGTGATGCAAAGCTGAATTTTCAGAAGCCATTACTTCAGTTTCACATGATCCTTCAGAAATCATTTTAATATGTTTATATACTATACATAAATACTGCTATTACTACTATTACTAATAACAGATCTTAATTATTAGCAACTTTTGCCCACTACTGTATATACTGTAATAACCACACAATTTTATAATTTACATATTGCTTACATTTATAAACTATTTATTTAGATTTACGTAATATGCTATATTATATTCATGTATTTATTTGACGATATATTTCATTTGACTTTTTAAAAATTTGTTATAGGGACAATATTATGAAGCTGACATTTTGGTCTATACATTAAGGCAGTTGTATTACAATAGTGTATAAATGAATAAATCACACGACGGCTTTAACATTTCAGATTCATATATGACTTTTTTTGTACTCAAATTGTTATAGTAGTATTTTCTAAATTCCTGGTGTGCAACTTTCTCGCTTTTGCTTAGATAATGCATCAGATATTAAGGGTGAAATGTTGAAGGAGTCTTTGTGCAAACACCCTTTGACAAGTGTTGTTCCCCCATGAGCAACACCCTTCATCCTGGGATGTCTGGTAAGCAGTTTTGCCATGTGTCCGTGTGGCCTATCCAAGCTGCGGTGTGAAAAATGTCCGTGGCATTTGCCCCTAAATGAGGCCCTGCAAAGATGATCACAGCATTTAATATTTATTTATCATCTGTGAAATTATCTGTGTCACAATGGCAGGCGGGTGTTCGTTCCTGCCAAAATAGGACACATCCAGGGTCTTCACCAAAAGCGCGTTCATGCACAAGATTACACTCATTACTTTAATGTGTTGTGCATAGGGTGTGCACCCACAGAGTAACTTGGGTCATCTTTAGTCTTGGGTATCATGATGCTTACACACTACTGTAGTTTTAGAGAAACAACTTGCAAAAAGCTAGATTTTGTCTAAAATGATGCTGTTTCACAAGACTGAGTTTACCAAGTGTAGCGTGTATTTAAGTTGACAGTCTGTTTTAAGATTAATTTAACCTCTGCGAAAAGCCAAACGCCTCTTATGTATTAATCAACCGAGGTCGTTGCTATTCATTAAAGTACCCTTGTACATGTTGATGGAAACCCATTTTCGGGTCGGTAATGCATATGGTACATGGTGTTAGAACAGAGGGAGTGAGAAAAAGAAAGAAAGAGTAAAAAAGAGAGGCGACCTGAACCCAAAGAGGATGAATCTGAGCCCCTGAGGAGTAAACATCCTGTAAAAGCAGCGCAGCCTAGATCTGATGTTATGGGAAGCGGAGTGGAGCATGTTCTTTCTTAACAGGGCCAAGGTACACTGCCAGGGGATGTGAACCTGTAATTCCTTTTCCCTGTTGCTTGAGTCAACACTGCACGTACAGACACATTCTCAAAGATACAGCAGACTGGAAAGATAGGTCACTACATTCAGAGTAGCTTTGCAAGAATATTTTTATAATTCCTGCAGCGATGTTTTCAACTCCAGATGTTTATCTACATGAGTCATGTGCATTTTTGCCCATAAGAACTCATTAACTAGTATATAAGCTGTTAGAGGTGAAGTGTGTAATATTTTTCAATGTCAAAATGCTTTCTTTTAGCCTACGTTAATATGCGAAAAACTGTTGGTGAGACATTTGTAGCTTGATTCCCCTGTAAACACTGACTTGGTGGAGTTATTAAAACATCGATCTGTTTGTTTAAGTATCTTAGGCAATTAAAATAGCAAAACGGGCTCATCCAGTAGCACGGGTTTTGTTCATTGCTCACCTCAAAACAAAGCGTCCTTTTTCATCGGAGGTCATTAAAAAGTGGTCTATTGCTGCATTCCATTTACCTTGGGAGTTGGAGCTGGGAATGATGCTGAGTTGAGCTCTTTCCAGTACATCAAAACCAAGACTGATGTGTCCATTGTTAGCAATACCAGCCAACACATCCAAAAGTGTTGTTTTGCACAGATAACGCCAAAGTATCGTGTCTAGAGATAGAGGTTGGATTGTACTGTGATTTCAGTGGTTCAACTCTAATGTTATGAAGCTGTGAGAATACTTTTTGTGCACAAAGAAAACAAAAATAACTACTTTATTCAACAATTTCTTCTCTTCCATGTCAGTCTTTGTTGTTTTTGTTTTCTTTGCACAGAAAATGTATTCTCATAGCAACCATAACATTATGGTTGAACCACTAAAGTCACATGGACTATTTTAACAAAGTGCTTACTACTTTTTCAGGCCTTGAATGTGTTCAGAAAAGGTCAGAAAGCTCTCGGATTTCATCAAAAATATCTTAATTTGTGTTCTGAAGATGAACGAAGGTCTTACGGGTTTGTAACGACATGAGGGTGAGTAATTAATGACAGAGTTTTTATTTTGGGGTGAACTATCCCTTTAAATTTCCTATTGGGAGCTACTATAATATGTATATTATAGTAGATGTTTGTGTATTCTTGTTAAGTACACATTTCAGCTTTAAGTATTGGATTTGAGGTGGTGAAAAGTGCACATTTCTCTTGTTGTATTGTATCTCATATTTAAATAGACAGTTCACTGCAGGTGGATTATTCTTTGTTTCTTTGTTTGATGTGTCTTGATAAATCATTTAAAGCAGCCTGGTGATTGAAAAATGATTTTCACTTACCTAGTTTCTTAGGTTCTTATGATCACAATAGGAGCCGCAGAACATCTGTTCATTTTAAGTAAGAAAATCGCTCAGCAGCTGAGTATGAAACCACAATGGCAGTCGCATAAGATGAAAGGCTGCTGTTCAGAATAATGTTATATAGAACAGTACATAAGAGCAGAAACATGCTCTATGCAAGTAAGTACATATAGATGTTATGCTTGGCCAAGCCATTTGTGTTTCTTGAGTTTGTGTAGCGGTAAAATTCCTCAGTTGTCTATCAATAAACAAGTTGACTTCAACTTGATCAGAAGGTTCAGTGCACACTTTGGTCATAATGTGTTCTACAGTAGTTGACCTGCAAGTGAAAAGTAATTGTATGACAGTTAAACTGCCAGTGCTGACAATGCACCATATGTTATAAGAGAAAATGCTTTATACACTACCATTCCAATGTTTTTGCACAGTAAGATTTGTAACGTTTCTAAAGAAGTCTTTTCTGCTCACCAAGCCTGCATTTGTTTGATCCAAAGTACAGCAAAAACAAATTTAGAAATATTTTTTACTATTTAAAATAACGGTTTTCTATTTGAATATATTTTAAAATGTAATTTATTCCTGTGATTTCAAAGCTGAATTTTTAGCATCATTACTCCAGTCACATGATCCTTCAGAAATCATTCTTATATTATGATTTGCTGCTCAAAAAAACATTTTTTATTATTATTATTATTATATGTTGAAAACAGGTTTCTTTGATCAATAAAAAGTTCAGAAGAACAGCATTTATCTGAAATAGTAATATTTTGTAACTTTATAAATGTCTTTGTCCTCACTTTTGATCAATTTAAAGCATCCTTGCTAAATAAAAGTATTAATTTCTATAACCTATAATTCTCCACGCTTTTGAATGGTATAGTGTATAATGTTACAAAAGTGTTTTATTTCAGATAAATGCTGATCTTTGAATCTTTCTATTAATCAAAGAATCCTGAAAAAAAAAAAAATACTCAACTGTTTAAAAATTGATAATAATAATAAAAATAAAAAATGTTTCTTGAACAGCAAATCAGCATATTAGAATGATTTCTAAAGGATCATGTGACACTCAAGACTGGAGTAATGATGCTGAACATTTAGCTTTGATTACAGGAATACATTTTTAAAATATATTCAAATAGAAAGCAGTTATTTTAAATAGTAAAATATTTCACAATATTACTGCCTTTGCTGTATTTTGGATCAAATAAATGCAGGCTTGGTGAGCAGAAGAGATTTCTTTAAAAAAACATTAAAAATCTTACTGTTCAAAAACTTTTGACTAAGTATATTAAACAATCTCGTGGTGATGCCACTTTTTGGATAATTTTATTTCATTTTCTGACAAAATTACATCCTTTAAATGCAATATTTCGTCTTGATATAATGATTCAGTGTTTCAAATTTTATTCTCACTTAAATGGGATCTAATTTTAGTTGTTGAAAAACAGTTTTTAATAGTGCAGTGTTGTGAATTCTAGTTATTGTGAATTTTAGTTATTCATTGTTAATGCTTTTTATGAAAAGTATGACTTAATGTGATCTACACATTCTAACTAGCATGCCTTATTTCAAGTTCACCTGTGCATTTGCATCATTTTGTGCAGATATGAGTTGTAATATTACATTTATGTTGTGTATATATCTGAATAATCTCATAGAGGATGTATTTGGGTAAGCTAGCCCGCTAGCAGAGCACATTATTTCAGTTTTTTGTCATAAGTGTATTTTAATTAAAATCAGTTTACTGCCATTATTTTTCAGTCTTCTCTTAATAATTGATGAGATTAAGAAAACCCTGTTAAAAAATTTAACAAGTCATTTTGATGGCGTGATTAACACTGCATGCACACAAGCCAAAAAAAAAAAAAAAAGAATTATTCCGAACAAATCTATGAGTCACATTATTTTAAAACTCAAAACAGTATCATGTCACACAATGTATTATCACATTCATTTTTTCTTTGTTATAAGGTAAATACCATAAAACGGTCCACTCATAGCCACATGGATTCAGGCGAAGCGCTTGTTCCTGCAATCAGTCACAAACCTGCACACCGTGGTGAACATCAGGAGGAGGGAAAGTGGGGCAGGGGGTGTCCGTTAGTGGCCGTGGCCGTCCCTGAGGTCGTGGAGCGAAGCATCAGCGAATGACACTCCCGCTGTCGCTCCCTCCAGCACAAATATAGAACAAACTGTTCCCGGCTCCATCGCTCTTCTCCTGTTTGCGGGCTTTAGTGAGTGAATCACGATCAATGGCCAAAACAGGCAAAGAAACAAGATGATGGGTGTCAGTCGGGTAATTTTGTTTACCCAGGAAGTTGAGCGTACCTTGCTGAGATGATTACAGGGTTATGATTGTTGTTATCAAGTCATTCATTGTACTCAACCTGCTGTCGCTTTCAATTATCACCGTTTGTGTCTTCAAATCCAAACCCGAGCCGTGGCGGCCCCCTGAGACTCGTATTACCTTTAAAAGAAAATCCATACGCATCACGCTCCTTCTGTGTCTTCACGTTCCTGCCTTTGTTCCTTTGGCTTGCAGGTTAGTCTGGGTCGGCCTCGTAAATTGATGTGGCCTTTTTTAGGGGTCCTTTGTGTTCCCTCATCTGGGGCATGTGGGATTAGAGTTCAAGGACTGGCGCGGAGGTTCAACGGGCCTTTTCTTGTGGTCTCCAGTCGAAAATGCAACTGATACTCTCATAATGTGCTCGTAAATGTCCTCTGATTTTGCCGTAGGGGGTAGAAATCAGTGGTGCATTGTAATGTTTGTTCTGTTAGCTCATATTTCACATCACATTATGATCGTTCTTTAGCATGCAAATGGTTGTAGCGCTAATGAAGCCATCTTTGACATGACTGATTCTGCTGTCAATGAGCGTGGGTGTCGCGTCGCTTATATAAATGGCGCAAATCAATGCAGTTGTTCTGATCAATGATTTCTGAGTATGTAAATGATGAGTTCATAACTCTTCAGCCTGGCTGCACATGACAAATATTGGTGAAATTAATTAAGCGTAACCAGCTACGTTGCCCACCGAGATTGCGTTCAATATGCATTTTTCCCGTCCTCGTTTTGTTCCTATTTAACAAACTTCTTTCTTGACTCTTTTTGAATTATATTTGAAACATCCTGGATTTTTCATTTTTTTAAAAGGGAACTTTTTATACATATATATTGCAATGCTGTTGTCACCAGTATGTGTAATAAAATTGATATCCTGGGGTGGGCAGGGAACTTGTTACACTTTGAAAATGAGGGAAAAATTTCAATGCTACGGATCCAATTAAATATGAGCACCCAAGTGGCTGCCGTCCCATAGTCAGCTGCTCTGGTAAATCATTAAAAGGCCTCAATCCTGAAGCATAGCTGACAGAATGGACAAGACGGAGACAAAACTGTCAGGCCTCCTGCTTTGTGGATCCTCAAATGCCATGTCACGCCAGCTTGTTATGTGCAACATAACTGTTCATGCAACATTCTGCAACATCCCACTAAAGTTGCATGTGATTGCAGTTTAGGTAACTGGTGTGTGACAACACTTGTTGAAGCGTAAATCTGGCTTGAGTGGGTGTGCGGCAACTGTAGACTCAGTGAAACAACTAGGGCTGTCAATTTAACATGTTAATTTAGCACAATTATTTCTAAAACAACAACAACAACAACAAAATGCAATTAAAAAAATGTAAAAATAAAGGCATTTATTAATACCTCCTAAAGTTTAAACTATAGGCAATATGCCTAGACAAAAAAAGGCCACATTTTGTTATTTTTATTCAGTTTTTTTCATGCGACATTATAATAGTCTGGGGCTTTTCTGTGATACATGTGATTGATTTTGATTATTTTGATTAATTAATCAGCATGTTATGTAATCAAAACATTTTAATAGTATGACAGCCCTGAAAAAAATTGTGTTGTATTTTGCATTGTATAAAGTTTTCTTTTTTTAGCAGGTGAAACATTTGAAGAGAAACATTTAATATTCTAATTTAATATTAACTTTAATTTTAGTGGGCTGTGGGGTTACTATGGAAGCCTGTTTCTGCCACTGAAGAAAAAATAAAAAAGGTTATTGCTAGTGCTGTGATACGATTAATCCAAAATAAAAGTTTTCTGTTTGTATGTGTGTGTACTGTGTGTGTATATTTATTATGTATATATGAATACACACTCATGCATGGATTTATTTAAGATGATTTATGTTATATTAAATAATTATGTTATATTAAATTAAATATATTTAATATTATATTAAATATATTTATACATAATATTAATTATTTAAAAAAAACATGCAATTTAAAAAAAAAAAATATATATATATATATATATATATATATATATATATAAACACAGTACTCATACATATTATCAAAAACTTATTTTGGATGCAGTTAATCACGATTAATCGTTGAACGGCACTGTTGCAACTTTTTATCTTGTAATTTTGACTTTTTTTTCTCAGAATTGTGAGATATAAACTTGTAATTCTGGGAAATGAAGTCAGAATTGGGAGATATGAAGACTTCAGATGCAAAAGCCTCTAAATCCATCTTATGTCTGTCTTTAAAAAATGCATTTTTATCAGGCTCCGATGTATAGGTTTCTACCTACACTCTTAAAAATAAAGGTGCTTCAAAAGGTTCTTCAAGCAATGCCATAGAAGAACCATTTATGGTTCCACAAAGAACCATTCAGTCAAAGGTTCTTTAAAGAACCATTTATTGCTTACCTTTTTATAATCTGAAGAACCTTATTTGCCACAAAGAACCTTTTGTAGAAGAGAAAGGTTCTTCAGATGTTAAAGGTTCTTTATGGAACCATTTAGACAAAAAAGGTTCTTCTATGGCATCATGAAGCACCTTTATTTTTAAGAGTGTAAGTACCTGATTGGGCTGAGGCTGGGATTTTAGCGAGTTTGAAGCAAAAGTATTTGATAGACGTACACTATGTGTCAGGAGCATTCACTCAATATCATTATTTTGACCGAGATGGCTTTTAGGGTGTTTTCCATCTGAACTCTTCATATAAACTCTTTGTGAGAGAAAAAGCCAAAACTGCATGATATAAACTCACAAGTGTGAGTTATAAAGTCAAAATTGCAAGAGATATAGAGTCAGACTTTTTTTCTCAGAATTGCCTGATATAAACTTAGAATTGCTTGATATTAATTCAAAATTGCAAAAAATACATTTAAAATTGCAAGACATAAACTCGTGATTCTGAGAAATAAAGTCAGAACTGCAATATAAACAATTCTGAGAACATTTAACTCTTGAACACAAATTTTTATCTCGTAATCCTTTTTTTTTTTCAGGCCGCTCAGATTTTTTTTCCTCAGAACTGTGAGATATAAACTCACAATTGCGAGTTAAAAAGTCACAATTGCGAGATATAAACTTGCGATTCTGAGAGAAAAAAGCCTCAATTGTGAGTTTATATCGCCATTCTGACTTTATTTCTGAAAATTGCGTTTGTCTCACAATTCTGACTTTATAACTCACAGTTGTGAGTTTATATCACGCAATTCTGAGAAAAAAGTCAGATTTGTGAGTTTATATCGTACAATTCTGACTTTATAACTAGCAATTGCGAGTTTATATCATGCAGTTCTGACTTTATTTTTTAGACTTGCGAGTTCATATCTCACTATTCTGAGAAAAAAGTCAGAATTGCAAGATGTGAACTTGCAATTACTAAAAAAAAGTCAGATAAAAAAGTCGCAATTACCTATTTTTATTTTTTATTGAGTGGTGGAAACGGGCTTCTATAGGTTACAATGTTGGTAAAGTAAATAAACAGTTCTTGTTACTTTACCAACACCGTAATAAACTGAGAAAACCTCCAGATATAGAGGAGAGCTGTGTATTTTATTTTGACTTAAAATAGACAGCTACTGGCACTTTCCCCAGATATGATAGACTTTGGTTGTCCATGATTGTATTAAAAACATTCGAGCCAAAAATCATGTTTATGTTGTGAGACCTACTATTATGAGATACTAAAAGCTTGTTAGTGGGGAAAGACTTAATCATTACTGTGCTCTTGAGAATTTTGCTTGAGGGGAACTGTTCACTGTAAACTGCTGATAACTAACTACTGTAAATTGTACTGGAATTCAGCAAGTTTCTGCTGCATTTTAGGACTTCAAGTGAAAAAATTTCAGGGGTTCGAAACTTAAAACGCTTCAACCTTTTTGACCAACTGGTTTGACTCAGAGCTAAATCATGTCATTTGTCATCTTGACAGGCAGGCCTGTAATAAAGCAGTGCACCTGGAAGAGAAATTTACATTTCTGTGTAATCTGCATTTTAAATGTGATTTTCATATGTACATGTGCTGCAGCAAAGTCCTATCTATAGGACCTAATAAAAAAGGGATAGGGGATTTCTGGACCTTTCTGGAGCCTTTACGTAAAGGATAACAGAAAGCTAGAAAGAAAATGAATGAATAAATACATGCATGTGATCCACTGGAATTCTCTCTCTGTCTTGTGAATCATAACTTTCTGTGTTGAGCACTTAAAAGATTCTGTAATTTCAGCTTTACTTCAAGGTATAGTTCAAAAATGGATTTTTTTGTCATTATTTACACATCCTCATATCATGTCCAATCTAAATGCTGTTATTTTTCAAGAGGCAAAAAAGATTTTTTTTTAAATATCTTCATACAGCTGGTTTTTATACAGCAATAGTTCATAGCGATCATGTCTCAAGCTCCAAAAAGGACAAAAATTACCATAAAAGTATTCCTGCTACTCGTGTGCTATATTCCAAGTCTTCTGAAGCTTTGTTGCTTTTTTCATTTATTTATTTATTTTTGTGCTTTTTGGAGCTTGACAGCACAGATGGAAACTCCAGGTGAAATAAATTGACTTATTCGGATTATTTTGAACTCATGAACAACATAGTCTTTAGGTACACAAGGAGAAATATTTTCTATAAATATAAAAAGATGTTTTCGGTGCACCGTGTAGTTTTTCTTTGTGAGTTTGTGTTTACACAGCAGCACTTCAACATGATTCCATTGAGAAGGTTAGTATGAGAGAAGAAAAATCCCTTTTACTTTAGTTACCTGTTAATTTACAACAGGGAAAACGTAAAAACAAGCAAATAAACAAAGAAAAACAAATAGGAAATATATCAATTAACATTTACAAAAATACACAAAAAAAACTTAAAATAATTTTTAGGTGCACTTCCCTTCCTTGCCAGCTGAAAAATAAATAAATAAATAAATAAATAAATAAATTGGCAAAAGGAATTTGAGAATTGACTTGGACTTGTGACAAAAAAAACTTCAGCTTTGACTTTGACTTACGGTGCACATAAATCAGGGGCAATTTCAGCAAACTGCACTGTTTCATTTCTGATATGGGGAGACAGTGTTCAGGTTGCTCACCGTCTGTGCATGCAATAATTCATGAGAGAGAGAGAGAGAGACAGCGAAAGAGAAAGTTATTAATGAATAACTGTAAACACACTAAGATTCTGAGGAAATTAATCCCCAAATGAATAAATTGCCAAAACTGTTACGGAAAACTGACCTTAGCAAGGCCATAAAAGTCCAGAGGGCAGAAATAGAAGCAAACACTAATACAAAAGTTTGTTTCTTTTCTTTTTGTGGATGTTGCCTTGAGAAAAATATGTTGATCTGAAGCCCAGGATGCCAGTGTTTTCAAGGTTATGTGTGTGATTTAGATCACTCATGTGAATTCAATGTGATCGTAATGTCAAAGCTTTATTAGTCACTGATTATGAGATGTCATATGTAATAACTAAATTTAATATTCAAAGCTTTCTTGAGAATTCAAAGCTTTCTTGTAAGTTTATCTTATTTCTGGAAAAAAAGAATCACAAAAAACATTCTTAAATGCTTTTGAAATAGACATAGATTCATCCAAAATGTAATATTTATGTATGTATATGTATATTTCAGATAAAGAGTTTTAATTGGTGAAACAAGTGTATCTTTATTTAAAAAATACTATATTGCTGTCAGTAAAGAGTTATTGACATCCTCAAGAGATGCATAAGAGATTAATTAATTTATGAAGCTTTTCCAGCTCCAGCTATTACTGGTTAAAATCTCCAAAATTTCAGCTTCCTGCAAGGTGTTGCTAATTCAACTCAAATTCACACCCATGCATTATATTTTGAATATAAAGTAGTTTTACCACACTCTAAAAAATGCTGTGTTAAAAAACAACCCTACTTGGGTTATTTGGCAACTGGCGCTGGGTAAATATCGGACAGAACACATGCTGGGTTATTTTGAGCCAGCTGGTTGGGTTAAATGTTTTTACCCAACATGCTGGGTTGTTTTATTCAAGTCAACTATTAAATATTGCTGGCGTAAAATTACAAATCACACACAGAATTATAGAGGCAAAAGCAATAATCAAAAGATAAACATTTAAGCAAGAACACCCATGAACAAAAATATAAGACAAATTGAATTTATTTGGGTGAATCCAGCATGGTTTACAATATTACATACTACACTCTAAAAATGCTTGGTTAAAAACAACCCAACTTGGGTTATTTGGCAACCCAGCACCAGGGGAATATTGGTCAGAACACAATGCTGGGCTATTTTGACCCAGCTGGTTGGGTTAAATGTTTTTACCAAACATGCTGGGTTATTTTATTTAAGTCAACTATTGTTTAAAAGTTATTATATTGCTGGCTTAAAATGGACTGGAACTTATAAAAACACACACAGAATTACTAGAGGCAACAGCCATAATCAAAAGACGAACATTTATTATTAAGCAAGAACACATGGACAAAATACAAGACAAATTGAATTTATTTGGGTGAATACAGCAAAATTACATACATTTAAACTCATTTAACAAGATTTTTATACACAAAAATGTAACATTTAAAAGTAGAATTTTAATTTAAGTCTATTAAACCGTATTCTATAATCACTTTTTACCAAAATAGCACTAATTCTCATGCTGGTGTGTCGCCGAAATCTGAGCTGGTGAAGGGCTGCTGTTCGCCGTGTTAACTGCAAACTTCTAACCGTGGCTTTGCATTTCACTCGTAGCTGAAAGATGCCGTGACTGACTCCAAAAACTGCCCATAAACAAACAGTACTGATATAAGAGAACATATTTTAAGATTAAACTCAGTACAATAACGAATAAAATCCATTTATTTTATGCAAGGCAAAAGGCGTTTCCATTCTGCAAAACAACTGCTGCTAACACAGCTGAGTGACGTTTTCTCCTTATGTTGCATTGCGTAAAATAATACAATTTACAGCACAGTAAAGACTTAAAAATAACCCAATAAAATGACCCAACAAGTTGAACCCAGTATTTGGGTTAAAAAATAACACAGCATTTATTAGAGTGCATTAAACTCGTTTAACAATCATTTTTGGAAATAAAATGTAACATTTACAAGTAGCATTTTAATTTAAGTGTATTCAACCATTCTCTGTAATCACTTTACACAGAAATAGGGCTAATTCTTAGCCGGTGTGTCGCTGAAATTTGAGTGTGATGGGCTGATGGGCTGCTGTTCGCCGGGGGAACTACGAACCTCAAACCGCCACCTTGCGTTTTAATCATAGTTGAAAGATCCTGTGATTGACTCCATAATCTGCCGATAAACAAACAGTACTGAGATTAGAGAACATATTTTAACATCAAATTAAATTACATTCAGTATTATAGCAAATAAAATCAGTTTATGTTATGCAAGGCAAAAAGCATTTCCATCATGTGAAACGGACTGACATCTCATCCTTAAATGCTGTGTTGTGGAAAATAATATAATTTACAGCACATTATAGACTTTATAAATGAAATAAAATGTTTACAAACTTTTATTTCGCTGAAAAAGTGCACGGTGGCGCTGTGAACCGCTCTCTCCTGTAGGAGACGCAAAAAGCCTGTGCTCTGCCTGTAACTCAACAGCCGGGTTGTTTTGTCGGAAACAGGCCCAAACCCAGCGGTTGGGTAGAAAAAATAACCCATCAGCTTAGTTACAGAAAAACTATCCAGCACCTGGGTAAAAAATAGTAAAGATAACCCAGTAAAATAACCTAACAAGCTTAACCCAGCATTTGGAGTTAAAAAAAAATAATAATCCAGCATTTTTTAGAGTGCAGAAAAACTAGCCAGCACCTGGGTAAAATATTTAAAACAACCCAATAAAATAACCCAACAAGCTCAACCCAGCATTTGGAGTTAAAAAATAACCCAGCATTTTTTAGAGTGTAGGTGAAACAAGTACCCTTCAAACATTATATTAAAAATAAATCTTATATTGCCTTCAGTAGAGGGCTATTGGTATCCTTAAGAGATGCTGATCTGATCATATTTCATTTATAGGGTTCCAGAAGTAAAAAAAAAAAAAATCCCATTCATTGTCTTCATAGGGAAATTGATTTTTGAGCTGAAACATAAACCTTTCAAGACAGACCTATCATGATCTCTGAGGTTGTTAATTGTTGGTATATGCCTCTGTCTAAGCCACATGTCAATGTGATTCAACATTACTGACGTAATGGAGTCTGTCTCTGCACTCTTAAACAACTCAAATGTTTATGTGCATCTGATTATTTGCAGAATTTGGTTGGTGTAGTCTTGTACTCGCTTGCAATCCTCCTTTAGGGTTGACTGTGAAACTGATCTTAAAACCTTAGCTGCAACAAACTAAAGTAGCAACTGTAAAACATTTTAACTCCGTCCAGTTGTTTCTGCACTCAAGCAGGTTGCACATATTGTTTGGACACCTGTCATTCAAACTCATCAGAACAAAGAATGCTCTATGGCTGGCTCACTCTGGGAAACATCCAAATTCTGCCTCTGTTTTTTAATTTTAATTAATTTTTGCAATGTGGCAAAGCAGCTGAACGGATCTGGAGGAGGCTGTGAAAACATCTGCCCTGAAGATCTGTCAGGCGTGTAATCAGTAAACTGTGTGCTGCCACTCAGTTCCTCATCTCCTGCTGCCATCCGCAGAACCTTCAGCTTACAGGGTTTGTGAAGTCTTTTGAGGGATTTGCCAGCTGTAGAATTAGTGAACGCTTCCATAACTGCTGTCAGTACAGGTGTGATCTGGAGAAGCTACATTTTGGTCAAATTTCATGTTAGCTTGTGATATTCATCTGTTTCAAAAATCATGGGCTACACTGTTATTTTGCAGGGCTCTTGTACCAATGCGCTGTCCGTGGTGCTGAAGCTGAAAGTGCTCCTTGTTTTGGTCCTGTCAAACAAATAATTCAGCTGAAAATGACAGGTTAACCCTAAAACACAACCTCAGATCTGATAGGTTCAATCAATGTTGTTGATCCAGGAATGTGTTGTACTTACCGAATTTACAGAAGGCTACTATTCTCCTCGATTCTCATTTCTCATCAATTTATCCATTCAGTATACACTGAACAAAATTACAAACGCAACACTTTTGTTTTTGCCCACATTTTTCATGAGCTGAACTGAAAGATCTAAGACTTTTTCTACTTTTTCTATTCTTTTTCTACCATAAGCCGTCTCCAAAGGCGTTTCAGAGAATTTGGCAGTACATCCAACCAGGGTCGTCGCTAGGGTTAATCATTCGGAGCTTGAACCCCGAAAGATTTTTCTCTAGCCCTGAATGTTTTTACGGGTTGGTATCGCCCTATGATTTTCGAGGAATTCACGGAATTGTCAAAGTTTCAATGAATTAATCAAAAGCCGGTCATTACACTTAAATCAAATCATGACATGGACTAGTATCTGTAAATATTCAGCCACAAAATACCATTTAAATATGAATCCTGCATGTTCTGCGTGTCTCTTTATGAATGAATGGTGCAGACGTACGTGCGGTTTCCTTTACTACACACAAGCGCGCGTGACGCTCGCTGTGATTTCAGCGTCTGCCATAAAAAAATGCATGAACAACATCTCCAGAACTGCTCTGAGAGTACTTTGTGAGCATTTCACTCTATTATTTGAGTAAAACCAGTTTCATATACTAACAGAAATGTAAAGGTATTCATTTTATTATTTAAAGGCAACTCGTCAAAATAAAAGTTCGGTTTAGCTTGTAGACATTGTGCCAGAAATATATTACTTTATAATTTATTATTACTTTATTTTTTTATATATTACTTTTATCATTCAGTAGAATGCACATACCATAGTACTACTACTACTGCTACTGTTGAAAAATTCAATTGATGTTAAAGTTTCATTGTTTTAATTAATTACACGTTTTTGTTGTTGTTGTTGTTGTTTTTGATTAATAAAATTAAATTTAACCATTAAAAAGGAGTCCAGAAAAATTAAAACAGAAAAAAAATAAAATGAATTTGGAAAAAATAAAATGGGGCCCTTTGCATGCAGATATATATTTGTTAGAGTTGTAAATACATTTTCAAATTTATTATTGTATTTGTGTAATGTATTTTTGTAAAGTTATAATTTTGATATAATACTTCATAATTTTGTCATAATACTTTTGTTTACTATTTGCAGTGATTTACTATTTACTATACTATTTTTCATAGTGCAACAACACTGTTTTGTGCCACTGCTTTGGCAAAGTATCTGTCAAATTAACTAAAATTGAAAGCACAATATGACTTTGCTCACATGATCAGTTCATGATCCGATGTTTTCAGAGTATCAGAAGAGGGGTGAGTCAGGTCATTGACCTTTTTTCTTTGTTCAGTTTGCACACTGAATGTGGGTTCACTTGGAGCTCTTATTTATGAACTCTTAAAGTGCACCAGATTAATGAATTTTCATTTAAAATATCTCAAATTTTGCATGGCCCTAGAAAGTTCCAGGTTCACCCACCTGTGTCTAACAAAATTTTACGAAAGTATGATGTTAGCTCCCATCCACCACCACTAGCCCCTGATGTTTTGGCACCAGCCTCGAATGTTTTCAAATCCTAGAAACGCCCCTGCATCCAACTGGCCTCACAACTGCAGACCACATGTAACCACACCAGCCCAGGACCTCCACATCCAGCATCTTCACCTCCAAGATTGTCTGAGACCAGCCACCCGGACAGCTGCTGCAACAATTGGTTTGCATAACCAAAGCTCAGGGAAGCTCATCGGCATGCTCATTGTCCTCATCGGGGTCTCGACCTGACTGCAGTTCATCGTCGTAACCGACTTGAGTGGGCAAATGCTCACATTCGATGGCATCTGGCACTTTGGAGAGATATCTCTTCATGGATGAATCTTGGTTTTCACTGTACAGGGCAGATGGCAGACAGCGTGTATGGCGTTGTATGGGTGATCGGTTTGCTGATGTCAACGTTGTGGATCGAGTGGCCCCTGGCGGCGGTGGGGTTGAATCCACCGAATAGCCTAAAGGAGCTTTTGTTTACATTATTGTTTATATCCAAAAGGCATGAAGAGTGAGCTATATCGAAGGAGTTATAGATGGAATTTTTTTTTTTTGTCTCTGTTAAAACACATTGCGGAGCTGAAATGTGGGAGAGTTTGGATGCGGCTTGTAAACAGGAAAAAAATATGGTACTTTTGAGTCTCATGTTAAAATTTTATCCTGACCTTTTCTTTGTTTTGCTTCAGTTGTTCTCTCTCTTGCTCTCTAATGACAACATGACTTCAGTTTCTGGACTGGTATATGGGTGAATCTCATGAAAACCTAATGAAGCCTATTTTTAGGACCATTAAGATTTTTGCATCGACATTATTTTCTTGACAATTAAACACACCCCAAACCCACGTCTCATTATCATAATGCAAAAAAAAAAAAAATTCATTTTCATTAGCTTAATACAAAAATAAAATACTCATATTAAAATGAGAAAGCACTTCTACATCATTGAAGTATTTGTTGCACTAACTTAAAGCACAGTTTTAACAATAATAATAATAAAAACAAAAGTAAAACATCTATATGCATGATGGTAATTAGAAATTAGTTACCAGAAAAGTCTTAAAAATCATGTATCAATGCAAAAATAGGCTTAAAATAGGTTTAGACCCTCCAAGGTGCTTGTAAAAGTGGGGGAAAAAAAAAAAAAAACGAGTGCAAGGAAAATCGTTAATATTTAACAGGCCAAAGTGGCATACGTTTAATCCTTCCAAATAGTGAGCCGTAGAAGGTTCCAGTTTACAAACAAATCTAATTAACATTTATCCTTGATGGGGCATTAGAGTGTTGAAAGGAATTCTAATGCCAACAAGAAGATTCAGACAGAGAAGCGAGAGACATACAGAATGAGAAAAACAGAGGAGAAAAGCGGTGCTCTGATTGCAGAACAATCTGCAATGACAAACAGGAGAGAGCTTGTATCTCTGGCCATCATCTTCCTTTACTGCTGGTCATCAGGCGAGATCATTCTCTCTTCACCTACCTGAGGCTCCTCATTAAACTGATGCTAAGATAAATCAGTGAAAATGAAATGGATATGTGTTCAAATCATTATAGTGGGTTTATAAGACTCGGAATCACAGCTGGAGCGACAGAGCAGGGAGAATTTGCAGAGTGCATTTCATTAAGGATGTTTCCTTGTGCTAACCGACCGACAGCAGTGAATAAACTGAGGCCAGCATTGCTGTTTATGCATGCACAACTCCTTTCAGCCTCTGATGACCCCTTTTTCTTTGCTGTAAAGCTCTCAATCTATCAGCACTTTGATTCTGCTGAGCTCCTCAGTGTTAGCGCTTAGCGCAGAGTCATGTAGTCTATATACTGCGTGATTCACGCCTCTACATCAGCTAAGCAATTCAGTTCCAGCGCTTCAGCTCGGTCTAGGAAGAGGTTACGCCGTTGTCCATGGAAACGACATTTTGTTCATTTTAGATGACAGTACCAATCTATATTGTTCAATCTATCTATTGTTCCTCCTATACATTGGGTACATTGGAAATAAATTGTGATATGTATGTCTGTTGGATGTTCTGTGATAAATTTCTGAGTGGTAACTAAGAGATTGGTACAAACAATGTCCTTGAACACGAATCTTAACCCCAGCTTACTCTAGCAAGATCGTCCTTGTAGTAAACTGTAGTAAATACAGAGCTGTTGATGAAAAATATAATAAATTGACATAATGATTTATTTTCTGATCCTTATCCATGCATGACACACTGCTACAATGCTAGGTTTTTTTTTTTTTTTTTTGAGTGGTTGCTATTTGGTTACTAAGGTGTTCTGATTGGCTTGTAATGTATTGCTATAGTTTCTTTTGGTTGACAAGTCACTTATGCTCACCAACACTACATTTATTTAATCAAAAAATTGTTGATTAGTAAAATCTGTGATACTGTAAAATATTATTACAATGTATACAACAGTTCTTTCTAGTCCTTGAATCTAATGTGTGCAAAGGTCTAACAGAACTCCAACAGCCTTTTTACCAGCGAGTATCATGGCGGACACCCAAATCCACTATAGTTTTAAAAATATTGCTGTTTTTGATGTCTCTATAGTGTTAAAACATGACATATAATTCGTTTTGGGAAATCTAATAGCAAATAATTTTGTCAAAATCTCATCATATTTATTTATATTTAATGCTTTAATTTAATACATATTATTATTCAATAAATAATATTTTATATTAATAATAGAAGTATTTAATAATACTGTTTAGTATTGAGAAATGGTGCATGTGTTTGTGATGGTGATTTTAGTTACATTGTTCTGCCGTTAGATGGAGACAAGAGCCAGCAGTAAAGACTTTTATATTGAAAAATAAAGGCTGTTATAAAGTTATTTTTACTTTCAACAACAGCTTGATGCAGCTAACAAATTCCACTGAGCAATGCTGTTATCATGAAATCATCCTGAGCAGATGAAAGGATATTAACGTTATGACAAAGATAACGCTTTCCTCAGCGAAAGTTTTGTTGTGAATATGAGACTGAGCTGCAGAATGAATGCTATGTCAGATCACACTCGCCCAGTCCAACTCTCTCTCATAATACTCTACCTAAATTGTGAACTTTTAATTCAGAAATACAATAAGCTTTTAATGAAGCAATTTAACGTTCCTCCATCACTAGTTCGTTTTCGAATTAGTAACGGAAGCTTGGGCACAGCTGTTAAACTGTCAAAGATTTGAATCTGTGACGAAAGGAAGTAGTTCTGCACAAAAGGTTTTTTGAGACACTCCGTTGTTGTTTCTTAAGTATTTACACACTCGTGCCGTCGAACTGTTGTATAAATGCAATGTCACACTGGCAGAAGTGAGGTATGGCTGTATATCGTCACACTGTGATTACCTACGGCTGAATCACAGCCATGCTGATATAGATTTACTCCTGTGATATTGCTCATTTGTACTATGGGGCTGTTGAATTGGCTGATTGGCTGACAAATGTGTGCAATTATTTTTAGGGAAACTGAATTTTTTTCAGTTCTTGACCGGTTTACAGTTCCATATCACTTCGCCTGATGATTTTAGTTATTTCAAAGGTCTTTACAGCCTAAAACAGCAAAATAAACAAAAGCCACAACGACACTGACCAAGCAAATAAATATAATAAACAGTAGGATAAAAAACATGGTTTTGCCACAAAATTAAGTTTTATTATATACACAAAGCACATAATATCTTTCTCCCGCACTCTCTCCCTTACAGACGCACACACATACAGTTTGCACACACGGCTAATGTTGTTAGCGCTACTACTGACGATTTTATCAGTAAATTAGTTTAGCAACTTAACGGCGCTGTTCTGGAAGAAAACGAACTTAAAGTTTCACTTTTAGTAGAGTCGCTGCTGCCAAATGGCGTTGAGACACAATCAGATTTACAGAGGTAATTCACACGTTTAATCTCTGTCTCTGTCTCTGTCTCTCTCTCTCTGTCTCTGTCTCTCTCTCTCTCTCTCTCTTTCTCTCTTTCTCTTCTCTGTCTGTCTAATAACTTTATTATTAACCGCATTATTCTGCTATCAATGGCTCAAGCCTCCGTTACAGGTCTAAAATGACGTTTTGAAATTAGCAACAGAGGTGTTAGATGAGATGCGTAAGAAATTAATCCGACTCACAATAGTGTTTTAAGGAAAAAACCTGACGAATGCCTTTACATACAACATCTGAGCAATATCTGAAGTGTGAAAAAATGTACCTATCATAAACGGAATAAATGACTGGTCCCTTGCAATATTATTTTAAATATATGTTTTCTATTTTAATATGTCATTTATTTCTGTGATGGAAAATGTGATTTTTTCAGCCGTCCTCAGTGTCACATGGTCCTTCAGAAATCATTCAATATTGCCGATATGGTGTTTAGATAACATTTCCTCTCATTATAATTTTTTCAAGATTCCTTGAACAGAAGTTCAAAAAGAACAGCATTTATGTAAGATAGAATTCTTTGTAACAAGGTAACTGTCACTTTTAATCAGCGTCCTTGCTAAATATAAGTGTTCATTTCTTAAAAAAAAAAAAAAAAAAAGTTTGCGGTATAAAATTTAATACTTAGTGTTAAAAAAAAAGAACTGAGGTATAATGTTGAAGTTTAATACTTAGTGTTCAAATCCCTTTGCTTGGCTTAAAATAATAATGACAATATAGTCATTGTTTTGGCTCTTTAACTACATCTTCTCAGTCTTGAGTAATTTCTTGTCATGTTACCATGGTAATAATTTGGTATGAAGATAAATATGGCTCTTCAAAACACCTATTATAGCTCCAGAATGCGGCATGCACTTGCAAACATTTTGCACTCCTGAAGAAACCAGGTACAGCCTGGTCTGTCTACACGCATACCCCTGTTGACTTTCATGGCGTTATTGATCCAGGCTATTGATTAGTGGGCAGCTATTATACTGGTATGTATGGAGAATGTAAGTCACAGTACAGAGTGCAACTCCGAACTGAACAGCAGGGCCCTGGAGAACTGCCTCTCTGCTTGCCTAAATGAGATCCATTACAGTAGAGTTAACTGAGTATATCTCGAAAATAAGAATATACATAATAATGAGGTGCAGTCCATTTAAAGAGTTTTTCTTGTGTTGTTTTGCTGCCGCTGTTGAACGTTAAGTCGTTTGGGTGACTAAATGGTGCTAACAAACTTCAGATCTGAATTTATCATTTATGACTTCCGCTTCATAGTTTTCCACGGCTATAGATGGAGAATGGATAACGCAATTTGGTTGTATGAAATCACTGCAGGGTGAACAGCCATTTGGCTCATTTCTGTAGAGCAGACAGTTGATATATTTGAAATGTGCGGAAACAATTAAACAGACGGCCAGGAGGCTTTGTTTGGAGAACAGACTTTACCAATGAGAAGAGAAGCCCCTCAGCTGTTAAATCACAGATTTAGGGGTGACCGTGAAGCACAGGCCGCTTTATCACTGGTTTGACCTATGTTGGGAGAAGATGAGGCGATAGTTGGACTCAACTGTTCTTGGCGCCGTGTGAGCGTGTTTACCTTGTGTAGATGAGCCTGTACATAAACCGTATCCCGCCGAAAGCTTAACGAATGTGGCATATGCATCCGAGAGTATGTGCTACATTTTTTGTACCCAGTTGAGCAGTGTCATCCAGCCAATAAGCTTGTTTACAGTGCAGTGTATTCCTTGAGGCATTAAATAAAATTACCCCGGCTGCAATTTCAAGAAAACATATTAATATTTTAAGATGCACAGTGGAGACCTTGAGGTCCTTAGTAAAATCAGAATTATCTGTATAATGACGGACTGATTACTGTTATTATCTTTCCCCCTATCACGCGTCCCTTTAAAACCCTCCCCATCGATCTCGGTCGCCAGCTGTATTTTGCCTAAGACAATTACACATCTAATTGTAATCACTGTTTCTTATCTGTGCTACTAAAGGGCATTAACAGACAAAGATGTTCATTGATTCCTCGCTTTTAATTCATCTTACGGGAGAATAGAGCATTTTTTTTTTTTTTTCTTTTTTTTTTGCCAAAGCTAATTATCTCTGAGGGACTACCCATAAGTCAAATTCTGTTTTATGTGCTTACGCTTAATTTGAGAACATTTTGTTTGAGAGTTTGACTCTTGGCCCAGTTGGGTTTCTTTTTGATGCATTTTCTTGCTCTGATCACTCTTCCTTTTTCTGATGTAGGAACTAATTAAATAAAAGTAGCTTCAATATTAACTTAATTTTCTTGTTTGGAGCTCATTTGAACAGAGCAATAACAGGCTGCGTTGTTGTTTTTAATGCCATATTGTATTTTTAATGTATCATTAAAGCTGAACAGTAATCAAACATGCTTTTGTAAACTTTCCTCTCTCATATTTAGTGCTAGACTGTCTGATTTATTCTAGTGAGTCGTTCATTCAGATGATTCGCATAAATGAACCGATTTGCAAAATGATTCATTTTAGGTCTTTTCTAAAGTAAAATATTTGGTAAAAACCTTCATTAACATTTTATGGTCAGTTATGTAAGTTATTCTGTTTTTTGTGTAGCTGTATGTGAATGTAAATTCATTCGTTCAACTGTAATGCTGGTACCATTTTCATTCAGAAATCCTTGTTGAAAAACATAGAATTTGTTATCTAGACAGTGAAGCTAATTAATTGGCACATATCATCTCAAATTATTATCAGTTAAGATTAATATTTTACATCACATTAATATTATAATAATGTAATACATTATTATTATTATTATTATTATTATTATTATTATTATTATTATTATTATTAATAATAATAATAATAATAATAATAATTAATGGTAAATATTAATTAATTAATTAATTAATTAATGTATTTATTTATTTCTTTATCAAGGTTGTTATAGTTAACTACAATAAAAACCATAATGTTATAAAAATGTTTTTCTGAAATAACATAAATGTTAACTGAAAATAAAGTATACATATATAAAAACTATTTTATTTCAGCTACTTTCCAAGACAACATTTCTAAAATAACAAAACTAAAACTGAAATAAAAATTAATTAAAACTTTATAGACATAAATAATAATAACAAGAACAACAACAAAATTACTAAAACTTCAGCTAAAATTAACATGAAAGGAGAAAATATAAAGATTCATAATGTAAACAAAAACTGCAATAGCTGTAATAATTATAATAAAAACTCAAATGATAATAATAATACATTATTAAATGTATCACTATATTTTTAAGAATTATTTTTAAGAAGTTGGCAATAAATCAATAAAAAACTATATAGTTTATACATTAAAATAATAAATAAATAAATAATAACAACAAAAATTGCTAGAATTATAACTAAAATAAACATTAAAGCAGAAAATATAAAAATAAAATCTAATTCAACGTGTAACCATTAAACTGTAATAGCAACTCAATACTAAAATAGCACTAAATGTAAAATAATAAATATAATATAATATAATATAATATAATATATAAAATCTTATTTAAAATGTACATAAAAGCTGTAACAGCAACTCAGTGATACAAAAATAGCACTGAATGTAACATAATATAATATAATATAATATAATATAATACATATTAAATATATTACTATATTTTTTTAAACATGTATTTATAGAAATTGGCAATAATTTAATAAAAAATTAAATAGACATTAAAATAAATGAATAATAATAAAATAAAAATAATAATGACAACAACAACAAAAAAACATTTGCATGAAAGCAGAAAATATTAAAAATATATATATAATTATATATAAAATTATATATATAAAATCACAATAAAAAATGCAATAATAGCATTTCAATGATTCTAATAATAATAATAATAATAATAATAATAATAATGTAATGATTTTTAAGAATATTTATTTTTTAAGAATTTGGCAATTTGCTTTTTACTACAACTGTAGTTTGACCAAATTTTTTAATGCTGGTAGCCATGTAACTTTATATGCGCATTTGCACACAGACATACGCACAAAAACAAATCACACACACCAGGCGAAAGGTCGCTTGTTTCACCCAGGGCAAGACACGCGTGTAGGTGACAAGGGCTGAAATGCCTTATACATTCCAGAAAAGGCTTGTGTTTGCATCCTCATAAATATTAATAGGCATCATCCTCTTTCATGTAATACTATGAAGCAGTTACAGCCCACAAGCTGCATGGAACTAACACAGATTTTCCATTATAACTGTATTGTTAGATCACACAAGGAAAAAGCGGCCCTAATTACATCCTCGTCTTTTCACAGACTTTAGCCAAGAAGGTTGAAATGCCTCCTTGAAACAAGCACACAGGAAACAGCTTGTCCAAGGACTTGGGAAGGATTACACCGTATCAGTGCTGTATCAATGTCACCTTTATAATCTTCCTGTATGTAAATGATGCTCACGCATTTGCATTTTTTGTGCTTTTTTCTTTTTTTCTCCTTCTATAAAAGCTTCTTAGCTCATCATAGCAGGAGTGACCATGAGATATACCCCAGAGAGAGGAAGCCAGAGTCTCTTGAGGAAGTGCCCTGTCACTGCTGAAAGGTATCGTACCGGGGGGGCTTCTCATTAATCTAGAACCCAAACCGGGGGACGAGGAGCCGTGCGGAACAGCATGGAGAAATCCTTTAGCCGCCCATTATCTCCCATTTTTGATCTCCGTCTTATAGAGGCAGGTTTGTGAAAATGCCTTTATTTCTCATAATCCTCTCCCTGCCTTATCCATATTTCATGAAGAACACTGGGGGTATGAAAGCGTCTAAAACTAATCCACTGCATGATATTTAGTCCCAGATTAAAATCTCTCACTCCACTGCACTATAATTCTGTTCTTATTGATTGCCTGGCTTCACAAAATGCAAGTCAAGGATGTTCCATACATTGTATTTCTGAAATTGCATTAATGCAGTCCTTTAGTGGCCCTATACTAATGCGGTAAGAGAGCGGGAATGCTAACGGGAGTGAAATATGAAATTCAGAGAGAGCGATTGATTCTCAGACGAGATGGTATGCGTTTAGCAAGTTGTTTAAGGCGAGAAAAAAGACGAGAGGCTAAGACATTTATTTCCCACATCTCTGAAGCATAAACAACACTAAACATCTGCATATATTATACAGTGAGGTCTGAGGCCGCATTGAAAATCTGATGTAGACCTGAAACAAGCAGAACGCGTTTTATGCTCACCAAGAAAGCATTTTCAGTATATTATTAAAAATATATGTGGCCCTGAACCACAAAACCAGTCATAAATAGCATGAGTATATTTGTAGCAATAGCCAGCAATACATTGCATGGGTCAAAATTATACATTTTTCTTTTATGCCAAAAATCATTAGGATATTAATTAAAGATCATGTTCCTTGAAGATGTTTTGTACATTTCCTACTGGAAATATATCAAAACTTCATTTCTCTTTAGTAATATGCATTGCAAAGAACTAAATTTGGACAACTTTAAATGCGATTTTCTCAATATTTTGATTTTTTTGCACCCTCAGATTACAGATTTTCAAATCTCGGCCAAATATTGTCCTATCCTAACAAACCATACATCAATGGAAAGCATATTTATTATTACATCTCAATTTCAAGTTATAAGACTATATAAATCATTAAATCAATTTCTATAAATCATAAGACCCTTATGATTTGACCCTTTTTTGGTCCAGGGTCACATACAGTAAAACACTAAAACTGTGAAAATTGCTCTTTTATATTGTTACTCCAATGATGCAAAGCTGAATTATGTCACATGATCCTTCAGAAATCACTCTATCAATATGCTGATTTGCTGTTCGAGAAATGTTTCTTATTATTATAAATGTTGAAAAAAACTGTACTGCTTAATATTTTGGTGAAATCCATGATACATTTAATTCAGGATTTTGTGATGAATAGATTTATTCATCCATGGAGTCAGGGTTGAATCTTGATTCTAGATCTACACTTTTGTTCAAAAATTTTGGATCGGTAAGAATTTTAATGTTTTTTAAAGAATACTCTTATGCTCATCAAGGCTACATTTCTGAGTTAAAAAATACAGAAAAAAACAACGTAATATTCTGACATGTTATTACAATATAAAATAATGGTTTTTATTTTAGTATACTTTAAAATATAATTTATTTCTGTGATGCAAAGCTGAATTTTCATCAGACTTTACTCCAGTCTTCAGTGTCACATGATTCTTCAGAAATCATTCTGATATGCTGATTTATCAAATGTTGGAACCAGTTGTGCTGCATTTTAATATTTTTTGGAACCTGTGATATTTTTCCAGGATTCTTTGATGAATAAAATGATAAAAAAAACAGCATTTATTCAAAATAGAAATCTTTTCTAACAATATAAGTCATTGTTACCACATTTTTTTTTTAATCGATTTAGCACATCCTTGCTGAATAAAAGTATTCATTTCTTTCAAAAAAAGAAAGAAAAAAATGTACTGACCCCAAACTTTTGAACGGTAGTGTATATTATTAGAAAATATTTTTATTTTAAATAAATGCTATTCATTTTAACTTTTTATTCATCCTGAATTCATCATTCAATCCTGAAAAAAAAAAAAAAAAAAAAATATATATATATATATATATATATATTAAGCAGCACAACTGTTTCCAGCCCTGATCAGTATCTTAGAATGATTTCTGATGATCATGTGACACTGAAGGCTGGAGTAATGATGCTGAAAATTCAGCTTTGATCACAGGAATAAATTAGATTTTAATGTATATTCAAATAGAAAAATTTTATTTTACATCATAATAATATTTCACAATATTACATTTTTTTTCTGTGTTTTGATCAAATATAGCCTTGATGAGAATAAGAAATGTCCTTGAAAAATCTTACTTGTCCCAAACTTTTTTTCAATGGCAGTGTAAGCTCTGCCTTTGACACAGCCTGCCATAAATACTTATCTCTTGCCTTTCTGATATCGCCATCACTGGTTCAGCTCTTTCCTGGCTCATTTCCTACATCCACAACAAAGTATTTTGTCACTATTCAAGGGTATAAATCTGCCACTGCTTCACTGAAACACGGTGTTCCTCAAGGTTCACTTCTTGGCCCTCTGCTGTTTATCATTTATATTCGCATGGTGACATCATACACATGCATGGATTTCAATTGCTATGCTGATGATATCCAAATTTATCTTACCACCAGCTCTGAAAGCCCATCCATACTTGACTCACTTGTGTATCAGGGATATCAAACATTAAATGTTCCTTGAATTTCTTTAAACCAAATAATGCCAAAACTGAAACTGTCACTGATATCTCAATGAAAAAGATAAACCTGTCCGTAATCTTGTTGTCTTATTTGACTCAACTCTATCCTTTGACTCTCGTTGTTAAAAACTCCTTTTTCCACCTACGTAATATTGCACGTCTTCAATATTCTCTTACTCTAGCTGATGCTGAAACCTTAATCCATGCATTAATCACATCACGTCTGGATTTTTGCAGTGCTTTACTTCTAGGTCTGCCCAAAAAATGTGTTACAGTATGTTCAAAACTCAGCAGCAAGTGTCCTTGCCTCCACCAGACGTTCTGTTCACATTACTCTTTTACTGAATGATTTTCACTGGCTACACTGTAAAAAAACAATTTGTTGAGTCAACTTAAAATAATTTGTTACCTGGCTGCCTTTAAAGGGGTCCTATTATGCTTTTTCACTTTTTGAATGTTAGTCAGTGTGTGGTGTGTATGTTTGGGCATAAAAGATCTACAAAGTTACAAATCTCAAAGTTCTCTCCAAATATATTTTGTTTAAAAAAAAAAAATCCATTTCAAGAACTACAATGAACGGCCTCTTTTGGACTACAGCGTTTGTTTTCCGGATGTTATGATGTCACAGTGCTGCCATTAGAATATCATTAAAATAAATCCCACCTACTGAAATTCGAATGGTTGGGGGTGGGTAGGGACAAGGTGGGGGATTAGTCTAACTTTGGCAATGCAGCGTGGAGAGCCACTTCTGGGATGCTTCAACGAGCCGCGGGACGGCGGGTATAAACACAAGCATTGCCTAAAGTGACCACGACCATCTCCGGTGGCTATGTTGGAGCCTGTGTTGGAGAGATTTATTCATCATAGTGTAGATAGCTTCACTTATAATGTGAGTTTTTTTAAATGCATAAACTTGCTGATGACATTCTTTGTTCATTTTCTGTAGCTGCTTTTTGAATAACTAAGGAAATGTAAGCATTATAATTAGTAACTTACAATGTTTTTATTCAATTTTTTGTCATGTTAAATACAAATTAAGTTGTATTAAAAACATTGCGCTGCTTTTAGCCTTATGCTGGAGCTGGTTTTGGGCAATAAAACTAAGTATGAAAATAATTCGATAAATTAGCACGACAATATTATGTATCGACAATTTCACAGGCTGACTACTGGACCCAACACTACTGTAGTGTATTATTCACTCACCCTCCATGCATCCTAGGTGTGTATGACTAAAACCTTCTTTTAGACGAATACTATCGGAGTTATATTAAAGATTATCCTGGCACTCCAAAGCTTTAGAATGGCATAGACGGGTGTTTCTCTTCATCAGTCCAAAGCAAGTCCAATAAAGTGCATCCATCCATAATAAAAAGTGCCTCACACAGCGCTGGGGAGTTAAGAATGACTTAAATCTAGCTTGCGCTAACAATTATGCACAGAACTTTGCTTTGGCAAGGGGCGAGGCAGTACTGAAACACCGTCTAAGCTGTTCACCAATCACAACGCACTGGGACAGCTAACCAATCACAACACATTACGTTTTTCCGAAGGCGGGCCTTCATCAAACCCGGAGCCAAGCTGGGGAGAAAGGTATTGTAATAATGTAAATTACGTGAAACATAATGCGTTTTTCGAAACACCAAGCATGAAACCATGTTCTAGTACACCCCCAAAACAAAATCAAGACTTTGTAAAAGAGCATAATTGGACCCCTTTAAAATTTTTAAGTTCAGTCAACTCAAAAAAGTTTAGTCAACTTGAAATGTTAAGTTGTACTAAGTGACAACTTATATAATTGAGTTGATTCAACTTAAAATTTTAAGGCAGCTGGGTAACAAGCACAGCTTTTAAGTTTAACAAACCAAATTTTTTGTTTATTAATTTAAATATCTGTATCAAGTTGTGACTTAGTACAACATTCCAAGTTGACTAAACTTAACTTATTTGAGTTGACTGAACTTACATTTTTTTAAGGAAGCAGGGCAACAAATTATTTTAAGTTGACTCAACAAATTGTACCCGTGGCATCACGTATTCACTTTAAGATACTGCTTTTAACATTTAAGAGATTAAATGGTCTTGCACCACCATATCTGTCTGATCTACTTCACCCATACTGTCCTGTCTGGTCCCTTAGAGCTTCTGAACTTAGCATTTTGTCTCAGAAAGATAGTAAGAACATTGTTAAAATTGTCATATAACATCTGTAGTTCAACCTTCATTTTTTGAAGCTATGAGAATACTTTTTGTGTGCAAAGAAAACAAAAAATAACAACTTTATTCAGCAATATCTTCTCTTCCCTCATGTGTCGTGGTACTTTTGTGAATGCATGTCAAAGACTCACACAGGAGAGAAGAAATTGTTGACAAAATCTTTCTTTTTGTTTTCTTTGCGTACAAAACATATTGTCGTGGCTTCATAACATTACAGTTGAACCACTGATGTCACATGGAATATTTTCATGATGTCCTTACTATCTTTATGGACCTTGAACGTGTCAGTTGCATTGCTGTCTATGCAGGGTCAGAACGCTCTTGGATTTCATTAAAAATATCTTAATTTGTGTTCTGAAGATGAACGACGGGCTTTCAGAACATTTCACTCAGATTGTTGTTAATTGAATTATATTTCACATTCACTTCAAAAGTAATGCAAAACCCAGGCATTTTCACTGCTGTTCTCAGACATTTGGTCTCAACTTTATATATGTATATGTAAATGATAAGTTCAGTAAACCAGATAAATCATTCAGCTTATCAAATCTTCTCAGTCTGCTCGCAAGACTGCTAGGCTTCATTTGCACATCTTCACAGCTGTCAGTTACAGATGGTGGGGAAGTGTTTGAGCGGCACAAATCTATGAATTTCTCTCTCCAGTGTGCGAGTCGAGACATTTTTACTTTAATGGGACATGTCCTGCCCACTTCCCAGCTACTTGAGAAAAAAAAGATCCAGTTGAAACTAGATAGAAGTTGTTCTCATTTTTTTAGGCATCAGTTTATTCCCCTAAGTAAAGAATTCCAATATTAGAAGTACAGGCACTGCTTTAGATTAGTGTAAAAACTAGTCTAATATGCCGCATTCTTTCAGCATGAATGCGACCATGTCTATTTTGGTCCATAATGAGGCTGACGTTAGAATAATTTGGCAAATTTTGCGCGTCATCTTCTGAAAGCGTTCAGCCCCTAGAAATATTCTCTTGTATCTCTTCTGTTCACTTGAGAAATTAGGCCTATTTCATTTGAAGAAATCTGTAATCTTCTTAGAAATTGGTTCTGCCATGTCAAGCACCCAGCTTGCTTGTGCACACGCTCTGCTGTGATCAGCGTGCGGATGTGCTGCGACATATCAAAGAATGTGAAGTGAGTGTTTGTTTCCAGCATGCTGCAGTAATCTGGGTACAGACCTCTCGCTCGGGCCGCTGATGTTTCATGTCTGTTTCTCCAAATGACCCAATACGCTCGCCGCCGAAGATTATGTCATTTATGAAGAGCTTGGCATGCGGACAAAGCAGAGGATTGTTGGCTTTTGTGGAAAGGAAGAGATAAACTTCCAGGATGCAGGATTATTTGTTTGTGTTCTCCTTTTCTGGTCGTCCGATGTGATGCAATCTGGTACTTGTTATTCCTGATTGTCAGGGTTGTAAAATGCCTCGCCCTTTTCCCTGATGAATACCTTTAATTGGTCATTATTGATTTCTGTCCCAGAGCGCATCTGAGTTGAAACGTACGTAATTGCATACCAACAGATACGGGATCAGGCAATAACTCGAACCAATGATTGCAATTTCTCATAGATAGCTTTCCTGCTCTGCCATCTCTCCTGTCCAGTGAAAGTGATCACATTGACATTTACTACACTTTTATTGAATTTTGAGATGATGAGCTTAGTGATTCAAAATGCAGCTAGCATTTGCTTATTATTTAAAATATAGTCAGCGGCTTTTTTCACCACTTATTTTACTTCATTAATGAGATCTATCTATCTATCTATCTATCTATCTATCTATCTATCTATCATTCTATTATTCTATCTATCGTTCTATCCTTCTCTATCTATCTATCTATCATTGTGTCTGTTCACCCATCCGTTGTTATCTGTCAATCTGCCACATCTAGATATCGTTATATCCTTCTGCTATCAATCAGTCTGTCTATCTATCTATCTATCTATCTGTCTATCTGTCTATCTGTCTGTCTATCTATCTATCTGTCATTCTATCTATCTATCTATCTATCTATCTATCTATCTATCTATCTATCTATCTATCTATCGTTCTATTGTTCTATCCTTCTGCTATCTATCTATCTATGTAACTATCTAGCTATTATTCTATCGTTCTATCCTTCTGCTATCTATCTATCTATCTATCTATCTATCAATCAATCAATCAGTCTATCTATCTAACTATCTAGCTATTATTCTATCGTTCTATCTATCGTTCTATCCTTCTGCTATCTATCTATCTATCTATCTATCTATCTATCTATCTATCTATCTATCTATCTATCTATCATTCTATCTGTCTATCTATCTATCTATCTATCTATCTATCTATCTATCATTCTATCTATTATTCTAGATATATCTAGATATCGTCTAGATACATCTAGATATCGTTATATCCTTCGTTATATCCTATCTATCTCTCAATCAATCAGTCTATCTATCTATCTATCTATCTATCTATCTATCTATCGTTCTATCTATTATTCTATCATTCTATCCTTCTGCTATCTATCTATCTGTCTAGATATCGTTATATCCTTCTGCTATCTATCTATCTGTCTATCTATCTATCTTATCTATCATTCAATCAGTCTATCTATCGATCTATCTATCTATTATTCTATCTATCTATCTATCGTTCTATTGTTTTATCCTTCTGCTATCTATCTATGTAACTATCTAGCTATTATTCTATCGTTCTATCGTTCTATCCTTCTGCTATTTATCTATCTGTCTATCTATCAATCAGTCTATCTATCTATCTATCTGTCTATCTATTATTGTCGCTCTATCTATCTATCTATCTATCTATCTATCTATCTATCTATCTATCTATCTATCTATCAATCAATCAGTCTATCTATCTATCTATCTATCTATCTATGTAACTATCTATTATTCTATCGTTCTGTCTATCGTTCTATCCTTCTGCTATCTATCTATCTATCTATCTATCTATCTATCAATCAATCAGTCTATCTATCTATCTATCTATCTGTCTATCTATTATTGTCGCTCTATCTATCTATCTATCTATCTATCTATCTATCTATCTATCTATCTATCTATCTATCTATCTATCTATCTATCTATCTATCCTTCTGCTATCTATCTATCTGTCTATCTATCTATCTATCTATCTATCTATCTATCTATCTATCTATCTATCTATCTATCTTTCGTTCTATCGTTCTATCTATCATTCTATTGTTCTATCTATCGTTCTATCCTTCTGCTATCTATCTATCTATCTATCTATCTATCTATCTATCTATCTATCTATCTATCTATCTATCTATCTATCTATTTGTCTATCTATCTACCTATCATTCTATCATTCTATCTATTGTTCTATCCTTCTGCTATCTATCTATCGATCTATCTATCTATCTATCTACCTATCATTCTATATATTGTTCTATCCTTCTGCTATCTATCTATCTATCTATCTATCTATCTATGTAACTATCTAGCTATTATTCTATCGTTCTGTCTATCGTTCTATCCTTCTGCTATCTATCTATCTATCTATCTATCTATCTATCTATCTATCTATCTATCTATCTATCAATCAGTCTATCTATCTATCTATCTATCTGTCTATCTATTATTGTCGCTCTATCTATCTATCTATTTATCTATCTATCTATCTATCTATCTATCTATCTATCCTTCTGCTATCTATCTATCTGTCTATCTATCTATCTATCTATCTATCTATCTTTCGTTCTATCGTTCTATCTATCATTCTATTGTTCTATCTATCGTTCTATCCTTCTGCTATCTATCTATCTATCTATCTATCTATCTATCTATCTATCTATCTATCTATCTATTTGTCTATCTATCTACCTATCATTCTATCATTCTATCTATTGTTCTATCCTTCTGCTATCTATCTATCGATCTATCTATCTATCTATCTATCTATCTATCTACCTATCATTCTATATATTGTTCTATCCTTCTGCTATCTATCTATCTATCTATCTATCTATCTATCTGTCTATCGTTCTATATCATTCAACTTCAGTTCAAATGCAGCATTATGTTGGAGTTTAAAGGGCATTCTTTATTAAATTCTGAATGGTAGTGTCCATATCTTATGACAACAAGATTATGACTACATTTATCATAACATATTGGAAACATTTTCTTTATGTGTAAAAAAGTGCATTGATGTATTGCTCATAATAAGCAGGAGCTTGTGTTAAGAAAGTAAATAGGGTCAATTTTGATTTCATGTTGATGATGACGCTAACAGTCCATTTGTGATTGTATCAGTGCTATTTTTTGCTCTGGGTTCATTGCACCAATCCAGCAATAAGTGTAGCATATTCTCCCTTGGGCTCAAGTCCTATAATTTCACTTTCAAAGAAAGGAACAAACTCCCCACTCTGGTCGTGTAGTGCACCTAGTGATTCCTTTGTGGTGCACTGTTTTAATGAGGCTTATGGTGCAGGCTCTCAGATTCAAGTACAGTTCAGTGGGACTTCACGATTTTAAGGGCAAGCACTTGCCTGCATATACCTGCAAATTCCCTTGACAACTGCCTCTTATGATGTTCCTGCTTTTCCTGGAGTAGGGAGGAAAAAAACTGTGGAAGATCATGGCGGAGACAGCACAATTCCCATATGATACAATCCGTCTACAGCAATTAATTCACTGACACACTTATGTTACACTATTATTTCATTTTGCAATCCAAAGTTACATGATTTGTGATGTTTTTAGGGTGAGCAGAGGCTGTTTAGAAAGAGAAAACATAATTTATTCATTTATCATTTATCATTTATCATTTATCATTGATAACAGACTCTTTTGGAAACAAATCCTGTGCATAGGTCATTCCTGTTATGCTGTACATTTTCATATCCCTGTTTGTTTCAGTGTAAAGGATAAAATAGTACAACTAATAGTTTTCAATTTTTACTATCACAGTTAAGTGAACAGAGCTGAATTTTTAATACCTGAACCAGTGTTAAAACCATTTTGTCTTAGCACTAATTTGCTCAGATCTCTAAATGGCAATGCATGTTTTCATGTTTTAATTACAGTTTTTTTCCTTAATTATAGGTTTCTTCAATTTTAATAAAATAAACCATTGTAAGAAGTTTCAAATACTAACATCTTTCTCATAGTCTACTTGATATTCTTCCTCAAGTTACAACACAAGCATATTCATTCAAGTTACAGAGATCAAAAGCTACTGCATACCAGGAATGACCTGCGTAACAGTGACATTGGTGTTCAAACAGCACATTTTCAGTGTATCAAATGAGTTTTGGGTTTTGGATAGGCCATTTGAGGTCTTGTACAAGCCTCCCTCTCCTTTGATCGTTGACTCAGTGACATTTTACGTTACAGTGCGGAGCAAGTCTTCTTTTGTTTTGTGTCTGACAGTGCTGTTTGACGAACTACAGGACTGGTTCATTACGATTCAATCCTAGCGCCTCTCGAGCCCGGAACAGCTGTTCTCGCCTCAAACAAACTTAGAGGAGGGGAAATGTGCTCTCTGCGATCTGTTCCTATTAGTTGTCTTCTAACACAGCCTAAGCACACAACCCTCCAACAAGAATTGAACGTGTCAGTGACTTGACATAGATCCAAGTCTCGCAGTACATTGTAGGCCAAGTATCTTTCAGTGTACTGTACACGGATGATTTTTTCAGGTAGGGGACATTTTCTTTCTCCTTGTATGATTTTAAAGTAGAGCTGTCAAACAGTTAATCATGTCCAAAATTAAAGTTTTCGTTTACATAATCTATGTGTGTGTACTGTGTATATTTATTATCTATATATAAATACTCACACATACAGTGTATATTTTGAAAATATTTACATGTATGTAAATGTATATATTTATATTTATATAATTTATATTCTGTAGAGATTTATTTATCTGAATATATCTGTGTATATATATACACAGTACACACACATAGATTATGTAAACAAAATTTTTATTTTGGATACGATTAATCGCGATTAATCCTTTGACAGCACTAAAAGATGTTTTTCTTTAACGTATAATATTTATCATTATTAGAATTTAGAATAGTTATTGTTATAAAAATTGTATACTTTTAATTACTTTAATATTTCAAAAATTAAAATAACTTTGAAATATTAAAACTTGTTTCTCACTCAGGCTTGACTTTATATATATATATATATATATATATATATATATATATATATATATATATATATATATATATATATATATATATATATATATATATACTGTAAAACAGTTGCATAGTAAAATAAATGAAAATGAGTATTTCACAGGTATATTATTTTACCTTATTCTACAGTAAGGAAATTACAATACTTTTGTCCTAATTTCTACACTTGCAAGCAGGGCCTAAAACTAACTACAATTTACCAGCAATATTTTTTTTTCCAGGCCAAGAAACTGTTTTTGCAGTTGCTGCTACTACAACAACTAAACATATTTAATAAAAAAGCCATTACAAATTAAAACCAACCATTGCATTTTAGTCACAATACAAAGAAAGATGCTACACACATGTAGCATTAGCAATTTTTTAAAAAAAAATTGATTGCATCATTTCAACATTTAAAGAAAAATCAGAATGGTCTGACTTTAACTTGAAAGTCTATGACCTGTATAAAACAAAAACAGCAGACAGGCTGAGTTTCATTCTCTGACAGCAGGTGGCGCTTATGGAACAACAGTGATAAGAGTGCTTGCAAGACATAAACCTATGAGCTTTTATTTTGGCAGAAACTGCAGTTGAGCTTTTATTTTGCCGGAAAACTCCAGCTTCAATGAAAACAGGTTTACAAACTCATCTCATTACAAATCTAGTGAAATATTCGCCCATTAAACTGTTGAAAATTATGCTAATGTGAAAACAAAGCGTAAATGGTGCCAGTTGCATTTTCCAAACGCGCGCTAAACTCACAGCACATTCAAAAACACGGTTCACCGCATTCACTGTCAATCAAAGGAGCCGCTCTGACGCCCCAAACAGCAGATCACGAGCTGATCGCCTGAATGAAGTGCGCGCTTCCAACTTAAGGACCAGCTTAAACCAGCATCAAAACATACCTACCAGCATATGCTGTTTTTTTCACTAGGGTAATGAATGGGAAACACTGAAAATAGTATTTTTTCCTCTAAGATCTTAAAAGTAAAGCATGTTTTAGGCTTATTTGTCTTTATAATTTGTCTTTTTTTTCTGAGGATCATTTTTGTTTTTCCAAAAAGTGTTTCTATTTGATTAAGATGAAAATGAGCGCACATCTCTCACAGAGCAGCAGAGTGACAGTTTAAAGATCAGAAATGTCATTAGTTTTAAGATTTTAAAATTATATTTTATATATTAATATACAGTATATTAATTTAATATTTAATTTTTATAATTAAGTTTTATTTGGTGACATTACGAAACAGGTTATCTGGTGGTTAATTTGAGAATTAAATTCAGAAACAACTAATTCAAAGTTCAAAGTTTATTGCAAACTTTGTTTCTAACTTATTGAATTAAGTCCAAGGCCAATATTTTCCCTTTAAAATCTGAAAAATCTAATTAACATCACACACAATATAAAAAATCTAAACTGTCACTGTATACTTAATCAGATTTTTATTTTTTAACAATTGGAATTTTAACATTTTAAGAAGTGTCAAATAGTCCAAAGTTTGTCCATTGTTTGTCAGTAAAAAAAAAAAAAAATATATATATATAATATATATATATATATATATATATATATATATATATATATATATATATATATATATATAATTAATAATAATTTATATGTTTTATATACTGTATATTTTTTTTAGCAACACCGTCACTCAAGTGACTCAAAGCAGCATTAGGTGCATTAGGTTCGTTCTTTTAATCCAGCTAAGCAGGCATAAGCTCTTGATGATGAAATTCATGATTGACAGCCACTAGTCCTGAATATTGGCCTTTTTCTGTTCATTAAGACAAAATTACAGAGCCTGATGAGGATATATTTCTCTGCAGGCATATTGTGGTTGTGTATGTGTGTGTGTGCGTTTGTTTTTTAAGGTCAAGCACAGCAGGGAAGTTTGCACACGTAAGCGTATAGGTGTGAGCCGATTGCGTTGTGGTGCTGTGGATGGTGTCCGCTGGGACACACTCAGCCAGATTGTGGTGCCGATGGGAAGTGCAGAGCGCATCCTTCACAAGCTGTTCCTAAGCTTTCACTGCCGCCAAATACAGCACAACACTACCCGTAGCTACTGGGGATGTTTGTTTTTGCTGAACACTGTTTATTTTTTCCTCTTCTAGATATATATTTATATATATTTATCACAAAGACACTATGCCTTGCAGTGATGTAATTTACAAGACTCTTCCCAACAGTGTAATTCATAAAAAATACATTTGCTTGAATTGCTACGGCACTTGCTATGGCTCTCGGTAGTGGAACTGGGTGGAGCGTCTCATAACAGAAGATTAGGGGCCTTTTGTAAGGAGCGAGGCGTTTCAATACTCAAAGAGATCGAAAGGGAAAAAATGCACTCTTTGTAATGTAGGGTCTCTGAATGAAAGATATTGCTCTTCAGTACCTTTCAATTCTACTATATAATTTGACATTTTTTAGAGAACTTGCTGCTGTTATGCTAGGGTGTTGAGAGTGCTGGATGCTTGCTAGGATGTTCTGGTCTCTAGGCGGTTGCGAAATCAAAACATTCCACCCAGAAGTCATTCTGTTCCGCAGATTTGGCTATGGTCGTTCTTTAAATGTGTTCCTGTGGGATTTTTCCACACTTTTAATTGTCTAACATTAATGCATTTGGCAGACACTTTTAAAAGTAAAAGATCCCTCACATCTCATTTTCTCCTCCAACTTCAAAATCGCCCTACATCGCTGCAGAAGTACCGACCCAGCGTTTACAAAGTGAACGTGCAAGGAGGGTCAAACACCATTTACAAAAAAAAAGGAAAAACAGCAATGTAGGATGATTTTGAAGTTGAGATGGGAGTTTTTCGACATACCCTAACTGTACTGACCCGGATTACACAGAATTTGCACGTGCATCACAGAGCTAGACAAGTCGAGCATTTGAGGTTAAAAAGTATATAAATTGGACATTTCTTTACGACTGAAGAAAGAAAGACATGAACATCTTGGATGACAAGGGGGTGAGTACATTATCTGTACATTTTTGTTCTAGAAGTAAACTTCTCCTTTAAGGTACCACCTCACTGACAACTTTTGTACCTTTTTTTCTGAGAGTGAGGGAATCAAACCCCTGACATTGGTGTTGTTATTGCCATGCCCAACTGTTTGAGCTAAAGGTATACAGCAAAAATTGTATGTTTGATATCGTAGAAAAGTTACTGCACATGCATCTCTCCTCAGAAAGCTAGATAATTTAAATACTGTATGTTTCTGTATCAGAAACATAGCAGAATTAGACCGAAACTGGTCAAAAAGAGAACCAACTTCCAAACTGAGATCAAATGAGAGGCAAAACAATCAGAGAAATGGTTACGATGGGTTTTAGCCCATGGACTGGAAAGTTTTCAAAAGTTTCCAAAATCACTTTAAAAGTCACACAAAGAGAGTTGACCAAACTGCAGCATCACTTTCTTACTTCTTTTGTGCATTAAAAATGATCGCTCACTTCACTGTGCATTAAAAAAGTAAACCAAAGAAAATCTAATGAAACATTTGAGGGTCCAAACCCAAACACATGAATGAATGATCTCATGAAAGCTTTTGTGTTTTTCATTTTCTGACCTGAGGTCTCTGTTTTAATCTTTAAAGAGCCAAGAGAGCTCCAAATGTCTGTACAGCAAATACCTGATCTTGTAAAGTACAAAGTATATTATTTAGAGAAAGGCGAGTCAGTATTACTCAAAACATTTTGTTGTCTTCATAATCTTAGCATATGAGAAATCATGGAAAGTAAATAAGTCTTGCATAATGAGATCCATTTATTATGCACATAAAAGTGCATTCTTGTCTTTCACTGAAATCATGCCAAAAGCGTAAAGTAGGCCTACCTTCAGTCTTCTTCTGAGTTGCCTTCAGTTTAAACTTTAAAATAGCCTTGTACTTTGTTCTGAATTATTTGTACTTAAAAAATTAATCCATTTCTAAAATGCATGCCAGAATCTGTATGGCGAGATAACACGTGCAAGCCGTTTGTTAGCTGCATGGTTCATTTAAGCTTTTCTTTTGAAGCGGACACTCTGTGGACAGAGTTAGAACAGTTAAGGGGATTTCACCTACATTAATATTTATTTTTTAATTCCTCTTCATCAGGGTAAAGAGTTTGTATGCAGAACCAAGCGGTTCATCTGCACCTTCCAGCATTTGTAGAGGTAAAAAAGGCAATGATTTATTATTTATTTATTTATTTTTAAGTTTCTTATAAGTCTAAGTTGCCTGTGTATGAAAGCAGGGATGTGTGGGTCTAGAGGGCATTCGGTTACCCTGCATATCAAAAGAAACACCCTAAAAATGCTGTTTGAAGGTATGAAAAACAGGAAGAGGTTTGTAGTTCATGTTTTATTGAGAGATTTAATTGCACTGTGTTTTACAGAGGAATAAGTTCATCTCATAACAGTGGAAATGCTTGTGGCTCTATAAATATAAAAGGGAAATACTGTGTTTTATCTGTTTGGGAATTTAAGCCAGAGAATTAAATTGTGTGTTATAGAACAAGTTACCATAACAATAGCTATTGCATACAGTAGCCTGTAGAAATAAGTACAAAGAAGCAACATAAGCTTGGCTACAAAACCAAGTTGTGCACTTTTTTTGCTGTCTACTCTGCCTATACTGGAGATTTACAACACGGAGATTTCACACTTGTCTATTACAAATATGTCGCTTTGTTTTAAAATTACAGTGTATACGTTTTTCATTATTTACCTCAAAAGAAAGGAAGTGAAATGTGACAGGTGGGGAACGTTGTAACATGACCATATGACAGCTTGCAATGTTATCTGATCGAATGAAAAAAATATACACGACAAACTAAAATATTTGTCAGTAAAATAAAATGATTAACTTTTTCTAATAAAATGATGGTGTTTTTTTTTTTTGTCTTCCAAAAATTACGAATAATCTATTTTTGGAGTTTGACAATACGCATCGCAACCATGCGTGGGACGGTCCTGATTGCAACACATAGCATAGGCTACAGTATAGTTCAAAACAATGTGCGCAAATAAATGAAACACATTCAGAAATACACTCCTCTCCCTCCACACACAGCTCTCATAGAACACGAGACACATAAATGAGCCAAAATGCTTTACATTTCTTGAAATAAAAATTTCTGAACATTAAACATCGATTGTTGGTCTTTATTCAGCTGTTTCTTGTGGTTTCTTATTAAAATCCATAAAAGTAAATAGTGAAAATTTCATCGCTAATGTCATAGAATAGCATAGCTTAATAACAGCGGGGCAGATTGTAACGATGGAATTTAAAACTGATTGCCTTCTGCTGGTTTGCGAAGCGTTAATAATCTAAACTGGTAAATAACAGATTGGAGATTAAAATAATAACAGATTTGTCTAATTTTAAATGAATACTAAACCTGAGATGAAAATTTACTTCAGCCAGATATTTACTTTTACTATGGTAAAAGAAATATTCAGCGATATCTTCAAAAGGCTTTTGAATTTTGGCACACTTTTTTTCTCTGTATAGTGTTGCTCTGGCAACTAGTAGATACCATAAATTTGGTTATGCTAGCATGTGCGGAAATATTTAAATATCGTGTGTTACAACTAACCCCGTGTTAGTTTGTGCCCCGCGCTCCTCTATGGACTTAACCCTCTATGGTACGCATTATGTTCTAACCATGAAATATTTTTTCACATACGTTTTTATTACATGAAATAGCTTCAATTATACAGGTGTTTTCGGATACAATCAGCCAGTGCAGTCGTCCCTCCAAACTAAAAAGCGGCATGTCTGCCGGCTTTTTCTCCTCTCTTTGTTTACTTCTGGGAGTTCCATTGGAATTTTCCCGCACGTTAATTCTGACCAATCGAAAATCAGTTTAGGAACGTTCAATGACACATCTGGCCAAAGAGTGATGTGGATATTGTCACATGACTGCATTTTGGTTCGTTTCAACTGGTTCGGACCAGAGCAATCAGTGTGGTGTGAAAAGGACCCAAAACTGCAGAATGCTACAATGTATCATTTGTTGTCCTTGGTCCGGACCAAATGAACCGAACCACAGATGTGAAAGCACCATAAAAATTTTTTTTTTTAGATATTTAGGAAAACATTGCCATATGGCAACAATGTACCACAATGGAAAATGGCCCAAAATTACTTTTTCTATTAAATTATAATTTGCTTTTCAATTCAAATGCACATTTCTTTTAGAAATTGATGTATCCGGTCTTAATTTCCATAAAAATCTGCCACACACAGATACAAACACATAAACACTTGCGTTTTGAACGCATGTGTTCCCCCCCAAACTGCGGAAAACGTGTAAAGCTTGCAAACAATGCCACGTAACAATATATTAATCTCAGAATAACCACTCAGCATCCACAAGTTCATCAGTCAGCTAGAAAAATAATTATAAAGAGGAGCATTTAGCTATATTAATGCACTATTGCATATTAATTTTTTAACTTAACCTGTTGTCTGCAAGATAAGAAAGAATGCAAGAAGCTAAAGATATTTTTCGTTTTACTAATGAAGAAAAAAAAGACTGGATGTGTGACATATGACAACATTTATACAGTATATTAAGAAGGAACCCAAACTACACTCAGTGGCCAAGTGATCTTATGGTCTATGATATTGGCACATATTCTGTGTAATAAACAATTTTTTGTGACCGTTTGACTATAGTTTTCCAACATCTAGTTGGAAAAGATGTTTAGTTCCCACTTTGAACCTTAGTTCCCAGGACATCTACATGGTTTACTGGACTAAAATACTGATAAATTCAAGAAAAGATGAGACGTAAACACATGACAGTATGATTGAAATGTTAAAGTGTTCAAAAAATAATTAAATAAAACACATTTATTTTGTGGCACCTAAAAAAATTGATAGCTTCTTACTCATTTTTTCTGCAGCCCTGTCATTGTACTTGAGTCATAATTGACTGATGAAACAGCTAAACAACTGAAACTGTGTAGTAAAACAGTGAAATATTTCTTCAAAAATGTCGTCTGGAGTGCACTAGCTGTGACCTTAAAAAATAAGCACAAATTTGTCTCTCTGCTGTTTTAATTTGCCTACAAAAGTGTCTCTTCAGGTCTTTTTTTAGGATTTGCTTGGTGGTGAGTGACGCGCTTGTGTAAATGCTAAAAGGATTTGAATTTTAAAGGTGTATCGGTGGCATGTAGAACTAACATTGTGATTTATTAGGGCCTGAGATGGTGACAAAGCAAATGCTTCACAGATGGACTGTAAATTAAGAGCTAAGTGGATCGTATTAGCTGTAATAGACTGCGAACAGTTCTTTGGAGTTGAGTTTCTCATTTAAAAGGCGCTGTTCTTGTGCTGCGTCTCAGGTGTTGCTTCTCTGACAGCTGCGGACGTTGGAAATGAAGTAAGTTTTTATTACCTTCCTGCTGCACTACGTCTTTAGGAGTGCTGTCTTTATATCCCTCTACAATCACAGCTGTGAATCGAACACTGTCTGCCGAACTTTCACTTAATACTCCATAAAGTGTTCATAAAAGTCAGCGTTCGGTTGGTTTATGTAGGGATCGACCGAAATGCTCTGCACACCTGCTATGGCTTCGTACATACAGAACGAGAACTATCGCTAAAAACATGCCGCACTGTAGTTGTTGTTTTTTGAAGTGAGAGTAATTTAATATTCATTGTAAAGTCTTTATTTCATCAGAGAGTGTGATTTTTTTCAGTTTTCAGTTTGTTTTTTATATTTGCGGTAGCATAAACCGTGTTTGAATATATTCCGTATAGATTTTGTCTGGGCAGGCGTTCAAGTCAAGTCACTCAAACTGAGGGTAACTGGAGATAGCCGCTGTCTTGATATCCATACTCCATCGATACATATCAATCTTTAAAGCGATGCAGTGGCAGGTCACGAGAGGCCACGGGTCTAATTTGTTTTGCAGCATCTTCACTAAATACTATAAAAGGACACAGAGGGAGAAAAATGAACTCCGTCAGGAAGCTGTATACAATTTCTCTGACACACTCAACCTTCGCGCTTGTAAGTGTATTGCTATTTCCTGTTGATATTCGATTCCCCCAGAATCTATCTGGGATGCCTTCTCTCAGTCAAATCTGAGCAGATCTTTTCCAGATACATCATTAATCAACTTCACTCCCGTACGTGGAATCTGAATACCGGTGAACTTGATGGATGCTTGACATTCAGAACAGCCGTGCACATCAGCTATGAAATACAGCAGTTAGCAACGTTTCTAAGTGATTGTAATGCAGGTCTTGTGCATCTGAGTGCAGCTTTATTTACAAGATGATCTGTAGATAATTTTGACACGAGCCTGAGCAAAAAGAAAGTGATAGTAAATACTGTTACTGAAATAGTTACTTTTGCAATTTTAGACTAAAAAGATTAATGGTGTCAGTAATATATAGAGACAGATATTCGTTAGCATTTCCAATTGTCTCAAATGTACAGGTAATTGTAAGACATAAACACAAATGAACAATCAAAGTGGTAAAAGACAACACAAAATAAGAGATCAACATACAGGAAGAATAAAAACCCATGCAAGCTTTTAAAATTTTAACCATTTTTCACATTATCTGATGTGGTTTAAAGTGAATTCAAAATTTAGTATATATAGAACATTTTTTAGTTTATTTTAAAAAATAGTAAAAACAGTAATATTGTTCATTGTTATTGGGTCCCACTTTATATTAGGTGGCCTTAACTACTATGTAATTACATTTAAATTTGGTACAGGGCACTTATTGTGTACACACACTATAAGTCAAACGTTTTTGAACGGTAAGATTTTTGAACGGTAAGAGTATCTTCTCACCAAGCCTGCATTCATTTGATCCAAAGTACAGCAAAAACAGTACAATTTTGAAATATTTGTACTATTTAAAATAACCGTTTTTTTTTTTTTATTTGAATATATTTTAAAATATAATTTATTCCTGTGATTTCAAAGCTGAATTTTTAGCATCCAGTCACATGATCCTTCAGAAATCATTCTAATATTCTGATTTGCTGCTCAAAAAACAAAATACATTTAAAATATATATTCAAATAGAAAGCAGTTATTTTAAATAGTAAAAATATTTAACAATATCACTGCTTTTGCTGTGATTGGAATCAAATAAATGCAGACTAGGTGAGCAGAAGAGACTTCTTTAAAAAAACAGTAAAAATCTTACTGTTCAAAAACTTTTGACTGGTAGTGTACATGCTTTTATATTGTACTTATATTAAAAAAAAATATCTGCATGTAATTATATATATATATATATATATATATATATATATATATATATATATATATATATATATATATATATATATATATTTTTTTTTTTTTTTTTTTTTTTTTTATCATTATTATTATTATTATTATTTTTTTATTTATTGTTATGGTGACAAAGTCTCAAAATTTTCAGTGGCCATTATTCAGTGTCACATGATTCTTTAGAAATCATCCTAATATTTGGTGTTCTTTTCTAATGAATATTAATGTTAAAAATAGTTGTTTTTAAAGTTTTTTTTTTTTAATGGAAACCATGATATATCTTTTTCGTGATTTTTTGATGAATATGAAGTTGAAAAGAGCAGTATTTATGTAAAAAATTAATGTTTTGCAAGAATGTAAAAATCATTGCTGTCACTGATCAATACATTGCACCTTGCAAAAAAAAAAAAAAAAAAATTAACAGTATATCATATTTTAAATAATAATGGATTGTGCGTGATTTAATTATAGCAAAAAGGATTTTGTTTTTATTTTGACTGTAAGGACTGTAAGAAATGATTGCACAAAGTCTTTAAAAAAAGCATGATCAGAGACATTGCCTAGTGTGTAACCAGTGTTGGGGAGTAACTTGTTACATGTAACAAAGTTACGTAATTCAGTTACTAAATAAATGTAACTGTAATCTGTTACAGTTACTGAGAAAAAAAAGTGTAATTAAATGACAGCTACTTATGAAGGTTACATCTGAATATTTTCACACACACACAGACACACACAGATTTGACAGTTTTCTTTCCCAAATAACATCGACTGCTCTAAAATATGAGGCACCAATATTTTAGGAGTTTAGGTCACCTGCTTATTTAATATTTGAAATAATTTGATGCCAGTGTTTCCTGTCTGAGCTATGCAAGGATTTGATTTTAAAAAACAGTATCATAGCTATTAAACTACATCTTATGCTTTTAAATCAGTATTTAACCTCAGAACGTAAAAAGAATGTGCTGAAGTCTGATTTTGTGGTGGCTGTGCTTTCAAATTCAATTTTTATAATCTTCATTCAAGCGACAGAGGATTTTGAGGAGCCTGACAGTAATCAGTGTTGAGTACTAATGTAAGATTAACCCTGCCTGCTTTAAATGTTTCAAAATTAATAACAGTTGAAAACAATTCATTTTAGAAAAGTAACCAAATGTAACCACTTCGTTACACTATAGAAATAGTGACACTACTAATTACATTTTAAATAGAGTAACTTGTAATCTGTAATCTATTACATGTCCAAAGTAACCTTATCAACACTGTGTGAAACACATATTACACAGGAGTCACAATCAAATCAATGATGGATGAAATTTATCACCCTACATCACTCTAGTCTTATGTTTTGTTTTGTTTTTCCACGTTGTGTTGGACTCTTTTCCTAAAAATCTTTGTTGAATCCAGTTTGTGTCATTTTTCAATCCCATCTCCTTATAATTTCAAGTATCAAGCAGCAGAAGCCTCAGGGTTCATTCACCCATTCATGTGCTCCACTAGAGAGTTGAGCTAGGTTTAAAATGATCTGCGCTATATTATAATTTCACGGTTGTGGGCAATTGTAGCGTCCAGTGGTTAATGTATTTCAGTGCCTTATTTCTAAGTGAAGACGGATTGATCGGGCGGATGTTTTGCTGATGGAGAGCTTCAGAAGATGAAAGATGAAAGGAACCTCTGAGTACCACGGCAGTGGCTCCTTGAACTATTTTTACGGACTTGTTTTCAACAATTGCAGCGAAGGAAGAACAACACGAGGATGAACGCTCTTTAAAAAATGCTGGGGGATGCAGTTTCCCCCGTCTGTTGTCAAGGTCTGAATCTGATTACGGCATGATGCTGCAGCTTTTACTGCACCGTCTAAACCAGCGGAAAATTTTTAGGGAGATGTACTAAATGCATTTAGAAGTGAAAGAGAGCCCAAAGACATAAATCGCATCACTGAAATGTAATAATGTAACTGCTGAAACAGCACCACTTGGGGCCTCTTTGTGTTTTTAAACTTATTATCGGAGTCATTATTGTTTACTCTGTACAGTTTAGCACCTGTGACTGCCCTGACAACAATGAAAGATTATACTGCACGCTGTAAGGTTTTAGGAAGCTCAGCCGCTTTTATTTCCTCTCTCGGTTTACTGATGTAACGTATCTCCTTTACAAGATTTCTCCAGCATGTTCATTAAAGACGGGCTTTTGATTTATGTGACAGGCATCTGGATATTAAGTCCCTGTGGCACGACGTACTCTTGTTTATCTGGATTAGGATGACTTCGAATGATGAAAAAGAGTAATAGACTTTATAATGGTTGCCTTGAAGGGTTTAGAGGGGGACAATGGCACTGGCATTAGCAAACCAATATTGACAACACCACATTAGGGTGGCTGACGTGACATTTTAAGAAGTGACAGCGCTCTGACATGCTGTAATATGGAGCATTTGTTTAATTCTCTGATGTATAGAATGCATTTGAGTTAACGAACCTGGTACAAATATGTAGGCCTAAACCTGTTAATTGTCAAAACAAATAAATTCAAATTTTATATGCAATATTGCTAGTGAATTTATAATATTTATCTATTTTCTAGCTAATTTCTAATATTTATTAATTCAAATATTTTACAAATGATATATTTTATTATTATTTTGTAATAGTTGTTTATTATTATATATATTTTATTATTATTAATGATATGTTATTTATATATTTAAAATCTTTTATAAATAAGTAATATTGTGAAATATTATTGTGATTTAAAATCACTTTTCCTATTTAATATATTTTAAAATTGAACTTAAATTGCTATAATTATGGACATTAAATGGAATTGATATTGCTAGTGCATTCATAATATTTATCTATTTTCCAGCTAATTTCTAATATTTATTATTAAAATATTTTTATAAATGATATATTTTATTATTATTATTATATATTATAATATTTATAATATATTTTAATATTATAAATGACATGTTATTTATATATTTAAATTCTTTTATAAGTAAGTAATATTGTGAAATATTATTGTGATTTAAAATCACTTTTCCTATTTTATATATTATATTTAATATATTAACTTAAATTGCTATAATTATGGACATTAAATGGAATAGATATTGCTAGTGCATTTATAATATGTATCTATTTTCTAGCTAATTTCCAATATGTATTAATTCAAACTATATATTTATTATTTTTATATTTGTAATATTTTATAAATAAGTAATATTGTGAAATATTATTGTGATTTAAAATAACATTTTATATTTATTATATTTCAAAACAGAATTTACATTGCTATATTTATATTGCATTATATGGAATTGATATTGCTAATGCATTTATAACATTTATCTATTTTCTAGCTAATTTCTAATATTTATAAGTTCAAATATTTTATAAATGTATATACTATTATTTTTATATTTATAATATTTTATAAATAAGCAATAGTGTGAAATATTATTGTGATTTAAAATAACTTTTCCTATTTAATATATTTTAAAATTGAATTTATATTGCTATATTTATATTGTTATATGGAATTGGCATTGCTAGTGCATTTATAGTATTTATAAATATTTATCTATTTTCTAGCTAATTTCTAATATTTATTAGCTCAAATAGTTTTTATTCATCTAATATATTGAAGTGTTTTTATCATATTTAATTTTGTAGTGTTTTTATAATTACTTAAAATAATTTATTTATCATCATTATTGTGTGAAATATTACTGTGATTTAAAATAACTTTTCCTATTTAATATATTTTAAAATGGAATTTATATATTATATTATATTATATTATATTATATTTATTATATTATGTGGAATTGATGATGCTATTTATAATATTTATAATATTTATCTATTTTCTAGGTAATTTCTAAAATGTATTAATTAAAATATTTTCTCTGATTTGTTCGAATAATAGTGTTTTTTATATTTAATTAAAATTGTTTATTTATAATCATTTTCCAGCTAACTTCTAATATTTATTCATTCAAATATTTTATTTATAATATATTTATTATTTATATGTTTAATATTTTATAAAGAAGTAATATTGTGAAATGTTATTGTGATTTAAAATAACTTTTCCTATTTAACATATTTTAAAACAGAATTTAGATTGCTATTATATTATATTATATTATATTATATTATATTATAGCTAATTTCTAATACTTATTCATTCAAATATTTTGTAAGATTTGTCTGTTCAAATAATATCTTGAAGTGCTTTATCATTTTTAATTGTGTAGTGTTTTTATGTTTAATTAAAACAGCTTATTTATCATCATAAGGCACTTTTTTTTTTTTTTTTCTTGGATGAAATGGGGGAAAAATGTTTTCGTAAGTAATTTCAAGATGCACCAGCTGAGCAAGTGCCATTGAGATGAATAGGAATTCTAACAGATGGCTTTCTCCAGCTATTATTTGAACATAAATCTAATGAAGAATCAAAGCAAACAGGATGATTTAAAGCGCAAAGAGAGTTACAGCGTCCTACCATTCACACACAGAGGACAGTAGCGGTGTGATCACTCAGGGTAGATATAGTCAGCACATGAGTTCAACCAGACAGGCCAATAACGTTCCTGTCCATTTGCACTGGCTCATGAGTTTTGATTTAAGACAATGACAGCGATAAGGAAGTTAGAAAAGAACTAACTCTGCGCCTGAGATATGATTCAAACCCAAATGGAGCCATAACATAAAACAAAGCAGCGAGAAGGAATTATGATCTCTCTGTTTCTTACAGTACAGTGTATATGAGATTAGAGATGTCCGCCAATACTTTTTTTTTTTTCTTTTCGAAACAAAAGAGGAACAACAAAACTGCCATGACTTCACAGTAGTCCTTTTTTGCGCCGTTTGGCTGGTAGACTTATTTGCTGTAAATGTCACTTGGGACAAGGCGTGACAAAATAATGACAGGCTTTTTTCAAAGAGACCAATTTCCCAGAATTGAATGAGCAGGATGTGTGGAGCGTACAATATCTGCACTTGCCACTAGATTGGGCTGTCTGTCGATATCCATCTGACATGTCTCTGGAAATGTGGTCAGATTAATGGACAGGGTCCAAGAAGAGAAAAAAGATGAAAGCCGTAAGAAGAAATGTGTTGGTCCAGCTCTGATCTGGCATATTGAATACTGAGATTTTCTCTTCCTGCTCATAGAATGTAATTTCTACATGCTGGTTAAATATTCCCTTTAGTTAGGAGATCATTGGCCTGCCAAATTCAAACAAATTCACCGATCTCTTGACACTACAACAGTTTGATTTAGCTTGGGAAGTATTCTGTGTGGTTTTGTGACATCTCTGTTTTCATTATGAAGTGTTGATGTGACAGGCTTTGAGTGGATATGACAGAATCAGAGAGATTTTAATTAGCGGTTACCTTGACAAGCTTTTTGCTCCACATGCACACTGCCACAGTTTCGAAATCTGTCTTATTGGAGATAAAGGAATAGTTCATCCAAAAATGACTGTTCTGTCATCATTTACTCTCTCTCATGCCTTTCAAAACCTGTATGACTGACTTTCTGCGGTTTAGCACGAAAAGAGAATGTTTGATGAATATCTTGGTCAGTGTTGTCAATATTATAAAAGTGAAAGCGGTCCCTGCCACACAGTATTTCAAGTCTTCATGTGAGGAACAGACTAAAATCGGATTAAAAATGTTATTTCCGTCGGCGCCAATAGCCTCGTGGTTAGCGCGCCAAAATATAGCACCGTCCCAAGTTCGAATCCTGGCTCATGGACCTTTCCTGATCCCACCCTCTTCTCTCTCTCTCCCACTTCGCTTCCTGTGCAACTACACTGTCCTATCTAAATAAAGGCATAAAAACACCAAAAAATAAAAAAAATAAATAAATAAATAAAAATGTTATTTACTGAAAATATATGGCCTATTCTACTTAGTGCAAACTGCTGCCCCACAGTGAAAATACACTTTTAAAAACGCATTTAAGAATTCAAATCTTAGATGTTTACTTATATCCCACAATAATATTTAAAATAGCAGTAAGCTTAATATATAAAATCAATATATAATTTATTGGCCACTTTCAGGTGGCTGTCCCAACCCCTAACCCCTAAATTTCAACTTATGAAAACAATATTGATTTTTTTTTTTTTTTGCATTGTATTCCATTGTTGTTTTAAAAATATCTTTTAGATTTTTTTTAAGTGAAGTTCAAAAAATATATTTATTTTATTTATTTATTTATTATTTATTTTTAGACTTTTTCTATTAACAAAATAAGACAATCAGCATTGCATGAACAAACAAATTTATGTTGGCTGAACAAAGTATCTTTACTGAGAAAAACTAAAAAAACTATTGTTGAGAGAACTCAAAAAGTCTTACTGCATCAAGTTGCCTTATTTTATTTTATTTTTTTAAGTTTTCTCCATTAATTTTTTTTTTTTTTTTTTTTTTTTTTTTTTACAGTGTATCTAAAATTGCCATAACCGTAATAGTCATGACTGAAAAATTTGGTGAATTTTTGGTTGTGACATTGTGTTTTTCCATGAAATTTAGTTTTTATGTGTGTACAATTGTTCAGAACAGTACTGGTTAGCTAACCATGTGCTGATTAGCATCTTTGTGCTGGGCTCAAAAGTATCTAAAATTGTCACTTCCGTAACAGTTCATGACCGAAACGTCATTTTTTTTTTTTTTTTTTTCATGTTATGTCTTTTTTTGTGCAACGAATAAAGTTAACCTAACCTAACCTAAAATCATTGTTTCATTGTTGACAAAATTGAACACAATTGTTTATTTGGGGGAATTAAGTACAGTTATACAATTTTTTTTTTTTTTTTTTGTATTTTCCCTGCTGAAAAAAACAGCTAAAACTGGCCTAAGCTGGTTGGCTGGTTTTAGCTGGCCATCCAGCCTGGTTTTAGCTAATCATAGCTGGTCAGTAACCTGGTTTTAGAGGGGTTTTGGCCAGCTGGAACAACCAGCTAATACTAGTTAAGACCAGCCAACCAGCTAAAGTAGGTTTTAACTTTTTGTTTGTTTGTTTGTTTTTTTCAGCAGGTTTAGTATTAGCAGTGTTTATGTGAGTTAAAGTTCTGTAATGTGATGTGGTCAATACCAAAATATTACTGTCACTACTGAAAATGTCTAGTCATGACTGAAACATGGGATGTTTTATCAAAAGTAAAGATATTAAGTTATCAACTAAGATGTTATGATAGTGTTTGGTTCAATGTATATTCAAATCCTTAACTTTACAGCAAATCTCATAAATCACACTTGAAAAATTGTTAAAATTGTAATTGTTATTGATTTACCTCTAAAACTTTTTGATAAAAAAAAGCAAAACATATATTTACAAGGTATTCAAGGTATTAAAAATATTGGAAAACCTTCTGAAAAGACAATATGAGAATTAACTGCACAATTACTAGAAATGTGTACCTTGGATGTTATACAATTTGCATACAGTACATACAAAATTTGTGGAAAAAGACACTTTTTTTTCTTTTTTTTTCTCCGTTTCCAACTATGACTTTGAACCAATTCTAGAATGGCCTGTACAGTCTTTTGAGCTGGATCTGTTCAATGAGCCATTTGATCTGGTTTGAATGGTTTATTCACAAATCTGACTCTTCTGAAAAATTATGATTGAATAACAACTTAAATTTTGCTCTGTTCCCCCCACAAAGCTTCAGAAGACTTGGAATATAGTGTATGAGTTGTATGGGTTGTTTTGTGTCTTTTATGGTGCCTTTGAGCCCTTTATCGAAGCTTGAAAGCAGCAGTTCACATTCATTGTAATTGCATGGGAAAAAAATAGTTCTTTAAAATTATCCTTTTGTGTTCCACAGATGAAGGAAAATCACACGGGTTTGGAACGACATAAGGAAAAGATGACAGAATGTTTCATTTGTGAGTGAACTCTGCCTTTAAGATCAGTTCAAGCAAGTGAACTAGTACTCAAGAAGACATTAAAAAGGGATGAAGCATCATTTTTTTCTTCAACTTTTTGAGTCATCAAAAGCATCATCCCTAAATGCCCGACAGTCACCATGGAATCAATCTGACAGCAGCAATACTGTGAATTTGCTTATGCAGGACAACATGCCTTTTTTTCAGCGGTCATGGCTCTTAAACCAGAATGGAGAACCAAACACGAGTTACTATTTCACAAAGCTGAACTGTAGAAACTGTTTTAGCACAAGCACACATAGCTGTGACACCAGATCCAAGGACGGTATAAACAAACTCACCGGTGTGCCAATGATTTTACATAAGCTAAAGGCTTTCACACATGACTTTATTCAAAGAAATGAGGACCTGCTGCTAAACTAAATGCGTAACTGTCTATTATAAGTTTCTTTTGTTTTATTCTCTGTCTTTCAACACATTTTATCACACCAGTTCCTAAAGCCCTTCCTTTCCCAGTCAGTGGATGTGAATGCTGCAAACTCATAAAACATTCAACATCACTCAAGGTCTATGCCCACACTTACACAATAGGATTGTTTAGAAAACAAAGGAACACTGTCTTGGGAAGTATAGTGCAGGAAATACGTCTTTTTTCAACCGGAGAGAGCGTATAGAATACAGAAAAAGAGAGAAACAAACCACAAGCTTGCATGCTTTTTTTTTTTCTCCGCAGGAAGATTTCAGGAAAGCAAGCAAACCGAAACAACCGCCTTCAGTGGAGTTTTGCTTATTAAAGCATATTCAGTTGTTCGAGGAACCTCTAAAAATAAAATATGCCTCTATTTTTTTTCCAGACAAGTTCTATGCTTGCTCAAGAATTTGACTATTCTGCTGGTATATCCTCCTAGTATAAAACCAATACCTCGACCTATCCAGAAACACATGGTGAATACTAAAATGGCACTTCCTCTGTTTCTCCACAGTCTCAGGTTTGATAGACGTGGATGGTCTTTCTCAGGGAGGTTGACACAAACACCATAAATTCAGTATCGGCTCATGAAGACATTTATGTCTTTCGTGCCAAAAGACAATGTCTGTCATTACTGTAATCATATTGCAAAAACACAGGGAGGCACAGCGACTAGAGACATGCAGTAACAATCGACTGTCAGTACTTACATTCTCTTACTTCCCTCTCTCACACACACATACACATACACACACATGTGTGTCTTTACCCACTGATTTTGGCAAGGAACTGTCACCAAAAGCTGTTCCTGCTTAAGCGTTGACATGTTGTGTTACATTTTCTATGCGTTTTGATGTCACCGCTTGGAGTGTGAAAGATCCCAATGAAGTTCTTGCAGGCGACACGTCTTGAGCACTTGACATTTTTATTCTGTCTCTCTCAGAAGTTACTGTCACAAATGAGCATATGTGTTTCAGAGAAAGGCACCTTTTTTATCTGATCATATCTTACCCACCGTTCACAGGAGGTAGGGTGATGCTTCCGTCTTCAACGATGGAAAAAAAAAAATCACCCAAATGTAAAGGAAAAGAGATAGAGGTGTATTTTTCCGGATTCTGCCCTATAATTGAAAATCTGATTAATCCAGTGATTCTCAACCAGGCACGTGTACCCCAGGGGGTACTTACACGGGATCCAGAGGGTGCTTGAAGAGATTTTGGTTATCGGCTTTGTTAAACCTATAAAATAGAAATTATATCCTAAAGTTATAAAAGAAATTAGGACTGCATGTGAAAAAATTATTAATGTAGAGATTTTTGATGATAATCCACGCAGTTCCTACACATATATTTGCTTACATACATACATATACATAATGTTAAAACAATGTGTTTCTAACAGTGTTATTGTTTAGTACCACTTTTTTTCAGTTTAACACATCCTTGCTGAATAAAAGTATTAATATCTTTCATGGAATGGTAATGTAGACCATTGCAAATGATTTCTATTTTAAATAAATGCTGTTTTTTTTTTTGTTTTTTTTTTTTACTTTTTCTCAGCAAAAAATCATGAAAAAAAGTATCACAGCATCACAGGTTCCAAAATAAATAAATAAGTAACACAACTGTTACCAACACTGATAATAAATGAGCACATTAGAACATTTCTGAAGGATCATGTGACACTGAAGACTGGAGAATGGCTGACGAAAATTCAGCTTTGCATCACTTGAATAATTTACATTTTAATTTATATTAAAATAGAAAACCATTGTTTTAAATTTCAATAATGTTTTTTAGTCAAATAAATGCAGCCTTGATGAGCAGAAGAAACTTCTTTTAAAAAAAGAAGCTTGTATGTATGCATGTATACATACACACATTTCTAGTTTTAACATTGTTTGTTTAATTCCTCTTTAAAAATAAATAAATAAATAAATCAGCTGCATGCAAAGTGACCCACATATGGTTTTTGACTACTGAATTTACAAATTTACCCATGGAGCTGTGTTAAGATCTCCATATCTCTGGGATTGAGCCATCGAGGACCTTTAAAATGAAGATACCAAAAAGAATGTTTGTTAAGAATCAGAATCTAAAAGGATACGAAGTTATCTTTAATACTTCTTGAATTGCAGGCATGCAATCTTGCAAACAAAATGTGCAAACAAAATGTGCTTTTTGCCATTTTTGAACTGTCACCGTTGGCATATAATGCAACAAAGATTGCTAAAGTAAACAGATTTCACTAATAGACCTACCAGTCTTTGTGTACAAATAAAATAATGATGCTGACAACTTTCTAAAGTTATTTTAAACCCTTCTAATTTGGCTCCAAATTTTAGTTGAAGCCTCATATTAACCCCCCTGTACAAAATAGTGGATTGGGTCATTCTATAATTGTGGGTTCATCTCATGTCTGTGAAGTATATTTTTAATATATTTTCATCCATATAAAGCCCCAATGCCTAATTCTCTAGTACACAATTATATTTTTCCCAATCACACTACTATATGTTGAAAAAAGCCATATCTTTTGTTCAAAAATGATGTTCATATCACATACAACCCTGGTATTCAGCTGTCTGATTTTGTAAAGCTGCTTATTCTACACTGCATTTAAGCATGAAAATTACCTCAAATATAAATAAATTTCACAGTTTTACCTTCAGTTAGATTAGGTTATCAAGACATTTGGGTGCGTGCTGCAAAAATAGTAATTGTTTATTGTGATATAACTTGCTTTATTTGTGTCTGAAAAACCATTGTCAGCTAAGTTACCCACTAGAAATTTAGACTTATTTAAGCTTCCACTCTAATATTTCTAATATTTCTAATCTATCTAGCTAAATCATGCTAGCAACATGCTAGTAACATGTTAATCATGTTAACAACATGCTAGTAGCATGCTAATCATGCTAACAACATGCTAGTAGCTTGCTAATTATGATAGAAACATGCTAGCAATGTGCTAGTATCATGCTAATCATGTTAACAACATGCTAGTAACTTGCTATTCATGCTAACACCATGTTAGTAACATGTTAAACATGTTAGAAACATGCTAACAACATGCTAGTAACATGCTAATCATGTTAGAAATATGTTAACAAAATTCTAGTAACATGTTAATCGTGCTAACAACATGTTAATAGCTTGCTAATCATGATAAAAAACATGTTAGCAATGTGCTAGTTACATACTAATCATACTAGAAACATGGTAACAACATGCTAGTAACATGCTAATCATGCTAACAGCATGCTAACAAAATGCTACTAACATGCTAATCATGTTAAAAACATGCTAACAACATGCTAATCACGCTAACAACATGCTAGTAACATGCTAATCATGCTAGCAACATGCTAGTAACATTCTAATCATGATAGAAAAATGCTAACAACATGCTAATAACATGCTTATCATGCTAACAACATGTTAGTAACTTGGTAATCATGCTAGCAACATGCTAGTTACATGCTAATCATACCAGAAACATGCTAACAACATGCTAGTAACATGCTAATCATGCTAGCAACATGCTAGTAACTTGCTAATCATGCTAGCAGCATGCTAATCATGTTAGAAACATGCTAACAACATGCTAGTAACATGTTAATCATGTTAGAAACATGCTAGCAACATGCTAATCATGCTAGCAACAGACTAATCATGCTAGAAACATGCCAATCATGTTAACAACATGCTAGTAATATGCTAATCATGCTAGAAACATGGTAACAAGCTAGTAACATGTTAGCCATGTTAGAAACATGCTAGTAACATGTTAGCCATGTTAGAAACATGCTAGTAACTTTCTAATCATGCTAACAACATGCTAATCATGCTAACAACATCAGCCTACAAAAAAAAAAAAAAAAAACACAAGCAACAAGCTAATCATGCTAAAACATGTTAACAACATGTTAAATCATGTAAGCAATGTGTTAAGTCATGCTAGCTGCTTTCATACTTTTATAACTGCTTCAAACTTTCAGGCTAGGCTTTCTCAAGCCAACTTAAAGTTTGTTCTCAAACTTTACTCATCTAGTTATATATTTGTCTTTCTACAGAAAAAAAAAATATTACCAAAATCAAAAATTTGAGCAGGGGGAGTTTCCAAAATTTGGTTGAATTGACACTGATTGACCCTTTAATATGTAAGGAATAACTGACGACGGGCCGTTGAATTCTTTGAAAATAATGCACACCTGCTTCCACACCTCAAGACATCAATCAGATGATATATTTCAAGGCACTCTTCCAGTTTTTTTACTATTAATAATTGTGCATGGTATATAAATATGTAGTATACACATTTCTGGTTTGGTACAGATGAAGTTGTGGAATACACAACATAAAAAATAGCTTGGGAAACACTAACTTAATCTGTTTGTTCTGTCTCTGTTGTACAGCAGCACTCGTTTCCAATGTTATTACTTGATTATTGGATATTTTAAAGCTGGGAAGTAGAAGTAGGAACATCATAAGCCCCCTGATGTGGTAACCTCTTGCTGAACTACACCATCAACTGTGAACTTGATGAATTCAGAGGTATCGGTAGTTCATTTTTCTCACATGCAAATATATTTACAACACTGGAGACTGAAAGAAAATTAAATCAGCATATCTAGTAAAACGACCCTCTGGTGTGTAATATTAAAGAAATCTATTTTGTGATAGATGAGCATTCACTGAATGGATTGTTTGTCCCGATGTTCAAATAATGTGAATGGAGTCTATTAAAAAGAAAGACAGAGTGAAAAACAAAGATGGTTCATAATCAAAAGTCTGCGTTTTGACTCTCTGAACCAATTTCTGTCAACCCAACACGGCGGCTGATGTCACAGTGCCCTCAAAACTACAGGCAAGCTAAACACTCTATGAAGGTCAATGACCTGAAGATTAGATAAAGGAGAACAAATTTAATAAGGTCTGTAAATTCAGTTTCATAGTTCACTGGCTTAGGAGCCCATTTCATAAACAACAATTCAACCTGTTTTATTTATAAAATGTATTTATGAAATATGTTTCTTCCTCGCTAACTCTGCCTTTTAAAAGTAGTGGGAAAATATACTTAACACATAAGGAGGAATATGCACTGTATCTCAAGTTCAAAGCATGAAAGACAACTTTAAATAGCTGATTTTGGTGTTTACTTTTTTTAGGCCTTGCAGCTATAGAATCTAATTAAATCTTATATATGAAATTTAAACCTTAGGGGGAGGTGGTGCTAAATTGGTTCTGAAATATTATAAGATCACTCCAAATGATAACAAGCTTTTAGGACTTAACCTAATATATTATGACTCATCAGGACTGACGTGTGAAAAGGATCCAAAATTAACAGTCAATAAGTGTCAAATATGAGTAAAAGTTGCTTTAACGATATGGCAAGCTGACGCCCTGGAGCTCACATCTCTAAAAACATGAAAGCAAATTTTCAAATATATGTTATCTTTATTAACAAACTGCACATTTGGTGCCTGAACAAGTACATTCTTGCCTAAAAACTACATTCTGTGGCACGAAGCAGTAGTCCACTATGACACTCGCTGTGAGAAATACCTCAAGCGGAGTGATACAAACAGTGAAAGGGATGGAATTCCGATATCACTAGAATATCACACTACTCAGCCAATCAGATTCAAAAGCCAGAAAGAACTGTTGTATAAATATATATACAATATGATTACTCCAAAATACAGTTAAATGGTGGATATACTCTAAAAAATGCTGGGTTATTTTTTTGACCCAAATGCTGGGTTCAGCCCGGGTTTTCTACCCAACTGCTGGGTTGAGCCTGTCTCTGACAAAACAACCCAGCTGCTGAGTTACAGTCAGAGCGCGGGCTTTTTGAGTCCTAGGATAGAGCAGTTCTCAGCGCTGCCGATTTGCACTTTTTCAGCGAAATAAAGGTTTGTATACATTTTATTTCATTTATAAAGTCTTTACTGTGCTGTAAATTGTATTATTTTACGGATGAGATGCCAGTCAGCTGTATCAGCAGCGATTGTTTCGCAGGATGGAAACGCCTTTTGCCTTGCATAAAATAAATGGATTTTATTCGTTATTTTACTGAGTTTAATCTTAAAATATCTTCTCTAATGTCAGTACTGTTTGTTTATGGGCAGTTTTCGGAGTCAGTCACGACATCTCTCAGCTACCAGTGAAACGCGAGGCCGCGGTCTGAAGTTCGCAGTTAACCCGGCGAACAGCAGCCCTTCACCAGCTCAGATTTCGGCGACACACCAGCATAAGAATTAGCACTATTTCAGTAAAAAGTGATTACAGAGAACAGTTTTATACAATAAATAAAAATTCTACTTTTAAATGTTACATTTTTTTATTTCTAAAATGCTTGTTAAACGAGTTTAAATGTATGTAATATTGTAAACTATGCTGTATTCACCCAAAGAAATTCAATTTGTGTTGTATTTTGTCCATGTGTTCTTGCTTAATGTTCATCTTTTAAATATTGCTGTTGCCTCTAGTAATTCTGTGTGTGTTTTTAAGTTCCAGTCCATTTTAAACTAGCAATATAATAATTTTTAAACAATAGTTGACTTAAATAAAATAACCCAGCATGTTTGGTAAAAACATGACCCAGCATGTGTTCTGTCCAATATTTACCCAGCGCTGGGTTGCCAAAAAACCCAAGTTGGGTTATTTTTAACTCAGCATTTTTTAGAGTGTAGCATTTCAGTAATGTAAAATGCTAAATATTGGTATTGATTCTTCCGCATAATGACCAGATAGAATTAGGGAACCACGTAATGAAAACATTTGAGACGAGGACACGCACAACTGAAGATAAACTCTTCTGGATGACTTAAAACATAGCCTACTTGTCTTTTTTTCCCCCTAGCATTATCTTCCACAGATTGTTGCTTCCAGTGTCTTCCCCGTCTTTTTCCATTCCATGTCCATATCTGTGAAAGTGAGAAAGTGCTGTAGCAGAGAATGATGGGATATTGGAATATGGTCTCATCAGCAATCTCCAGACTTCAAAAGTGCTCTAGAGCAGCCATGATCAAGGCAGCGTGTGTTGAAGTGCCACAGATCCCTCAGAGGTCTTTTGTTATTGGATACTGGTAAATTGCATGCCTTCTGAGAAGTAATGGTGTTGAAACGTCTTCATAATGACTGCAATAAGAGGACATAACTATCAATTTGTAATCTTTTATAGCCCTTCTGAGGGTATATAAATTGAAGTCAAATATTTGTAAAACTAGAACATTTATAAATGATATATGGATTAGCACTTTGTATTTTTTCTCCATGCAGATAATGCTAATGTCCATGCAGCAGCAATCTGTGGCAGGCTGCATAAATATCTACTTTCTGTTGGTTTATTTATTGCTTTCGCCTCTCTCGTATTCGCATCTCTACTGCTTTTTTATTTTTTGGAATTTAATCTAACACTAATATGCCATTACACATGCTATGCTAATGTGCAGTTACACATTACCCATGCTAATTCGAAGATGGCACACAACGAGAGTAAAAGGGAAGTATGCAAATTCAAACCCATCATTTTCCTGCAGTCTGGTTAAGTGACTTTCACTACGATGTGCAATCCACTGACTAGCTATTATGATCGCACAGTCTCTCAGCCGCTGCGTTGTGGCGCTGAAATCTAATTTGATAAAACACAAGTTCAAACTGAGAGGCTGCGAGCGCAGTAGAAGATGATATGATGCAGCTAATTTGCTTAAAGGTGATCAGTGTGTAGTGTGCAAGTGTGTGTGTGTGTAGGTGTTTCTGTGGGTGTTCTTTTCTTTTTATACCTGTTCTAGTAGGGAAATGTTATCCAGACCCAAATGGGCATGTTTTCCTGTGGTACAGTAGTGTTTTTTAATATAATCAAAAAGTTTTTGAACACAATTTGTAACGTAATATTTTAAATAGGGTAAAATGACTCACCCATCTTAATTTTTTTCTCATCTCAGTGCATTTGATGAATGGCTGCTTTTAATTTTGTCATTTCAACAGAATATCAAAATTTGTGAAATTTAGTTGTACAAAACAGTTTTGCGGTAATTGATCTCATTTTGTGTCTTTTGAAATGAGACCTATGACATTAATATTATGTTAAAATATCAAAGTTTTTCCGCTATTTGTTAATGGGGGATTTGTGGACATATTCATGTTTTTAGATTTGTGGAGTAGAAATTATATCATTTCGAAGTGAAAAGATAAAATTAGACACCTGGGGCCAGTTTTGCTAACAGCTTCATCATCACAAACCGTCTTTTGGTGTTAAAATCGTACTGTCAGGTTTTACTAAAGATGCGCAGTGTAGAATTAGCACTGAAAAGCCGTGGACAGTTATTTTTGTGCCTGTCCTTATTGAATATGCGTTTGTTGGAGTGTCCCTTTCAGACGCAAAATTTATGGGAGGAGAGTATTAAAATGAATTAAGCAACGCATTTTACTAATTACTAGCATTTTACTAATTATTTTGTGCTCGAAGAGAGTGTGTGGTGGACAGGAGAAGATTTTTCCACATGTATTAATTTATGTGGAATGCCACTAAGAACACATTTTTCGAACATCGTTTGCCAAGCTATTATATTTTTAATTAGCTTCAGGAAATAAAAGACGACTTGGAACCCTCAACTAGGAGTCATGCAATACCAGGTCTATCAAAACTTCTAGCAAACCTTCATTTTTTCAGTTCTAGTCAACGTACTTTGGCTTCTTTATTTCTTTATTCTTTATTTGCAACTACGCTAATTTGCGCTGCACTTGGTATACTGCCTTGGTCGATATATAAATTTGCGCATTGTTAGTAAATCACCCGCAAAAATTTCCCCTCCCATGAGCGCTGTTTTGGAATTGCGCTCTCAAACTAATTTACCCTGTTTAGTAAAACTGGCCCCTGGAGTAAGATGGGTCCCTCAGAATTGGCAGAGGAAGCCCCTAGTGGCATGTTGGTACTACACTAAAAAATGTTGGGTTAAAAACAGCCCAGCGCTGGGTGAAATATGGACAAACTCAGTGATTGGGTTGGTTTGACTCAGCGGTTGGGTTAAATGTTTAACTCGACATTCTGGGAAGTTTTATTTATCTTAAAGGAGACTTCCACTACCAGAACAAAAATTTACAGATAATGTACTCACCCCCTTGTACTCACCTGTTGAAGATGATCCAAGATGTTCATGTCTTTCTTTCTTCAGTCATAAAGAAATTATGTTTTTTGAGGAAAACATTTCAGCATTGTTCTCCATATAATGGACTGATATGGTGCCCCGAGTTTGAACTTTCAAAATGCAGTTTAAATGCGGCTTCAAACGATCCCAAATGCGGTTGTAAACGATCCCAAGCCGAGGAAGAAGGGTCTTATCTAGTGCCCTTAAAAGTGACATACTTTTTAATGTCAAACGCTCGTCGTGTCTTGCTCTGTCTGAACTCAGTTTTTTTCCCGGTTTATGACAGTTAGGGTATGTCGAAAAACTCCCATCTCATGTTCTCCCTCAACTTCGAAATTGCCCTATATCGCTGTTTTACCTTTTTTGTTAAGGGTGTTTGATCTTCTTTGCATGTTCACTTTGCAAAGACTGGGTCGGTACTTCTGCAGTGATGTAGGATGATTTTGAAATGATTTTTGAAGTTGAGGGAGAAAATATGATTGGAGTCTTAGAGTTCAGGGAGACAGAGACAAGACACGTCTGAGGTTAAAAAGTATTTAAACTGTATTTTTTAAAATAAAAATAACCAATCATTTCGCTAGATAAGACCCTTCTTCCTCAGCTGGGACTGTTCACAACCGCATTTGGGATCGTTTGAAGCCGCATTTAAACTGCATTTTGGAAGTTCAAACTCGTGGCACCATAGCAGTCCATTATATGGAGAAAAATCCTGAAATGTTTTCCTCAAAAACAAAATTTCTTTACGACTGAAGAAAGAAAGACATGAACATCTTGGATGACAAGAGGGTGAGTACATTATGTGTAAATTTTTGTTCTGGAAGTGGACTTCTCCTTTAACTATTGTTAAAATATTACTATATGTCTGGCCTAAAATGAACCCCAAGTCAAAAATCAGACACATAATTACTGGAGTCATCAGCAATAATCAAAAGGTGAACATTTTTTAATAAATGTTAATTTATTAAACATTAAAAATTTTTAATTTCCAACCTATTTTGGGTTAATTTAAGCAAGAAATATAATAACTTTTAAGCAATAATTGAGTTAAATAAAAATACCCTGAAGGCTGGGTTAAACATTTAATCTAACCCAATCGCTGGGTTTGTCCATATTTCACCCAGCGCTGGGTTGTTTTTAATCCAGTATTTTTTTAGAGTGTAGCGTTATTATTTTTAAATTTAATATTTATTGTAATTAATTAGGTTATTATTCAGTATTTCCATTAATCAGATGCACATTTCAGCTTTTCATTAAAACCTACAGGTTAATTGAGTGAAGTCACTGAATTTGCATTCATATTGTTGCTATTATGACACATCTTTAATTAAAATATGAGCAATTAAATATGTAAATATTCATAAGCCTGTATATAAGAATAAATTTACCTTGCAGATGAAACTCTTTTCCTAGGATTTAGCTTTGTCTGTCAGCATTTACGAAATGATAGTATTTAGTAAATGATGACATAGTAGTATTGTATATATATTTTTTAAAATTTACTGTAAATATTAATAATGCATCTCTTGTGCATCCTACTAAGTGGAAAACAAACACAGGTTCTTTGATCAAATAAAATTTTTTTTTTTTTTTAATGCATGTAGTCTGGGTCAATTTTGAAAATGAACTTCAACTTGAAATTGACATGTCCATATTGTTTTATTAGATGCATGGCCTTTGATTGCAATATCTAAAGCTATTGGAAGAATTTTCTTCTTTCTTTGAAATGTTGATAAGCCATTCTAGCTATTCTGCTATTCTAACTATGCATGATTGCAAAATGGTATTTTATTGTTTGCATTTTTTTTCCCTGTTCTCTGTGACCCTCTGTGAAGAATATTTTGTAGATGTTAAAATGTAGATGTTTTCTTTAACTGGATGAGCATGTGTATTAAAATGGAGCACTACATTTAAGCAATTATGTAATTTTGTTTATGGAATGCCTTAGCTACTGCCATGAAACATCTTAAGCAGAGGTTGAGGGAAAATTGGAAGCGCATGCCGGTGAATACAAGTCATGCTGACCGCTTCGTACCTCACAGCTAATTGCTTTGGGGAGCAGATAAATAATGCCAATTCAGAGAAGCCTATCTTGAAAAGTATTGAAAAGTACATCAAGGCTGAAGTAACTTTTACCTTGATACAAACATCGACTGAACAGATGCAAAACACCTTAAGGAACAGGCTGCTGGCAAAGCATCCAAGAATGCTCTTATTGATCAATGGCTACAGCTTCAGCGGCCTGTACAATTCATTATAAAGGTGGTGTCTCTAAATTTTTAATCATACTCAACTCAAAAGCCCCAGATGTGTAGAACTACAATATTTTATACATGTTTGCCAACTTAACACCCAAGTACCGTTTTAATTTCAGTCAATGGACATGAGATCGATAAACAAACAATTCAGATGTCCTCATTGCTAATTAGCTATGTTGCTCTGAAGTCTCTCATCTTACACAAATTTAACTTGATACTCATGGACTGAGTAGACAGTAAGACAGACTTTCTGCCTTAACAATGTGAGTATCAGTTCATATTTTATGAATAGATTTTCTCATGTAATCCATTTGCAGTCCAGACGGTCGTATGGTGCAGTGTTCACGTTTGCTACTTAAACTAACCTGAAGTGTCAACAGTGCTACCAAACCACTCAAATCAAGCAACCCTTAACAAGCACTGCTGTTGGTCAGAGATATAATTGTGATGTGCAATACAGTGAAATGATTACATTTAATGTTATATTACTTGCCTTTACAACTGTCATTTAATCTGGTGAAATATCTTAAAATCATGATCCAGATATGGAAAAGGATAATGTTTGGGTGGAAAGCGCTAAGCTCTTTTTGATTTAAATTTCATGTGTAATCATACAAAACACATAGAATTGGGGGGGCTGTAACCTGTAACCTTCTTAATCTGACAGTGCCCTCAATATTTCTAACTACTAGCCATTGCCAATAACAGACAGACAGCACATGTGTAAATGTAAAATACTGTATATGTAATCAGTGTATTTGCACTGTATTATATTCCCACTTTACCACAGTATATCTAATTTATTTGTGTATAAAGTTTACTTTTTTCTGTAACGTTGTAAGATCTGTAAGTTTTCTGTAATGTTTTGTCTTTTGAATATGCATGGGTATGCAAAACATTTCATGAAGAAAGAAATCAGAGATAGATAGATAGATAGATGGATAGATAGATAGAATTAAAATGAATTAATTAAATATTAATTTTCTTTATTCAATGATTGTGCATGGGATAATATCCTTAAAATATACTATACAGGGGAGATCAGAGATTTCACAGAGGGACTTATTATTTTTTGAAGTTATTTATGTTTTTTAAGTTGTTAAATTAAAAGATTTAAACAACAACAACAACAACAACAAAAAATAATTTAAATATAAATGTATATGTGTATACTTTAAATACACATACTATTTTTGGTAACACTTTACAATAAGGTTGCATTAGTTGCTAATGTTAGTTAATGTATTAACTAACATGAATAAACAATGAATAATACATTTATTACAGTATTTATTCATCTGTCTTAATGTTAGTTAATAAAAATAAGCTCCTTCATTGTTAGTTCATGGTAGTTCACAAGTGCATTCAGTAATGTTAACAAGCACAACTTTTGATTTTCATGCATTAGTTCACATTAACATAAACTAAGATTAATAAATGCTACAGAAGTATTGTTCATTATTAGTTCATGATAACTAAAGTAAACTAATGAACATTTTTGTGAAGGGTTACCAAATTATTATTATTATTATTAATGTATGTATTTGTTTTTATTAATCGTTGACCAAAACAGTGACCTAAGTTTTTTGTTTGTTTATTTGTTTGCTTTTTTTCATACTGCTGAAAAGTCTAGACTAGTCTTTTTAATGCAAGTTTACATTATGACATTCTAAACCACATGAGCCGTTGTTTACAAAAAATGTCAACATGTTTAATGAACTGTATCTTTTTCCCAGGCAGTAACGATAAAAATGATAAGTAGCTGTTTTTGTAGCCATGACTAAACGCTAAGAAAAAACCTACCATTAAACATATTCACTTTGGTAAAAGTGTGACAACTAACGCCTCGTCTATTTATTAAACACTTTAAAGGCGCTTTTATTCACGTATTCGCTTACATATCGTCGTATCCAAGTGTCTCCACACTCCATTCCAGTGAAGGGGCTGGACTCCGCTCCGTGTTTTGCTCCCTCACTGCTCTATACATCGCGTCTCCTCACTCCTGCATTGCTGTAGCAGCAGATGTTCGCGCGCTGAAGCCAATATCCACCGTTCTCTTTACCGGAGCAAGTGTTCTGCAGCGGAGAGTGAGAAGACGAAGAAGAGTGAGGACGTTTGCTCGCTTTCTTCACACGTCTGGAGTGTGTGTATGTGGGTGAGTGAGCTGAAGAAATTAGAGTCGCGTCTTTATTTACCACACCTGTGATGCGCTGCTGTCTCTGAGCAACGAAGACGCACTGATGGCCAAGGTACAGGAAGAGGATATGTGTTGAAAGAGGACTTATAAATGCGCTGATCGGTGTAATATCACAAAAACTAAACCCAGACAGACAGCAGATACTCCTCGCACTTCATTCAGCAGATATTACTGACTTAAACTTGAACGAGAAGGTGATAAAGATGCCGTTACACCTGGGTCCCTTTGTCCGCTGGAGATCCGGGCTTGTACTCACATGGATCTGCTTGTTTTCGTCCGGATTTACCTTCACTGGTGAGTTTAATTCATTTCAAAACGTATCTTTCAGTTTCGACTTATAAAGCCATGTGTAAGTCATGCGTAATTGCTTTTACACACAGCAGCTGGCTCCCTTTGTGATGTGATTTAGGAATAAGAACAGAATATAATATTTCACGGGGTTCATTTGTATTCGAAATAAGCAGTTTGCTCCAAATTGTTCTATTAATGCTAGTTTTAATAAGCAGAAAGCGCAGAAACAGAGGTGAAGAACCTATTCAGGAACTTGAACGTGCAGTAAGTTTGATTGACATGTTTCTGCGAACACGAGACTCTCACGGCGCGCCTGAGACGCTACGGCGAAGCGTTTAAACGAATAGAAATATACGAAACCAAGCTTTTGTTTAATTGAAGATGACTAGAAATGTATACCATGAGTGTTAAGCAAATAAATATTGTTGAATATTGCGCCCAGTATTACGCGTTGCATTTTTGTGAGCGTCAGCTTGAATGAAGTACATTTCCACGCGCCGACATTCATCCGTTCTTGCTGCATTGGCAGTGTTTCTGACAGCTTTACGAAGTACAGTGAGCTCCGACGGTCATTGAACGCTACAGGGAACATTTGTTGTGTGCAGATATATAAGATGCTTTCGTGGTCAGCTCAGTGGAAAAGAACGTGCAGAAATAATCGTGCTCTCCTCCCATCACACATCGTGCACTTGTCTTGGTTAGCTACCCATTATAGCCTTACAAGGAGAGAAGTAGAGATTTACTATTTGTGTAAAGCTTTAATAATTATTAAACATTCTAAATTGATATTTTCATCTTGAAGACTTTAGTTTTTTATAATAATGTTTATCTGCAAAGCCAGAGATGTGACACATTGCCAGTGGCTGCTCAAATAATGACTGCTTATTATTACTCCCACAACCAAAATTAAGACCGTACGTTTAAAAAATGCCCAGCTTATGTGTTTTTAAATAAGAATCAGTGTGGATATGCATATTAGGATTCAATTTTAATGGGAGATATTTCATATTGTGTTTGGAAACCTTTGTTTACTGTACTGTAGTTTTTTTTTTTTTTTTTTTCAGCTTAATACTGTAGACTGTTGGATATTATCAAACATCAAATAACATCAAATAACACTTTAACCTGTTGTCCATGACTGGACATAATTACAGTTACAGAATCACAGTCACTAAGTCCAATGTTTCCCAATCAGGGGTGTGTGCCCAGAAAGATTTAGCTTTATTTTCCTCTTTAAAACCGAAATTCAAGGATGTTTATAGAATAAATTAATGCGCTTGATTGGCTCATGCGCACTGTGATGTAAATAACAACCATTTTATTTAAAATATTAGTAGTAATTCTAAATTATATCCAGCCTAATATCAGATAAAAATAACTTATTTTGGGCTCCATTTGGTGTGGATTAAAGAGTGCTTAAAGCTTATTTGGGCTGTGGAGGTCCATAAAACAAATAAAGGTTGGGAAACACTGACCTAGTCCACCCACAATGTGTTTTTGTGGACCAGTTTGGGCCTGCCGAGATCTGCATTACATTGTGTCAGGAGAGTAAGAGAAGTAAAGAAAGGTCGTGGCTGTGGGAAACTTGACTGTGGGAAAGTTGAGTTGCGCTTCTGGAGGTTTTATAGTAATCATCACCACAGAGCCCAGCTGGGGACCGCTGATGAGTATCCTCAGAGCACCGTCAAAATTTCACACTTGGCTTACATTGTTCTGCCCCCTCTTTGCTGTGGACGGAGGACTAACTTGTTAAAAGTTGTGTAATTATCAGTCTTGCTTTAGGAAACTCTACATGAGAAAGCTAAATTAAGAGGGTAATTTCTTATGCATTAATTAGGGAAGGATTTCGCATAAATTAAGATGAAGTAAACAGTCAACCCTAGGGAATCAGGGAATCATGCAAAAAAAAAAATACAGTGGCATTTCTGAGGTTTTTCAAACATCTGTTGGAATGAAGCATTTTTTTTTTTTAAAGTAGATTGCAGGGCGTCATGAAAAATGCCCTAAATTCCCACCATCTTCACATGCTCTGTTTAATTTGTCAAGGACACTTATCTTGCTTCGCTTCCAAATGAGAAAAGATCAGACAGGAATTTTCTTATTCTCCAGACTTGTAAGAGGAGGAAATGTAAATTGGATGGAGGGGAAATAATGGAAGCACGTGTGCTTGCAGACATTGTTAGTCCAAAAGATCATAGAAGATCACACAAGGTGCTCTCGCTAGGGAGAAACGGGCTGACGGTGCATTTTCCTATAAAAAAAAAAAAAAAAAAGCCAACTTGTCTTTCCCCTGAAACATAATCCGGTCAAAAATAAAGGTCGCCCTGTCAGTCTTCATCAGAGAGAACACAAGAGACAGAACAGAGCTCTTCCTCGAACAATGTGGTGCCTTCAGGGAGATCAGCTACCGTTGAACCGACAGGAGGGTTTTCATCAGTATGTAGACAAAAGGAATCAGCACATTGTGTTGGTGTGTGTGTGTATTTCTTACAGTATATAGCCTGTGTTAGTGGCTCTGTTGGTTTTGCTTCTGTATTTTATATTGACCCAGAACAGTAAAATTATTGCAAGAAAGAAAACTAAAAATCCTTAAATTTAGACTTTTTAAATTACAATGATCTGGATACTGTCATAGAAATATACAAAACATATTATGACAAAACTTGCATGAAAAAAACAAAAAACAAATGAACATTGATTAGACGCACAGCATTTGACGTCAACAACAGACATATGGAAATACTTTTTTATTTTACATTTTAATAAGCCTTTATATTTTGCTATCCCAACAAAAGAGGTTTATATGGTTTATTCCATTTTCTTATCAGCATTGAGCTTTTTTTTTTCTCCACCTGCTGTCTGTGGTCTTATCAGAACAGACCTGCAATCCAAAAAAGTTGTTCCTTGTGGTTAAAATGTACTTGACAACACCCTAATATTTTATATTTTGTTTATATCATATCAAAACACGGGTCAGAGGACTCCAACATGGCGAATCATATATCCAAGAATGTATTTATGCTGCATACGTACACAATTTCAGCTTCATCAAATTCAGAGCACACGCTGAAAGTACTGGAATCAGTCATGCAATCAACACAACCCTGTAGTAAAGTATAGTTTCTTGTTTGTTCCCATCTCATCCGAAAAGGAGTGATATAATGGCTTTGCTGTTTTCGCTGTGTGTGTGAGAAACAGACAGGGGATTTTTGTGGTTGGAGTTTGTGGTGGGCTTGTTTCAGAGATTTTTGGCACTGCTGTTAGTGTGCTTGGTTGTTCATTGAAAGGGTTGGATTTTGGGGTGCAGTGAAACTCAAAAGCTTTCTTATGTGGCTAAGAAGCTTCTCAAAGGCCCCTCAGACCCTAGAAACGTGATTTTACTTTCATCATTTGGATTATTGCAATTAAAGCTAGTGTTTTGGTGTTCTCGCCTTTTTGTTGTTGAGGGGAAAATATTTGAACTTGAATTGAACATTAGTTAGGCCCATACCAGATTTTCAGTGTATACGGTATTTGCGGGGTGTTTTTATGGTGATGTGTGTGTCAAAAATAAAAAAGAAATGATGAAAAAGATTTTTGCCCTTCTACTTGTAAGCAATAAAATCAAATGATGCATGTAAAGAGAGGTCTCTGCTGTTATGTAGAGCTCTTGATGCTAACCAATGACTTTTCATGATGTACAAGAACTGAAAGAATCAAGCGATGGAGAATTTCAGACGAAAATGGAAGATTTGAACAGATTAATGTCTGAGAGCAGTGTTATTTGGAGTCGCGGGAAGCGCTCGGAAGCGGAACATGATTAAATCCGTTTTTGTTGTGTTTCGTTTCACTCGACACCGGCCACATTGCAATTTCACAACAATCTTAACCTTTTTTTTTTTTTAAATAGGCGGTATATTTCTCCCACTCTCACAGTTTCCACACATACTATATATGTATAGCCGTATTTGAGTTTGATGAATGGAGAGGCGTGAAATGGTGTAACAGAGACGAGGAAAAAGCAAACAGTGTAAGTCAACAGCAGCTGGCTTTCCATAATCCAAGAGCATGCTCCATTTGATGACAAATGTGGTCTTTTCTTATCTCACACTGCTATATATGTCTTCTCCATAAGTGTCAAATGCAAATGGAGAAGGAGAGGCGAGGCGGAGAACATGAGAAAGTGTGACACGAACCTTTGGGGTGGGGGAAGTCTCCTATCAGACCGCATCAGATCTCAGAAATGTGCCCTTTCGCTTCAGTTAAACACATGTAGACTACAAATAATGGGGTGGAGTTGGGGTTTTGGGTGGGTCTTTAGCTTTTTGAAATGGGCATTGAGCATCCAAGGTGTCAAGGTTTGGCTGATTAGCCTAGTTAAAGGGTTAAATGAAAATTAGCCCTTAATTTACTCCAGGCAACCTAGGTGTATATGACTTCCTTCTTTTAGACAAATCCAATCGGAGTTATATTAAAATAATCCTGGCATTTCCAAGTTTTATTATTGCTTATTATTGTTTCTCCTCATCAGTCCAAAACAAGTCCAATAAAGTGCATCCCTCCATAATAAAAAGTGCTTCACACCGCTCCGGGGGGTGAAAAAAGGCCTCCTGTAGCGAATCGATGCATTTTTGTAAGAAAAATATCCATACAAGGATCACTTTAATCTAGCTTGCGCTGGCTGGTCGTTCCCGGAAGCAGCTTCAGGCGGATGACGTCATACATCGGCATTGCACATGCGGCACTTGGAAGTGACGAATGCAAACGCGTCGTGGAGAGATCAAAACAAAACAATGGTCACGAATTAGAAGTTCAAAACAAGAATTTGTAAAGGAAAATGTCAGAGGATTTCGATATAAACCAAGAGGAGACTGGTTTTCCCTTGCTAAAGTAAAGAAACTTTGCTTCCTTTGCTTCTGTAAACAGCGTTGGTTTTCATGAGACTCATCGGCGCATGCGCAATGCCGACATCCGACGTCATCCGTCTGGAGCTGCTTCCGGGTACGACCAGCAGGTGCAAGCTAGATAAAAGTGATTCGTGCATTTTAAATCTAGATTCTTTTCTTAAAAAATGCATCAATTCGCTACAGGCACTTTTTATTATGGATGGATGCACTTTATTGGACTTGTTTTGGACTGATGAGGAGAAACACCCACCCATGCAATGATAAAGCTTGGAAATGCCAGGATAATTTTTATATAACTTCTATTGCATTCGTCTGAAAGAAGGAAGTCATATACACCTACGATGTCTGGAGGGTGAGTAAATTATGGGATAATTTTAATTTTTGGGTGCACTAACCCTTTAATTTAACCCCTGCTGCAAAAAGCATCTATTTCCATTGTGATAATAATTTATTGCAAAGAGCATCTGCATTGTTCCAAACCCATAAGACCTTTGTTCATCTTCAGAACACAAATTAAGATATTTTTGATGAAATCTGAGAACTTTCTGATCCTCAATAGACAGAAAACTACCATGTTCAAGGCCCAGAAAGGTAGTAAGGACATTGTTAGAATAGTCCAGTGACCATTCAACCGTAATTTTATGAAGTTATGAGAATACTTTTGTGTGCAAAGAGCACAGAAATACTGACTTTATTCAACAATTACTTCTCTTCGACATGTGTTCATGAGAGTACAGTGATGCAGGAGCTGGCGTTCTGACATAGAACCTTGATGCGTTGCACCTTGTTCAAGCAGAGGAAGAACATGGTAGTTGCATTGCTGTCTATGGAGAGTCAGAAAGCTCTCGAATTTCATCAGAAATATCTCATTTGTGTTTTGAAGATGAACAAAGTTCTTATGGGTTTGGGAACGACACAAGGGTGAGTAATTAATGACAGAAAACCCTGTGAAATGATCTTCTGTCTCGTCTTTCTCAATTCTAGTTTAGGATAGATAGATATTGATACCTAGATAATGATAGACTATCATCTTCGTCTATTGACGAAACAGACTTAAGACTTGATCAGTGGACCAATATGGTTGATGGCTTAAGTATATTGCATACAGAAGTAGTTGCTAATGAGGAACTCAATGTTGTAGTACAATCTATGTTGTAGGCCCCTATGGTCCCGTCCTGGGCTTCAGCACCTGCTCCCTCCTGCAAGCCTGGCGATGCCCTTCAGAAAGGATGCGGTCAGCAGGAGGAACCAAAGATCAGCGCTGTCACCAGAGAGACTAATCGTGTTCTTCCCCGAGGTGCTGTCAGTGGCCAGAGAAAGCTGGAGTACTGTTGACCTTGAGAGCAGATGCATTTAATGTGCAGACACTGCTTCTCAGCACATTGTGAGCACTAGAGTCTATGAAAGCCTTGGGTGAATGCCCCTCCCCGAAGAGATAAGAGTGCATTTCCCAAGGTGCTTTTGGCTTGACTCGCCGACTGCGAGATCTAAGTAAGATCTGTCCGCTTTAATGATGAACCATCTGCTTGAATACTCAATAGACTCGAGCACTTTGCCTCGTCCCGCAATAGTAACGCAACAAAAGGGGTAATTTTTTCTTCCAACTGTTATTACTCCATAGGGTTTGTTCGGTGGCGACGGAGAACATAAACATGAATAATTCGCTGTGGCGCTCTGCTTGCTCTCAGCCCATCTGTGGTTCATCACCCAGCATATTTAAGGTTGTTTGGGGATGTTCATTCTCCTGTGATCAATAACCCTCTAACTGTTTAATTGGCCATCAATCAACGACAGGGTAGAGTTAAACGCGGAGGTGCTCAATCCCCGCCTTTTATGCAACTCCTCTGGGTCCTTTTGTAGCCTTTAAGTTCGTCCAAGATGCATCCAGAACATTGTTATTTGTATGCGCCGCACAGCAGCGGCAACACATGAGACTTCCAGAGGGCTTCCACGAGGGAGTGTTGTCCTGACTACTGCCATGATGTAGATTGAACGCTCAGCCAACCCATAATACAAGTAAGGGTGGAGCTTTCCTTTGAACAGCATAACTGCTCCAGCATCAAAAGAAATGACAGTGCATCCTATTGATATTTTGCCCACTTCAGGGCTAATAAAACTTTCAAGTTCAGCAAATGGCTGATCTGGATGAGTTTTGTTGAGTTTAATGTACTCTGTTGACCCTCGCTTTCTATGAGTTTGAAGTGCACAAAACTGTCTCTGCTGTTCTTGGCCAACCTCAATTCAAAACCTGCTTGCTTATAATCATGAAGGCAAACATGAATGCTTTTCAGGGACTCAACTTATTAGACCACTGAGTATTAAAGAAAAGCTCTTTGAGATCAAGATATTGGATGTGATTGAGGTCTCTTTGTAAACTTTTAGATTGCACATAGAAGTAAGGAAGCTGATCATACAAGAATATTTATACTCCTAATCCATAAGCGTGTCTCTGTTACTATTGCTCAAGGTTAGAGATTAGAAAATTCAAATAGTATAAAAATAGCATTAAACTTCACAGTGCATGAATGATACCTGAAAGTGTCTTTTTAAAAGGAATTTTCAATGTCTGCTAAATTATTTAATGCTAATTTTCAGACGTTTTTCATTCCCACTTTATATTAGGGTTGCTTTAACTACTATGTACTTGCATTTAAATGTGATACAATGCACTTGTTGTGTACACATGTGACCCTTGACCACAAAACCAGTCATAAGGGTCAACTTTTTGAAATTGAGATTTATGCACAGTCTAAAAGCTGAATAAAAAAGGCCTTACATGTACTTACTATATGGTTAGGGTTAGGATTAGTGTTTGGCTTAGGGTTACTTGCATGTAATTATGCATAATTTAAGGCCACCTACGTAATATAAAGTAGGACAGTTTTTTTTCAAAGAAGTTTTTTGGGTTATATTTGTGACATGAATCTATAATAAAGCAATACATAATGACAGTACTTGTGATAGTACTGTTGTTATGGTTTCCTCCTCCTCCTTCATAAATCATAAAGAGGGTGAGTTTTTTTAAACTTGGACAAGTAAACAACTACTCAAACTGCATAGCAACACTCTTAAAAAACATTTTTGGACTGCATAGCAGCACGTGACATTTTATGACATTTTCTTAAGAACAAAAAAATTCAGTTCACTTCTTTGTTGTGTATGAATGATTTCCGTGCGGCACACATAGCACATAAACTAGCATGCTGGCATGAGTTTTAGTGTTTTAGCATTACCGTGTGAGTGTATGAGCATGTCCCAAGTCAATACAAAGTACCTAAGTACCTCAGGCAGGCTGGAGGTGGTATGAGATCTCTAATGGCAAGGATATTTGAGGGTGGGTTGGCTTAGAGACGGCCAAAACGTGTCCTCTTGAAGTGATGATGTTGACAGGGAAGGAGACCTATTGACCTTTGCTCATTACGTTCATATTCCATGTGGTTGTGCCTCAGGCTGGCAATTCAACTGAGTCAACACTGGCCGTAGCTCAGCCCTCACTCAGCAGTCATCAGGGAATGCAACAGCCAGCTCAAAACATCTGCTCACCCTTTTCAGAAACAAGAAAGATGTTTAAAATCTGAATATTTAATTGTACACTTTGCTGACTTATGTAACCTCATTCTGTGTTTAAGTATTTACATTTTATGATTATAAAATGCTAGAATTCTTAAAGGGCACCTATTATGCAAAAAACACTTTTACATGATGTTTGGACATAAATGTGAACATAACCACACTATGATAAAATCCACCAACTCCTTATTTTTTAATCCCTGTTAAACCAAACCACTCTCATTAGGCATGCGGTTTTGATTCTCAAAGCAGTATGACGTCACATTTTTAGGCCCCATTCACGGCCACTGAATGACAGTCCTGCATAGTTTCCGCCCTCAGTGAGTTGTGTTTGGTTGTATACTGTCCTCCATTTTCTCTGCGCTCAAAACAGCTGTAATGTCAACAATAGCTGCGTTTCGCCGGTGCTGATAGCCTAGTGGGCAAGTGCGCTGACATACAGTGCTGTTGCACTATGGGCGTCCTGAGTTCGAATCCCAGCTCAAGGACCTTTCCCAATCAAGCCCCCCTCTCTCTTCTGTTTCACTTCCTGTCTGCTCTTTACTGTCCTATCATAATAAAAGGGAAAAACACCAAATATGATGTTATTACTAAATATGATGTTATTGGGCTCGCTTCAACCCGCACATATCAAAAGCAACCTGCAGCAACAGTGTTAAAGTACCCCAATTCCGTGGGAAAACCATAGACTTGGCAACACTGCAATTCGGTGTGTTTGGCTTCCCATATGTACAGGTGAACACCGGTTCTCTAGCTCTGTCATGTTGCTTTTACTGACTGTTCATTGCTGTAGGTATGCAAAGCAGAGATGTATATGCTACGCCCAAAGCCAGTTTTTCAGGCAAGCCTGAAAAAAAGCGTAACAGCTAAAGCTAACGCTTTCGGTTTAGGAGAGGAGACCAGAGACAGTTTTCATTTTCACTTCCTGTCTGCTCTTTACTGTCCTATCATAATAAAAGGGAAAAACAACAACAACAACAACAACAAAAACAATAGCCGTGTTTCTATTACCCCTCAAACTGCGCAAATTGAAAATACGCCTAATGGAAAAGCGCCAATTTCACAAAAACCTACATATATTGCAAAAAGTTTTTATGCTCACATGAGGTGGTTTTTCAGGCAATTCGAAAGAGGAATATTTTGCAAAACTGGTGTATATAAAAATGGTGTATATAAAGTCATATGATCATTTTTCAATGTACTGTAACCTCCAAGAAACACTTAATTCGTGGCCGCTCTCAACTATAAGGGGCTTTCCTTGTCATTAATGCTTAGACACAATTCCCATCAAAATCCGTTGCCATGACTTATCATGAGAGGAAAACAAAATGTTTTAGTCGCATAACATAGGTTAAACAAAACACCGTCATTTCGCAATACTTTTTTTTATCAACATTCATAAAATACTGCCAAAGTTTTGTGCAAATCTGTAATGTAAATGCGCCTAATATCTCGTAAGCATGCTGGTGAGATTAGTTCATGAGCTCTGTAATATCACGCTGTTTTGTCGCACTTCGGCAGGGTTGCCAGGTTTTCACAACAAAACCCACCCAATTGCTACTCAAAACTAGCCCAGTCACGTTAAAAGTCGCATTCCGGGGGATAAAATACACTTTTTGTTTTTCTTGTTGTTTTTTTTTTTTTTTTTTTTTCTGGTAAATTTCTATTTCAGGGGCTAAATATGATGTTATTGGGCTCACTTCAACCTGCAGATATCAAAAGCAACCCGCAGCAACAGTTTTAAAGTACCCCAATTCCGTGGGAAAATCGTAGACTTGGCAACACTGCAATTCGGTGTGTTTGGCTTCCCATATGTACAGGTGAACACCGGTTCTCTAGCTCTGTCATGTTGCTTTTACTGACTGTTTATTGCTGTAGGTATGCAAAGCAGAGATGTATATGCTACGCCCAAAGCCAGTTTTTCAGGCAAGCCTGAAAAAAAGCGTAACAGCTAAAGCTAACGCTTTCGGTTTGGGAAAGGAGACCAGAGACAGTTTTCTTTAAATGGATGTCAATGGAGGAGAGGCTTCACTATGCAGAATAAACAGCTTTTAGAGGAAACAGCTTATCATTTAATGAATCGACTGCCTACTGGCTAGTTTTCAATGATTTACAATAAATAATACTTTTGGATTGAACTATTTTTAGAGTTTACACCAAAAAAATGCTGTTTTATAAAAGAAGCCACTTGATTTTTGCAACAGGTGGGATTCAGCTTACGGCACTTCTGATTAATTTCTATGGAATCCGTAAAAGGCGATTGAGTGTTGCACAACTCTGAACTGAATTTCAATGATGTCAATGCTGTAATGTGATTGGTTATTAAAACAAACATGATCGAAGTTGACCGTTACGCTTTCTCCAATAGTAAGTAATTCAGACTCTCTCATCAACAAATAGTAAGAAAATGTCTGGCTATGCCCTCCTCTGAAGGCGGGGTGGAAATATGCAGCTCATTTGCATTTAAAGTGATACACATCAAAGCAGCTATTTTTTAGGTACGCCTCAAAAATGTCATTTTCCTCATGTTATAATAAATGATCTGTGGGGTATTTTGAGCTGAAATTCACAGATGCATTCTAGGGACACCCAAGACGAATATTACATTTTGTAAAAATGGGCACAATAGGTGCCTTTTATGAAGTTACCTTTCTGGAGTTTACAGTAAATGCTGGTAATTTGGCATTAGCCGCCACTGTTGTCAGTAAACAGATAAATAAAACCAAATCTTAAAGCTTCTTACAAAGCGTCTTTTGTGCCAGCTCCAGATACTGTGTAAAAATGCAGTGTCGCATAAAATTAAAGTTTGTCGTTGTCATGACAATCAGTGCCGCCTTGTTTCCTGTCAGATCACTCGGATGTTTGCCAGAATCAACAAGCAGTAGCCAAAACTAATAGTCTCATGGCTCTGTTTGTTTTGAGAAAATGTCTGGCAGTTGGGGAAACAATCATTTTAATAATGTACAATAACACTGTGTTTATTACAGGAGCAATTTTAATAGAAAAAAAATATTTTAGAAAATCAGTTTCGCAGAAGGTTCAGTGGTGTAAACTACTCACTGAATATTAGTTTAATTTTGTCTTTTCATTATTTTTGGTATATTTACATAGTTTCATGCTTACATTTTTTTCGTATTTAAGAGTAAACCCAAGCTTAGAGCTTTCACAGAAATAATTTTGCTTTCGTATGACACATTTTAGTAATATCTAGGACATATTATGCACGGTACAGCAGTCAAAAGAATTTTAACAGCAGCTTTATGATTTATGATTTATCAGTAGAACAATAACAGTGGTAACTGGTATTTTGGCAGGAGCTACCATGGTAAATCTTTTGTGAGGGTAGATGTCAACATCACACTAGCATTTGTAATGACAATATATTCATTTGGAAGACTCGGGGTTGGCAAAAGTAGCACGTTTACTACTTCCTTTGGCAACCGTTTTTATTAGCAGCCTCTAGCTTGTGAAAAGTGTGTGGGTAAAACATTTAATTTTCTTCCTTTTACTTTAACAGAGCATAAAATGATGCCAGCCCTTTGCGTTAAGCTTAGGATGCGTGTGAAATGCGGTCAAGATTTTAGATTTCGAGATGGAGAAGCAGCATTTCTTGGCAAGGACGTTAGGAGCAGCGAAGCCATTGAAATAGATTTAAGACTTCATGCTTGTATAATTAATCATGACAGAATTGCTCATTCTAGGACTTTGCACAGCCTATAGATTTTAATGAATACTGTAAATGTGTCATTTGCTTTTTTCTTCTAAGCCTATACTTTTTTTAATCCCTGGATTTCAGTACATTTCAAAGACCTTTAAAGGTGGTTCTCTCGTCGCTTTCTCTTTGTTTATAGTAACCCAGGGGGCTCATTAGTCATACAGGCGTTCTTTAGAGACCTGACTGTTCGTGCCTCCGTGAAATGGCATACGGAGACAGTCGGTCCATGTGTTTACTGTAAATGTGTATGTGTGTGTGTGGTCTAAAATGACTTTGATCGTATTATTTCAGCCATAAAACATCTTTGTTTTCTGGTTCATTTACAAAAAATGATGAATTCATGTTAGTGTTTGGCTCTCTCGCATGTCGCGAAGGACGTTTGCCGTGTCTTTTAGCGCTGAGAGGATACAAGCAGCATTGTTTGTTTGATTTGAATACCTGTTAAGGATGACGGTAAGATATTCTTACAAATTCAACTCTTGAGACTGGTTAAACGCAATTTGAGTGCTACTGCCTCTCCTGGCTTCTCCTAAACACGGCCAAAAATATCAGATTAATTTTCAGTGTAAATCACACACATTTTCAGAAACGGCCTGCTGAGATGCAGCATGTTCAGCCGGATTCTCTAGGGGCAAAAGGATTTGAGAGCTGGATCATATAAATTAACAAGGCCTTCTGTTAATTTCTGCTCTCACTGTGAAAGTGAACCTCTTTCATGCTTTATGTGAGGTGTTTGTAACCCTAGGATATGATGTCACCGCAATAAAAGGCTGCACAGTGCCGAATGTTTCATTATGTCACATCCTGTCCTTAGAGGACAGTGTGCCATCTTCCTTCTCAAGTGATTGTCATACATCTTTAGCACATTTTAAATTATAATATTTAAATGCAATGCAGAAATGGAGTGTTAATAATGATTAATGCATACTGGAGAAAGTGACAGAGTTTGCCAATGTAAATGGATTTCTGCTGTTTTTAATAACTTCAAAGCCTTAAAGGAATATTCCTGCTTATTTACAACTTAATGTTTATTTTAATCGTTTATTCGTGCCGCTGTCAGCTCGCCTGCGAGGCTTCCAGTAAGTGCATTACGATGAAATTATTGCTGCGGTAATTGACAGCATGCCACAAATGCTGTCTTTAGACATTAAGTTGTAGTTAACCCCGAATATTCCCTTCAGCTTCAGTCACGGTCTGTGCACAAGAAGTTATCATGGGTTTACAAAAGACTATTATCTGAGTTTATTTTATTATATAGATCTTTTTTAGGTCCAGCCAAACTCAGCAAGGTCGATCCTGTTTTTAAAGATATTTTTATGTGTTAAAGTGATATATGAAACATGAAAATTCTATTATCATTGCTCACTCTAAACTTGTATGACTTTTTCTTTTGTTGAACACAAAATTTTGTTGAACACAAAAGTTTCTTAGTGGCATTGTCAAAGACAAACAAAACACAATAAAAGCACTTTGTGCTAGTTCACATGTCTTCACTTTTGTGTCAAGAACAGACTAAAATGTAAGTTGTTTACTCAAAATCTTACCCTCGGCCAAGGCTTGGAATTGCTCTGCCCTCTAAGAAACAAGGTGGCAGGCAACCGCAGATATTTTACTCTGACAGTTTCTATCATTATGCTGCAGTCAAGAGTTATTAAAGGGAACCCAGGGTATTAAGACTTGTATTGGCTTAATATAACATAAATGATGTCTCTTACTGAAAAACGTAGTAGAAAACCCACCAAAGACCACAAAAATCCACATCGTTTTATACATATTTTGGGCTATGGGGGGCACCATTATTTCGATGACAAAAATGGTTGCACTTGGTGAGCTACCTGTTGCTATTTTAACACTCTGAAAATAAAATACTGATATGATGTCACGTGCGGCTTTTGGTTTTAATTTTCAGTCGAAGGGCAACAATAGAAGCAATGCAAGTCTTCACCACTTTTCTTAGCGATAAGAAGAGGAGAAAAGAATGGGAAGATGCCTGTGGACGAATAACACTTACTAAAGACTCGCATCTTTGTTCTCTCCACTCTAGCCCTGATGCCTTTGAGGCTTTTAGTAGACTACAGCTGCTGAAAGAGCTTACAAATGGCAGAGACAAGAAACGCTAGATGCCATCCTGGCAGGATGTAAACATGCAGACGCTTGTCATGATGCCACAGCCACTGAAGGAGTTTCTCAGTGTGAATTTTCACTCAATATTCTGGGACGATTAGACTTCTTGTGGGGAAAAATCGATTGTACGGCATCGTATCAGTATTTTATTTTCCAAATCGTGTGTTTCGAGATGTGTTTTGCGGTAAAAATAGCAACAGGTAGTGCCAGTAGCTTACCAACTACAACCTTTTCACCTCATTGTCCAAAATATGTATAAAGCGATGTGGATTTTTTAAAAAATAATGTAATATTTAATGGATTTTCTACTACATATTTCAGTATGAGACATCATTTATGTTACACTCTTAAAAATAAAGCTTCACAGTTGGAAGGTGCTTCACAATGTCTAAATAGTTCCATAAAGAACCTTTAACATCTGAAGAACCTTTCACAAAAGTAAGAAATAGATAGTTCTTTGAAGAACCTTTGACTGAATGGTTCTTTGTGGAACTAGAAATGGTTCTTCTATGGCGTCACTGTGAAGAACCTTTTAAAGCACCTTTATTTTTAAGAGTGTATATTAAGCCATACAAGTCTTAATACACAGGGTTGCCTTTAACATTTACAATAAAATGATGAAGGCATTTTTCTGTCAGGAATAGACCGAAATGTAAGTTATTACCCTTGTTTAACTTCATTGACACCAAATGCAACTTGCTTGTGATATACACTCTTAAAAATAAAGGTGCTTTAGATGCCAAAGAAAAACCATTTTTGGTTCCACAAAGAACAGTTCAGTCAAAGGTTCTTTAAAGAACCATCTCTTTCTTACCTCTTTATAACCTGAAGAACTTTCTTTCGCCACAAAGAACCTTTTGCGAAACAGAAAGGTTCTAAAGATGTTAAAGGTTCTTTATAGAACCATTTAGACCTAAAAGGTTCTTCTATGGCATCGTGAAGCACCTTTGTTTTTAAAGTGTAACTGAACATCTTGAATGAATAAGCTTCAGAGGAAAAAATGATTTTCATTGAACAACTGAAATTCACATAGTTGTTGCATGGCTTCAGAAGATTTGGAATATAGCGGAAAAGTCATATGGACTACTGCTGTTTTTGTTTTTTCATAGTTTGTGACCAGTTGTAATACTATGAACCATAAAAGTCTGAGGCCAAAATAAAACGGAAAAAAGAGACTGTAAATTTGTATATAATTGCTCATATTGTGTTCCATGAAAAAATAATAGCATACAGGTTTAGAACAACGAGGATGTTCACTTCTGAGTGAACTATTTCTTTAAATGTGTGTTTTTCTCTATCAGATGGCTAAAAATATTCACCATGACCCAAGTAGGCAGCCTCCCTGCCTGTAGATTGTGGTTTGCTGCTATTTTAAAAAACAATTCAATTTTTCAGCCCAGACTTTCACAGCTCCCACTGTAAGAAACATTTCTGTCTCAACGAAGCGTCTTCATTGAGAGCTCTATGAATCATCTCCTTTCTTCTTTCCCTGACTCACTGTGGTTACTCAAGACATCACCATGCTGGGAAGAGTAGAGGTGTCCTGGCATTGTCTCAGTCACAGTGCTCGGGCCACCTAATTACCCAGAGAAGAGCTGGTAAGCATGCGGCTTCACCCGCTGAATCATTTCAATAAATCTCACACAGTTAAACTTAGACGCATATGTTTCTCCAAATAGTCAAACACTCAGAATAGGAGGTGTTTTGATGCCTAATGAGGTTATGTATAGCTCAGGTGATAACAATCTCAGCCTCTCGTTCATGAATTAACCCAGAGTACAAAGAGCTTTGAGATTCACTGGTGCTTCACAAATGTACTCTATTATAGTTGTTTGGCTGAGATAGACATATGGTGAAAAGCCTTTATTCAGGTTTATTCAGAGATTGTGTTTTTAATGTAGTTTAAGTGTTACATTTTCAAAAGCAGACTTGGCTACTTTTTATTTAGTCAAGCCTTTTCAATGTACACTGTTTTAGAGTCAATATAATACCAGAAATTGTTACGCTTAGCTGAGGAATGAAAGTCCTGCCTTTGAGTTGAAAAAGCTTTCTTTTTATAAAGAAATAGATAGTGCCTTGCTTATTTTTTTGTTTTATTTCAGCTAAAGAAGATGATGTTAGATTTGACTGCAGATTTGGCTCAGTTGTCCTGCCCCGAACTCCATTCCTATTGGTTGAAATAGGCTGTGATTCACCTTTGTGTTTTTTGATTGGCTAGCATTTGAGTGCTGCAGTCAGATTCTTATATTTGTTTGATGTTGTCGCTCACATTTTATGTCTTTACAGCAGCTTTTATTATAATGTGCTATAATAATTAAACATATTTATAATTATTTAAATGACACTACCAAAGTTTTGGGGTCAGTAAGATATCAAATAAACTACCCGTCAAAAGTTTTTGAACAGAGAAGATTTTTTAATGTTTTTTTAAAGATTCTCCTCTGCTCTCCAAGCCTGCATTTATTTGATTTGATATACTATTTAAAATATAGATATACTGCTTTCTGTTTGATTTTTTTTTTTTTGTGATTTAATTTATTCCAGATCACAGGAATAAATTACATTTTAAAATATATTAATAAAAATATTAAGCAGAACAACAGTTTTTAATGTCGACAACAATAAGAATTTTCTTAATCACCAAATCAACATTTTAAAATGATTTCTGAAGGATCATTTGATACTGTAGACTGGAGTAATGGCTGCTGAAAATTCATCTTTGCCATCACAGGAATAAATAAAATTTTAAAATAAATCAACATAGAAAACAGTTATTTAAAACTGTAATAATATTTCACAATATTACTGTTTTTTTCTGTATTTTTCAAATAAATGCATCCTTGGTAAACAAAAGAAACTTCTTTCAGAAGCATTTTAAAGTCTTACTGATGCCAACTTTATATTTAGTTTTATAAATTATTATAAAAGTTTCTTATTTTGTAACAATGTAAAAAAATGTCACTTATTTATTTTTTTTATTTACTATTTATTATTTATTTAATTATTATTATACTATTTATTTTCATGTAGCACAAGAAGTAATGATTTTCATATTCAGCATGTCAAACTTCATAAAGAAACATTAAAAATAAAAGCTAAATAGAACTTTTATAAAAATTAGTTGCACTGTGTAATTTTTCTGACCTGTAACCCTGTAACTTATTTAATGTTGCTTGAGTCATTTCTTAGTTTTGTTCATGGGCTTTAAGATTGGATTTTACCCAGTAGGCTCTTATAGCACTTCATAGACTTATAATGTTGTCATTATGGGTTTTCGCCTCATTAAAAACAACCACAATTTCTATTTATATGGAAAATCTAAATTACATTTCTAAGAGGTGTGGTATGACTGATTCAGATTTGCTTCAGGAGTTTTGTTGTTGTTTGCCTAAACACCACACTGCCAGCAATGATAAATTACGTTCTTGATTAATTCTGCTTGTTTTTCCTTCCTATCTTCTTTTGTACCATTTACTTGGGCCACTTTGTACCCTCAACAACTCTCCTACTTGGATTTAGTAGAAAGTAGCAAAGGATTTGTCTCAGCCAAACGTGAGAGATTTGCTCTGGGTTTAAAGGATAAGGAATTAAAAATTGGACGCTGAAACAAGCAGGAATGAAACACAAACCCTGTCATTTTTATAAATGATTTACGATTCCCCACAGGCCTCTCTCTTACCTACAAGCTTCGGTCTTATAGTCTAACAAGCACGTCTTACCTTTCAGATTCTATTAAGTTAATCAATGGCATACATTAGCTGTCCTTATGCATTAGACAAGACAGCGTCTCAGAGAGAGGGAGAGAGATGTAGGATAGTCGACTTTTTACGGTATCTCTTTTCTTGAGTCATTGCTTTCATTAATGTCTGTTTTTTGTCTAAACCAGTTGCTTACAAAACATATCAGTATTTTAATAAAAGGGTATACAGCTTCACTTGGAGAAAAATATGGCATGTGCTTTTTTCCAATCAGTATCCATTAAGATTTTGATTGCAAAATAAGATTTTGGCAACACCATTTCTAAGATTTAAGACCGCATCAGAACCAGCTCTTTAAATGTGTTAGATGGCATCGATATAAACCTCTGATTGTCTTCAGTTCTGTTATCTCCCGCCTGGTAGTTTTATCTAGATGCAAAAATACTGAGCTGTATGTGTATGATTGGAGTTGGAATTGATTTTAAGACTTATCTGATTTTTGTTGTTTCTTAGTTGTTCAGGGATGGTATCAGAGGATAATAGCGGAGTGCTTTTGAATGTATAATGTGGTACTGTGTGTTTTCTATATTGATATACTGGAATTGATTAAATTGACATTTTCATGGTGCTTAAAATAGTATTGTTGACTATATCTACTTTTGTGTTTGTAGCATTTCTGTTCCACGTTTAAGGTCCACACTGAATTTTAAACAGAATCAGTACTCTGTAGAAAGTTCCAGGAAAAATACACTACCAGTCAAAAGTTTTTGAACAGGAAGATTTTTAATGTTTTTTTTTTTAAGTCTCTTCTGCTTACCAAGGCTGCATTTAATCCTTGGCTAATGCCGGACAAAACACATGCCTCAGATTTGATTGTGCACCTGGCGAAATTTCGGGTATTTCACTTTTTTTTTTGCAAAACCTACTTTTCCGAACTAGTTTTTCATCCGATTGGAACCAAACCATTCTCTGGGAATGAATATCAATAATTATCCAAAAAATGTTGAACTTTCGACTCACCGTGGCAAAGAGATACCAAAACGTTTGAAGGGGACAGGGCCAATTTGAGCAAAATGCCTATAACTCCTAAACAGAATGAGATATCTTTGCCAAACTCGGCAAACTTGTATAAGAGCTCAAGCTGAGGTCACAGGAAAAAAAATCGCAGAGATTGGCCAATTGGTGGTGCTATAAGAGGGAAAAAAAACCCATAAAAATGTCTATAACTAGGCAACCATTTGTCCTATCAACATGAAAATCGCTGTGCACAGTCTTAAAAAATGACTGTGTCACAAGTGTCTGTTACATTTGCATGGCCGCCATTGGCCGATGAAGTTTGAACACCTATTAGACAAGGTTAACAAAGGCTGATCGGAACGAAACTCGGTGGGCCTGTTTGACTCACGGCCCCAAAGGTCTAGGAGAAATCTGAAAGTAATTGACCACTGGGAGGCGGTATCACATTTTTTGAGGGCGTAAATGATTGTACATGCGATATTCATATCGTATGATAGGCCTTCTCATTCTGAACAACTTTGCCTCTATAACTACTGCCGTCAATCAAACCTTTTTTTTAAATGATTGAGAAGATATGAAAAGCCTACTTTTGTGAACTAGTCCTAGGTTTTTCACTCAGTGAAAAAAAAACACCGCAGTGCAATTTTCTGGACTCTAGGTCAATAATTATTAAAAACATGTTGAAATGTACCCTTTGGGAAGCTATAATGGGGTCCTTTAGAAAAGGTGCCTCTCCAAATATACCCCAAAGCCTATAAAGCCTAAATGAAAACTCAAAACTTCACAAAACATGCTGAGCACATGTGACGGGTGATTCTAAACAAGCATACAAAATTTTTAGGGAGATCGGACCACAGCTGGCACTATAACAGTCATAAATGGTAAATCACCTGGATTTGACAAAAATGCTTTTTAATAATTGATTTAGGTGGTTACAGGCTTGCTAAATAATATGTAATGTCTTTTTCTTAGTGTTTAAATACCTAAAGCGCTTGAACCCCGGTAATCGCTGCTTGCATCTATATTTTAAAATATTTATTCCTGTGATTCCTGTGAAAGCTACATTTTCAGCATCATTATTAGAATTATTTCTGAAGGATCGTGTGAGTAAAGAAATGATGCTAATTCAGCTTTTAAATCACACTAAAAAAGTATTTAGTATTTTAAATAGATTAAAATAGAAAACAGTAAAAATAAAATCAAACTTTTACTACTTTTGCTGTACTTTGGATCAATTAATTGTAAGTTTGGTGAGCAGAAGAGACTTTTTTTTTTTAAAAATATTACAAATCTTACTGTTCAAAAACTTTTGACTAGTAGTGTAGGTATGCCCATTATTCTAAATGTTTTTTAATTATTTCAGTTAATTTGATTTGGAGAGTTTCAAACTCTCTGCTCCTTTTCACACATTTGTTGAAATCTATTTTGCAAAACTCAGATTTTCCAGAAAAAATTGCTCTGAAATATCTGCGGATTGCATCTGTGCCTACTCATAACAAATCTGCAGTTATCTTGTCACGGAGTTAAAGATCTTCAAATACGATCTAATTAAAACCAGTGTTCTGCTTTAATGTGTCTTTATAAGAAAGCATTAGATTATACCTTTTTCATACAAAGTTGAACAGTGATTTTAATGTTAAGCGATGTAATATGATCATTTGATTATGTAGTAAGTGAATGTTCCTGGAAACTGCTAATCCTCTGCTATAAAGACAAGCGCTTTTGGCAGAAGCACAATTACTCGAGACTCGAGATGGATTGATACAGAGAAAACCTTTTTTTTAAGACGGCAAAAGAATAGTATAGCATTATTCTGCCATTCGCATGTCATTCCCATCTGCCTGGTTGAACAAAAACCAGTCATATTCCAGTCCATTTCCTCCCACGTTTCCCTCCAGATCTCAGGACAGCGGGAGTCAAACGTGAATCTTTCCCCCTAAAGAGCGACTAAAACATGTCTATGGTGCGATATCCCTCAAATGCTGAGATATGCCATTTTTTCCTCACCCTAGAATTTTTCATTCTTGCAGATCGCTCCGTGAGACGGTGTTATTTGACAAAACATTAATCAACTTGGAGGTGTGTGATATATGCTGAGTCTTTGCTATCACCTCTTTCCAGGCCTTGTAGAAGCCGTCTTATCATATTAGCCAGCCACTAGACAAAATTGCCTATGTGTTCTTTTCACATGGCATTAATTTTCCCGACAAAGGCTGTGTACAGAAATAAATAAATAAAAAGACCCTGTCAATACAGAGAAAGGGCGCACGTCTCTAATTTCGCCCGAATTCCCTCACTGTGTTTAACAAGTGAAGCTAACATTAAGCAAACTACGGGTCGTCTGGACCGCCAGCTCCCCCCCTCCTCCTTCTCCCGTCTTCTGTCCTCAACTTTCGGTCACACAATTAGCTGTCCTGTTTGAAAGAGCTAGAACAAAGGTGATCCCTGCGAGCCAGAGTCAGAGGCAGTGACATGTGAGAAGGCTGGTGACACACTTATGGCTGTAGGCTGCTCTCTTGACCAGAGAAGTCGCTGGCTGTCAGTACCCATCACTGTCTGGCACAGCACTAATGGCATTTCCTAATAGTGTGGGGTGGAACAAAGGGCGGATTTACGGGGGCGAAATCACAAAGATCCTCTCTATTGTTTGTGTTCACACACAAAGGTGTGGCCTCAGACATGGAGACGTGATGGGGACAGAGGGAGCAGACGAGAGGGATATGGACAGGAAATAAGGAGCACGCGCTCAACCTCTAATTTTCTGTGGCAGTTTGCCCACAAGCTGAATGTCTCGGAAAGCTCAAGCGCTGAGATGCAGGTGCCGCTGAGTCAGTATAACGTGAGTGTGGAAAACAAAGCATTTGTGCCATTTCTGTTAAACAATATTTTCTTAGACAAAGTGTTTTCTCTAAGCCGGGCTTTATAGGTGAAGTGTGCAAGTTCTGCAGCAATAGCAGCCATTTTCCATTATTTTGAATTGCTTAGAAGCCTCCAGACTTAAGCAACTGGTTGAGACAATGCTATCAAATAAACAGTAATTTGCAATTTCCATTTGGTGGCACTAGTGGCACTGAAACTACTGCTTCTCTGTTGGTCTCAACATGAAATGACATTTGCAATGCAATTGTAATTAATTACATTAATTTATAGCCATATGTGGTATAAGCAGACTATGTTTGTATTACAAGTAAAAAAAAAAAAAAAAAAAGGAAAGTTGCTTTTACTGTATATGTGAAAATAAATCATGGAAAATATATTATAAAATAAAATATAATTATATAAAAATTATATAAAATAAATATTTATATAAACATATATATATATAATGTCAAAGTCTCATTTTCTCTAGGTAAATACACATTACTTACACTATCAGAAAAAGAAAAAAAATCAGTTTTTACATGAACAATGTAATCAATATACTATTTATTAGTAAGACAGGTATGAGTCGCATCAAGTTAGCATTTTTAAGCATTTTACATTTGTTCAAAAATAATAACTCAAGGCAGTAACAATTTAAACAATATATTTTATTTGTGAACTTATGTTCAGTTATTTTTTTATATAGTTTTTACAACTTTTTTTTACAATTTGTTTTTAATTTTTCAGATCATCAGTCATCAAAGCTCTGTAAATATTCGTCACAGGCTCACAGATTTACTTTAAATTTCTCCGAGCTGATTACTCACTAAAAACTCACAGATCATGTTTTCATGACATTTTAAGTCTTATTTTGACATAACTATATGGTTATATCTATGTGTGTGAGTTGTTAACTTACTTTTTAAAATGATCCTTCCCATTAGCGCTATTATTATGTTAATTCAGACTGATTTGCGAACACGGAACGCACATGAACACGAGGCGGGATTTATCGCACGAACCAATCTCAAATTTGTAATATTGGCATTGTTTTATTTTTGTACCACAATTTTTTTTTCTCAAGCCATATTTTAAGGAGGCACTGCTTCCCTTGCCTCCTCAGGGGAAAATCTACAAATACATATTAAATTGTACATTTTAAAGTATTTTGATATTTAACTTCATGATGCTTTTTTCATATTCTCATGAAAAAAAGTGTTTTTATTTACATTTTTACTTTAATATTTTTAGGGATAAAATGTGTTGACCATTCAGAGCAAGTCTGTCAGAGGGCAAAATATTCTTTGGCGTGACGTCGATGCACACTTGATTATAAGAATACAACCTGTGGTCAATCTGAATATTGCATGTCATGCATTAATTGAGTGATGAGACATTCAACATTCAGTGATGATTGAATTTCAAACCATAATGGTCTCACACAGCGAACGTTTAATGCCTCTGTAGTGGACAATCATGTGATGGTTGCTCTCCACTCTTTAATGATACTCTTTATGTTGATCCACAATAGATGTCACACTCAGTGCTAATTGGATGAAAAGATGAGCTCATTTGCTCAACATGTTACTGTTCTTGCACATTAATGGATCAGTGTATTAGTCTGTTACAACTGGGATAATGAATCGTAATGGCTGGATAAATGGTCTAGTGTGAGCACATGTGGTCCATTACATTCCAGTACACATTTGTATCACATGGTCTGATCTGATGCTGTTGAGTCATTCTTGCTATTATGGAGCATGTGTTTTTACTCTATATATATATATATATATATATATATATATATATATATATATATATATATATATATATATATATATATATATATATATAAAATTAGGGCTGTCAGTTTAACGCGTTAAGTTTTGCATAGAACATATTACCTTTGAAGCCATAGCAGAATTGTTGTGCGTCTCTGACCAACACAGCGGTGTTTAGTTTATAAATGAATCCACGTTTTGAATGAATCATGTGACTCAATGATTCAAAGGCCTATTCATAAAGAGGGCCATTTACTTCATTCCTGCATAAATCAGCCGTTAGAATGAATCGAATGAGTGAATGACTCATAAAGACATTTACTGCCACCATTTACTGCTGGAAGATTTAGTTTCTTATTTAGAGTATCATTTAATTAAAAAATAAATGTTAATTACAGTTAATTACATGATGTGTTGATTAATTAATCTAATTAATCTCAAAATTAATTTGACTGTGAAAATACCCACAAAACATTATTTAAAACTATTTTTGTTTTAAATGAGAAAGTATCAAGCAGACATTACAAATTGTAGCTTTAGAAAGAAATATTTTATTTGACTAAAATTTATTACACACAAACATTTAGGCTGCAATGTCCTAACGTAAACTATACAACATAATAGAAGATAACTTGAGAAACATCTCAGTATTTTTTGTTCATATGATGAAAGTCATGGTAACCAAAACAGTTTTGTTACCAACAGTCTTCAAAATACTTTATTTTATGTTCCACAAACAAAATGTTTGAAAAACATGAGTGTGAGTAAATGATGCCAGATTTGTTTATTTATTTTTTTTGGTAAACTATCCCTTTAATGTTTTAGTATTATTTTATTTTATTTTATTTTATTTATTTATTTTATTTTTTTATTTTTATTTATTTATTTATTTATTTTTTTAATGAAAAGATACTCTAAATAAGAAACTAAATCTTCCAGCAGGTGGCAGTAAATGTCTTTGAGTCGTTCACTCATTCGATTCATTCTAACGGCTGATTTATGCAGGAATGAAGTAAATGGCCCTCTTTATGAGTAGGCCTTTGAATCATTGAGTCACATGATTCATTCAAAACACAGATTCATTCAGAAACTAAACACCGCTGTGTTGGTCAGAGACACGCAACAATTCTGCTATGGCTTCAAAGGTAATATGTTCTATGCAAAAGTTAATGCATTAAACTGATTTTGATATATATATATATGTGTGTGTGTGTGTGTGTGTGTGTGTGTGTGTGTATTTATGTATGAATGTGGGTGTGTGTGTGTGTGTGTGTGTGTGCACCTGGTATTTATCACGTTATGGGGAACAAATGTCCCCACAAGGATAGTAATACCAGTAAATTGTGACCTTGTGGGGACATTTGTGAGGTCCCCATGAGGAAACAGGTTTATAAATCATGCAGAATGAGTTGTTTTGAGAAACTAAAAGTGTGCACAGTCTCCTGTGAGGGCTAGGTTTAGGTGTAGGGCCATAGAAAATAGGGTTTGTACAGTATAAAAACCATTACGCCTATGGAATGTCCCCATAAAACATGTAAACACAACGTGTGTGTGTGTATATATATATATATATATGTATAAAATCTATTTTTCTCTCACTTTCTACCCTTTTTAAAAAAGAAAAAGAAAAAATCTCTGTATCAACATTCAGCATTTTTTCTTCCTCTGTTTTTAAGGGTGATTGGAGAGAATCCAGAGAAATGGCATAATGTTTGCTGCTAATTGGCTTCCGAATAATGAATGCATAAAAAAGAAGTCTCACAAAAGTAATGAATCAACTTGTCTCATTTGTTTCTTTCTCTCGTCTCTGCATGACAACGAGAGCTCTGAATATCATCACATTAATGCAGGTTTGTAAATGAGTTATAAACGAACCCCATTTGCATCATCCGCTCGTCATTTGATTTCAGTATCTGAAAACGTCTGTAATCTCCATTTATGCATGAGTTGCTAACATGATGGTGATGCCTAAGAGGAATTGCACATTTCTGTTAATTTAAAGGAATAGTTCATGCAGCAATAAAAATTATACCATTATTGTTTTAAACTTGTATTTTTTTTCTCATGAAACACAAAAGTAGAACTTTATGAAGAATCAGTTCATAGATAAACACCAAAAAAGTAGTCCATATGACTGAAGATATTCATTGCTTTTCATATTACTTGAGAGTTTAATATAGCACACATGTCTGGTTTTTGCAGACTAAGGTGTGCGATGAGTTGCATAAGGATTTAATTTGATTTCTACTTTTTCCTACAGATGAAAATACAGTATATGGCTTTGGAACAACATGAGGATAGAAATGTGGGATGAACACTTAATTTTTTATGCATGCCCTCATTAAATTAAATCAAACTTTCCAGTTACTGAAGTTCCAGTAAATGTATGATTTAAACACACACACATAAATGCACACATGTATGAATTTGATCATCCTCAATTTATTCCAGCATATGACTGTGACTGCTGGCAGCTCTAGTCATGGAAGCACATATTAAGATGATAGAAAATATTTGTACACATCAACATCAAAGATATGTGTGTATGTTATCAATCTCATAAAAAAGCTTGATGTCAGCTGGTTTCGTATTTGAAATCTGCTCTCAGTTCTCATAAACGATTTACACCGTAAGCAGATGCTAAGATTATTCACGTATTCTGAATTAATGCGGCTGCCAACTTTTCGGTGCCGTTTTTACAGTTCGTGCAAAAGCTTTGCATCATTTCATAGTTAAAGTGCAGAGCGAGTCGGGCATGAGCACTCTAGATAAGAAATTCCAATTCCAGACATCTCCATATCTTGTTTAATCCCACGAACTCTAGAAACATAAAGGAGATTCAAAAGTAAGGAATTCTGTATGGAATGAAAGTGTGTTTGGCAAAGGCCTACACTTCAAACTGGCTTTGCTGAAGCGACATGGGATCTGCCATTTAGATGTGTGTTGAGATTGTCAAGCGTTGAACGGCAGCACATAAGCTTTGCATTGTGAGCACTTTTCTGGGGTTGTACGCTTATAGCTTTTGCCACTCGTGTCACATCTCATCCAAGTCACAATGACAAAGTGTGTCGCCTCTGTTCTGCCGGGACGATCGAGGCATGGAATTACCATCTTACATCTACAAACCTGAATCTTTGTGCTGGCCGTCTGATGCATATTGGACGTAAACTTTAATATGAATGCAATTTCCTTTAATATGAAGGCTTTTTTTAAGCAATTAAAGGAGAAGTCCACTTTCAGAACAAGAAGTGACAGATAACGTACTCGCCCCTTGTCATCCAAGATGTTTATGTCTTTCTTTCTTCTGCCATAAAGAATTATGTTTTTTGAGGAAAACATTTTCAGGATTTTTTGGTGTGGTGCCCCGATTTTGAACTTCCAAAATGCAGTTTAAATGCATCTTCAAACGATCCCAACCGAGGAAGAAGGATCTTATCTAGCGAAACGATTGGTTATTTTCATAAAAATAATACAATTTATGTACTTTTTAATGTCAAACGCTCGTCTTGTCTCGCTCTGCGTGAACTGTTTTTTTTTTTTTTTTTTTTTCCCGGTTCATGACAGTTAGGGTATGTCGAAAAACTCCCATCTCATGTTTTCCTTCAACTTCAAAATCATCTTATATCGCTGTTTTATCTTTTTTGTTAAGGGTGTTTGATCTTCTTTGCATTGTTTACTTTGCAAAGACTGGGTTGGTACTTTTGCAGTGATGTAGGATTATTTTTAAATGATTTTTGAAGTTGAGGGAGAAAATATGATTGGAGTTTTTCGACATACCCGAACTGTCTTGAGCCATAACACAGAGTTCAGGGAGAGAAAGGCAAGACGAGCGTTTAAGATTAAAAAGTATTTAAATTGTATTTTTTTTTAAGGAAAATAACCGATCGTTTCACTAGATAAGACATTTCTCCCTCGGCTGGGATCGTTTACAACCGCATTTGGGATCGTTTGAAGCCGCATTTAAACTGCATTTTGGAAGTTTGAAATCGGGGCACCATATCAGTCCATTATATGGAGAAAAATGCTGAAATGTTTTCCTCAAAAAAATATAATTTCTTTATGGCTGAAGAAAGAAAGACATGAACATCTTGGATGACAAGGGGGTGAATACATTATCTGTAAATTTTTGTTCTGGAAGTGGACTTCTCCTTTAACAAAACAAAAATGGTGGTTGGTCACTTTAACATGCTAATCTTAGGTTTCTTGGCGAGAATAACCTCAGGATGGACAGTGTTTTTTGTTTAGTCAAAGGCCTGGCTACATGAAGCCACACATGTGCCAGCTCATCCCAGTCGTACTGGTTTATGTTTAATATCCGAGTAATACCCTCAATAGCTGGAACATATCGTGTTATTTCAGCCCAGTGTGGTCCTGCTGTGCTCGTGTGTCTATATCAGCGTCTGGGCTGTCTTTGATGGGTGGTGTTTCAGCATGCTTCTGAAGAGTGTTATTCACATTCTCCTCCTTGTGCCTTTGTGGCCCATCTGTCTGTGTATGTGAATCTCGTTTTTCACATTTTCATTGTTTGTGAACATACTGTGAGGGGAATTATGCTGTCTGTGCTTTTGGTCATGTATTCCCGGTTGCATCCTTGTGCTTTTGTGTGGCAATTTATGAATTTTGTTCAACTATTCTATTTTACCATATCAAACAGAGCAATAAGAGATATAGTTCTTGGATTATATGGTACTTTGGAGACCAAAGGCATATTGGTTTTTGGTTTTATTAAAAAACCTTTTAAAGGGATAGTTCATATAAAAATGAAAATTCTGTGATTGATCACTCCAAACCTGTAAGACCTTTGTTCATCTTCAGAACACAAATGAAGATATTTTTGATAAAATCCATGAGCTTTCTGACCTGACAGCAATAAAACTACCCAGAAAGGTAGTAAAGACATCAATGAAATAGTCCATGTGACATCAGTGGTTCAACCTTAAATTTATGAAGGTACAAGTAATATTTTTGTGCGCAACGAAAACACGAATAACGACTAAATTGAACAATGTCTTCTCTTCCATGACAGACAAGAATGCCAGCTTACTCGTGGTGCTTTCATGAATGCATGGCGAAGACTGACACGGAAATGAAGAAACTGTTAAATTTAGTCATTATTTTCGTTTTCTTTGTATACAAAAAGTATTCCTGAAGCTTCATAACATTAAGGTTGAACCACTAATGTTAACGACGTCCTTACTACCTTTCTGGATCTTGAACGTGTCATTTGAGTTCAGAAAGCTCTTGGATTTCATCAAAAATATCTTAATAACTTGATTTGTTCATCTTAAGATTTCTATTGCGTGATAGGTAAAAAGGCAACAAAGAAAGTCTTTTTTGTGACGAAGGTCAGAACTCCTGTTATGATGTAGATTTTTAAGGTGCACTCTTGTCATAAATTAATCTATTACTTTTCCTATATAATTTGTAACACAAAAGAGTGGTAAAATATCTATTTAGGAGTTCCCAACGATATATAGTTTGTCATGATTAGATTAGGATTTATTTGTAAAATGGTGAAGTAAACGTAGGCGTCCCACAGAGTGGACGGTGACAGTTAAAGGGTTAAGGTCATATGTAAGATGGTGTACTTCTAAATGGTTACAGAATTATTTTAAGGATTTATTACAGATTTATGCATTTTAATTTCAAAGTCTTTCTATTTCAAATAAATGCTGTTCTTTTTAACTTCAAATTCATCAAAAAATCGATAAAAAAAGTCAATATTGAAAATAAAATGTCGAAAAAAAATTCAGTATTGAAAATAATAATAAATTTTTCTTGATCATCAAATCAGCATATTACAAAACTTTTTGAAGAGGAATGTGATGCTGAATGTTAAAAATTTAGTTTTGCATCACAGGACTCGACTACATTTTCAAATATACTCACATAGAAAACAGTTATTTAAAATTGTGATAATATTTAAGAATATTGATGTTTTGCTGTATTTTGTATCAAATACAAAAGTGGCTACTTCTGCAAAAACATTAAAACATCTTACTGTACTGTATGTCCTATAAAATATTTTTTCCCAAAACAGTGTACATACTGTACATACCTTTGACTAGCAAATCATGGTTTATAGTTGTGACATAGACTGAAACTTATTAACTATTAAAAAATAATAATAAATACATGAGACAAGCCCTTTGATATGCTCTGCTCTGCTCTGCTCTGTCTTCATTCCTGTTTTAAAAGGAAAGAAAGGCCTTTTTGATATTTTATTGACTGTAGATGGGAGGAAATAGTGTAGAAGAACAGAATTATGAAATGACATGAAATTGTCCATTTGAGAACCACAGCTCAAAGAAAAAGAGAGATTATATGAGGTGAAAAATAAGTTTTAATATGTTAGATAGTACATTTGTCTAATTTTAGGGGCGTTTAAATATTTTTACCTGAAAACTAGTCAGAAATACTGTGAAAATTTTGTTAGAACAGCACTGACAGATTCTTTATTTTTCAGATTGTGCCACTGATTATTAAAGGCAGTGCAATGGACTGTTGCCTTCTGCTGGTTTATTATTTATCTTTCTGCTGTAGGTATTGCTATGAATATGAATGTAATCTAATGCAAGTTTATCTGCAAATGTGTTCTGTACTTACGATGTGATTTTTGATTAATATGAACACCCCTAATACCCCATGTCGGTAAACCAAGACAGAAGTAGCAATCGAAACATAATCGCTGTTAATCGTAGATCGTAGATAGTTAATCGGTAATTCTGCTGCTGGAAATGCAGGCTGATAAAATGAGGCTGAGCGCTGGTAATAATGGAACAGCATTGCAGGAACCCTTGACCCCATGATAGAGGCCAGATGGGCTGATATACTAACCCCCTCTCCATCTCTCATTACTCTGTCCGATCACAGGGTTTCAAACACTCTCCTACTGCTGCTATCTCTCTATCTTTAATTTAAAAATGCAGCAGGGCTGCTAGAGAGGGAGATAAATATCGGGGCCGGCCGTCCGTCTTGTCTCAACATACATGTAGCTCAGTCTTGTCGAATGCCCTTTCGCTTCCAACCTCTGTGCTTTAAATCAACTCTGATTCCTCTGGCGGAGATCTGACCGACTTCTGCTCATCACAGAGATGAAGAGAAGAGCTGAGAGAGCTATAATGGTGGGTTTGCAGACTCATTTAGCTCTGGAGCACAATCTTGGGACTCCTCTACACACCCGAAATGCCGTGAAAAAAATATAACCGGATCAGCACAAGATGCTTCAAGAATGTTTTTAGGGCTTGGAGGAACTTGCTTATGAGGCTACTCAACTTTTAATGTTTTGGTGGCAGGGTGAAGGGGTTAGTCTTACAGAAATGATTTAAAGAAATGTTTCATTTCTGACTAGAATTGCCTAATGAATGACTGTTTTTTCACAGATCTTCACATTTCTCTTTGAATGGCTAAATTCTAGTTCTTTCTGCACATTAAAGTGATAGTTCACTTAAAAATTGTAGTATTTTTTTATTTATTTTTCTTTTGTTTCCATACAATGAATGTCAGTTGTTTGGATTTTGCTGCATACGGATTTGCATACCAAAAAAAAAAAAAAAAAAAGTTTTCATAGATACCTTTTTAAAAGGTCAAGTAAAACTTGAGCAATGAAAATTAATTACTGATTAATCATTATGAATAATTGTTTTGTTTTGTTTTGTTTTTTAAATTAGAAAACCTGATTACTAATCATACATTAGCTTTGGTTTTTCATTTAGTTTTATTTTAAGTTTTAGACAGGCAGAAATGAGTGACAGGAAATTATTAGAAAGAGAGAAGGGAATGAAATTTAAGATCCATTGAAGGCCAGACTCAATATATCCACTTGCACTGACTTTTGATGTATATTTGCTTTTATTTTCACAAGTCAAGTTCATTTTGTGAAAGTAAGCAACTTTTTCACATTTCATTGTATCATATTTTCTGTCCATGAATATGTTATTACAAAAATAAGCAAGAAACAAACATATTCTGCCCTACATTTTGAAACAAAGGGCTTTGTGCAACTGCATGAATTAATCAAAACAGTAATAAATCTTACAACAAAAACCGCTCTTGGTCGTTTTCCGATAAAACTGAAAAGTTGATCTGACATTGAACAGGAGGATCTAATGTGACCGGCAGAATTGTTCAGTAACCCGCCCTGAAGGTCAAACCCTTTGTTGAGCTGTAAAACCGCATCTGTTTGCATTCAATATTGCCACTTGTCATTGTTGACCGTCAGTAAAGCTATTTCTAGGCGATGCAACAAAATTTTCACCCTCTAACAGCCTGGAGCGTGGAGGCAGAGTGCAATTTATGTAAGCAGAATCGACGGGAATCAATAGGATTTTCATCAGCGTTATGTTTTCATACTTCACAAGAGGCCCAGGCTGCCGTGAGGATAAATGATGCACTATCAGTTCCATTGCGCTCCTCTCTTTCTATCCCCCCCTCTCTTCTCTCATCCATCCTTTCACTTTGTGCTCTAACGACAAGATGAGTTTCAGCACCGGGAAATAATCCACTTTACCGCTTTTCCCCATGTCGACTGCTGTCCAGTTTGTTAAAGAACATTTCAGAGGATTCTTTTGTCTTTTGTTGGGCTTTCATATGTGTTAGAGCTAGTGATTTAGAAACTGCTGCTCAGATTTATATTCGGTGTATTTATATATTTTCCAGTAAAGCTACAGTTTCAGAGGGATATTTTTTAGGTTTATGAAGAGTGTGTCTAAGGGAGTAGAATGTTTCCCTGTGAAGGAGAATTGAGCTTTTAATTGATTGAATCAACATATATTTCAAAATCAACTAGCTGGTGGATTTCTTATATACTTTTTTTTTGTTTTACCTTTTTTTGTAAAGGGCGTTTGACGACCTAAGCACGTTCACTTTGTAAACACTGAGTCGGTACTTCTGCAGCGATGGAGGACGATTTTGAAGTTGGAGGAGAAAATGAGAGTACACACAGAGCTAGACAGGACGAGCATTTGAGGTTAAAAAGTATATACATTTTTATTTTTTTTTTTAGAAATGACAGATCATTTCACTATACAAGACCCTTCTTCCTCGGCTGGGATCGTTTAGAGCCCTTTGAAGCCGCATTTAAAGTGCATTTTGGAAGTTCAAACTTGTTGGCACCATAGAAGTCCACTATATGGAGAACATTCCTGAAGTGTTTTCCTCAAGAAACATAATTTCTGTACACCTGAAAAAAGAAAGACATGAACAGCTTGGATGACAGTGGGGTGAGTACATTATCTGTACATTTTTGTTCTGGAAGTGAACTACTCCTTTAAACACTAGCAAACTAATTCATTCTAAAGAGGTCCCTAAAAATCTATTTCAGGTTCAGTAGAAGTTAGGCTTAATCATCAGTATTTGTGGTATAATGTTAATTGTCACGCAATAAAAAAAAATGGATTTGTCAAAAAGCATAAATGGAAGTCTCAGAAGCACTTAGAATGGAAGTTAAGGAAGTCAGTTTGTGAAACTTATTTTTTTATTTTTTTATTTTTAAAACTAAAACTTCTGTATTATTTAAGCTGTAAATTTGTTTCAATTCTAATTTTTTACAGTTACATTTTAGGATTTTTTGTCATTGTGTTAGTAAATTTTATATAACTTTTTTTTAAACCATGTCAACACATATTTATACCTTATGGCTACATTTAAAAAAAAAAAAAAATAATAAGTAGAAATAATTTTTATGATAATCAACATTATGATGCAAATGCTGACAATAAAGTTTAACTTGTACTGAACCTGAAATATTTCTGTAATAAAGCTGCTGCTATAAAATACAAACTTAGAGATAGATCAACCAAAACATTTTTGAGGGAAAACATTTTAGGAATTATCTCCATATAGTGGACTTCTATGTTGCCTGTGAGTTTGAACTTCTAAAATGCAGTTTCATCGCAGCTTCAAAGGGCTCTAAATGTTCCCAGCCGAGGAAGAAGTGTCTTATCTAGCAAAACGACCGGTTAATTTCTCACACTCATGTCATTCCAAACCTGTAAGACTTTCATCTTCAGAACACAAATTAAGATATTTTTTGATGAAATCCGAGAGCTTTTTGACCTTGCATAGACAGCAATGCAACTGACATATTCAAGGCCCAGAAAGTTAGTAAGGTCATTGTTGAAACTTTTTGTGATATGGAGCTGGCATTTTCACGTGACACAGAAGAGAAGAAATTGTTAAATCAGGTCGTTATAGTTGTTTTCTTTGTGCTCATAAAGTATTCTTGTAGCTTAATAAAATTACGGTTGAACCACTGATGTCACATGGACTATTTTAACAATGTCCTTACTAACTTTCTGGGCCTTGAACGTGTCAGTTGCATTGCTGTCTATGCAGGGTCGGAAATCTCTCAGACTTCACAAATATCTTAATTTGTGTGCTGAAGATGAACAAAAGTCTTACAGGTTGGAATGAGGATGCGTAATTAATGACAGAATTTTCATTTTTGGATCAACTATCCCTTTAAATTCAAAAATTAAAACTAGCCAACCTCTGTCGATCCATGGTTCTTGTTTCTCAGAGCAATGAATTGTTTCATGTTCATATTATTCACAGTTCACCATAATCTGATATTCCATGAAACATTCATCAATAATAAGCTGTGTGTATTGAATAAATAGCCTTCGTACACTCCATATCACTCGAGTTCCTTTTTTAAGACCTTGAAAGGAAAACACAAAGACGTATTTCCTGCAAATGCAGTTTTTTTATGATTTGGAGTGCCTTCATGCACTCGTGGCAGCGTAGAGTACTTGCATTGGACTCATAAGCTATCTTTCTTCAACGACAATTAAACCCAGAATAAAAAAAACAAAAAGAGATCCTTGATGTAGTGTGCTTTTGATGCACTCCCATGCAGGGAATTATAGTAAACTAACCGTATCCCTCCCAATGTGATTGGAGAGAAATGCACATAATGTGGTCTGTCATTTTAACTGGCCGATATAATTGGCAACAGTGGCTCTGTTAGCAATGCATCATAATCATCTTATTTCAGCTCATCCATCGCGCTTCATGCCAGAACCTCATTGTCCTCTGGAAATAACCTGATGCATCTGGTCTGACCGAGAACACCGTCCATTCCCATTTCAGAAATTTGCATGCTCTTTTAAAGGAGAAACATGATGGGTAATTGTTGAAGGCCATGTCTGTTGCGTGTGGCAGGGCTTATTATGGTATGCCTGTACTGACTTACGATGCTTTATTTATAGTCAATAAAGCACTGTAAGAGTGGTGGTTCCCAAGCAGGGATACGAATATGCAAGGGGGTATTTGGAAGGATTTTGATTTTTAAACCTGTAAGTCTTTACTTCTCATTAAAATGTGAACAAATGACAGTGTATTCACTTGTGGGTGATATTTCATACCCATTGAGCATCTATGGTATTTAAATTCCACCATACAAAGAGTCCAAATGACTTTTCTTTTGTTAATATCCATTTGGATTTTATTCCTAAATAAATTTGCTATTACAGTAGCCGTTTATCGGCGAAAGTTGCCCCCAAAGCGCTAAAAACTTGTGACACACTCACAAACTAAGGTATGTTGTTAAAGAAATAGTTAAAAACTTACTGCAAATGTAGTCACCCCCAGGCCATCCAAGATGTAGATGAGTTTGTTTCTTCATTAGGGCAGAAATGTAGCATTACATCACTTGCCCACTCAGAAGTGAATGTGTGCCGTCAAAATGAGAGTCGAAACCTGATTAAAACATTGCAGTAATGCACAAATAATTCACATGACTCTTACATCATTTAATGTCTTGTGAAGTGAAAAGCTTTGTGTTTGTAATAAATCCATCAAGGCATTTGAACTTTAAAGCATCTCTGCTTCTCTCCGGTGAGTTGTGGTGTTTTTTCCAAGCAGTATTGATTTATTTTTTAAAGGGGCTAGTATTAATAATTTTATTGATGATGCTACATGACATTCAACGGAATACTACAAGTTCAAGAAACACATTTTTGTTGTTTTATTGTTTTGTTGGAGGTGCACCTTTAGGGAAACACTCCTGTAGAGTTCCCTCAAAGAATATTTGGTGCTGATAAGCCCAAGATATACTTCCTGTTTTATTGCTTTCAGCAGTTATTTGTGGTCCTTCACCAAGATGATTTATTTCCTCTGTAGAGGAGGTAAATGGCAATGGGGGTGGACCCACATCTGCACAGATCAGAGGCATTACTCATATTTTCATTATCTTTGATTTCCTTTTTTCTTTCCGCTGGGGTCTTGTTGTCTTATTGATTATTTTTGATTTTATTTTACTTCATTTTCTCCTTCTATTTAATTTTTTTCAAACTAGGTATTTCCTGTCTTTTTTCCATTTTCAGTGCAAGCTTTTTAAAAATCTTCTCAGAACTGCAGTTATTTGACATTTTATTTGACATTTTGGCACTAATTTTATTTCAATAATTATTTCTTTACATGACATACTATTCAGTGCAATGGCATGTTGATTATGTGCATTTAAAATATTCACATTGCAAAAATCATTTCTATTATTTAATCCGTTTACTTAGTCTTGTTTTCCAGGAAAAATGACTAGGCGTCCTTAAAGGGGTTGAGGCTGCTTTAAATGCAAATGAGCTCTGCTCGCCCCGCCCCTCTCTTCTCTCTGTGGAGAGGCAAGCCTGTTTACTTCAGCCGCGTTTAGCCGCTAAACTTGCTAACTAGCTGGATCACGAATGATTTGCGCGAACATAGACGGATATGTAGATCGGGAGGCGCATTCCCTTCACAAACAAACGTAATCCACTGCATCTTCAGCGGCTCAGATGTCGGGAGTAAATGACGACCACTACGTTTATTATTACATCCAGCAGCACAACACTTCAATCGCTCAATCGGAGATATTCTTGTCTAACTTACATCCCTGCTCCGGCATCAAAACAAAGAGGCCGGACTGTTACAGCTGATCTGAGGTAAAACGCTCATGTCAGTCAACTATCATGGGAGCGGCCTCTGTCGGTGTGATGCCACAACGCCAGGCATCTGAGAATGGCTTGATTTGAAAAAGGGAATATTATTTTTACAGATTAATTAAAAACCACTGCATGGATTTTTATCATTATAAGGTAGATGTGTACATACACTGCATACAATGTTAAAACAACATGTAAAAGTGAACTTAGCATCCGATGACCCCTTTAAAAGGACATGCATTTACCTAAAAATCATAAACTTTTTTTATTTTTAACCACAAACATCATGAAATGGGTTCCTTGGAAGTATTTATCTCATGCAGTCATGCCTCTCGAGTATGTTTAGCTATTTTTACACGGTAAAAAAAGAGAAAGAAGTGATTAAGAAAATTGTTTTTTTCCTTCTGTGCAATCAAACCAAGAAATGAGCCACACACAGAACTACGCCTTTGTCCATATTTAAACGAGCGTAATTTGGAAAATCTCATTTCGAACGTATCCTCTTCTGCTAACCGAGCGCCGGCTTACCAGCGGTGGCCCACAGTTGATGGACATGTTCCTGTTTGGCAAATATAACATCATTTGGACTGGTGTGCCATCTCAGTGGTGAGTGAGGAACATCAACCTCTGGCTGTGAGTTCCGTCAGAGTTATCTGCCGCCGAGGCATGGAGCGGACAGATAAAACAGTCCTGAAGGGGAAATGATTCTGCTCCTAATCAGATTTATGTACGCAGCCCACAGAGGGAGATTGATGTCTTATCTGACGTAGAAGATTTCAATTCTCTATGCTACAACACAGATAAACAATCAGCCTTCTGTCTGGAAAGCATTTCTTTAATTGTCTGGGTGTGTGTGCTTGTGCTTGTTTTGTCTGGGCTTCTCTTTATTGTGTGTACTATGTGCAATAGGCCTTGGCGACGTGAAGCGTTTCCTCTATTTTTCCTTTCTTTTTATGTTGTTCAGTATCTCTTAACATATTATTTCAACCAAACAGCCATTGGAGCCAATTAGATTCAAAATGTTGAATGTAAGAGCAAAAACAGAGTAAACATCTAGTTAAAAATAACCGAAGCATGTTTTCCACACCACTTTCTTTTTAAACCACTTGAGCGCAAGGGAAAAAATATATAGAACCATTTTTGTTTACTTTTACTAATGGTTCGTATCAACAAATCTTCACATTTACCTTCATACATCTTTATTAAAACATCTAAAATGCATTTTATAGAGATTAAATCATAAACACCTCATGAACAGTTCTATAATTTCAAATCACCATGCGTGTGGACATTTGCATGACACTTTGCCTGAAATGCATCTATAATAATTGCAAACAGCTAGGTTAGAGATACTCCCTGTCTGTTTCCTAAGCCTTTCGTGGATATTTTTCATGGTTATTAGATTCCAAACATCTGCTTCTGCCTCCCTTGACTAGCGTCTGAAGACGAGAGCTCAAATGGAGATCAAACTAAAGCTTGCGTATCGTTCTATGTTTACCATATTCTAATCAGCGCATGAAGTACCAGCCACCATTTTGAGCGAGAGTCGGTTGAATGCTCAGATTTAACCTTGAAATGCCCCTGCTCTAAAGCTCACACTTACAGACCACTATCAGACTGATTATACGGCAGCCCTCCATCAAGACTGATTGGATGACTTTACTGAGATATCTTTAAGTGACTGCATTAAACAAATTAAAAGAGAACAGGAGAGCGAGAGAGGGGGAGAGAGAGAGGGATGGGGGAGAGTGAAGGATTTTCTCATTTTACCACTCGCTTTAAATGGCCAATTAATCAAAGAACAGCGTATAAAATGACCACAAGATAATGGTAAACAAATCATGACAGTTAGAGAAGAGTGCAGACTGTGTTTTGGCCTCTAGCTGCTTTTCTGATGTATATTTAACTTGGATTACAGGACAACGCCAAACTGTTCATTGGAACGCATTGTGTAATCTTCCGTTTTGTTCACGCATACAGTACTGTTTGATTATGAATACGCTGACAAACGGTTTTGTAACAAGTGACTCCTTTCAGGTCTCACAACCACATTGAGGTGAGATTTTACTTTAAAGATTTTCAACTTTAAAGCTACAGTTGTTTGATTTGAACTTGTTTTTATGGTGTTTATGGAAGCTATAGTCATTGTCGCTATTGCAAAAAGGAGGCTTTGACTTGTTTTATACAAACCGCATTTGAGCAGCTACACAATTATGGGATTAAAATGCATTATGAGAGATTTGCAAATTGCAATTAAGTATTTATTTATTTATCCAAGATGCAGTTTGCAGTTTGTTGCTTTATCTGAACACATAAAGACAAATTTAGCATTACATCACTTACTTGGTAACAAGTGGATCCTTTGCAGTGAATGGGTACCATCAGTTTCTGTCCATAAATAAAGGATTAGTTCACTTCCAGAATAAAAACTTCCTGATAATTTACTCACCCCTATGTCATCCAAGATGTTAAAGGAGAAGTCCACTTCTAAAACAAAGATTCACATATAATGTACTCTATGGTGCCCCGAGTTTCAAACGATCCCAAATGCGGTTGTAAACGATCCCAGTCGAGAAAGAAGGGTCTTAGCGTAACGATCGGTTATTTTCATAAAAATAATACAATTGATATACTTTTAAATTGATTTTTACTTTTCATCTTGTATTACTCTGCCTGAGCTGTTTTTTTTCCAGTTCATGTCAGTTAGGGTATGTCGAAAAACTCCCATCTCATGTTCTCCCTCAACTTCAAAATCGTCCTATATCGCTGTTTTACCTTTTTTGTTAAGGGTGTTTGATCTTCTTTGCATGTTCACTTTGCAAAGACTGGGTCGGTACTTCCGCAGTGATGTAGGATGATTTTGAAATGATTTTTGAAGTTGAGGGAGAAAATATGATTGGAGTTTTTCGACATACCCTATCTGTCTTGAGGCAGAATACACAGAGTTCTCGAGCAAGACAAGACGAGCGTTTAAGATTAAAAAGCATTTAAACTGTATTTTTTTTTAATGAAAATAACCAATCGTTTCGCTAGATAAGACCCTTCTTCCTTAGCTAAGATCGTTTACAACCGCATTTGGGATCGTTTGAAGCCGCATTTAAACTGCATTTTGGAAGTTCAAAAATACGACTGAAGAAAGAAAGACATGAACATCTTGGATGACAAGGGGGTGAGTACATTATATGTGAATCTTTGTTTTGGAAGTGGACTTCTCCTTTAATGTGTTTCTTTCTTCAGTCGAGACAAAATTAAGGTTTTTGTGTCCATGTTGTCCATGTAGTGGACTTCAATGGGTTGAAGGTCCAAATTGCGGTTTCATTGCAGCTTCAAAGGGCTCTATATGATCCCAGCTGAGGAATAAGGGTCTTATCTAGCGAAACGATTGGTCATTTTTAAAAATTAAATTAAAAATTTAACCACAAATGCTAGTCTAGACTAGTGCGCATGTGCATTAACAGTGCGCTTTCATTGCATGATTCAGTCTATTAAAATACATTTAGAGTGATCACAAATTCAAGAAAAGGGTAGCAGTAAATGTATAGATTTATTCCACTTCATAAAGTTAATCAGTATCACATGGAGTGCCCTTTTTTTTTTCTCCAAAAATTACTGTGATTACAAATGTGATATTGATTTTTTTTTTTTTTTTTTTTTTTTACAGCAGTTCAATAGACAAGAAGTTAATTAAGAGACGTGTTTTAGACACCATTTTGCCTGTTTTTGCTCTATTTTGGCAAGAAAAATCATTCCTGGGATTGTGTAGAGCCCTTTGAGGCTGCATTGAAACTGCAATTTGGATCTTCAACCCACTGGCTCCCATTGAAGTCCACTATAAGGAGAAAAATCCTGGAATGGTTTCCTCAAAAACCTTAATTGCGTTTCGACTGAAGAAAGAAAGACATGAACATCTTGGATGACATGGGGGTGAGTTAATTATCTGGAAATTTTTATTCTGGAAGTGAACTAATCCTTTAAGACGACACCCATTGACTGCAAAGGCTCCATTAAGGAGCCAATGATGTAATGCTAAATTTGCAACAAATGTTTTTGGCTGATTTATTCCTTTTACTTTGGCGTGTAACTTGTCCAGCACTGTACTGGAATTTTTGAGGGGTAATGTGCTAAAACTTTCCTAAACGAGCAGCTTTTGCATTTTTGATAAATTGTTTGATTATTACTATCATGAAAACAGAAGACGTTTTAGGTATTCATTCATACCTTGAGAGTCACAGTTGTTAGTAAATAAAATTGTCAGTCTCCAACACCTACTGTGGAAAAGTAGACTTCATTTTGGCAGAAATGAACCCTTTGAAAATCTGTAATCAGGAAGGTATAGGATGCTAGTGTGAAAAACTGTCGGGGGAAGAAAACAGTGATGTGTAACTGTCAAATGCAACTACTGTTTCTAACAAATCATGCCAGCCCTCTTTTTCTACTCTTTTCCTCTCCATCTCTGTCTCTATGAATACAAAGAGCATTTTGACAGGCAGTTCACATTTTTTTATGGGAATAAAAAGCTTCTCTTACTACTTTATACCTCCGCTCTTACAGAATCAAGGCTGTGCCAGTTTAAAGTGATATGGAGAGCGAGACATGTTGAAGAGATCTAAAGTGTCTTAAATCTGCCATTGCAGACAAAAACTTGTCGTCTTATCTACTAAGGCATCTAACTTGCATCTTACCGCAGGGCCGTAACCCCATCCCCTTTCTCCAACGAAGCCTGAGATGAAAAAAGCCTTCTAATTATACATAAACGCAGGTTAAGAGCTTGCGAGAAATATTTAATGTCTGGCATTTTTACGCAGATAATGATGTGGAGGATTTTAGGATTGTGTCAAATCTGTGTAGGAGATATTAATTGCCTTTAGTGGACTCCGAGGCTTTTGGTTCCTCTGGCAATAATATAAAATTTATGAGGGAGACTTGTGCTGATCTTCCACTCTGAGCACCGTTTCTTTGTTAGTCTCTACACGTTTAGCATATTCAACACCTTTTTTCACTTCTCTACCCACCCATCGTCATACCTCGGTGCTGTTTCCTGTGTGAATGGCTCTCGCACTTCATCTTGGCTTGGTAATGATGCCCGGCTTCAGATTTTTTCTCAGAAACGAATAAAGCTAGAATGGTTATTTCTTCCTCACAATGCAAATTGATTCACACATTTTGAATAGTCACTAATGAGTGAACATTATAATCATTAATGATTGAGAACTACTCCTCCTCCTCCTACTTCAAATTATATTCTAATTTTTTATTCTAAAACGCTCTTCAGGCCATATCTTAGTCACACTTAAAGGCAAAGTGTGTAATTTCTTGTGCTGTTAATGTACTCTTTCATATCCCAGTTTAATGTACAAGTAAGACATTTAGAGGTTGACTTCGATAAACTGTTACTAACGGCGTTATTTTTTCAGAAACGAGTAATCAAACAAATTACAACGCTGTTACCTTTACTGACAATAAAATGTGGCGTTACTATAGTTTATTATAAGATTATTATAATTTTATTTTTCAGTTCATCTGAATGGATGCGCAGCATACCTGTGCATGCGACTAGCTGTCGCTTTGTCTCACACACACGCAAAGAAAGATACAGAGTGAGAGAGACTTACATACCATGCAGAATTGATGCGCTACATGTAAACGATATTCTTTGCTGTATTTTCCTGTCAAAATAACAGAGCTCCTCTGGATTTCTTCAGCTTTTAAGAACTGCCGGGTTTCTCCGGTAGTAGGCGGAACTAATGCGCAAACGGCAATCTTATTGGCTGTCGCTCGCCTGTTATCGTCCCTGTTTTAATTTCAGCAAATCAGTTAGAGCAAACGCAGACAAAATAATTAATATTCATGAACCCAGCAGCTCATTAATTCTTAATGCATTTTATATTGTTGTTAGTAGTAGAATTCGTAGTAGTTTTGTTTTCTAAATTATCATGTCATATTATAATGCTTGAAAATAACTTATAATAATTTATTACCTGGCTGCCTTAAAAATGTAAGTTTAGTCAACTCAAAAAAGCTTAGTCAACTTGAAATGTTAAGTTGTACTAAGTGACAACTTAGATATTTGAGTTGATTCAACTTAAAATTTTAAGGCAGCTAGGTAACTTACCCAGCTTTTAAGTTTAACAAACCAAGTTTTTTGTTAAGTCAACTCAAATATCCAAGTTGTCACTTGGTACAACTTAACATTTCAAGCTGACTAAACTTAGAGTTGAACTTAAAATTTTAAGGCAGCAGTGTAACAAATTATTTTAAGTTGACTCAACAAATTGTGTTTTTTTTGTTTTTTTACAGTGTACTTTCAGATATTTTTAAAATGGTGCCATTAAGCTTTCTATATGTATAGTAGTCAACATTTAAAGTGGATCAAAACCTTTCATCAAAGTTGTCCTAAAACCAAAACAATACCCATTCATGTCTTAGGACTTGACTTAGATTAACTTTTTTTGATCCACTTTTATGAATAGTGTATCAGATATTTAATATTAGTCTGGTGAGTAAACTAAAAATTTCATTCATTTAATTTAAATTTCATCCATTTAACATATTTAATATTGGGGGCATCCAAGTTATTTAACATATTTGAATTTTTTTTAAAAAAAAGTTTTTAAAACACAGTAGTTACTTGCCCTGGTAATTAGTTACTTTTATAATGATGTAACTCAGTTACTAACTCGGTTACTATTTGTGAGAAGTAACTAGTAACATGACTAGAAAAGCAAACTCTGAACACAAACTTGTTTAAAAGTTTTGAGAACTTTAAAAACTTTGAAAGTTTGAAAGTTTATGAAGCAGATAGATATTCTACCCAGATCTTTTATTCTGAATTTTGCACAACCCTTGTATTTGAGTAGTCTGACATGTCAACTTCGTGTGAGTTTCATATTCAAGCCTGTTGAGTTGCCTCAGAGAGAAAAATACACTTGCAATTGTGAGTTAAAGTTTAAAACAGGAAAAAAAACCTCACGTTGTTAAAAAATAAAGTTACTCTGAGACAGAAACAGGCTTCTGTATGTTCAAAAGCTGTAAATTTAAGTATTAAATATGCTGGAGAGTGATGTGCTATTTTGAGGCTTGCTCATTTTGATTGGCAGATGATAATTGGCCGAAAAAACTGATGGAGAGTGAAATTGTCTATAAGTCTATATCTAGGGAGCAGAATATCTTGGCGGTTAGGCTTGTTTGACCCATAAGGAACCACTTAGCAACCACCAAAAAGACCTTAGAAACCACATAGCAATATGTAGCAAAATGTACTTATTTTTGTAATTCCATCTGGTGCAGCTCTTGGTGCAAAAATACACATTTCACCTTTAATAACAAAAGCTATACAGTCCCACATTTACCTTCACAGCAAATCTTGTTGAAATTCCAGCATGTCTGAATGAGTCAATACAGCTACAGTAGTGAGGACAAAATGTGTTTGTGTCGAGCATCTGTTCTGGCTAAGCTGTTTTGTGCTTTTCCCTGTTGTTACACTTCAGTGTCGGCTGTATGCAAATCCAGTGAGTGGATAAAGACTCAGCCCTAAAGTAAAACTCAACATTTATTCAGACTAACAAACGACTGAGGTAATCTGTCAGCCTATGTACTGGATGTCATCTTTCGCTCGCTGTCTCTCGCATAACGCAAATAGAGGAAAGCAACCCGTACCCTTGCCAGATGTTCTGGTAGTCTGAATGGAGATCCTTCAGATATTAAAAGTAGCTGTAAGAACAATAGAGAAAAATGAGCAGTCGCATTGAACATTTTGCCTACTTTATGATTACGCAAGCTCCTCTCTAGATGGTGTATATTTCCTGTGGAGCACAAACCGAATCGCAGATAGATTAGATTTAGAGCCAGTGGGAGTGATGAATCTCTCTCCCGAGCTTTCTGTTCAGGGACGCCCTCTTTTTCTCACACCCCTGCACCCCGTGAACGTGGTATGGCCTCTTTTTGAGGCTTTGTTTGTGCGGGCTCTTACTCTGTGTAATTGCGCTCAATAGGTAGCAAATGCATCGTCGTAAATCAGCGCTTTCCTAACGCGGGCAGGTCAGGATGGAGCTCGGCCTCTCTGCTCTGGCGGAGACAAACATTTACCCGGGTTTTCCAACCCAAGCGCTCACCTGTCGGACAGCTGGGGCTCTCAGATCGTGGACCCTTGCTGGTACTGCACCCCAGGCTACTGGAATGGGTTCAAGGATGTGGAGCTTAATGTTATAATTGCTCCAGAGATATCTTGATGAATATTCTTCTCTGGACGCTTCATTTAGTTACAGTAGACCAGTGGGATCAGTTGCTGTCATATATAGTGGTTTTCTGCAGGGCTCTATGCCAGCACTGACAGGCCAGGGAAGCGAATAACCACAAGTCTAAGTGGAAACAAATGTTTTGAATTGGAGAGCTCCCAGACACTTTATTTACCTTAGCTGGATGCCCCTATTCTTTGCTCTTCCTGAGGGAAATAGACCAGTCAAAATGTTATCTTGTGCTAACAATTGTGTGTTTTGTCCAAGACTGACAAATGAAAGTTCAGCCAACACTAACTGAAATGTCGTGTGAAACCTCGTAAATTGGAGTTAAATAATATTTTGTATCTCACAATCACGACTTTTTCTGAGAACTGCAAGGAAGAAAGTCAGAATTATGAGATTTAAACTTAATTGTGAGATGTTAACTAAAAAGTGTGAAGAAAAAAAGTCTCAATTCAGAATTTGCATCTTAAATTTTGACCTTTTTCTTAGAACTGCAAGGAAAAAAAGTCAGAATTGCAAGATTCAAACTCAGAATTCTCAATCTCAATTTAGATTTTATGTCTTGAAATTCTAATTTTTGTTTCTCTGAATTGTAAAGAAAAAAATAAAAATTGTGAGATTTAAACTCAGAATTGTGAGATGTTAACTTAAAAGTGTGAGGAAAAAGTCACAATTCAGAATTTATATCTTGACATTCTGACTTTTTTCTCAGAATTTTAAAGAAAAAAGTAAAAATTGTGAGATTTAAACTTAGAATTGTGAGATGTTAACTTGAGTTAACTTGTGAGTTAACATTGTGAGAAAAAAGTCTCAATTCAAAATTTATATCTTGAATTTTTAATTTATTCTCAGAATTGCAAGAAAAAAAGTAAGAATTGCGAGATTCAAACTCAGAATTGTGAAGTGTTAACTCAAAATTGATTAAAAAAAATCTTAATTCAGAATTTAAAGCTTGACATTCTGACTTTTTTCTCAGAATTTATGGAAAAAAGTAAAAATTATGAGATTTAAACTCAGAATTGAGATTTTTCTTCACAATTCTTCACTTCACAATTCTGAGTTTGAATCTCGCAATTCTGACTTTTTTCCTTGCAATTCTGAGAATAAGTTCAAAATTCAAGATATAAATTCTGAATTGAGACTTTTATCTCACAATTTTGAGTTAACATCTCACAATTCTAAGTTTAAATCTCACAATTTTTACTTTTTTCCTTAAATTTCTGAGAAAAAAGTCAGAAAGTCAAGATATAAATTCTGAATTGACTTTTTCCTCACACTTTTAAGTTAACATCTCACAATTTTTATTTTTTTTCTTTACAATTCGGAGAAACAAACATTTGAGGAAAACAGCCTCAATTCAGAATTTATATTTTGAAATTCTGACTTTTTTCTCAGAATTGCGAGATTTAAACTTAGAATTGTGATGTGTTAACTCAAATTTGAGAGAAAAATATCTCAATTCAGAATTTATAATTTGAAATTCTGACTTTTTTCAAAAAAAAAAAAGTCAAAATTTTGAGGTGTTAACTCAAAATTGTGAGAAAATGTCTCAATTCCAAAATTATATCTTGAAATTCTGATTTTTGTGTGTGTGTGTGTGAACTGACAAGCCACTGGCCTGAAATTGTACTGTGCTATTTTCATTGTCCTTCTTTTTTTTTTTTTTTAAATAAATAACATTTATATAGGTTTTTTTTTTTTATTTAATTCAACTTAAATTTTGTCCTTATCACAGTTAAATTTTGCTTTTTTTTTAATAGTTTTTTCACCTGCATACATTACTGATATAAATGTATGTATGTATGTACCGGTACTTTAAAAGAACCACAAAATGGAGATAAATGACGGTAAAGAACTGCTTTTTAATTAATCAAAAATCTTCAAATTGGAAAATATATATAAAAAATTAAAGTATACAGAAATATACTATCAATATATTATAAAGATACTCTCTCTATATATAAAATTTACAAAACAAAATGAACGTCTAATTCAAATTTCTTTTGAAAGAAGTATTATTTTTTCATTTTTATAAACAAATTAGGATGGATTGGCCATTGTTGAGTGTTATGAATACATGTAATGTCTATGCTATGAATAATGAAACATGAAGACAATAAACACTCGACTACATCCACTGCTAATCGACATAGCCTTTTTTACATTATAGAATACATTTTCAGCCTCATTCTGTGATAAGAAGTCGCATCAGATCACAAAAGGAAACATTTGACTGATTTTGTGGAGGAAAAACATGGTGTAATGTCTGTGCTCTGATTCAGTCCGGTACATACTGGTCATATACTGTAGGTACCAGTGCCATATTTTGACTTGCTAAGATTACTTAAGCAAGGTCCTGAGCATGTATGTATGTATTTATTTTTACAATTTGAATCAAACCATATATTATGATAACATAATCCTGCTAATAAGCCATTTCCTGCAATTTTTTCAATGTTTCACGTTGAGTGTTGATTTTATACTCTACATAGAGGTGTTCAGGCTGCTTTCTACAAGCATACGTGACTCGTCTAAGAACTGGCAGCACATTTGCTTTGTTAAGGAGAACAACATGCATTATCATCATGGTGTAAAGCAATCTTGCTAAAAAAAAAAAAATCTTGTTGAACAATATTTCACGCCCATCTTTCAGCACTGACGCCTCACACTTAATTTATGAAGTGATATTCTTATACTGACCCAACAAAGAATGAGCGTTACAGCTTTCAATCAAAGAAGCAAAGCGAGATTAACCTTTTCTAAGCAGGGAGAGAGAAATGAACCGCTAACTAATGATGTAAGATACTTAATTACGGCTCAAACTATCCACCGGAGAGTTGCATGTGACACTTTAATTAATCTAGCAACTTGTACTCGTCATTTTCCTCTGATGAATAATAGTCAGTGATGGCTGTTGTATTTAATCATATTGAACATTGGCAGGGGTAATTGGTAACTGCAAACACTCTAATATAGGGGATTCAACATGGGAATTGGGGTCATGCAACGTGCAGTCCTCCATGTGGCGAGGAGGGAACTCGAAGCTGACACGTCATGCGGTGCGACATGCTGTACTCGATCTAAAATGACTGTAAAGAGCATTTTTTAATGATTATGCATGCAGCTTTTATGACTGCTTATTTATTAAAAGACTACAAGGAATATTTGTATATTAAAAAATATGCTTGTCACACAGCAGGACCATTTAAAATTAATAGTGCTGGCAAAAAAGTGGTTTAAAATTAAATGAATTGGTGAAAATGAGAAGATATGTACAGTGTGAAATCAGTAGTGACAGCGCATTCGGGAAGTGGTTGATCCTGAGGCATTAGGTTAGGTGGTCATCTTAGCGGTGACTCGGCTGTGACTCCCTGCACCTGGAGCTGAAGGACACCTGGTGCACGCACAGACAGCAAGAGATACACGTAAGCTGTGGTGAGTGGCACAATATGTGTCAGGTGTGCTTCATCATGTTGCCAGCAGGGGTTTTGTTGCCACCCACTGTTGTTGTGAGTGTGGATGTGGGATGACGATCGCTGGACTATGTCGATAATGACTTTGGGGTATACAGATTTTTTGTCTGATCACTTGGATACCACAGCTTTAGTTTAGCTTTTTTGAATAGTCTGCTGAATGGCAAAGAATCATGTATGATTCTTCATGCATCTTGTAGTATTTAATGTAAGAGAATGTAAGGGAAATGCACTGTGTAAAAATTAAGTTAATTTATCTTTCCGTAATGATCAGATGGCTGTACACTGTAAAAAACAAAAAACACAATTTGAGTCAACTTAAAATAATTTGTTACCCTGCTGCCTTAAAATTTTAAGTTCAGTCAACTAAAATAAGTTTAGTCAACTTGAAATGTTAAGTTGTACTAAGTAAAAACTTAGATATTTGTGTTTGTTAAACTTAACAGATGGATAAGTAACCCAGCTGCCTTCAAATTTTAAGTTGAATCAACTCAAATATCTAAGTTGTCACTTAGTATAATTTAACATTTCAAGTTAAACTTTTTTTGAGTTTTTAATTAAATAAAAATGTATACACACTCGCTGGGTTGTTTATAACCCAGCACTGGTTAAAATATGGACAAACCCAGCGATTGGGTTGTTTTGACTCAGTGGTTGGGTTACTACACTGTAAAAAAAAAAAAAAAACAATTTGTTGAGTCAGCTTAAAATAATTTGTAAACTGGCTGCCTTAAAATTTTAAGTTCAGTCAACTCAAAGTTTATTCGGATTGAAATGTTAAATTATACTAAGTGACAACTTAGATATTTGAGTTGAATCAACTTCAAATTTTAAGGCAGCTGGGTTACTTACCCATCTGTTAAGTTTAGCAAACACAAATATCTAAGTTGTTACTTAGTACAACTTAACATTTCAAGTTAACTAAACTTATTTTAGTTGACTGAACTTAAAATTTTAAGGCAGCAGGGTAACAAATTATTTTAAGCTGACTCAACAAATTGTGTTTTTTATTTTTTACAGTGTACCCATTTAACCCAACTGCTGGGTCAAAACAACCCAGTCGCTGGGATTGTCCATTTTTTAGAGTGTAAATGTTTACCCTTTTGGTTATTGCTGATATCTCTAGTAATTATGTGTCTGTTTTTTTAATTTCCAACCTATTTTGGGTTCATTTTAAGCCAGCCATATATTAGATTTTAAACAATAGTTGAGTTAAATAAAACTACCCAAAACGTTGGGTTAAACATTTAGCCCGACCACTGGGTCAAAAAAACCCAGTCACTGAGTTTGTCTATTTCACTCAGCACTGGGTTGTTTTTAACCCAGCATGTTTTTTAGAGTGCAGTATTTTATACACAAATTTATACACTATAATTGTACACAGTTTCTTCAGGTAATATTTGTTAGTTAGTTATTTGTTATATAAAATACCAACTTAGTGAAATATTAAAATCTGTTTTGTACCTTTATAATGCACTGACAGCTAGGGCTGCACAATTTGGGGACAAAATCTAATTGGAATGTTTCTGGTTAAAATTGCAATTTAAAATTTGTGATTTTTAAAACAAATGAACAACAACAAACAATTCAGCAATTTGGTAAAAATGACATTTTATTTTACAGAAAACTGTTGTTTTACAAAAAACTGCAGAGTTACTTGTTAACATGCAGGCAGTGTATAATGGTATATCATATTATACTGTTATGATAAAAAAAAAATCTGATAGTTTTTCCTTTTTATTCAGTAACTTTTTTAGTTCTTTCTTTTCAGACACTGGAGAAAAACCACATGATAAATCAGAACCAATCACTGGTATCTTTTCTAGCTAAGGAGGTAAATATTAATGTATAGAAGATGCACAGTGTCATTGCGGTTTTTCACTGTAAAATATAAGATGACTTGTTCTTTTTCACTTTCAAAAACCATAAATTTACAGGGGACATATCATAAAAAATTGGACTTTTTCTGTGTTAAAGTGCTATAATCAGGTCCCCGGTGCCCAGAAAACATTAAAAAAAGAACAACCCAGTACATTTTTGGTAAGCCTTTCTCTGCAAGCATTCAAAACAATGAGCTTCCTTCGTGATGTAGGAAGGGGATCTTATTTCAATATTTCGCCCCTTAATCTGCACGTTTCCACCCACAGCGCCGCCATTTTGTTTTTGTAAGTGACAACGGTGTACCAGTTCTAAAGCTGTGGTGAAAATTTGAGCAAAGCATGCTAACTGTTCTGTCGCTGGCTGCACAGACGAGCACAGAAGATTATTTAGAGTCCCAGCCTCAGAGGAGACAATAGAACAGTTACTGTATTCTTGTAAATTACGCTGCTGCTACTCAGATCTAACATAAACATGCAATTTCTTTCCCAGCTGTTTACCTTCACAGACATAGCCGACTGTTTTTGTAACTCATGTGTGTTTTTAACATAAACTTGTGTGTATTTGACAGTTTAAGCGCAATAAGACATGAAAGAGAACTTTAGTTTAGCACTCACACGCCGTGTGACAGCCGCTTTCTGTGTGCGTGCTTCGAATGTATATCAGACGTTTAAACTGATATGGCTTTAAAACGCATGATTTCAGCACGATAGACATGATAATCAAAACCAAACAATGTTTTTTAAAAATATCTGAGGTTTGAGCTGTAATGGCACAGCCCTGTTCTAAAAAAAAGGGGGCGGGGAGCAGCAGCTAATTTGCATTTAAAGAGACATGCATGAGAACAGTGTGTTTTTGCTTCCACTCAAAACAGGCATTTTCAAAATGATATAATACATGATCTGTGGGGTATTTTGAGTTGAAACTTCACAGACATATTCTGGGGACACCTGAGACCTATATTACACATTGTAAAAAGGGGAATAATAGGTCTTCTTTAACAGTATTTCACTGTAAAAGTACATGAAATTATGTGTTTGATTTATTAAAATTTTTGGACCATATATTGTAAAGGACAGTTTAAGCGCAATAAGATATGAAAGAGAACTTAGTTTAGTACTCGTGCCGTGTGACAGCCGCTTTCTGTGTGCATGCTTCGAATGTATATCAGAAGTTTAAACTGATATGGCTTTAAAACACATGATTTCAGCACGATAGACATGATAATCAAAACCAAATGGATGTTTTTTAAAATTATCTAAGGTTTGAGCTGTAAAGGCACAGCCCTGTTCTGGAAAAGGGGGTGGGGAGCAGCAGCTAATTTGCATTTAAAGAGACATGCATGAGAACAGCGTGTTTTTGCTTCCACTCAAAACAGGCATTTTCAAAATGAAATAATACATGATCTGTGGGGTATTTTGAGCTGAAACTTCACAGACATATTCTGGGGACACCTGAGACCTATATTACACATTGTAAAAAGGGGCATAATAGGTCTTCTTTAACAGTTTTTTACTATAAAAGTACATAAAATGATCTGTTTGATTTATTACAATTTTTGAAGCATATATGTGAAGGACAGTTTAAGCGCAATAAGCTATGAAAGAGAACTTAGTTTAGTACTCGCATGCCATGTGACAACCACTTTCTGTGGATGTGCTTCGGATGTGTGTGCTCCAAAAACCCCATATCAGAAGTTATATAATTATCAAAGTCTTTTACAGCAGTATTTTTACAGTCTTTTACCTTCAAAATTAGAACAACTTTAAATGACACTATTTAGTGTCATAAATATTGGCATTTCGCTGCAAAATGCAGAACTTGGCCAGTCAGAATGAAACAATATAACAAATATATCCATTCAAAAGAGGCTACTTTGTTCGTACAGTGCACTGTTGAGATCTCAAGACAAAAGCTGAGCTGGACAGCAGACTTTGTGTTCAGTATCAGATGCTGTGCACCATTAGTTGAAGTTCTGTTTCACTGGAGCATTCTTCATTACCATCTGCTAGCAGCAGTAGTGGAACAACATTAACAGCAATGCTACAGGGACGACCTACCAAGAAAAACCTTCAGAGAGCAAGCTAACAGAGTTGTTTTATCACTCTCAGTGCTTTTTCTTTGCTAAAACACTCCTAGAGATGTCTTACAGGGTAAAGCTGCATGCACAAAGGCTGTTTGCGGCCAATACCCGCTCTCGCAAATGGCGATATGGCGCTAATTTGTTGTTGATAAATCGGTTGAGATATTTCTCAATATGAAACCGTCCTCTTATGCTAACTCGTCCCTTTAAATTGAGCCAAAATGAGAACAGTTGTCCATTTTTGAAGTAACCGTCTGTTTTCCCAATGATAATGTTCTTGGATAAAGGACTGTGGGAAGACAATCTGTTGGGCGTCTGCTGTTCTGCAAATAGAAAATAATTCAGTGATGAGCTGAGGCATTAATGGATGTGAATGCCGAATGAATGACACCTGATTTGGAGCGCTAACCTTCGAAACTTTTTAGGCAATGGTACATTATATTAATCCTGTTAAGGCATAAAAATGAGGTATGTTGCTAATTAAATGCTAAATCTTCTGATTAACTCTTGTGGGACACTGATTCAGCCCATTTAGCAGATTACTGTTGTAGATGAGCTCTGAGCTACGGTCTCATAGGACAGTAGTTTGAAGTAGCATAAAGCATTCGCAGCGAAAGCATCCGTCTGAAATACAGTGAGTGCGGTGAGAGGAGCCGCCGCCAAACAGACTGACACATGTAAGTCTAAGGCACTGCTGACAGATGGATAGTATAATCCTCTAATTGGCACGCACTGTGTTGTTCGGCAATGAAAATTGGTGGCCATTCAGAAAATACGATCTAAACATAAGCGCAATGTTACATCTCAAAGCATGGTATAAAATAACATAATTATATATGAAACATTTGCCGCCTCACATATTTCTTTGATTCAGTGGTTGTTTGCTACAAGAATAGAGATGGAAAATGCATGCAATTTTGTTTGATGTAATTCGCTAGAGTTTTCCCCACAAGAAAGCTTTTTTTCCCCCCCTTTTAGGATGCATTTGCCGTGTTTCGCAGCTAAATACATAGAAACATTTTGTCCTAGAATTCACAGTATTTATTTTTAGAACTTTTAATTGGTTTTTGGAGCTTACAGGGGATATTTATGCATATGTCACGTTGTGCAGTTGTTGTAGTTGAGAGTTGGGGTCTAATTGTTAGCATACAGCTTTAGTGGCTGTGCTTAAATATCAACAGCGGACTATTCATACTATTTCTGCAGTGTGTAGCTTGTATACTGTGCCCTGTATGAACATTTTCTGTTTGTATGGAGTTAATTGCGGCCGTGTGAAATGTACAGAATGCAACAGAGCACTCTGATTTCCCACAATGCAATGCGCTCATTTTCTGTTAATGTGTGAAGAATGAACCAGAGGTTGTAACTGAAGTTTTCAACTTATTTCTTGACTACTTATGTAATTGGACTGTCAAATGTTACCACATTTTGATTATGGATATAGGGCACTATGAAATCCGTTTTATGTTTTTCCAAATTCCATTTTATTTTCTTCCAAAGTTTTTTTTCAGTTTTAATTTTCCTGGATTTATTTATTTATTTATTATTATTAATATTATTATTATTATTATTATTATTATTATTATTATTTTTAGTTTAATTTTTTTAAGCTCTGTTTTAGTGGTTAAATTATTATTATTTTAATCAAAAAGCATGTCTAATTTATTGAAATCATGAAACTTACACAAATAAAAAGTTAAAATTTAAAGTTTAACAAAGTACATTTGTTTTAATTATTTAGTTTTTCTCAAATTCAGTTTTATGTTTACTGAATTCTGATTTGCATTCGTTTTCTGGATTTTAATGGTTTCATTCGATTTTAATAATCAAAAGCATCTCTAAATAATTGATTTAATTAAAATATATATGTATATATTATTATAATTATTATATATATATATATATATATATATATATATATATATATATATATATATATATATATATATATATATAATTTTTTTTTTTTTCCAGAAATACTGGCTATTTCTGGTAAATACATCCTGGTGAATATTCCTTAAAAATAATGTTTTAGTAAAAATTATATTAGTAGTACATCCAGTAATATTTCTGTCACAGTTTCTTCAAGTTAAACCGGTCTTTTATTTTGATGGGTTGCTGCGAAGACCTTTTAAGTTTCTGATCGTATATGATTGTATATGATATGACGAGGATATGATATGATGAGGTTTTCAGTAAAATTTTTATTTATTTATTTATTGTTTTCATTTCTCCTACTGTATGTTTAGATTGCTTTTGCTGTCATCAGGAACTCAGTTCATGAAAAATACTAGTAATTTAATAACATTATTAAATGTCATCTTTAGAAAAATCTCAAAATAAACATACATTTTTTATACATTGTAATAAAGTAATAAAATTAACTTTTTAAAATGATTTTAAGTTGTTTGTTTGTTTGATTGATTTTTCAATACTTTGAATTGTACTGTTTTTTCCTAACTGTTTTTTTTTTCTTAACTTATATCATTATATCCCTAGACTAAACCATAAAGTTACTTGAAATAAAACATAAAAACCTTACTTTGCTTCAGCCAGATAGTTTTATATAAAAAAACAGCCACTAATACAAATGACGAAAACACATACAAAATGACAATCTTTATCGAAACTTAAAATTCAAATGAAATATATAACATAAATGCATTCAAAATATTAATAAAAACTATAATAGTATCTCAGTGATACTAAAATAACACTGACTTGAAACATTGCATGATGTTTACCATTTCACGTACTGCTACACTAGGCAGTATCCAGTATATATTGTGCACTAAACCGTATGCTAGTATTCCATTCTAAACATTCTCCCATTGTGCAGACATTCAAACTTCAGGTTAGTGTGATGCTATTCAGAGACAGCGGCACAAGACGTGTTCATCATTCCCAGTTTCAGTCAGTGGCTCTCAATCTGTCGTTCCACAGATGGCTGGCGTGGAGGTAAGGATGGGTGCATAGGCCAGGTGGACCCAATCAAGCTGCTAAATCAAATGTAAATGGCGGAGACAGTGCGGGGCAGGGCGACATATCCTGCTTTGTAATGCATTGGCGGAGCATGTAGCGTGCAGGTGCTCATCAAATGACACCCTTGTGCCGAGGCGACGGGTTGCGACATCTGTATGTGGAACTGAACAATTGAATTGGGCGACGCCAGGGGAGACGGTGGAACAGGAGCGATAGTTCACAGCGAAGTTTAGCCAATCTCCTGTGTTTTTTTTTTTTTCTTTCTTCCAAACATGGAGATGAAAGGGCTGAACCACACGCCGGAGCTTCAAGGTGTTGTGTAATTACCTTTTCCATCGGCATGCGGTCGGAGCGGATTGCTCTTGGAGCTTTGCCAGACACTTCTACGTCAACCCTGAAGATGTTTCACCTTTTTTCATCTTCAAACGTGATTATTTCACCTCGCCTCTGCACTCACAAACACATGCTGTGTGTGCATTCACATACTGTATATAAGGTATTCAGATCAACAAACGGCACTACGGCAGGTTGAACTGTCTGTAATTCTTAAGGACATTTCAAGGATTTTTTCTGTAGAGAAAAGTAGCTTTCTCTGAATGCATTCAATGCCACTAATTGAATATTAAGATATGAAACCTGGTCAAAAAGTCTGTTTGTTTCATAGATCCATATTCTTTTTTATTTCCATGTTTCCTTGACTTTCCTCTGAACCTTTTGACTGGGAAATTACCAGTGCTTGACAGTTGCATTGTTTATCATTCTGGGTATTAGAATGTTTGTGGCACTAATGTGTACAATTGCTTTGACTGACAGATGAATTTACATTACGTCCGAGACGAACAAAAAGCAACCCATTCACTCTAAACGCCCCTATCTCTCTCACTCTCAAAACACGGCACGTCCCACCTCAATAACACATCAATCCAGGCGACATTTGGACATTTAGTCATTTTTTCTCTCTCTCTTTATTATCCTCTTTTTCTACTCAAAGAATGAAAACAAAATTAAACATTGAGCAAAAGATAAAGGGTGACAACCGCCTGCACAAAACAATGCTCTCAATGTTTATTTAAAGGACTGTTCTGATAACGTTTATTTTATTAATTAGTATTTTTGTCTTGTTTTAAAAAGATGTTGATATTTTTACTGGAAAACTAGACAATTAATTTGAAGCAAAAAGATTAAGTAAATTAAATGTTTTTCTTTAGCTGCTTAATCATGAATAATGGTTATGAATAATAATAATAATACCAAGAAGAAGAACAACAAAACTCAAAACACATTTATTTATTAGTTGTTGATTTTGTTTGTTTGTTTGTTTCTTACCTTTTAGCATAAACCTCAGCAAATTGTGTTATTTATTCTTCAAACCTTTTAAAGAACCTTTTTAGTTTTAAGAATTAGATATTTTAACTGAAAAACAATTTATTTGAAGAAAAAGTAAGATTTCAGATTGTTTTCAGAGTAATACTTTGAGTTGTAATGTTTTTTTCTTAACCCATTGGTTATATAACAAGAACAACAACAATAACAACAACAATAATAATAATATTTATTTATTTCCTTTTAAAATAAGCCTCAGCAAACCGTTTTTATCCTTCAAACCTTAGAAAAATGTATTCTTAAGAATAGCTCCTTATAATTTATTCTAAATATCTTGCACAACTTTGTTTCTCAAGTAAATTTTTGTGGTTTTAAGGATGTTTAGATATTTTTACTAAAAAACAAGATCAATTTATTTGAAGAAAAATTGTGTAAGATTTCAGATTGTTTTCAGAGTAATACTTTAAAAAAAATGTGTTTACCATTGGTAAACTGTTTATTTGTATTTTTTAAATATAATAATAATAGTAATAATAATAATAATAATAATAATAATTTATTATTATTATTATTATTATTATTGTTATGGTGGTTCAAATACTGACAGTAGTAGCAGTAGTAGCTGTTTGTTTGTTTGTTTATTCATTCATTTATTTATGTTTTCAGAACAATACTTTTAAAAATAGTTTTTTTTATTAATCCATTGGTAAACTGTTTATCTGTGTTGTTTTTGTTTATAATAAAAAGAATAATAATAATAATACTTTTATTAATTTGTAAATAAATCATTTTGTTTTTTTGATTGTTTGTTTGTTTTATTACCTTTTAGCATAATCCTTAGCAAATAGTGTTATTTACCTTCAAACCTCATAAAAAAACAATAATTTATTCTAAATATCTTGTACAACTTTGTTTCTCAAGGGAATTTATATAGTTTTAGGGATGTTTAAATATTTTTGCCTGAAAAAAAAAGAAAGAAAGAAAGAAAGATTGGTTTATTATAAAATCAATTGATTAAAGTTGTGTACAATTATAAATTGTATTTTTTTTTTTTTCCCTTAACCCATTGGTAAACTGCTTATTTGTATTGTTGTTACTACTACTACTACTACTACTACTACTACTACTACTACTACTGATAATAATAATAATGGTTGTTCAGATAATGATAACGTATTAATTAATTAATTAATTCATTCATTCATTCATTTATTCATTCCTCTCACAATTTTGTTAGATTTATCCTTTAAAAAACTTGTAAAAATCTGCAAAAATCTGGTTTTAATGATGTGTATATATTTGTAATGGAAAACAAGTCCAAAAAAAACACACTTTTGCAGTATACCGAAAGAGTGCTGCTGTCTGCCGGCATAGATACATTCCAAGTCAAAAATGCAAATATGTGAATATTGTCAATTATTATTCATAGAAACGTTTATACCCATGCATGCGGCTTTGCCCTGCTGTTGGGTAAGTACGGCGGGGGCGTGTTTCAGAGGTGTTCATGTCGGCTCCCACGCTCTCCTCCTTACTCGAGCGCTCCCACCGGCTTCTATTTGTAAACTCTGTTCTCTGGAGCCATGCTCCTAATAAACTGGCCTGATTTGATTTCCTGTAGAAGAAACCACACTCCTCCATGGGGCCTCTCTGCCTCTGCCTTTCTCTCACTTTGCACTAAACCACCCCCCCCGCGGGTCCCGGTCCCTCACAGCCTTGGCTCATTATGAATCGCTGTTGGCGTGTCAGCGCAGTGATGGAGTGTTGGGGCAACACTGCCCCTCTCTCAGCAGGAAGGGAGATGTACCTAACAGGTTCTCCTTTAAAGTGCTTCCCTCGTCGCCTGCAACTGCAGTGCGCCCAGAGAGATGCAAAGCATTTCCTCGATGGAAATGGTGGCCGGAGCTGCACAGTCACCTTTTTTTTTTTTTTTTTTTTTTTTGGAGCAACAAGGTTGAAATGGTGTAAAATATTTGGTGGGTTGTCTATGCATTTATTATTATTATATTTTAAAGGGATAGTTCACCCAAAAATTAAACTTCTGTCATTAATTAGTCTCTCTCTAACATCGTTCCAAACCAGGAAGACCTTTGTTCGTCCCAGAACACAAATTAAGATATTTTTGATGAAATCCGACAGCTTTCTGACCATTTGCATCAATGACTGACACAGAAGAGAAGAAACTGTTGAATAAAGTCATTATTTTTGGTTTTCTTTACGCACAAAAAGTATTCTCATAGCTTCATACAATTTTGAAAAGGTTGAAACACTGATTATTACGGACTATTTTAACGATGTCCTTACTACCTTACTGGGCTTTGAACATTTCAGTTGCGTTGCTGTCTATGCAGGGTCAGAAAGCTCTCAGATACAATCAAAAATATTTTAATTTGTGTTGCGAAGATGAACAAAGGTCTTACAGGTTTGGAACGACATGAGGGTAAGTAATTAATGACAGAATTTTCATTTTTGGGTTTTTCATTTTCATTTTTTTCATTTTACTCTACGTTGCAGTAGAAAAATGGCAATGCTTTTGTCTTAATTTCTTCAATTAAAAAATATTGAGCTATTATTTTGCCAGAAAACAGCAGTTTCTGTGAAAACACATTTATAAATATGTCTCATTACAAATCTAGTGAAATTCTTTAATTATCTGTCCACAAAAAATTTTGAAAATTATGGAAATGTGATGATAATATGTCATTTGTGCCCACTGTGAAAACAGTTTTACTGCTTAATATTTAGCAAGCTGATCTTTTATATTTATTTCTCAGGATTATTTGATAAATAGGAAGTTCAAAAGAACAGCACTTAATTGAAATGGAATTCTTTTGATCAGTTTAAGTATTCAGTAAGGATGTATTCATTTAAAAATAAAAAAATAAAATGTGTCTTGAAACCCCTGCATTTTGTTATATGCACTATATATATATATATATATATATATATATATATATATATATATATATATATATATATATATATATATATATATATATATATATATATATATATATATATATATATTTAATTACATTTAAAAAATACAAATATTTAAAGTGCAACTATTATTCAGCATTACTTGCATAGCATAGTCAGGTATATACACTACCAGTCAAAAGTTTTTGAACAGTGAGATTTTTTTGGGTTTGTCTTTTAAAGTCTCTTCTGCTCATCAAAGTACAGCAAAAACAGTACTTTTTAAAAAAAATATTTTTACTATTTAATATAACATTTTTTTTGGAATATATTTTAAAATGTAATTTATTCCTGTGATTTCAAAGCTGATTTTTTTTAGCATCATTTCTCTAGTCACATTATCCTTCAGAAACCTTTCTAATATTCTGATTTTGGTAATTTATTAATATTATTATTATTATTATTATTATTATGTTGAAAACAGCTAAGTAGATTTTTTTTTCCGGTTTCTTTGATGAATAGAAAGTTCAGAAGAACAGCATTTATCTGAAATGGAAATCTTTTGTAAACTTATAAATGTCTTTATCATCACTTCTGATCAATTTAAAGCATCCTTGATAAATAAAAGTATTCATTTCTATCATTTCTTTCCCAAAAAAACTCTGGTATGAATGGTATAGTAATGTTACAAAAGCTTTTTATATCAGATAAATGGTGATCTTTGGATCTTTCTATTCATCAAAGAATCCTGAAAAAATGTACTCAGCTGTTTTAAATAATGATGATAATGATAAAAAATGTTTCTTGAACAGCAAATCAGCATATTAGAATGATTACTGAAGGATCATGTGACACTAAAGACTGAATGATACTGAAAATCTAGCTTTGACCGCAAGAATAAATTACATTTTAAAATATATTCAAATAGAAAGCAGTTATTTTAAATACAGGGTTCCCACACCTTGGTTAACTTCAAATTAAAGGACCTTTCAAGGACTTTCCAGGTCCAATATCCTCAAATTTAAGGACTTAATGTGAGAATACATTCAGAGCAAGGTTACATCGTGTTGCCTTGTAAGATACATTGTTACAGTTTTCATGTGTCAAACAAAACTATGCAAAAAAATATTTTATTCTAACTTCACAGCCTATTTTTGCAATGTTTCACGGTGTCTGTGAAATGTTGAAGTACCATCATAATAGTTTCGTGCGCATGTGAACGTCATGACAACACAAAGTACCTCACATGGGAAACACTTAACGTAACGCGTAAATGCGCGTAACAAATGTAAATCAAGCAAGCTAGTATGCATAGGCCACAAAGTGTTGAAATAACACATTAGCGGAGCGGAAAGAATAATATGGATTTTTTTTCCAGAAAACTTCTTGCACAAAATAATTTCAAGCACTTTAAGGACCTGTATCTATGTATGTTCATTGTCAAAAACTTTCCATTGAATTTTTTTTTTCAGATTCACAAACTTTCAAGGATTTCAAGGACCTGTGGGAACCCTGTAAATAGTCAAAATATCTCACAATATTACTGCTTTTGCTATATTTTGGATCAAATAAAGGCAGGCTTGGTGAGCAGAAGAGACTTCTTTAAAGATCATCTGAAAAAATCTTACTGTTCAAAAACTTTTGACTGGTAGTGTATATACAAAATTAGCTTCATCCTCTCAAACCTGTGGATTAAACTTAATAACACGAATACTATTCACAGCAAGTGATTTGAAGTTTTGACAGTAATTATCTTGACATTTCTTTAGCTGGTGAATTTGTTTCTGAAGTGCTGCTTTGATGCCTCTAACAGCGATGTTTTCAAGGCGATGATTTAAAGACGCAACTTCTCCGAGAGAGTTTTAGTGTACTGACAGTCAAACAGCACGCTAAAGCACAACATGCTGTCAGCACACTAAAACCCTCTCGGAGAAGTTCCATCTCTTAATTTATCTCTTTCAAAACATCACATCCTAAAAAAGACTAGATAAACTAGCCGACATCATGACTTGTTGACCATCCTGACCCTAGTCTGAAGGTAGAGACGAGAGACGGCACACACGGCAGTCACTCTTTGTTAGATAAATAACACACGACTCGTGTCCTGAGGTGATAAGTAGCCATCATTGATCTCCATCTACGGAGCGCTCTGAGCCATTTCGGGCTAATTCCTCACAGTTGTTTTTTCGGCAGATGCCATATGGCGAGGGTTTCATGCCACCTGCCTTTGGGCGGTGTTGTTGTTGGATTTGGAGGTGAAGTAGAGTGGCAGCCTGATTTTTGTTTTTTTGGCAAAGATTGAGCAGCATCACCTTGAATCAACTAATGAGCAGAATGGAGCAGAATCTGATGTACACCCGTTTTCTTCCGCCGCTTTCTCCTCTGGAGGGTGGAGCAGGTGTAAGCTGCGTTAAATTAGCGCAAACAGATTAGATTTATGAGAAAAGCTATGTCATTTACACTCTTTTAATGTGATAGACGCACTTGGGGGAAATCTAAGGCTTTCTATTATCCCAGGGAGCTGTTTGCATGCCTAGTTTATTAAAAGTATTTTTAATGCAATTTACTCTAGAATATTAAGGAGAAAACTCATTGAGGGAGACATTTGAAAAAAGGCCAACTCATCTTGTTTCTTTTGAGATGTTCGCATAATCTAATGCTAGATGCGATACTTGATGGTTTGTAAGGCCTCTACTTGAAATGTCTTTGTAAATCGCATGAGAATGAATTCTTAAGAGCAGATCAGAAATGTGTACTAATATAAATGCACCTTGAGTAGGGTTGTGTATTGCCAAGAATCTGGTGATACGATATGTATCACGACACAAGGGTTGCGATTCGACATGTTGCGATACTGTAAACAAGGTGATATATTGGGATATTTCTTATTTTATGAATAGGACATACTTTTAGAAAAGCTGTAATTAAGAAAACACCACCATATGCAAACCATTCAGTATTATTGAATCACTTTTTGTGCAGAACGAGTAAATGGGGACAATAAAGTGCTTGCAAGATTCTTTAGTTATTAAATGTATAAAATGTAAGCTTTTATAAACAGACCATATACCACCCTGCTTTACAATTTAAGTTTACAATTTTAACCATGTCAGATCATTTTGATCTGAACTTAAGAATTACATCTGCTTAATATCAATAAAAAGTAAAGTGCTTGCAGGATTCCTAAAGAAAACAAACGAATTGTAGAACAATAAAATAAATACAGATACTGGACATTCTGAGAACCTTTGTTCTGAGAATTTAAAAAGTTTTGGATTTCGCAAGCTTTTCAGTTTGCAATTATGCTCCGCGTGGAATACCGAGACGCGACGCAAGCACCGCCTCAACTGCACAAAACAGCCCCACCACAAGATGCGGCGGGCAGCCGCGCGGCTACCCACCGCTCCCGGCGCGAAGGCCCTTTCGCAGAATAGTTCCTGTTCCCCTCTCCGTGTAAAGTGTGGCGTCATTTCGGCTTTTGAGGTAACGTTCACTCCAGGACGCGGCAAGCCGCGGAACCGCCACCTGTGTGTGCAGCAAAGGCGCCCCGTGCAGCCGAGGCGGCGCCCGCGCTGCGGTTCCGCTGCCTGGCGCGTCCCGGAGCGAACGTGACCTCAGAAGCCGAAATGACGCCACACTTTACACCGAGACGGGAGCAGGAACTATTCTTCCATCCTCTATTAACGGTAACATTAGTCGTGTGCCCTTATGCTAGTATTTCCTGTCACTGTTTAAGTTCAGAGATAATAAGACTGCAATCTAGCGGTCAGCATATACGCTCAAAACGGAACTGTCATGACCCTTGTATGATTTTTATATATATATTTTTTTTAAATATCGAAATATTGAGAATCGATACAGTATCTCCAAACAAAATATCGCTATGCACACGTGTATCGATATTTTCTTACACCCCTAACCATGAGCAATCTTAAATATGTAGACGAATATGGGGAGTGAAAAGCAAAAAAATATGTAAAAACACTTTTTTTTTTTCTTCAGGAACTTAAAGCCTTTTCCACTGGCTGCAATTGAAACGCAATTATCTGACTTTTCTAGATGAGAATTCAAGGAGAAATGTCTCGGAATGACATTTGGTTTAATAAAGCAATCTGTGTACTAATTTTCTGAGCACTTGACCTTAGAAGTCCTCCATTATGAGTTGTCAAATATTTGTGTGTTTGTTGCAGGAAAGATGGCAAACACTGTTTGTTTTTGTGTCAGGTGATGAGCCGCGATTCGTCATTTCTAAAGCACTGCAGTTCAACGCATTGTCGTTTTTGGTGTTCTGGATGTCAGTCACAGCTCGTGTGCATTTTCTTTGAGCGTGTTTGTGATTGTAAATACAAATATGTGAATATAGTCAGAAATGAACGCAAGCATTGCTGCTGGCAGAGAAGAGATTCTCACAGGCGTTTATCCTGACTCTCGTGCTCTGTGTTTTTGCGAGGGTTCCCACAGGCTTCTGTTTATATAACAAAATAATAAAATAATAAAGAATGCAACCCTTGATACTACGAGATATGCCTCCGTTATACTGCAGTTCAGCGCAGCGCCCCTGTTTCACTGCCTCTAGACCTGACAAACATCTCTGGAAGTCGAAAGTACTCGGTGCATATGTATGTTTATTCAAAACAGGGTTGATGCGTGCGCCCTTATTTTTTTGTTCACTTTTCTATTTGGCACGATTTTTTTTTTTTTATTTCAGCAGTGTGCATATTTTCTCTCTTTGTAACATTGATTGCCATGAATTCACTGAGGAGAACAGATGGAGTTAGTTACTTTATGTCAGAGGAAAACAATGTGTTGTGTATTCAAGGTACCTAAAGGATTGTTGAATTTTCTAACTAAATCTATTCATTGCGTGGGTAACGTGCTGTCTGTCAGCCTCTCTGCATGGTTTATTAACTGCAGCTTTGCAGAGATGCAGCAATATTTTTCTTTGTACAAGTAAAGTAAGTTTTTTAGATTTCATGTATGTGAAACGGGCTTGATTTATGAAGCACACAGTATAAATGTACCATTCAGTGCTGAATTCATCATCTGCAAAACTGTTCTATGCCTTTGCACTGCCCACAAAGGGCAGTATTCTATTAAATATAACTTGCTTTTCTTTTGAAAGTGTTGTTAGTAAAAAAAAAAACTTTTGTCAAATTAGGTGAGTTAAGAAATAAATGCTTGAATGTGTTTAGTGATGGAGCTGTATTGTGTATTCACATTTTTAAAGCTTTATGTAACTATTTTTTAACAGACATTAAAGGATTAGTTCACTTCTTGCACAAAAATTAACAGATAATGTACTCACCCCCTTGTCATGTTCATGTTTTTCCTTCTCCAGTCGTTAAGAAATTATGTTTTTTGAGGAAAACATTTCAGGATTTCTCTCCATATAGTGGACTTCTATGGTGCCCCTGAGTTTGAACTTCCAAAATGCAGTTTAAATGCAGCTTCAAAGGGCTCTAAACGATCCTAGCAAAACGATCGGTTATTTAAAAAAAAAAAAAAGGTACAATTTATATACTTTTTAACCTCAAACGCTTGTCTTGTCTACCTCTGTGTGAACGCTGTGTATTCCGGTTCATGACAGTTAGGGTATGTCAAAAAACTCTCATCTCATTTTTTCCTCCAACTTCAAAATCATCCTACATTGCTGGGTTACCTTTTTTTTTTGTTTTACCTTTTTTGGATGTTGACTTTGTAAACACTGGGTTGGTACATCTGCAGCAATGTAGGAGGATTTTGAGTTTGAGGGAGAAAATGAGATGGGACTTTTTCAACGTACCCTAACTGTCATGAACTGGAATGCACAGAGTTCATGCAGAGCTAGACAAGATGAGTATTTGAGGTTAAAAAGTATATAAATTGTCTTTCTTTTTTTTTTTAGAAAATAACCAATTGTTTCACTAGATAAGACCCTTCTTCCTCAGCTTGGATCATTTAGAGCTCTTTGAAGCTGCATTGAAACTGCATTTTGGACGCTCTAACTCACAGGCACCATAGAAGTCAATTATATGGAGAAAATTCCTGAAATGTTTTTCCCAAAAACACATGTAGAGATTATTTTTTGCATTTATTAAGTTATGTTACTGTTCAAAATTCTTTTTTTTTTTAAATGAAAGAAGTAAACACTTTTTATTCAGCAAAGATGCATTAAATTGATCAAACATAATATAATGACATAATATAATGTTATAATGTTACAGATTTCAAATAACTGCTTTAAAAAATCTATTTATCAAATAATCCTGAAATATATGTAAAATGTATTTATTACATTGCTAAATGTAAGAAATGTTTCTTGAGCCTCAAATCATAATATTAAAATTATTTCTAAAGGATTATTTGACACTGAAGACTAGCGTAACGGCTGCTGAATATTCAGCTTTGCATCACAGGAAGAATCTGATTTTTTTTTTTTCAAACTGAAACTGTTATATTTACTAATATATATGTGTATCTTTCAAATGCTGATGCTGCTTTTTCTCCTGTTGCAGTCTTTGATCTTCAAATTAGCTTATGTTGAATACAGTGCAGTGCATATCTGTTGCTTGACATGATCTGTTGCTGGGAATTGAAGATCATATATATATATATATCTGATCTTCAATTCCCAGCAACAGATCATGTCAAGCAACAGATATGCACTGCATTGTATTCAACATAAGCTAATTTGAAGATCAAAGACTGCAACAGGAGAAAAAGCAGCATCAGCATTTGAAAGATACACATATATATTAGTCTTACTACTTTCAATGAAAGTGATTGTGTGTTGAGAGTCTGCTACTTACTTTTAGTTTCATTTGCAGCAGTTTGCGAACAGATATTCAGCCACTCATCCGTGACGATGTGTGATGCATTAGCACTGTCATATCTGACTATAACATGTCATATGTGACCCTGGATCACAAAACCCACAGGTATATTTGTAGCAATAGCCAACAATACATTGTATGGGTCAAAATTATCCATTTTTCTTTTATGCCAAAAAATCATTAGGATATTAAGTAAAGATCATGTTCCATGAATATATTTTGTAAATTTCCTTCCGTAAATGCATCAAAACTTAATTTTTGATTCATAATATGCATTGCTAAGAACTTCACTTGGACAACTTTAACGGGGATTTTCTCAGTATTTAGATTTTTTTTTGCACCCTCAGATGAGAAAATAGTTGTATCTCAGCCAAATATTGTCCTATCCTAACAATCCATACATCAATGAAAAGCTCATTTATTCAGTATAAATGTATAATGTAAATGTATAATATATAATGTAAATATAAATGTAAAATATGTATTCATCTCAATTTAAAAAAAAAAAAAAAAATGACTGGTGATTGGTTGACTATGACTGGTTTTGTGGTCCAGGGTCACATATAGTCTGTGATGCTCTTTCACATTTATTATTTTAAAGTTTTGGGAGGAGTAAAATTTGCATATGTGGTTTCAACAACCAGATGCATTTACACTTGTCCAGTTTAATCTGGAATGCATCCCAGACCACCTCCTAAAGTGGTTTGAGCGATCAGATTTAAATCTGTGTCTAAAACATTTTGGAGGGCATTCACACCTGGTCTTTTCACAATCGGATAGCCATCCGATCAGACAAAATGAATGAGGTGACCAGGTGTAAACAAGCTCTAAGAAATCAGACTTAAATATCATTTACATTGGATTTAAGCTTAAACTTTTGTGGTGTAAGTATAATAGTGCTTAATTAGCAGTTGTAGGTTAAATTCCACAAACTGAACACATACTGTCCCACTCATTCACCACTGTGCCTGTGAGCAAGTTATTCAGTCCCACAATGCTGCAGGGAGGACTGTGCCTGTAATTAGTATGGCTGTGGATGAAAAATGGCAGCGTCAGCAAAATGGCAGGAGCACTGCTGCAGTAAAGTGAGTATGGTTATCTGTACTGGAGGAACCTGTCTGTGTAAAAGACTGAAGCAGAGAGCATTCGCTGAACTAGATTGAACACACAGAGCTTCAAAACTACATTTTGATGTCTCCTGCTCCTGACTTGTTTGCATCCACACAGGATTAATGAAAGAATTTACTTCTAATTCAATTATTAGTCTTAGTTTATAGACTTTCCCCCGACAACTTAATGCATTACTCGCCCACTTTCACATCCAAGCGAAGAGGAATGTTCCTTATTCAGCCTTTAACGACTTAAAGAGCGATTGATAGGAATTTGATTCAGATGCAGGTACAATATGGGCCGTTCTAATGAGCGTTATTGGAATCTGAAGGCTGCGCTGTAGACTTCAGGAGCAGTATAATAGAGCCGGCTGCTGCCGGTAATGAGATGCCTCTCCCAGCTCCCCTAATTGCCGCCCGGCCCCTGGACTGCTCATCAGAGAGAGCCTAATTGGCCATCACTGCCCATGCAGGCACAGGACTAGGTGAGAACACCATCCGCCCTTCTTACAGACGGGAAAAGAGAATATTTAAAGTCATACATTCATTTATGCTACAGCGCATAATGAACGTCATGACAATTTCTGATGCCTTAGTGTGTTTGTATGTGTGCGTGTCTCATATGTTAACCGTAGCTTGTACATTGATTGTACAAAACCAAGGGCAAGGATTTGATACACAGATAGGGCACTGAATGTTTGGAATGGAATAACAGCTACTGTTTGTAGTATACATTAAATACTGCACACTAAGCAGTATTAAAAATAGTATGTGAAACAGTATGTGCTTCAAACCTTTTGATATTTCATCACTCACATCTAATTATTTTTGCAATTTTGTGTGAAAATGTCTAAAAAAAAAAAAATCACAGTTCAGTCCAGAAGATGATTTTCAAGTAACTGATAGTATTTCAGATTCATTTGTCACATTGGAAATGGAAGATCAAGTCAAGCCTATTTCATTAGGTGATATAGTATATGCAATGTACACTGTAAAAATGGCCATGAATTTAACGGAAAAAGACTGTAAAAACACTACAGTAAAAACGATACGGTAACGGTAAGTTCCCCTAATATATATGGTGAAGAACTGTATTGGACATTGCATGTAATTTTACAGTAGTATACCGCTATTGGAAGTGTAAACAAACGTTGAATTTACAGTGAATAACCATAAATTGACATTCCCAGAATTCTCTGTCACATTTCAAATTTGATTTTTTTTTTTTTTCTTCGTAGTTTTTTCTTGTCAGTTTTGTACAGTACTTCAGTAGGTTGGTATACTAACATTATATCAGTTAATGAAAATACGGTATTGAAATGTAAATTTAAGTTAAAACTGTGAAACCGAAAATGTTGCTACCTTCTTTTTTGTTACCGTAAATTTTACGGATTTTTTTTTTACAGTGTGCTTTATACTGAAATGTTCTGAGCTGAGTATATACTATATGTTATAAACTGTACATTTCGTATATAGATTTTTTTTTAAATGTTGCGAGTGATCTGGATATTCAGTGCATATGAAAAAAAATTGCTGTATATGGTATAATATTGTAGGGCTGCGTGATAAATCGTATTTTTAATTGTGATCAGGATTTATGCTTTTCCCGATTTATCAAAAATATTCATGTGTGATAATTGCCTGCTGGCTATTTTTTCCTGAAAATGTTTCCTTTTTATTTGGCATTTGCATTATCTTGCATTGATAACAAGCCTCCGCAAGCTTTCGTACAGCTTGCGGTTGCCAGATGTCAAGAGTTTAAATCCCCCAACCAGATCTTTTCTTTTTAATGGATACCTTTTCTGTTCAGTGGTTTACTAATCTTCCCAACGTGGCAACCATGTGTATGTGCTCTCGCTACATTAAAGAAAAAGCATTGATGAGCTGAAAATACCGACAAACATGTCAGTTGGGGTTTTCTTTCACACACAGTTGTTTGAACTGTTTGTCCCAACTAAATCTGCAAGCATACCATGCAAGTTGATGTTTTCTTGCAATTCTGATGAAACCTAGTAGAAACTAGGAATGCAGATACACTCTTAAAAATAAAGGTGCTTCAAAAGGTTCTTCAAGCGATGCCATAGAAGAACCATTTTTGGTTCCACAAAGAACCATTCAGTCAAAGGTTCTTTAAAGAACCATCTCTTTCTTACCTTTTTGTAATCTGAAGAACCAACTTTCGCCACAAAGAACCTTTTTTTAAAACAGAAAGGTTCTTCAGTTATTAAAGGTTCTTTGTGGAACCATTTAGACAAAAAAGGTTCTTCTATGGCATTGTGAAGCACCTTTATTTTTAAGAGTGTACCATGCACTCCTGATAAAATATACACCTTGATTTCAATGTTGCTTTAAAGCATTTGCCAAAGATATTAAGGATTTCATGAAGTTATCACTTGGTTATTTGAGATGTTTATGTTCTGAATTTGAGTTTGCTTGTAGAAGTAGGATTTTGTGGACCAGGAGGGAAAAATTTCAAAGTGCAGAAAACCAATTTATAGTCTTTCACCACAGGAACAGGTAAATAAATACCCAAGCGTAATGTCTTGGAATTATGAGGCTTCTACAGCTAGTCAAATATTCTGTAAAGTATGCAGAAATGAATGCAGGGTTCTTGTGGTTTCAGCGGGCTTCATGCATTTCCATTAAATTACCTCGGTCTTATTTCGCTAATGCATGCTTTGTACATGAACAGACCAATTAATTTGCGCTCGGCCGCACAAACATGCTTACACGTGTGTGTGTGTGTGTGTGTAGGTCAGCTTTAAGGACCAACGAGTCCTTGGAAAAGTTGCGTCAGCTCAGTGAGAGAAAAGAGGCCCGTAATGTGATATTGATTGATGCTTAAATCAGTTTGATAACAGCTTTGTCAAATCAGCTGTTTTAACAATCAGATTAAAGCTTTTAGCGTCATCGATTGGATAATTTCGAACCTGAAAGATGACAGTCCCGGAGTAATGCTCGTCATGTTAAAATCAGCCATGCGTCAAAATAAAAGCGGTTACGAGATCGCGTTATTCTCCTGTCAGCATGTCTGAAAACGTGTTTTGAAAGACGATTAAATGGATTGTAATTGGAGGTAACAAGGCCACAATAAACTTGGAGAAAATAGCAGTTACTGCATTTTGAAGAAAATCATAATCTACGTTTCCAGAGAAGAGCGAGTAAATGAATTGACTCGTTGTAATTGCTAAATAATCAATATTGCAGACTTTGTCAAGGAGTTCCTTAAATAAGCAGAATGGATTCTAGATAGCGTATCATTTTGGCTTGGGGTCGTGCTAACCTTATATTTATGAATTGAGACTGAAGGTTCATGCTCAAGTAGAGGTGACCCAGGAACTGGAGAGCTACTGAGATTGCAGTCCTGCTCAATAAGCATTGTGCCCTTCAGCAAGGCCCTTGGCCTGGGTCACTCAGGATGAAAAGTGTCTGCTATATGCCGAGTGACTGAATGACTAAGCTTCTGTTCTATCAATCAGCGCAGCCTACAGAACCGCAGAGGACCGAGGTGCTTAACCCTGCATGCATTTTGAGTTTTAAGTTCCTCTCTCAAAAAGGAAATTTCGCTTTATGACCAAGTCGAGTGGGTAAAGATGTGAGCTGATGGCACCGCTGTGCCTATGGCAGACTACTGACCCCAGCTTGAGCTGAGAGAACTCTGCATGCAGTGAATGTGCTGTAAGTAGGAGTGGGAATTGTAAAGATTTTAATGATTCTGGTTGTGATTGCAGTTCCACTTAACGTTTCTGGCTATGTGATTTTTTTTTTTTTTTTTTTTTTAACCATTTAAAGGGATAGTTCACCTGAAAATTAATATGAAAATTCTGTCATTAATTACATTAATTACTCACCCTCATGTCGTTCCAAACCCGTAAGATTTTCGTTCCTCTTAAGAACACAAATAAAGACATTTTTGATAAAATGCAAGAGCTTTCTGACTCTGCATAGACAGCATGCAACTGACGTGTTCAAGGTTTTCTTCGCGCAAAAAAAGTAGTCTTGTAGTTTCATAAAATTACGGCCACTGATGGACTATTTTACGGTCACATGGACTATTTTAACAGTGTTCTTACTGCCTTTCTCGGCCTTGAACGTGGTAGCACCCTTGCTGTCTATGCAGGGTCAGAAAGCTCTCGGATTTCATCAAAAATATTTTAATTTGTTTTCTGAAGAGAAACAAAGGTCTTACAGTGTTGGAACAACATGAGGGTGAATAATTAATGACAGAGTGAGTTTTTGTTCTTGGGTGAGCTATCCCTTTAAATAATCCCCTAATAATTGGTTCTGACTAATCAAAAATATTAAATCAAAATATTTTTGCACTGTAAAAATGATAAACATTTTAATTTGCTAAATAAATACATTTTAATATATATTTTAACACAAGTGTAAGGAAAACCATATAGAACAAAGTCCAAGATCTGGCTAGAAATATGAAACAAAAGAAAGTAAAAATGTGATCACAATAATAAATTCAAGTGATAAACAAAATAATGCAAGTAAAAATTGAGGGAATTCAATAAAATCAATTTAAAAAAAATATATTAATCACACATTTTTTTCTGAAATTAATTGCGATTAATCACGATTAATCCCACCTAACATTAAAATGTTTAAATATACTTTTATATTGCATTCATTTTACATTAATTCTTCAAATGAATGTAGAAAGAATATAAAGACAGCATATTTTTAATATTTGTTGAATGTCATCTTTTTTTAAGACTGAAGGTGATTATCAGCGATACCAATATAACTGATGTCTCTAGGAAATTGTTCTTTTTTTCCTAATATTTAACCATTGACTATAACCATTCAACATTACAATATAATTGAGAGCTCTCATTTTATTAGACTTTAAAAAATAACAACTTATAATTTAAGTGAACTGAAAACAATCTGCACATAAACCCAATATTCACCTGTGCCCTTCAGCAAGTAGGAAATATACAGAAATTGAATAAAGTTATCAAACACTAAATTCTAAGTTAAATATAGATGAATCCTTAAGTCTACAAAAGGTATTGCTTTCCTCTTTGTTCTTTGATTAACCCTTTAAGACCTAAGGGTAAAATAGGTCACTTTCATATATTTTGTTTATTTGACTGTAAAATTCTAACAGAATGTGCAATTTTCAAGTGCAAGGTGTAATTTTTTCAGGAAATAAATGAAATGGTCTGCCAGGACCTTGCTCGCTAATCTAAACGCTCTAAAGTATGGCTACACTTGTGATCAGAAGTCGAAAAAGCAAAGTAAGTTAGCCTATAATATTTGTGATAAGCTAAACACGCTGAGGCGAAGTAGAGTGCACATCTGAAGTGCAAGTCTCCCATTTGATGTGGTCGTGAAGACATTCTGCATCTAAATAAACACAATTCTTGTCAAGAAAAAAATGACAGAAGCAGCAGTTGTGTGTGGGGTGGCCAACCCTAGCCTCCCCCCTGCATTAAATATCTTTAACACCGTTAAACTGGAAAAATTAATCACCTGCGTTAACGCGCTAATTTTGATAGCTCTAATAATAATATAGATATTACCACATGAAGCACATTTTAGGGTAACTAATCTAGTGAATGCGTAAGCAGTGTTGGGGATTAACTAGTTACATGTAATGGAATTACATAATTTAATTACAAAATAAATATAATTGTAATTAGTTACAGTTGCTGAGAAAAAAAATGTGTAATTAAATTTTTAACTTTTGAAAAATGTTAATGATTACAAAGGGTGTTACTTCTGAATTTTTTCACACACCCACATACAGATTTAATTGACTTCTTTCATAAATTGCACTGACTGCTCTAAAATGAGACAGCAGTGTTTCAGGAGTTTAGGACACATGCTTATTCGATAACCGTTTTATTTCTTATATGGGTTTATGCATATTCTTTATTTTTTAAGATTAATTGTTTTTTTCGAAGGCATTGTTAGATAGTGTTTCCTGTCATAACGATGCAAACATTTGATTTCAAAACCAGTATCATAGCTATTAAACTATTTCTTGTTATGATTTCAAATCTGTATTTAACCTCAGAATGATCTCAAAGTAAATAAGAGGTATTAAGTCTGAATCTGTGGTGGCTGTGCTTTAAATTAAATTATTACACGGCTCTGTGGAATGCTTGATTCTTATTGGTCAGTCGTGACATTCCAAGGTATGTTATTCCCCGATAACAACTAGTAAAAGCTAATAACATGGACTCATCAGGCCAACTTAAGTTCCCTGAAATGTCCCTAAAATGTCAAGTGATGTGAAGCTTTGCGTTCAAATATTTCAGATTAGTGTTTCATGTCTAATTATTTACTTTTGTGGCAAGCAGCTGTGTAATAAGTGGGATAATGTACATCCAGCCAGTTGTTAGATGTATATTATCTCTTACTTATTATAATCCTAATTCAAGTGATAAAGGATTTTGAAAGTCTGACAGTAATCAGTGTTACTGCAAGGTTAACTCTGCCTGGTTTAAATGTTTCAAAATGATTAAAAATTTAGAAAAGTAATCAAAAAGTAATGTTATAAAGTCATTGAATAGTTACACAACTTATTACATTTTAAATCGAGTAACTTGTAATCTGTAACCTGTTACATTTCTAAAGTAACCTCCTCAGCGCTGTGCGTAAATCATGAGACTGATTCAAACCAAAATCTTGCGGTTTTGAGGCTGATTCTTTTCTACTTTTTTTTTTTTTTTTTTTTTTTTGTGTGTGCAGCTGCAATGCGACTGAAAAATGTGTACTCTTTTTGTTGTCTTTTTATTTCACGGTGCCTAGTCTTTTTCAATGCATTTAATTTAGACTGCAAACTTTGTTTTGTGCAGCCGTAGAGGTGAAGGACTGTTACACTGTTAGAGTATTTTAAAATCATTTGATTTCCACCATTTCTTATTCATTTATTTGAATGCTCAACCTTGGCTTTATTTTGCTTTGTCTAAAAACCATGAGCCAAATGAGAAGTCATAAAAATAATAGCTTCATGTTCAGTGAGATGTATTATACCGCTGACTACTACAGTGCGTATTTAATGATTTCATAAGTTAAGATTAAACCTAGATGGTGTGGTAGAATCATATCATATATATGTATAAAGAGCAGCGACTGCATTTATGACCTTATTCTCATCCTGAGGGCTCGTCTCACAGCTTGAGAAGGTGAATGAACGTGGCTATTGAGGATTCCTCCCCCTTAGAGGTCACTTTATGGCCCATCAGGCTCAGAGTGCCGCAGAGCCCAGCAGGGGGTCCCTGACGCCATCGTCACTTCTTCTCTACTTCCCTGATCTCTTAGCAACACCACCTCCACCTCTCTCATCATTTGCTTGCGCTCTGCTCACTCACTCACTCTCAGAGAAACTCTGCGTACTTGCCAAATCCATCTGGTTTGGATGAGGGCAGACTGGGTGAATCTGGAGAGTCCTACTGTGTGACCCAGGTTCAGCTTCTTGTCCTCTCCATTGGAGGGTGGAAGGAGGTCTACTGGCTGTCCTCCATGCTCCTTTCATTAACTCTGGGAAATATTTTCAAAGCACTTGATTGTTTTTTTTTGGAAAGACTTTTGTAAAGGTTGAGCCTAGCCAAAGCCTCTTATAAGGCAAGTCAGTTTACTTGGCGACCATCTTGGCAACACCTCCAGGCAGCTCTTTTCTAAGCAATAGGCACACAAGTACAGCTCCTGTGTACTGAAATGGAGAATATCAGAAAATTTCAATTTAGCACTAAAATCTCACACAGTGCTATTGTAAATCGCTGTTTCCAACCCAGTGAATTGCAAATTTATTTATTATTATTATTATTGCTTTTGTTGTTGTTGTTGTTGTTTTTAGTTATGAACAGGTGTTTCCAATTTGCAAATTAGTTTAAATCAAATTTTATTATTTTATTAATTTATTTTTCATTTTTGTTTATTAATTATAGTGTATATTGCTATTATAGTTTTTTTTTATTTACTGTAGATGTATTTATTAGTGTGCATAGTTTTAGTTTACACTTAAGATTTATCCATCTCTTTTATTTTATTTTATTTTATTTTATTTTAGATGCACATTTTGAAATATTATGCTTGCGTCTTGGTGTTTCCATCCGGATTATTTTATTGCAGTATCCTAAAAAATGTGGTTATTAATTACAGTTTGTGTATTATTTTATTGTTAATTGTATTATTTTAGTTGTTTTATTTTATACTGTAGCTATGTTTTCATCCAAGTTGAAAAATATCTTAATATTCGGGCTGTCAAATGATTAATCGCGATTAATCGCGTACAAAATAAAAGTTTGAGTTTGCCTAATATATGCGTGTGTACTTTGTGTCATTATTATGTATATATAAATACACACAAACTCATGTATATATTTAAGAGAAATATGTTGTCTATGTAAAAAAATATTTGTATTTATATATAATATAAATTATATAAAAATTATAATAAATACATATACTTGTAAATATTTCTTATATATGTAACTGAATGTGTTTGTATTTATATATACATAATAATTGCACACAGTACACACGTTTATTAGGCAAACTTTGTATGTGATTAATCGCGATTAATCGTTTGACAGCCCTACTTAAGATTAATAGTATTGACAGCTATATTGCAGTTTATTTATTTATTGTGCATTTATTTACTGTATATGCATTTATTATTGTGCATAATTTTAATTTGTACTCAAGATATATCCACCTCAAACCAATCTATACAAGTATTCATTCATTCATTCCTTCATTCATGATGCACATTTTGAAATATTATACTTGTATCTTGTTGTTTCCATCCAGATTCTTTTAATGCAGTTTCATAGAAATGTGAACGGACATCCAGCTAATAAAGGAAGCAATACTAAGCAATAATAACTATCCAGTTGATTAACTAGATACCCATATTGAGTGCCTATTAATTTTTCTTTATGTGGTTTTATATAACCATGTCCTCCTCCTACACTCTCTCAGGTTTAGCTAAGTTTGTTTTAACAGTATTTTTACTAAGTACGGCGTGCACAACTCGATCTGATTATACAGAATGATTATAAGGATGTGATTTGAAGCACTGTGTTGCTGTTTGTACCCCATTGAGATCACAATAAGCTGTAATATTTCTCTCTAATTATTAGCTACGAAACATAATAAGCTATAATTATTTCTCTTGGTTTTTAATAGCTATTATCACTCATCAGGTACGCACTTCTAAATGCACGCATTCGCCTGTTACTCACTTCACAATTCAGCAAACTCCAAACCACCAGTGAGACCCCATGTTTACAGTTTATCCAATGGGGCCACGCTTAGGTTTGCAAATTTTGATTCCCAACCTAGCAGCCACCACACATCAATTATCACTGAGTGTTTGCGATTGGGCTGAAAAAAGGGACTGTGAAAGCTGGCACTGCAAGCACAGCCTGGCTTCACGCCCATCGTACTGACCTATTTTCACGTTCAGCTGTGATTATAACTATCGGAGAGGCCACAAGCTTTCTTTTGTCTTGACGTGCCAGAGTCCCGTGCGCCATACGATACGTGGGTGAGAAAGCATGCGACGCAGAGGAATTCGATTTGTAAGCGTGTTGCGCCGTTTTAAAAGTTACAGTGTACGCCGCGGAACCTTCTCGCACAGAAAAGAGACGCTTCCTCTGAGCTCTCGACAGCCAGACTGCTCCCGTTTGAGTAAACAGCTTTGGGGTCCATCTGTGGAATTAAATTTGCAAATGAGTGTTGCGAGGATCCACTGACACAGAATCGATTTAGCAACATACAGTTGGGGAAAGAAAAGAGTTGTACCTCTCTTTTTTAGCGTTTGTAATTCCCTCGATGATAAGTGACTAACTTGTCAGTGCATCAGATTATCTTCTGAGAGGATTTGGCTAATTCGGAATGAATTATTGAGGGTTCTCTTTACTTGCGAGAAATAATCCTGTTTATTTCTACTAGCTTTAGCTCATAAATGCCTGACTAAAAAGCAGGGACAAGCCCTGCGTGGTTTCATAAAAACCGGTTATTGACGCCAGTTGCGTAGACCGGTGAGAGGCGTGTCTCTTCGAAAAACTTCGGTCGTTTGCGATACAAATAACAATAATTTCAGAACATCGGACATGAATGTAATCCTATCGCTAATACGGCTGACCGCCATCTGTAGTTGATGAATGCTCATAGATTCGATGTGAAAAGCCATCAGCTGCGAGCAAGCTTATTTAAAGACCTTTGTTTGCGGCAGATGCTACATCAAGAGCCATTATGATGAATGCGAACGTGAGCGATCTCCGCTTGGGTTTATCCAATCAGTGTTAGGCAGAAGTAGTTTAGCACATCATCTTGCTTTCAGAAGCGTCTGTTTATCCGCAGAATGGAATCAGCCGCTATTTTTCCACGCTGGCGTCTGTGCAGGTGCTCTGAAAGCCAATCGTTTTGACCGAATCAAGTATAATCGAGCTGTCGGTGAGGCCTGTGCTCTGTCACACACATCATTCTGGGCACATTAGTTCTGAGTGCGGCGCGGTCTCACATTAATGGAGTGGAAAGGAGAGCGTAATTGAATTTCTCCAATGTATGAAATCGTGAGCCACGCTAACGTTTAATTCATAGCTTGTGTCATTGTTTTAGAATAAGAAGAAATCATAAAGCGCTTGGGATAATTCAGGATGTCCTTGTTTCAGGTCTGTTGTTAATGTTTTGAAGCCCATACTGCCGCCATCTTAAACCAGCTTGGTCAGGCTGGTCTTTTGGCTGGTTTTAGGCTTTTGGGGTACTTTCCAATGGGTAAACTAGCATTTACCATTTCATTTTTTATGTCTAAGTGCATGTACACCAATACATCAGTATACTTCATCAGTATACTCGAGGTTTGCATATATACTTTCTGGTTAAAAAATAAAATTAATAAATAACCAAGTTTGTTTTACAGGTTAAACTATGTTTAAAAAAAATAATCTTGAATTGAATGTTGTTTTGAGTAGAAACCAGTGTTGTTTTGGTATTATTTTTATACTATTATAATATTTATTGTTTTTCAAATTAACTTTTATATTTTCAGTTCATTTTTAATTTTTTTGTCATTCTATTTTTATTTAGCTTTAATTTATAATTCATTTCAGTATTAGTAATTTTCAGCTTAAAGCATTTTATTTCAGTTAGTTGCCAAAGCAATATCAAAAAAATGTTATTAGGACTTTTTATCTCACAATTCTGACTTTTTTTCTCAGAATTGTATGATATAAACTTGCATTTATGAGTTATAAACTCATATAAACTCACAATTTTGACTTTTTTTCTCAGATTTGCATGATATGAACTAACAGTTGCAAGAATTACAAGATAAAAACTCAATTCTGACTTTTTTCTCGCAAATGCGAGTTTGTATCTCGGAATTTTGACTTTAAAACTCGCAATTGTAAGGGTATATCTCACTTCTGAGAAAAAAGTTAGAATTGCAAGGTATAAAGTCACAATTCTGACTTTTTTTTGCAGTTTTGACTCTATAACTCGCAATTGCAAGTTTATATCAAGCAATTCTGACTTTGTAACTCGCAATTATGAGGTTATATCTCACTTCTGTGAGATATAAAGTCACAGTTCTGACTTTTTCGTCTATTTCTCAGTTTTATTGCGTCTTTATTTCTCAGTTTATATCTTGCAATTATGAAAAAAGTCATAACTGCGAGATATAAACTCGCATAAACGAGATATAAATTGTGACTATTTCTCAGAGTTGCAAGGTTATGCTTTGCAATTTTGACTATAACTTGAATTGTGAGTTTATATCAAGTAATTTCATTTATCAGAATTCTGAGTTTATATCTCACAAATCTTACTTTATAACTCGCAATTGTGATGTTATATCTCAATTCTGAGAAAAATTGTTGTGAGAATTCTCACAACTGCGAGTTTATATCTAGCATTTCTGACTTTTTTTCTCAGAATTGTGAGAGATAAACTGCAATTGGGGAAAAAAAAAACTTAACTCGCAGTTGCGTCTTTATTTCTCTGTTTATATTTCACAAAAAAAGTCAGAATTGCAAGTTTATATCTCACAATTATGACTTTATAACTCACAATTGCGAGGTTATATCTCGCAATTCTGAGAAAAAAGGTCAGAATTTTGAGAAAAAAAGTTAGAATTGTGAGATAAAAGTTGCAATTACCTTTTTTTAATTTCAGTGGCTTCCATAGTTTTTCACCCTAATTTTTAAATATAATTTTATTATGCTTATTTTGTGAGTATTTTATTTTCTTTCAGCTTTATTTTTAATAAATAGCCTAATTATTAATCTTAGTTAACAATAGCAGTACTAGTAGAAAAAGGCTTAATGTGCAAGCCTTTTATGGGGAGACCAACCAGAAGCTGTATTCAAGCTGTTTTTTCACTTGTTCAGTCACTAAATATGAGCCAGAAAACTATAGAGCAGAATAAACGTTTAATACGTTCATTGAGATGATCCTTATTCGCCGACTACACAAAAGTGAATGCACCTCGCTGATTATTAAGTGCATTTTGTGACTGCAAATCAATACGCACAGTCAGCAAGTGAATGATGCTCCACTATTGAGGAGGACGAAGAGAACAAATCTAGACAGCAATTTGAAACTGTCAATTGTAACGTTACTTTGGGCGGTCTATTTGTTTTTTCTGCTTGTCTAGGATGCTAAGTATGTTGTCCAGCTGACAGGCCATTTACACAAGTGTTTAGTCAGTTTATCCAGACTTAAAAGATGTTGTTTTATCCATGATGATAGAGAATGAAACAATTTGGTTTTGGTGTTGTATTGTGGTTTAGTTTTAAGTTACTATTTATGCATTTCGCAGATGCTTTTTTATGCAAAGCAATTTTTTGTCAGTTCATGCATTCCCAAGGGAGTTGAACCCCTGACCTTGGCATTACTACCACCAAATACTGTCTGTTCATGAGGAATGTATGTACATTTTTTAAGCATTGTGATTTGATTTGACATCAGTAGCTTGGATTAAGGGCCAGTTTCCGCACATCTGCTACAGAAACGGTCATATTCGACACTATCAAAAAGAACACTAACAGGAAATGGAGGACTATCATTCATTGTGGCAGATGGAGTTGGGACATGGCCGAATGTTCACTGGTGTTTCCTAGAGTTATTTGGCCCTCACTCAAAATGTCAGCTGTAGACCATAGATTACCAGGGCCATGACTTCAGAATGTGGAGATATTTGAGAGCATGATGAAAAGTGGTAAAAGACAAGAGCTGTGTAAACAAACACTGGTTCATGGTTTGTTCAATGTCACACTGAAATACCACCACTGGAAGAATTTCTGTCAATTTAATAGCGTTTTAGAAGTATTTTTTTTTTTTTTAAAACATGTGAAATGTCTTGCTTTCTAGAAAGTGATACAGTACAAACCAGGGCTCTGAACTGATTCAAGGAATGAAAACAAAAAAACGGAACAGGAACAGAACCAGAAACATAGTTATAGTTCCGAACAGAATCGAATATTTAAAACGTTGAGGTTCACCAGTTAATAATGTTATTTTATCATTCCATTTAATATTTGAAATTTGCTGTCAACCAATCACGAATTCACATAGTATGGCCTTACGCAGAGCCTAAAATTAAAACTCGCCAAGCGCCAAATGCTTGTAAAAATCTGCGTTGGTGAGTATATGTAACAGTGTCAGTCGCCAGTTGGCGGGTAAAACTTTTATGAAATATAACAATGCAATGTAGTGAAAACATCAGTCAGTTTTTAAAGAGATTCACTGCTTCTGACGTAAGCGAATAAAATAATCTTTTCCGAACACAAGATCATCGTGATTAGCTGTTCTGTCATAAGTGACAAGAGCGAATCAAATAATGGAACACAAACGAGTTGATAAGGTCAGAGCAGTGTGATGGCCAGCCTGTCCCTAGACACGGTTTTAATAACTTTATCTAAGATATTGCTGCTTCTTTTCAGAAGATTAACATTTCCCTTTTTTATTCTTAGGCGCGTTCACGCCATATCGGAATTCCCGTAATTACGAGATTCCTACTTGTCCTTGTAGAACTCGTAATTACAACTCGTGAACTGGGAGTCTTCTGAGAGCTACGATTTGTACCACATGACCGCTGTACCACCTGACCAACGTAGGCTCTGTTTAGGCGTTGATAGTGTTGCCATAGAAAAGCATAATTCCAAGTCTGAAGACGTGAACAGCTCCGAGTAGAACGTCACATGTTGTCATCTTGAAATACGGTAATTACGATATGGCGTGAACGCAGCATTTATAACCCGAGAATGTGGTGACACACACCTGCTGAATTTGATATTTCAGAGCTATATGGTATTTTTTTCTACTCAAACCGGTTTCAAAATGTTAAAATATCGATTCTGCTCGGAGTTAACTGATTGAATTTTTTTTTCCGTTTTCTAGCCTTGGTACAACCCTTGTCATGAATAATTGAGAGGCTATTGCATAAGCTGTGATGTTCAATACATGAGAAGTAAAATATCTGACGGTTGCAATTGTCAGTTTAGTATAAATCATACTTTTTTCCTATGTTGTGCATGTCAGTCTGAATTGAATATGATGAACTAAGTTCATCATAGTTGAGTTTTTCTCATGTTGTTCGTGCAAAAATAAGCATGACACAGCCAGTGTAGTCTGATGCACAAACAAATGACTGTTATGTGTCAGTATTTTTAGTAAATCTTTCAACAAAGAATCCCAAATTAAAAAACTTGGAGTGGATTGAATCAGTCTGATGAATCTACAGTGAATAAACTTATTGAATTAACTTTACTGATAACACTTTACAATAAGTTGTCTTTTATTAATATTAGTTAATGTATGAACGAACAATGAACAATACATTACAACATTTTTTTAATCTTTGTCATGTTAGTTAATTAAAATACAGTCGTTCAAAGTTTGTTCATGTTAGTTAACTTTAACTAATGTTAACAAACACAACTTGTGATTTTTAATAATGCACTAGGAAATGCTGAAATGACCATTAAATAAGATCATAAATGCTGTAGAAGTATTGTTCATTCTTAGTTCATGTTAACTAATGTAGTTAACTAATGTTAACTAATGAAGCTTAATGTAAAGTGTTACTGCTTTACTGAATCAACAACTGATTTTCTGAATTGTAAGTTATCGTGTGATGTTATAATATATATTTTTGTCTTTTTTATTTGTGTTTATTGCCTTTTTAATAATATAATCTTGCTGTATGTATACTTTTTTTAAATTAAATTATACATAATGTATAATTTAAATGTATATACAGAAAATATAAATGGTGTATATTAAAATATGTGACTCTGGACCACAAAACCAGATTTAAACATCATCTGAAAGCTGAATAAATAAGCTTTTTAGGATAGAACAATATTTGGTCAAGGTACAACTATTTGAAAATCTGGAATCTGAGGGTGCAAAAAAAAAAAAAAAATTTGAGAAAATCACCTTTAAAGTTGTCCAAATGAAGTTCTTAGCAATGCAACACAAAGCAAATTTACAAAATATCTTAATGGAACATGATTTTTACTTTATCTTAATGATTTAGGCATAAAAGAAAAATCTATCATTTTGACCCATACAGTGTGTTTTTGGCTATTGCTACAAATATATCCATGCTACTTAAGACTAGTTTTGTGGTCCAGGGTCACATATTTAGTTTAACTCGAAATACTAAAATAACAAAGTAATACAAAAAAACAAACAAAAAAAAAAGTTAAAAACGTAAAACTAGGGCTGTCAAACGATTAATCGCGATTAATCGCATACAAAATAAAAGTTTGAGTTTGCCTAATATATGCGTGTGTACTGTGTGTAATTATTATGTATATATAAATACACACGAATTAATGTAGATATTTAAGAGAAATATGTTATGTATGTAAAAAATATTTGTATTTATATATAATATCAATTATATAAAAATTGTAATATATTATAATATTATAATAAATACATATACTTGTAAATATTTCTTATATATGTACCTGAATGTGTTTTTTTTAATTTATATAAACATAATAATTGCACACAGTACACACACGTTTATTGGGCAAACTCAAACTTTTATTTTGTATGCGATTAATCGCGATTAATCGTTTGACAGCCCTACGTAAAACATAAGAAAATATATATATGTTTTTCTCTAGGGAGTTTTTATTGTCATTATATTTGCAAAGACATTTTACAGTGATATCTTTATTTAGTGATAGTTTTTCTAGTTTATTTCTAATTACCTAGCACTAGTGTTTTTTGTTTTCCATTCTTTAGAGAGCATAGTCCCTCTTCCATTTACCATTGAAGGTTGTCCTCAAAGCGGGCAAATTGCTAAAGTTCAGATTCGACTGTGTCTAGCACCAAACAGCAATGGAAAAAAAAAAAAATGGCTGCCAGGAGCAAAGGAATCCAAAGAAAGTCTGTCGTTTTTGAGCAGTCATTGTAGTTTCAATACAGAACATGCCCAGAGTCCTGCGTTGTCGATATTGTCTCGGGCAGGCAATAGATAAGAGTCTGCTGCGACAAACGGGGCTGCTCATCGGCTGCCGTGTCCCCGGGTGGCTGCCTCTTTTTGGGCACGGGTGAGTAATGCGCCACACTTGTTCTCATTGCGGTAGATTACTTACTTATTGATTGAAGCCCGGCATTGCACAGATGGATGCCCTTAGAGTGTGACAAACACTTTAACCACCGTGGAACCTAATGCACCATAATGTGACTCAGGGTGGGCGTTAAATAATGTCCCGTCTCTAATTCACCCAAATTCCCTGCCTGTGCTGAGAAAGGGATCCATCTTGATTGGTTGTCTGCAGGTCAGAGATGTATGGCCGCAATTACACCCAGCCGCATGTTGTCTAGCTTTGGACACACGACAAATCGCGTGAAGGGGTTTAAGTACACTTTCCCGTTCTCTACCTTCTTGACAGTTAAAAGGAGCAATGAATCCCCTCCTGATCAGGTTGAAGCAGTTGATGAAGAGACGAGTCTCTTCTCCTCCTGCTCATCACTGTCACTTAAGGAGCTTTGAAGAAGAAGGCTTCCCACACACGCGGCGAGAAACCACGGGATACCGTGACGGGATTTTGTACAACTGCACAAATCATGGGCAACAATGTTTACTCAGTCCTTTGTCTTCTCTTGCGGAGAGGTGGTGTCATGCATAATAAGCATAGATTTGCATATCGCATTGATCCAGTGCTGTCTGCGAGCTTTATTTGCGGTGATAAACGCCAGATGTTTCTAAAATCCTCGAACAGAACTTGGCCTGGCTCCTTGCAAGCACGCTAACAAGTTACCTTGGGCCAGCTAACTCAACAAGGTGTGAAATCTCAGAATAGCCTAGCCCAAAGGAACATCCGCATGGCTTTCGCTCGACAGCTATTTTGTTTGTGGAGTTTCATTTCGTTATATTGTTCTGCTGTGGGAAAGCTTTTAATTAACTTGATGAAAATTGTTTTAGTATGTGCTTATGTTTTAATAGTAGGGGCATGCTTGCCAAGATCTGCTAGGTTGTTGTTTTTTTCTCTCTCTGTTTTTATATATAGCTTTCAAATGATGTGGATGTTAAGTTGAAAATTAAAGGAGAAGTCCACTTCCGGAACAACAATTTACAAATAATTTACTCACCCCCTTGTCATCCAAGATGTTCATGTCTTCAGTCGTGAAGAAATTATGGTTTTTGAGGAAAGCATTTCAGGATTTTTTGCCCCGATTTTGAACTTCCACAATGTAGTTTAAATGCAGCTTCAAAGGGCTCTAAATGATCCCAGCCGAGGAAGAAGGGTCTTATCTAGCGAAAAGATCTGTCCTTTTTTTTGAAAAATAAAAATTTGTATACTTTTTAAGCACAAAAGCTCGTGTAGCACAGGCTCTGGGATGCGCGACCATGACACTACGAATCGCGTCTAAGTTCATTGTCTGTGTACTCCGGCTCAAAAAAGTAGAGTATGACGAAAAACTCCATCTTATTTTCTCCTACAACTTCAGAATCATCTGACATCGTTGTACCTTTTGGTTTGTAAACAGTGTTTGACTTACTTGCACTTCCTTAGTCTTTGCGCGTTCGCTTTGTAAACACTGGATCTGTAGTTCCGCCTACGTTCTGCGTGACCTTTCGACGTGATTCAATAGTAAGTAGTGTCGTGGACACGCATCCCAGATTGGGGATCGTTTAGAGCCCTTTGAAGTTGCATTTAAACTACATTTTGGAAGTTCAAAATCGGGCCACCAGGGAAGTCCATTATATGGAGAAAAATCCTGAAATGCTTTCCTCAAAAACCATAATTTCTTCACGACTGAAGACAGAAAGAGATGAACATCTTGGATGAGTACATGTTTTGTAAATTGTTGTTCTGAAAGTGGAGTTCTCCTTTAACCTCTCATATTATGTTTTGTCATATACTTAATTTAATAATTATAACAATACATATAATATTAATACTTGTTCAGTGTTTACAATTATTCAGGTTTGTGGTAAAATTTAAAAAAAATTTAAAAAAAGAAAGAAGTTGATACTTTTATTTAGCAAGGATGCAATATATTGATCGAAAGTAAGAGTACACTCAACCCAACATGGGTTTATTTGGCAACCCAGCGTTGGGTAAATATTGGACAGAACACATGCTGGGTTATTTTGACCCAGCTGGTTGGGTTAAATGTTTTTACCAAACATGCTGGGTTATTTTTATTTAAGTCAACTATTGTTTAAAAATTGTTATATTTCTAGCTTAAAATGGACTGGAACTTATAAAAAACGCACACAGAATTACTAGAGGCAACAGCAATAATCAAAAGATGAACATTCATTATTAAGCAAGAACACATGGACAAAATACAAGACAAATTGAATTTATTTGGGTGAATACAGCATAGTTTACAATATTACATACATTTAAACTCATTTAACAAGCATTTTAGACATAAAAAAATGTAATATTTAAAAGTAGAATTTTAATTTTGGTGTATTCAACTGTTCTCTGTAATCACTTTTTACCAAAATAGCACTAATTCTCATGCCGGTGTGTTGCCAAAATCTGAGCCGGTGAAGGGCTGCTGTTCGACGGGGGAAGTACGAACTTCAGACTGCGGTCCTGTGTTTCACTCGTAGCTGAGAGATGCCATGCCTGAAAACCTGCCCATAAACAAACAGTACTGACATTAGAGAACATATTTTATCATCACATTAAATTAAACTCAGTGCTATAACGAATAAAATCCATTTATTTTTTAATGGCAAATGCAGCTTACTGACATTTCGTCTTTATGTCACATTGCATAAAATAATACAATTTACAGCACAGCAAATACTTTAGAAATGAAATAAAATGTATACAAACCTTTATTTTGCTGAGGAAGTGCACCAAATCGGTGGTGCTGAGAACCGCTCTCTCCTGTAGAGGACTCAAAAAGCCCACACTCTGACTGTAATTCAGCAGCTGGGTTGTTTTGTCAAACACAGGCTTAATTCAGCAGATGAGTAGAGAAAAATAACCCAGCGTTAAAAATGACCCAGCAGCTTATTTACAGAAAAACTACCCAGGATCTGCGTAAAAAATATTAAAAATAACCCAACAAGTTGAACCCAGCATATGTGTTAAAAAAAAAAAACCCAGCATCTGGGTAAAAATATTAAAAACAACACAATAAAATGACCCAATGGGCTGAACCCAGCATTTGGGTTAAAACTTTTTTTTTAGAGCGTAGTGACATTTATTTAAAAAATGTTGATAAATAATGTTGAAAGAATGCTGCCAATTGTATTTTCTATTCATCTAAGAATTCTGAAAAAAAATATGGTTTGTACAAAAATATAGAGCAGCAAAAAATGCTTTCAACATTGATTGTGATAAGAAGCATTATTAATAATGGAGCAACAGTTAATAATTTATGATAATTTAGCACCAAACCAGCATATTAGAATGATTTCTGAAGATTTTTGTGAGATAGAAGATGGAAATATTGGCCAATGAAAATTCAGCTTTGCGTCACATAAATAAATTACATTTTCATAAATATTTAAATCGAAAAGACTTATTTTAAATTGCAATAATACTTTCGATCAAATAAATGCAGCCTTGGTAATCATATGAGACAAATTTCAACAGCATTAAAAAGTCTTAATTATTTAAAAAAAAAAAAAACGAGAGAGAGAGAGAGAGAGAGAGAGAGAGAGAGAGGGACTTATAAATATGAACTATATAGAAAATATGGATTTTTCAAACAAATATAAAAATATAAATATAAATATAAATATAAAATAAAAGCAAAAAGCCAAACAGCGTGCATTTTTAACATGTTGTTTGTTTAAAAAAAATGAAACAGTAAGTGGGCTTACATTGAATGTGAGCTTATTCAGGTCACTTCTGCTAGTTGCTGTTGGGTTTTCTGTGTGAAATACAAAACAACCACATGCATCCACATGCATATTGATTGTAGTTTATTTTTTCTGCTTATGAATGCATTGATGAGTTGTATTCTCTGCACATATGCCACCACAGCCTTCAGAGAAGCCACTGGACACTTGTGTTGGCAGACCTGAGATCTCTATTGGCTGTTGTCTTTTCAACACAAGAATTAACTGTACGGACAAGCTGTTGATTTCATCAAACTCAGATAGCCTATTATGGTGGTACTTCTGAATTTTTGTCACTTAGCCTAGCGCTTAACTTAATAAATGCACTTCCTTTGCCACAGTTTGACAGACTGAGAGTTCTTCAGGCAGACTTAGACTTTAAACAGACAGACTCTTCGCTTCGGCTTCCATCTCACTTAGAACGACTTTGACGATAAACTCTGTATTGTGACTGAAACGAGAGCGTTCGCTCATACTACGCTTTCCAACCCCTTTGCACTTTCCTTATTTTCTTGTGGAAACTAAAAAAGATAACAACGAATACTTGAGGGAATGAAGTAAAAGTGGAACAGAGATCAAAGAGCTCTCGCTGTCTCTCACGCACGCAGGAAGTCGGTGAGAAAGTGCAACTGTGTTGTTGCTCGACTGTGACAGTACTCTATAGTCACCGTTTACCGCGTGTCAGAGGTGCCCATCACGCGCTAGTCACGAGTGGCAGAATTTATTTCCAAATGCCTTCGGTAATTACAATATATCTGCGTTTCACCTGCGTTCACCCGTAAGCTGAGACAAAGGCGTGTTTATCGCAGTCGCAATTACAGGGCCATTTAAACCATGAGAGACATTTTGTCTTAAACACAGAGGAGAGAATTTCCATAACAAGGCTATCATCACCTCACAAAGGAGTTTGTGTAAAGATGCAGTCTGGGGCCTCGCTCACTGCAAAAGCCATATTTGAATGCCTAATTCCCAGGGCGGCCGATCTCTCAGCACGTTTACAGATGCGTTTCAATTGTTAAAATATTTATGAGGTGTTCATTAAAGACGTCGTTACCGGAATCCGAATCCAAACACAAACATGCAAGCAGGTACCACAAGAATACTCAACAAAGCCGCCTTGAACTACAGCGTCTGTGGGAGTATTTAGACGGGGTCTGCAAAACCAAACAACGATTATGTTCCACATCTCAATCTGACTGCATACAGGCGTTCAATTTATATAGGTGGGTTGATGACTTACCAGTATTTAACTCTACTTTTTACAAGGCTAAAAGTGCTGTGATATCAGTGTCTCGACGCCTACGTGCTGCTTCAGACGAATGTTATCACAAATGTGTGCTTTGTACTGTATAAATATGCAGATGTAAAAGTTTCTTTGCGCTTTTCCACGGCAAACTTCCAACTGTGTTCACAGGTTTTTGTTTAGGGCCGGAGCTCCTGAGTCAAACGCTTACGCTCGTAGCTCGTTAAATACAACCCTAAATAGTGGCCGCGTAGCAATTTCTGCCCTGAATGCATCGGAGCAGACTTGCCACTCTCCACATCGCATCTTTCATTTTGTCTCCAATTTGCCTTGATAATTTCCTGTGGAAAAACTGACAATTCTCTTGCCAGTGAAAAAGCAGTGCACTGGCCGGTGTAGATTAGTTTTTTTTTTGTTGTTTTTTTTTTTGTTGTTTTTTGCAAATAGCAGCTATTTGAAATAAGCATAGGTGGGTTGCTCAGAATGCTACACAGCACTCTGCTAAAGATTGAATAAATGAGTCATTTCTTTCGGGTCCAAATGGGCCCAAATGGATCTGTGTAACCACCTCTTGCAGAAATGATTCTGGGCTTGTTTGTCCCACAGAGGTAATGGCTTAGTCACACAAACAGGCTTCCTTATGGCGTTATTTGGCCCTCTTCAGACATTAACTTGCCACGACAGATTTGTTGTACTCGTAAGAGCCACAAATTTGTGGTTTTGTTAAAAGTTGTCAAAAACAACACCATTCGGACATGGTGATGACTTTATGAAGGTTATGTGAGGTGGTCTTTTTCATCTGGGTTTCTAACTTCATTAAGAGTGACTAATTTACAGGAATGTCACTGTTGGCTTTTCTCATATTGATGTGATGCGGATTGTATTGGATATTGACTAGGAGTGTAACGGTACATGTATTCGTGCCGAACCGTCACGGTACGGACATCTCGGTTCGGTGCATGAGGCCTTACAACGAATACAGGCAATTTACCCTCAATCCAGAAGGGGGCGCCCACAGTAATGCAATGCTGTTTGATAACCGACAGCAGAAGAACAGCGAATGCCAGAAGTTGTGCATTTGAAAACAAAGCCCACTAGACAGTGATCATGTGCTGTTTTTGAAAGCGTCTCTCACTGACAAAAGGAGTGTAACGTTACTTTAAAGGCTTGAGCGCTCAACTGTTTGCGAAATGGAGCTTTGTGCTCTTGCATCCTACCTCTCTCATTCGGCACAAGTCCAGATATTCCATGATATTTCCATATTTGCCATGCATCCATATGCTAAACTATTATTTATTATGCAAATTATAGACTGTGTAGTTCAGTCGTGTTCTAACGGTGACACAGTGAGGCGGGAGCACTGATGTTTGGTTCACTGTGTTTTATTTTGATAAAGTACCAACTGCGCTGTCAAGTCAGCAATACTAGAAGCCTGGAACTGATATGTTTTGTGTTTGTGTGCGCGGCGCGATTACTTCAACTTTACTCATACCTGCAAAATCAACTTAAACAAAAAATAAATAGAATGTCGCTTTCTGCCATTTGAGTTTCCTTTCTGTCACAAAACTGAACTGAAATTCAGCAAACATAGGCTACGTTACGTGTCGCACAGTTTTTTCCCTTGTCTATCAGTTAACTAAATTAAATATATTTCAAGTATTTATTCCTTGTATGTATGTACTGCAGATTTTATAGCCTATATAAGACATTAATTTGATATAATATTTAGTATTTTCACATGTAGGTGGAAGAAAAATGTAATTTGTACTACTGTCTGTTTAAAATAAATGAAAAGAAACCTAGCATAGTAGATTTGATTTTTTTTTTTTTTTTTTTTTTTTCTGTTGTACCGAAATCGTATCGAACCGTGACCCTCGAACTGAGGTAGGTACCGAACTGTGACATCTGTGTACCGTTACACCCCTAATATTGACTATAAGATCAATCCAGGGTTTGTATTGACTCAAATCAATGTCTTATATGAGGCAAAATAAGTCAAGCGCTTTCCCTTCGGTGTAAGTAACCTTTTTTATTTATTCATTTATTTAAAGCCAGGTTGTAATTTGGCCTTTGACCTCTCTGTAACAGCTCTTAATGTTAACATTCATTCCTCCTTCACTTTTGGCTTCTAGCAGGTGCTGAGCCATTCTCATGGGCAGACAGACAGGCAGTTGAAGGTGGTGTGGTGAGAAATATAGCGCAGAGGAGCTGCTTGGAAAAAGTTACTCATGACTCCAAGACTAAGTTCATTTTCAGTGAGCGGACACAATCTTTTCAAGAGGTCAAGGGATCAAAATTCCCTTCATCTTTTGACAACATCCTGGAAGTTTCAGAACTCGAAACTTTCTCGTTAGTTTTAAAACAACTTATATTGAAGCTGGGGCTGCACGATTAACCAAAGGCGATTGTCGTGCGCATTTTGTCCGTAAAACTGGTTGTGTAATCAGTAGTAAATTTCCAGCAGGTGCTTTCAGACAGAGCAGCATTTAGTACACAGAGCCGTAGTTCACTGAAAAGCTACGCTATATCACGTTTATTATCGCAGACGATTTAATCGCGCGATTATGATATCAAAAGAAATCGTTTGCGATAATGACTTCTTCTCAGTGAGCTCTGTGTAGAAATGCTGCTACATTTGAAAGCACGTGAAAATATTTAATAACATGTTTTTACTCCAAACTCACTTCATAACATCAATCGAGTGTTTGAAATAAATCCTTCTGTGAGACAACTCAGAAGAGACTTTTACACAAAATAAGGTGGGCATCGTATTCATAGTATTCTGATAAAGGCATTGCATTATTAGATACTGTATTATATGTAAAATTATAATAAGAAGAACTCAGATAAACCATACATTGTCATAGTCGTGTGTTTATTAGTCATGTTGAATCAAAGCAGTTAAATCTTCTGTTTATTCAGCTGCAGCGATCGTGATTTCCTGGGTTTCTTCTTCAGGTGTATTTGGAGTTTCCGCGCGAGAGAATCGCAATCGCGATTTATGACGTAATAGTGTGGCTAAACTCCGCCTCCACAGAACATCAACAGCCACTTTTACAGCATTGCCTGTTAAGCCCCGCCCACCCGTTTACACATGTAGCACGTAAATAACGAGAGAGGCAAACACAAGTCTACACAGAAACCAAACAATAAAGACGATGCAGTGCGAAGTTGTGGAAAAACACAGTCTTTGCATTGTCTTCCTTCTGATCCCAATGTTAGAAAAGAGTGGATGAACTTTACTTTTAATGAAGATCCAAACCGAGTTCTTTGTTCACTTCATACCATGGATTCATTTACAAACAAACCACAATTTGATGCAAGATTTTTAGAAAGGTTGACTAAAATACAATGCTGTGCCGACTATTTTGGATCCGACAGTAATGTCGCAGTGTGAGAACTGTTTTACTACACGGTCACTATTGCTTTGTCTGTTATTACAGATTGTATTTATGTATACATCTGTGAAGGGTGTAGGCTGTGAAACATACACAACTGTTAGCTGATCAAAGCAGTGGGTGTTTACTTCCAAGTCTACCAGTTTTCATTTTGACATCAAAAATTTTGACTAAAATTCCATTTAGATTTAGTCATATTTTAGTCATCTGAATTATTTTAGTTTTGGTCGACTAAATATCATAAGATTTTAGTTGACTAAATCTACAGTATATTTAGTCAGCTAAAATTGAATGGGTTTAGTTAGTGTAATGCATTTATTAAGCATTTCCCTAAAATTACCATAGGTTTGATATTAACGTTTTATCAAGATAGACATCAATTTTACTGTTGTGACATGCAACATGGCTTTATATTAAAATTCAATTAAACCACTTCTCATAAAGAAACAAGAACATGGTCTTCTTTTCAATGAAATACCAGTGGTTATATAGACTAATTATGCATTTTTTTTAATAACAACTTGTTTACCACATTCTTCATTCTTTCAAGCAGACATATTTATTTATATAAAGAAATTTAGGTTAATCTTTATTAGGGCTACTAAAGTGATTCAGTCAAGAGCAGTGAGTGATTTTCTGTTTTTCTTTTGTTGCTTGTGTACTGATACACATCTGATATTCTCCCATCTGTTTACGTTCACCAAAGATGTAACCAAGTGTGTTTACATAAATACTCCTTAAAAACTGACAATTCGCCATCATTTTTTGTGTATTTCTCCTTTCATGTGACGCAAAAGTGTACTCGTGTGTTGTGTGAGAGGTGCTGCCTCTGTGTCTTTGCTCAGAAAACCGAGTTTCTTTTTTGCGTCATCACATGTATCCATGTATGCTTTTCTCTTACTCCCAGATATTGACATTTTTGAATGTTTTAGGAGACGTGCAGCAAATGTATGCCAGCTTATGTCATGCCAGATAGATCAATAGGCTATGATACAGCTCAAATGTACACATCTAACCTCCTAACCACGCACCAGATTTGTTCTGAATGAGTCTCTTCCCAAATCATCCCTCCCTAACATTTTTGTCTCGTTTTTATTCATTGACGAAAATGTCAATAGATTTTCATCATAGTTTTTGTCATTCAAAGCGAGTTTTTGTTTTGCTGTTGTCTTGTTTTCATCTGTGAAAAAATGTTGTTGATGAAAATTATGGCAAAGTATTCGTCAACGAAATATAAGTCTACAATCTGCCACACCTGTTCAAACAAAGTGTTCTATTGAGGGGGGTCAAAAAAGAACAGAAAACAGCCTATTACTTCTAAATTATGATGTTTTTTAATGTAAAAATCTTGATAACATTATAAGGGGACCTCAGAGAACAGTACAAAATAATAAAAAAGGCAGTTCATGACCTCTTTAAAACCAATGTGCACTTTTATTTGGAAATATTCATGTCTTTATGTCTTACAGCAAATCTTCAAAACTTCAAATTCTATTTTGATCACAGACACTGATTTAGAAGAACCAATTATGTTCTTTTTAACTCTCAATTCTTGAATTTTTACAGTATCTGAGTAATCATTCCTTCCCTGTTTCTTTTTCTTAAAGCATTCTTATTAAGATATATTTTTTCTTGATTGACAGTTATGGCCTCAAACCTTCAATGCAGAGTGCAGGTAGTTCAGGATGTATTTAGGGTTTTATTGATTGCTAATGGCATGTGATTGAGAATAAATGTCAATTATGATGTCATTCTGGACTCGCTATCTGACGTGGATGTCTAAATGCCACTTAGTATTGACCGAGAGGCTGTTTTCCAGATAAAGGCTTTCATGTTATGGCACTTTAATCCAACCTCCCAGTTCATAGCTGGGGGATTTAGCTCACGTTACATGGATGTAATCAAGAAAAATAATCTAAAATGACTGATATGCCAGCCACATACACACTGTGATGTTTCACAAGTGACAACCGCATTATAATGCAGAAGCGAATCCCCGGAGTTATCGTTCCGTTTGTGCGGAATACAGGAATCAGTATTGAGATTGCAGTGCTTGATATGCTCATAAGTTTAGCGATGGTGTGGCGTCTCGCAATTGAATAACAAATTGTTTGTTGTTTTCAATGAAAGAAATTTGTGTTCTGTCAATAAAAATAAACCGTAATTTAATGATGCTTTGCTTGATTTTATCAGTGTATGGATTGAAAGTGCATCATGACATAAACAGGCTTTGAAGATCTCTGAGTAATATCTTAACAGACGTCAGCAACACATATGAATGCATGCAAGAGTAAACAACGGCAGGTTTTTGATCATATGCATCTGTCAGATTAACAAGCTTACAGGAAACCGAATCAGGCTGTGTCAGAGATGCATGAGGGCCTTATGATCAGTTTTACTTATTGCAAAATTCTGTTTTCATTTTTTGGATGGCATTTTAATGCTTTCATTATTCATTATTATGAATAACACAAACTCATTCATTATTATTTTTTGTGGTTTAATACAGATACAAGTTCATATTGCGATGTGATTACTTGTACACCACTATGTTTGATTTATTTATCCAAAATTTGTCAAATTCCATGACATTCCATGTTATACAGTATACAGTTGTTTTGCATAATTTGCAAAATGTTAATTATTTTACCAAAATAAGAGAGATCATACAAAATGCATGTTACTTTTTATGTAGTACTGACCTGAATACGATATTTTGCATAAAAGATGTTTACATATAATCCACAATGGAAAATAATAGCTGAATTTCTAAAAATGACCCTGTTCAAAAGTTTACATACACTTGATTCTTAATACTGTGTTGTTACCTGAATAATCCACAGCTGTGTGAAAAACAAATTCTTTGCTTTTTCAGCATTTTTGTGTATTTGAACACTTTCCAACAATGACTCTATGATTTTGAGATCCATCTTTTCACACTGAGGACAACTTGAGGGACTCATATGCAACTATTACAGAAGGTTCAAATGCTCACTGATGCTTCAGAAGGACAAATTATGCATTGAGAGCCGGGGTGTGAAAACTTTTGAATTTGAAGATCAGGGTAAATTCAGCTTATTTTGTCTTCTGGCAAACATGTAAGTATCAAATGAAAAAAAAATATGATATTTAGGCAAAATAATAAAAATGTACACAACTTCATTCTGTTCAAAAGTTTTCATCCCTGGCTCTTAATGCATAGTTTTTCCTTCTGAAGCATCAGTGAGCGTTTGAACCTTCTGCAGTAGTTGCATATGAGTCCATCAGTTGTCCTCGGTGTGAAAAGATGGATCTCAAAATCATACAGTTATTGTTGGAAGGGGTTCAAATGTACAAAAATGCTGAAAAACCAAATAATCTGTGGGACCTGAAGGACTTTTCTGAAGAACAGCAGGCAGTTTAACTGTTCAATTTTCCTGTTCAGGACAGTGAACAACTATCACTAAAAAAAATAAATAAATAAAAATCAACTGTGGATCATTCAGGTAACAACACGGTAATAAGAATCAAGTGTGTATGTAAAAACTTTTGACTTCAACTGTATTCCGTGTTTATAACCGGATTCCATCCAGGTTTTCCTCATCGCGAAAATCCTAGGGCCCAAGAAGCAGCGCCTTTCAAATTTGTGCCAATTATGCATTGCAGTTCTGAAACCCCATCCTGCTGAACCTCATATTCCTTGTCTCTGCAGAAACGTAGGCCCGTGGCTCCACACCAGCTCCTTTAATTTCACCGCTGCCACAGAACAGCCAGGTGGTCTATAATAAATATGACTCCATACATCATTTGCAGCACATTACAGATGAAGAATGAAAGCAAAATTCATTGCTCCAGGCAAGACCGTGCCTTGACCTTTTCCCAGGGCAGAAGCAGGGAACTTTTGAAAAGCGTCGCCCCTCCATTGACTGCCTACACACCGAGGGGAATACGCAATACCATCATGATCTTCTACTGACCTCAACGCCCCCATCGGTTATAAAACCTCACATTTGTCTATGCTTTCGATTATCCGCCTGTGGTAAACGGCCCGTTGCCTGTGTGTGCTGCCAAAATTATGCAGGTTATTTGCCAACCTATCTAGTTATCTATCTAAGGATTGTAATTAGTGTATAATGGCTCAACCTTTTCCTGATAGGTCATGCAACTCAATTAACAGACTGCTTTTACTTTAATTTAGATAAGGAAGCAAATTAGGCATGCAGTGAGTTTGTGATACTAGATGCATTTAAAGGGCACAGGAAGGCTTGATGCCCGGGCTGTCAGTGGATATTGGGGATGTATGGAGACTGATTAGGCCATGCGGTTGAAGCTAATGCGTGCTGGATGCTATCAGCGAGGTTCAGTCAGACCGCATCAGCAGGGCCATACGTCAGCCAAGGAGAGCACTCTGCACTGCACTATTCACCCAGGTGTCGGACAAAGGCATCTGTAAAACAAATCGCCCATCTCGCCAAAGAATGATGCGGGGAGAGAGAGGGAGAGCAGGAGAAAGCCATAAAGAAGTCCCTTATTCTCAAGCTCTTCTATCCCATTGCCAGATTATTGCATCGCAAAAGCTTTCGCATACAGACTCGTTCATTCTCCACGGACCGCTTAGTTTGTGTGGATTTTGATATATCAACAGACTCGGCAGTTGTGCTCCGGGTCTGTTTGTGCATCTGTGACAAAAACTCGCGTAGCACGCGCTAGTGTATAAATCTTCATATTGCGGGCCTGCGATTATGCTGAATCTGCCCGGCTCTGGCTCACGAAACGCAAATCACTTGATGAATAAATCAATAAACGGGCTGATGAAATAAATAAAAACAAAGCCTGTCACATTGTGGAAGATTCACAAACCGTCCTTGTGCAAAGTTCTGCATTGTGGCCCTAATTAATTGATTAAAACAAATAATAATGAGGAAATAAACACTTAAGGGCGTTCAGTTCACTGCTAGTTTGCTATCCGCTCGTGCACAGAGCGGTCTGAATTATACTGGGAAAAAGGCAACAAAAAGGAAATTCATCATTCTGATGTTGCCCTGAAAATCCAAATTATGCAATTTTGTTATTATCTCTAGAAAGGATAATTGTGGCATCCAGGACAGATGTGAATTTAATTACAGATATGAAATGGGAACCTATAGTCTAAATCTGTTGTTCATGGAGAATCGTAAACCTCCCAACAGGAGGTATATTATGGTTCACAAACTGAGATGTTTTGCGCATACTTCAGCATTGTAATCAGCTAGTATTCTGGGCATGTGTACATTTTAAATGCATAATATATTCATGTAAAGGGGGCCCTTTGTGGTTTAATTCCCTTGAACAATTGAAACTTTCTGGATTTCAACATGTTTTAAACGAAGATCACAATCCTACTCCATTAACTCCACTGACATACACATAAAATCTAATTAGTCATTTTTCAGGTCATTTGTTGTTTGGTCATTTGATTGTTTATAATAATAATAATTCATTACATTTATATAGTGCTTTTCTAAGCACTAACATTGTGAGGGGGTATCTCCTCATCCACCACCAGTGTGTATCATCCACCGAAATGATGTGACGGCAGCCATAGTGTGCGAAAACGTCCACCACACACCAGCTTACTGGTGGAGAGGAGACAGAGTGATGAAGCCAATCAGTATATGGGGATTGTTAGGAGGCCATGATGGTCAGAGTCCAATGGGCAAATTTGGCTAGGATTTGGCCAAATAGAGTTAAGACCAATAACAAATATTTTTGTATTCTTTTGAACCAAAGCTGAGCTGTCTCATACCCTCTCACTCACAAGCACTCAGTGTGAGCATCTGTTGTTGTTGTTGTTTGAGGGCTGCATTGGGTTTGGGCTCCCGCGGGACCCACAGGACCCAACGCAAATCTTGCGGGAGCGGGCGGTTTTACCTTTGCTGCGGGCGGGAGTGGATGGTCAGAAAGTTTCGCGGGAGACCCGCGGGGAAAGGTGGGATTTGGCGTGTAAAGTCCGGGACACACCAAGCCGACTTTAAATAATTAGTGGCTACGAAAGCCGTCGCTGTTGTCGCCTCGCGTTGGCAGTGTCTGAACAAAAAACTGTGCTTGAACACAGCACATAGACTACAGCCGACTGCAAACTAACGTGCATTCTGTGCCTGCGTGAAAAGATTTAACTGTCTGTATCAGTAGCTCTGTATCAGTAGCTGCAAAATAACTGCAAAATAAGGCACATGTGCAACGTGCGCGTACAAAGTACAAAAAAAGTGGTGCGTGTACAGTATGTGCGCACTGTTTTTATAACGAAATTCGCGTCACGCACATTTTAAGTGCTAATGTTGTTAATATTCACATACTGGAATGCTTGGGCATTCTATAGTCTTTGGTAACATTAGAGTAGTCTTCTGTTTGTGCCGCCTTCATTTACTTACTCGTTTTCATCACTTTCGTTTTAATTCTCCGGCACTGACTTGTTCGCGAAACTAGGCATCCAATCAGAGTTCTCACTTTCTCCGACTGTCTCGACGCCGATGCTCTGAGAGGAAGTCCGCGGGAGTGGACACACACATTGCAGGCGCGGGCGGGAGTGGAACATGCAGTATGTGGGAGCCGGTGGTCCTGGTAAGAAATTCAGCGGGTGCGGGTTTAAGAAAACAGTCCCGCCGCAGGGCTCTAGTTGTTTTCTCCGCTATTTTGTTGTTGTAGTTCCGTCTCTTTCGTTTCTACTGTAAAAACAACGTCCCGGGACAGTGTTGCCACCTTGTGGAACAACTGATTACTGCAAAATAACTGCAAAATAACTGCTCTCATCACGTTATATTTTTTGCACATTTAATGCTGTATTATCTGCACACTGTGACCTCGTGCCTATGGCCGAATCACAGCCGTGCCAATATACAGCCATATAGCACAGCTGCTTGTGATATTGCTCATTTAGTGTACAGCCATATGAATGTAGTATGTTTATAAAGCCATGCATTTGCTCTAAGAAACTTGCTTGAAAGTTGCTAAAACGTCTATTTTTCCCCTGGAATGTGATTTTTAATGGGGGAACCCACTCGAAACATGATTGGGCTAGTTTTGAGCAGCAATTGGGCAAGTTTTGTTGTGAAAACCTGGCAACCCTGCCATAAAGCTATAACGATTAATGTTTTAATAATTCTTTTGCACTTAATACAATGGGAAAAAATTTAAATAACGTATTTATAGTATGACACATACAATTTTTTCGCACACTGTATGAACGTGTGTTTATTTATGCAAGTATATTTCCGACTCTGTTTTACGAAGGGAGTTTGTTGCAAGGATAATCTTTATTTGGGCATCATAACGTGCTGTGGGAGATTGCGAAATATATTTATGAGAAGATTAGAGAGCTGTGGTAAACTCCCAGGGAGTCACTGTCACGCTAGCGTGCTGTAAATAGCTGTCAATGCTAGCATTAGGAGCTTCATATGTTCACGGGCTCCTCAAGGACCCAGATTTGTCACCATGGCATATTTCAACACCAGCACCAGCCATTCTTTCTGTGGGTTCAGACCTTCACTCTTTCAGTGATGGATCTACCCATCTATGTTTGAAAGGAAAACGACCGCTGCTTTTGCTTTTACCGGGCTGCCATTAGCTCACAGGCTAACAAATGGCGGACACGCGTGGAACGATGAGAAAGGCTGAGCATTTACTTTTGACAAATACGCTTTAAAAATAAGCTTTCCCTCAGTCAGTAGGCGAGCCTCGTTCAGCGTGCCAACACAAACTATTTGTATTCTTCCCATGTCCTCTGCTCCCCTCCACCAAATCTGTTTAGGGATTATGCCAAGGCGGTAGTTGCGTTTTTGCGCTCTCATAGGCCTCAAACCCTGGCAACCCACAATCAGAGGTTCTTCTCTCTTGTTTTAGAGTGCTTTTCAAATATTTAAATGAAGTACCCTAATGTTATGTTGTTGTTAAGGCGCTCTGTTGACCAGTTCTTCGGTGCAGCACTATTATTCCTTTGTTTGCCTGGCCTGTTTGGACTGTTTCTTTCACCTTTCGAAAATTAATTACTACCTCTTGTAGTTGCTGCTTTTTGTCCATTTTTTTGTTAGCGGTTTTTAGAAAAATGTATTAGAAATGTGAAAATTTGCATAATATTAAATTATTAAGAAGAAGAATATTATTTTTGTGTATACATGTATATTTAGAGAGAGACTAACTACTATTACTGCTATTTTTAGCAGTAATTGTAGTCTTTATTTTTTCAGGTTTGTTTAATATTTTCACCCATTCTAGACGACCCTGCATTACTGCTTTTGAGACTAGACAAACATTTAACCTGTTTAACAGTAAACACATCCATGAGCCATTTGCCTTTCAGACTTTGAGGGCCATTCATTGACGGAGACCGAGTCAATATTTTTTTCCCCTGCCTTTCTGCCGATTCCTTTTAGCAAAGCTGAATTGGTCGCAAGCCAGAGAGAATCTGAATTCCCAATCTGTGTCTGTGCTGTCTTGTTAGAAACCCGGCAGTTCTGTGTTGCGCTACATATTGAGGGTAGTCTTCCATGTGTTATTTTAAGCGCAGTCTTATGCGAGGGAACAAATTGTGCTAAGCATCAGTCGTCTGGGGTGTAGTGCAAAATTCAGATGAGGAAGAAAAGAGGACAGCGTGTAAGTGGTACGTGCGAGGCCCCCTACTGACCGGGATGGCGGTATGAAGTCTGTGCTGCAGGCGGTGGCACTGGGTGTTCGCCTGCGCAACCACAGGAGGTCCGGTTTTAGTCACTCTGCCAGAGCAGACTTCACAACACTCGCATGAAATGTGGAAAACATAGGGTAGAAAGTTGGAGAAGATTTTAAATAGTAAGTTGTTGAAACAATTTTTTTTTTTTTTGAACATCTCACTTTGTCAAACCCTATTTGCCATGCATGGGACTTGTGTAGTCATTTGTTGTTTGCCGGTTTCTAGATTTATAATGGGAGCTATAATTCTTTTCATTTTTTTTATTTTTTTTAAATGTTTACAGTTAATATGAATTGAATATTTTTGTAAATATAGTTTAAGTCAAAAGTTTACACCTTGCAAAATCAGCAAAATGTTATTTTATCAAAATAAGAGTGATCATACAAAATGCATGTTATTTTTTTATTTAGTGCTGACCTGCAGTACTGGCACTCCCTATACGCAGAGTACGCAGTCTGGGGGGCACCAGCTCAAAAAAAAAAAAACAACTTTCGTTCTATATTAATATTAACACATACATATACATAAGTGAAAATATATGAACATATATTTATAAAAAATGTTACGGTGAACATTTTACAGTGAACGCAGTAGGCTCACCTAATGTTTGCAGCTGAATGCAAATGATCATAATAAGCAGTCCGGCGCCGAGAAAAGAAAAAGAAGAAAATCCTAAAATGAAGCCCGTATATTACTTTCAGATACGTTCATAATCCTGTTAATCTTTTTTGGCTGTTGATGTTAACACGATTTAATGTCGGTAATAATTTTACCACCACCGATGCGTCTGCTTTACTATGTTAGTTTCCATGGTTTAAAATGGATTATATAAAAACAATGAGGCAATAATGATTGGTTAATTAATAGTAATATTATGGTTTCATTGAATATCACTGTTAAAATACATATAGGCTAATTCAAATAAACAATTTATGCACATTGCATTTTATTACAAATGCCTGCAATTTCTTTCAAATTATTTACTTAATGTTGCAATAGAAATGCTACAGCCTCTATAATTTGTTCAGCAAAACATAAGACATGTCATATTTGGGGATATTAAGGCAAAATAAGAAAAAAGTACACATCGTCATTCTGTTCAAAAGTTTTCACCCCCCGGCTCTTAATGCATTGTGTTTCCTTCTAAAGCATCAGTGAGCATTTGAACCTTCTGTAATAGTTGCATATGAGTCCCTCAGTGTGAAAAGATGGATCTTAAAATCATACTATCACACAACTATCACTAAACCGAAAAACAAAAGAAAAAAAAAAACGCAGCTGTGGACCATTTGTGTAACAACACATTCACTATCAAGAATCAAGTTTATGTAAGCGTATGTAAAATTTTTAACGGGGTCATTTTTATAAATTGAACTATTATTTTCTCTTGTGGACTATCTTATTTATATCTTAACCATAGTAATTAAAAAATAACATGCATTTTGTATGATCCCTTGTATTTTGATGAAATAATTAACATTTTGTAGATTCTTCAAGATGTATGTAAACTTTTGACTTCAGCTGTATATTTATAATAAAAACCTCTATTATATATTTAGAATAAACCGTATTATAGTGAATCTCATCAAGTTAGTGTTTTTAAGCATTTTACATTTATTTCAAAATAATAACTCAAGGCAGTAACAGTTTAAACATATTTTAATTTGCGAAATTATGTTCAGCTATTCTTATAAATAGTTAACTTTTAACTACTTTTTTTTTTACATTTTTCAGATCATCAGTCATCAAAGCTCTGTAAATATTAGTCACAGACACAGAGATGTACTTTGCATTTCACCAAGCTGACTACTTACTAAAAACTCCCACAGATCATGTTTTCAGGCCATTTTAAGTCTTATTTTGACATAAGTGGCTATATCTAAGTATGTGAGTTGTTTACTTACTTTTTTAAATTAGTCTTCCCATTAACACCATTATATTGTTCATTCAGACTGATTCGCAAACACGGAACGCGAATGAACGCAAGAGGTGGGATTTATCGCATGAATCAATCACGGCCGTCCATAACCAGTCATATCCAATCATATTGCTATGGAAGACATTGCCTCATCTCATGTGACTTTCCCTCATTCTTTCTCAATTACCCCCCAACAAACTCAGCACATGCTTTAGCGGGTCTGTTAAAACTCAGTGGGCTCAGAGACTTTTAAGACTACTCATACATTAGTGTACATCTAGGATGGACTAATAAATTCACATTCTTTCACTGTTATAGGCTGATTAATATTACAAGCAAAGTGAAATTGATTCCTTATCTGAAACATTTAAAGTGAACCTTTTATAGAGAGCAACTCTGACCTCAAACACCACAGTAAACATAGTAAACATAACTGCGTCTGGAGAATTTCTGCTCTTCAGGCGGGGGCTTAATTCCACAATCTAAAGCGTAACCACCACTCATTTCAGCCGCACTTTGCTGTCCATATCCCCGAAGGGTGAAGCTATTATTAATATTATTTTATTTTTGGTGAGAAATCATCTTATTGGGTGAGTTAGCCTGCACAGTTGCCATAAATTACCCATCATTGACATGACAGCTGTTCTGTGAAAAAAAATAAATTGTGTTTCAGCACTAAGAAACGTCTCTTTCTGTGCTGAGCAGAGAGATAAGCTTGTCCCAGAGGGAGTGGATGTGTGAGAGAGGGATGGAGAGAGAGAGGAAGAAAGCATGAGACAGACTGAGAGAGAGAGAGAGAGAGGTAATATTGGGAGATAAAAAAATTCCAGAGACATTCAGAGACCTGGTCCCTTGTTATCGGCCAGAGCTTGTCCTCTCTCTCCAATTTGCGGTAAGGTGTCATTAACAGGCTACGTTGTTCCACCCCATCCTGATGCCTGTCAAAGAACCATCAGCCCCAGAAAGCAAATGAGAACACACACACACACACACACATACACTCTGCTTGTCATGGCATATATGTGGTTTTTCTTTCTTCATTTCTATCTCTCTTCTCTCATTTAAACAATTTCCCATGCAATTCCCCATGTGTCTCTCTCTTCCTCAGATCTGAGGTAGTGTTTGGAGGCTTGTCTGCCATGTAATCTTGTCTGTAATGTCTCCTGTAGTCTTCTGATTGATTTCCATAATTCATAGTGTGCCGTTACTTCCAACGAATCTAAATGAATGCATGGTCACAATCAACAGATGCTCACAATGCACTTGATCCTAAACAAATGTTTCTTCCATGGCAAATGTTCCTACTCCGCATTTCATTTGATAAAGGTGTTGTCTGTATGCTCTTAGAAATTCTGTAGAAGTAATTTTGCCATAGAAAGTGTAAAAATACATACATTTGTTTATATATATATATAATATATATTTTGTTATATATGTGACATAACATATGTCATAAGAGTCAATTTTTTGGAACTGAGATTTCTACATCATCTGAAAACTAAATAAATAAGTAGCGTTCCCAATCTGAGGGTGCAAAAAAAAAATAAAAATACTGAAAAAATCACCTTTAAAGTTGACCAAATAAAGGTTTTAGCAATGCACCAATCAAAAATGAAGTTTTGATATATTTACAGTAGGGAATTTACAAATTATCTTCATGGAACATGATCTTTACTGAATATTCCAATGATTTTTGGCATAAAAGAAAAATCAAAAATGGTTTTGTGGTTCAGGGTCACATATATGTATGATATTTTAAAGGGTATTTAGCTGCAGATTCTGAAATATTTATTATTCTTATTGTGTCATAAATTGTTAAATTTATGGTTCATTTTTTGAACATTTTGGAAACAAGAAATATTGAACGCATTGAAAAGGGTTAAATTATAAATTATTTTTTTAATACACAACCAAAAGCATGACTGATTAAATCTGAATCAGATGTTTGACACAGAGCTAGTTGTTTTATAATGAATTTTTAATGACTCAAATCAACCTCAAACTGAGTTATTGGCTTGAATTGATCTACTGAGTCGCTTAATCTCTGAATCAGTCAGACTGAACTGATTTACCAAAGCCTTGACTATATGTTTTTTAACACTGTGTTAAAGAGCATCTGGTTTACCAAAAGAGTCATGAATGAATCATTAGGGAATCACTTTAAAGCAGAGTTGTTAAATGCATTGTGATTCCCATACCTACTTCCGAATCATTTTTAACATGTAGAGGACGTCCCCATTGGAAAGTTTTGACAGATTTAGCTCACTTCTGGGACAGTTTTGTCCCCAAAGTATAGCTAAGTAAACCCACACACATTCAAGCTCACACACACACACATATATATTGCCATTTTCTTGCCATTTTCCAGTTCACTATAGCAACTGCATCTGCTGTTAGAATCCATTGTGCTGAGGTAGTTTGAAAATCTCTCTTCGTTTTAAGCGGGTATAGATTGTTCCTTCCCAGAATGTCTCTTATGGAGTCTGATAATGAACGTTCCCCGTTTTAAAATGACGTCCTTATGAATAAAAGTAGGCATTATGTTCGATATAGTTAGCATAAACGCAGCTTGAGAGAGAGCTGCTGAGCCACTTGATTAGCTTTAACTACAGCGTTTGAAAAGGACGACTTGTGAAGTCATTTTTTGGCTCGCTCGAGTTTCCAAGAGAGACACGCCAATGAAATGTCAGCAATAATCTTCAAAATTTATCGACTCTGGAGTTAGCAATTCATTATCTGCGAGGAACTCTTGTCCTTCAATAACTTTATATTAATAATTGTGAAAAATAAATCACGCCGTACCGCCAGAGGTCACGCGTGCTGCCAAACGGAGAACAAAAAATGGGAGCGCGTAATAAATGGCAAAGAAAATACTTAGATAATACGATCATATTAAAGCCAGAGCCCATCCATCAGAGACGTGATGTTCACATGCGGCAGAGGTTTTTTATGTGCGCGGATTTCCTTTATGTGATTATTCACGTCGTAACAAAGCAGCTTCATGGGGTACTACACGCTCCGGCTTATCTTTGATCTCCGGCTTTGGACGGGACGCTCCGGAGGTGGTCTCCAGTCATAAAAGATGTGCTTTCTACATCATTTGTATTCATGCGTGGTCGGAGTCAGAGGACACGATATGTCTGTCGCTTGTGAAATCAGAGCAATCCGTCTGGAAGTTTGCAGGGGGAAATGAATAGAATTGATCAGAACGGCATTTGAGGGGAGCTTGAGTTTCCTCAGCTGCTGAGGGCTGATATCCTAAACACGCGTGCGAGTCTGATCCTGTCTGTTTGACTCAGAGGAAAACTCGGATCAGATTTCTTGCTTTGTCTTTCATTTCTCGTCGGGCTTTACTCTTATCACATGAAGTCCCGTTTTGCCTTTCACTTTCATGTGAGTATCTAGTCTCTCTCTCGCTGTGTCTGTCTTTCTCCAGGACTCAGATTAAAAAGTGTAGGGGTGTGTGCTTTAATGTCACATAATCTGAAAACATTACAGCTTTAATAGGCATATTTGACTGTCTGGGACAGATGAGATTGAATATTGATTCTTCTGGAAACCAAATCAACTAACTGCCCTCTGCTAAACTGCAATTATAGATGAATTTCAAATGCATCTCCAAAGTTCGTCACATTAGATGTGCTGCCAATTAAAAACGTGTCAGTTATGACAGAATCTGACAATTAACACTTAAATATGTGAGTTTTCTCAAGCAGAGAGTGGTTGGTGCCTTAATTGCAGACACACTGATAGCAATAATTGCTCTTTAATCATTTTTTCTTATTATTATTTACTTGCAAAAGGGGAACAATGTGTTCTTTTACATGTACGTCTTACACCAGTTATGTTTAATAAGCTGACCATGTTTAATGTCATGTAAACACAATGAAACTGTGTTGCTTTCCAATCCATTTTCCCAATTTCTGCATGTAAACTTTAATTGTGAAAACCCATGAAAGATTTACATTATTTTAAATATCCACATAATTTGATACATATTTCAGACTACCGAAACACAACTCGGAAAATAAAATACTGATACGATGACCACAGCTACTGAAAGAGCTTAAAGGTGCCGATGGATACACTCTAAAAAATGCTGGGTTAAAAACAACCCAACATGGGTTATTTGGCAACCCAGCGCTGGGAAAATATTGGTCAGAACACATGCTGGGTTTATTTTGATTATTTTATTTAAGTCTTATTTAAAAATTATTATATTGCTGGCTTAAAATTGACTGGAACTTACAAAAACACACACAGAATTACTAGAGGCAACAGCAATAATCAAAAGATACAGCGAAATACAAGAAAATTGAATTTATTTGGGTGAATACAGAATAGTTTACAATATTACATACATTTAAACTCGTTTAACAAGCATTTCAGACATAAAAATGTAACATTTAAAAATAGCATTTTGATTTTAGTGTATTCAACCATTCTCTGTAATTGCTTTTTACCGAAATAACGTTAATTCCGAAATCTGAGCTGGTGAAGGGCTGCTGTTCACCAGTGTAACTGCGAACTTCACACCACGGCCTTACGTTTCACTCATAGCTGAAAGATGCTGTGACTGACTCTAAAACCTGCCCATAAACAAACAGTACTGACATTAAAGAACATATTTCAACATCAAATTAAATTAAAGTACTATAACGTATAAAATACATTTATTTTATGCAAGGCAAAAGGCGTTTCCATCATGTGAAGTGAGGCGGCTGACTGACATCTCGTCCTTATGTTACGGTACATAAAATAATACAATTTACAGCACAGAAATGACTTTATAAATGGAATAAAATGTACACAAACCTTTATATCGCTAAACAAGAGCACCAAATTGGCGGCACTGAGAACCGCTCTCTCCCGTAGAGGACTCGAAAAGCCCACGTTCTGTAACTCAGCAGCTGGGTTGTTTTATCAGAGACAGGCTCAACCCAGCGGTTGGGTAGAAAAAAATAACCCAGCGTTAAAAATGACCCAGCAACTTAGTTACAGAAAAACTACCCAGCACCTGGGTAAAAATATTAAAAGCAATCCAATAAAATGACCCAACGGGCTAAACCCAGCATTTGGGTTAAAAAAAAAAAAAAAAAAAAGTATACAAGCATAGGTCTAAACCAAATGCCGTACCATCGATTTCCTCACAAGGAGTCTAAAACCCCCCAGATATCGAGTGAAATCCACACTGAGAAACTCCTTCAGTGACTGCAGCGTCAGGACAAGCGTTGGCATGTTTGCATCCTGCCAGGATGGCATCTAGCGTTTCTTGTCTCTGCTGTTTGTAAGCTCTTTCAGTAGTTGTGGTCGACTAAAAGCCTCAAAGGCATCAGGGCTGAAGTGGAGAGAACAAAAACGCAGGTTTTTAGGGAGTTTTTATTTGTCCACAGGCATCTTCTCATTCTTTTCTCCTCTTCTTATCACTAGGAAAGCAGTGAAGACTTACATCGCTTCTCTTGTTGCCATTCGACTGAAAATTGCAAACAAAAGCCGCACAGTGTGGCATCAGTATTTTATTTTCAGAGTATTACAGTGTATTACCGTAAAAATAGCAACAGGTAGCGCCAGTAGCTCACCGAGTACAATCATTTCACATCATTGAAATAATGACGCAAACATAGTCCAAAAAAAGTATAAACCAATGTGGATTTTTCAAATAACAAAATGGGTTTTTTCCTACATATTTCAGCAACAGACATCATTCATGTTATATTAAGCCACACAAGTCTTAATACCCGGAGTTCACCCCACCTGCATGATTTTCTTTCTTCTGTGAAACACAAACGTATTTTGAAAAATCAATAGGGTTTCAAAGCAATATGGAGCTCACTGAGAAACGTTCTTCAGAGCATCTTCTTTTGTGTTCCACACAAAACGCAGGTTTGGAATGACATGGCATTGAGTAAACAATGACAGCATTTTCATTTCTGGTTGAACTATCCCTTTAAACACAATATTGCCTTCCATAAAGCATTGCAGGTTGTCTATAATGGTATGGGCAGCCGTCTGTTGGGAATCATTAGGTCCAATCATTGCACTGTATAGCCCTGTAACGGCCAATAATACAAGGTCATTTGACAGCATCAAGTGCACCCTAGGGTTCAAACGCTCTTCCCTAGTGATCTTCCCATATTCCAGGATGATATCGTGGCTGCATGCTGCAAAACGTATTCATCTTGAATCCAAGATTGAAGTCAAACACCTTTTATGGCTTTCCTAATGATCAGATGTGATCATCGAACCATTATGGATGTTTTTGTGCGCCAAGTTTTTCTTTTTGAAGAAAGCTCTTCATTACATTATAATATGCTGGTATTATTATGAGTCTTTGAGATGAATGGGAATGCTGACAGATAGCTTTTACTCTAGCTTGGATCATCACAGAAATTCTGCCTCAGTAGATCATGTTTAAAATCACTGCAAAGCCCAGAATGTCTCCAACACTTGAAGGTTCATTATCTTGTGTTGAAGAAAACTTTATGTGCATTGTCAGGTTCAACATTGTGGAACTGGTTAATATTTTAGTGCCTATTTTTTTAAAGTTCAATTACCTTTTAAATTCACTGTGCAAGCACAGGAAAAAGAGTACTGTGGCTCTCTATTGTTTTGCATTAGCATAGCTTGGCTATAATTAGGCCCGAGCAGGTGCTCAGGTGCTCCTTTGTCTTGTTCTTGTTAAGTATTATATTATGTGCCTTTTTAAAAGGAATCTCTGGTGTACTTGCCTTGCTTCTTTGTCACGCTAATTAAACTGCTGAAGTCAGACTCCTCAAAGCTCAGCCAGGCCTGCGTGTGGAGGAGGATGCGGATTTCAGGTGAACAAGTTGACAAGTCGCAAGAGAATCCCTCTGGTTTTCGTTTGGTGTAGTCGCAAAGAAAGCATAATATGAAGCGCATTCTCCAGACGTAATTAGCTAATTATTGGGATAGTTTTCTCACATTATCTCAGGCGCATGTATACATACGCGTGCCAAAATAGACAAAGTTGTATTCATGTGTACGGTTTTAGAACATTTCTGCAGATGAAAGTGGCATTTCTGTGGCATTTTGTTGCTAGAGTTTGAGAACCGCATTGGAAAAAAATGGCATGTGTGAGTTTGGCTAAATTTCTTTTTTATCTCTGGGGAAGCTGGGTAATTAGATAAGGGATTAAAATGTTAATCTAAATTGTTTCATGACTTTCTTCTTTTTCTACAAAGCCTCTTCTATTTTTTTTTTTTTTTTTTACCACACTCATCCCTTTCACATCCATTCCAAAAGGTTGAAGGATTGTCATTCATTTTATTTCTTTTTCCAGAATTTGTATGTATTATTTGTATTATTATTTATTAATATGTATTATTTAATATGTTTACAGTCAAATAAGGTTATTTTCTATTTATTTTATGAGTTTGCTATTTTTGCAGCCATTAAAATAGTTTAAAACCCTAAATTGTTTGGTTTTATCGTTTTCTAACAATAAACATTAATAATTAAAATTAAAATGCTTGTTTTTTTTTATAACATGCTCCGACAGCTAAAACGGAAGTTGGACCCTTACTGCTTCCTGTTGTGATGCTAGCACTGTGTTTGCGTACTTTGTCACAGATAAAGTGGATTAGATGCAATTTTTGTCAAATGCACTACCAGTCAAAAGTTTTTGAACAGTAAGATTTTTAATGTTTTTAAAAAAATTCTCTTCTGCTCACCAAGCCTGCATTTATTTGATCCAAAATACAGTAAAAGCAGTAATATTGTGAAATATTTTTACTATTTAAAATAATTGCTTTCTATTTGAACATATTTAAAAAAAAAACATCATCATTACTCCAGTCAAATCATGCTGATTTTAAATCTTTTTTTATATTATTATCAGTATTTAAAAAAGTTTTTTTAATTCTTTGATAAATAGAAAGTTCCAAAGATCAGCATTTATCTAAAATTATAGAAATTAATGCTTTTGTTTATCAAGAATGCCTTAAATTTGATCAAAAGTGATGATAAAGACATTTATTGTGTTACAAAAGATTTCTATTTCAAATAAATGCTGTTCTGAACAAAGAACATCAAAGAAACCTGAAAAATTTTAACTCCGCTGTTATCAACATAATAATAATAATAATAATAATAATAATAATAATAATAATAATAAATGTTTTCTGAGCAGCAAATCAGAATATTAGAAGGATTTCAGAAGGATCATGTGACTGGAGTAATGATGCTAAAAATTCAGCTTTGAAATCACAGAAATAAATTACATTTTAAAATATATTCAAATAGAAAACGGTTACTTTAAATAGTAAAATATTTCAAAATTGTACTGCTTTTGCTGTACTTTGGATCAAATAAATGCAGGCTTGATGAGACTTCTTTAAAAAATATTAAAAATCTTACCGTTCAAAAATTTTTGACTGGTAGTATACACGTTCTAGACATTTTAGAAACATAAATGCTTTCATTCAATATTATATGTACTAAACCTGTAAATACAAGAATGAAGTTTAACATAAGCCTTCGTTTCTATTAAGATTACATGAAATGAGTTTTTACTGTTACAAAAACACTAATTTTGTGAGCATTTACAGAAATGAAGTTGTCAGGATAAACACAAAACACGTAAACTATGGTGAAACGGCTGTATTGTCATCAAAGCTGCACAGAATGAAGCAGCCGACTGCTCTCAGTTACGTCACATTAAAGCAAAGGGAAAAAAAAACCCTTAATGGTTCCGTTGCTGTTGTGTGTAGGTCAGATAATTGACTAGCTTAAGATGCCACACTTCCTACATTAAACATTTCCATTCAGGGGACGTTTCGTATGAACCTAAAGACCCAATCTAAATGAAATGTCATGCTTTATTAGCCCTGTGTATCGCACTCTGTTCAACAGCTTTTAAGTCCCCCAGTAACACAAGGCTATAAGTCTGGTCTTTCATTACTAGTGCCTTTAGAGGGCAGCCTGTGATCTTCACTGTTAGGCAAATGGTCCAGTATTGTTTCCCTGTCTCGTTTTTAAAGTTATTCTAAAGGAAAGTTGGGCTCCTAATGACAACCATAAGAAAAGGAATCATTTACGTCTACATTTACGTTCGCGGCATGCACTTTCCTTGAAAAGTGCATATTGTGCAAGTGGCAATTACCGGAGTGGGTAGCGAACAATCACAATCATTTCCATTTTCCCAACAAGCCCTTGTTTGAAACGTCCATTACTGTATATATATATTTAAAAGTAAGGCTTGTAGAATTTTTAGGGTTAACTTGGGGCGTTGAATCGATGGAAAATAAGCCCTTATTCCTTTCAAGGAACATTCGAGAGACCCTGGATATTGATTAGACATATCTGGACAAGAAACTAGATAAAACGTATTGGTTCCTGTCTGCGTGTGTAAGGAGAGGAGATGGTCTAGGCTTTTTATAGTTGCTCACTAATCTTTTCTTTAATATATGTCCTTTTTTCTGGCGCATTTTTCTTCTTTTATCATGCTTGTATGTGTGAGAGACTGAGCTAAAGAGAGAATGAAAGGGAAAGAAAACTTTGTATTAACCTCAAACTCTCACTGTCTTTCATTGTTACTGAAACAAGTACTGCCGTGTCACTTACAGATCAGGTTGCAAGGTTGTAGAGGTTTGTTTAACTGGATTTGTTTGACACTTCGCAACCTCTTGCAGGCCTTTCGTGCTGAAGCAGAAGACTACAAATGAGATAAACGATATAAAGCAAATCAAATCTGAAATTTGGAGACATCTGTTTCACAGCGCAGAAATACTCATTAAAGACTTCACACCTTAACGGCAGCGCTCACTTCGACAGTTGGTGAACAAATGAACTGCCGTATATATTTAAGTGTTACATTCAACTGTTTTACATGTGTTGTTTCAGATTCACAGTTACTTTGGGTAGACAGTTAGGGGCAAACTGACCGATCATCGGTGTTCGGAGGTATTAGATTAGTTTATAAGAAAAGTGTGATGGTATTTTGGGTTTTTCACAGGGTGAATAAGTGTAAATGTGGTGTGAATGTCTACATAAAGTGACAGCTGAAAGGTGTTAAGGCTCCTTTTGAACGGAAACTTAAAAGATTTGTTGGCTTTTTATAGTCTCTTATGAATCACTATTGAATATGAACAGTTTTCAAAGAGGTCATATAATGAGAAATCTACTTTGCCTTGATCTTTGTAAGAATTCATCGAGCTATGAAGACACACTGTAACTCAATTTCGACCATTTTTACACTTTTTACAGCATCTCTGATATTTTTTTAACTTTAAAATTTTGTGTGTATTTTATCATGCAAATATTGTGGAAAGTGTTTTTTACCGAAATACTATAATAGCATCAAATGCATGAATGAATTTACATTTTTGCTTTTTGGTTTATTTTTGTAGGTCTTCTTATTTTATATAGTGTCCTATTTATTGGACTTTGTTCAAAATAGTACAATAGACGTCCCCAATCGATTTACATTTACACATGTTAGTGATACCGTATTATACTGACCCTTTCCATTGTTTACAAATATCAGTAAATAGCTGATTTGTATGTTGAGCAGACCAATTACCGCAGTGCTGTTTTGGTAATTACAGATTGTACCTTTTAACACATTCAAATGAGCTTAATGAGCGAATTGGTTTTGATGGGTAAATCAAAACCGTTCCTCAACATTACGGTTCTGCGCTGCTTTAGAGAGAGAGAGAGAAAGACCCCTGGTAAGTACAAAAAAAGCAAACCCATTACTATATTTCATTCGTTCTCTCTTGATTTGCATATCTTGGCTATTTTAAATCAGCCCTGCGTGCAGCCAGCTGGTCGCTTGTGACTGTTTGTCTTTTGTAGTCACGTTACCCCAGAATCCTTCCTGAAAGCTTGCAATGTAATTAATCCATCACAATGTAATTTTTTTTTCTAAAATCCCCACAGTTATGTTTTAGGACTAGGTGAAACAATCCCATTTTTAGGACCTGAGGTATGAGTGGCGACAATGCATCCACCGATGAAATTTCCTTACTATGATGGTGATTGAGTGGAATAAGAATGGGGGTTTTTGCTTCATCGGGGTCATCAGGTGGGCACCCTCCTTCTCTGGCGTTTCGATGATAGGCCCACGACACCTCCAGAGGGCTCATCGGCATCACCTGGCGTCCCAGGTGTGCCCCCCTCTGCTTTCACCCCCTCAATGACTCAGGTAATATTAGGGGCCCAGTTGGAGTCTCCCCTTTTCACCCAGAGCCATCGACTTGCTTCTTCTGCTGCACCTGATAGGGCTTTGATGGTTCGGCGTAAAGTTTGACCTTGCACTCCCAATTCCTTAAGCAGCCTGATAGTTGACTTGCCCACGAAGCCTCTGCAGCCGACTTCCACTGGGCAAACCTTGGGTTTCCATCCGCGTTGCTCAGCATCAGCTGCCAGCTCTGCGTACTTAAGGCTTTTGCGCTCAAATGCCTCCTCCACAGCATCCTCCCAGGGAACGGTAAGTTCTATTATGTACACAGTGTGGAGAGAGGAGGACCAGAGCACAAGGTCTGGTCTAAGGTTTGTTGTGGCGATCTCAGAAGGAAAATGAAGTCTTTGGTTCAGATCTACCACCAACTTCCAGTCTCGAGCCCTACCAAGCTGGCCAACGTCCGATATTGTTTGGACTTTGGCTGTTTTTGTACCTTCTCGGGTGAACTCTCTTGCGTATGAGGGATGAAATGATGAAGGAGGCAGAGAATTGATCTTTAACCGTCTGGACTCCAAGGTAGCTGCTAGGCATTTCAAGACATGGTTGTGCCTCCAGGTATAGCGGCCTTGTGACAAGCTTATCTTACATCCAACCAGGATGTGTTTTAGGTTTGCAGGGGATGGGCAGAGGGGACATGTCGGGTCTTCCCCATACCATTGGTTGAGATTTGAGGGGGAAGGCAGGACATCATACGTTGCACGTAGGATAAAGCTGATATGAAATGCTTCCATGCCCATCAACTCCCTCCAGGATATCTTTCTCCTCTCAACTCCCTCCCATCTCGTCCATTGTCCTTGCTTGGCTTGTGAGATAGCCTTTACACACCTTGTTGCCTGCTCGTGCCGACGCACCTCCTCTACGACCAGCTTTCGACGTTGAGCTGGAGCTGCCCTTTGCCACGATGGTCTACTGCCTCCAAGGCCAAGGCCTCCTCTCCCCTGTTGCACATTACCAATGATGTCTCTGTGCCTGAGGTCTAACTTTGCCTGGTGAGTAGCTGCCGCTGGGTTCCATTTTCTTCCAGTCACCAGTGTAGGGGCTGATCTTGAAACACTTGGGTCACGGGACTCTGTTAGTGTCATTTCCAGCCTTACTTTGGAACACTTAAACTCTTCTGCAAGGCTGGAGACCGGAATCTCCAGGATGCCTCTTCCATACAATCCGATGTTAGTAAAGCATCTGGGGAGTCCCAGCCACTTTTTGGCAAATGAGCTAATCACCCTCTCCAGCTTTTCTACCTTTGATATTGGGACCTCATAGATGGTAAGAGGCCACATCAGCCTGGGTAATAGCCCAAATTGAAGGCACCACAACTTTAGCCTACCAGGGAGCTTGGTCTTGTTAATACTCTCAAGGCCACATATGGTGTTCTTCATAAGCTGATCAACTTGCTCTGTATCCTTGAGGGTGGCATGATACCAACGTCCAAGACTCTTAACTGGCTTCTCTGCCACTGTTGGTATGGGCTCCTTACCCACATAGAACCGTTGTTCTGATAACTTCCCCTTGACGACTGAGACGCTCCTAGACTTACTTGGCTTTATTTCCATCCGGGCCCACTGGATGTTCTCCTGTAGCTTATTCAGCAACCGCCTAGCACAAGCCTTGGTTGTGGTGAGGATGGTCATATCATCCATATAAGCTCTGATGGGAGGGAGACGAAGACCAGATTTAAGCTTCTGACCTCCTACTACCCACCGAGATGCTCGGATGATGACCTCCATAGCCATCGTGAATGCTAGAGGTGAGATAGTACATCCCGCCATTATTCCTATTTCCACTCGTTGCCATGCTGTAGTACACTCATCAGTTGTCAGGCATAGTTGTAGATCTTGAAAATAAGACTTGACAAGGCGGGTGATTACTTCCGGGACGCTGAAATAGTGGAATGCAGTCCACAGAAGATTGTGAGGAACTGATCCGAAGGCGTTTGCAAGATCTAAGAACACAACATGGAGATCTCTTCCATCCTTTTTGGCTAATTGGATTTGATTCCATATCATGTTTAAATGCTCTAAGCATCCAGAGAAGCCTGGAATCCCTGCTTTCTGTACCATAGTATCAATGAAGTGGTTCTTTTCCAGGTACGCTGTCAGCCTGCGAGCCACTACACTGAAGAAGATTTTGCCTTCGACGTTCAGGAGGCTGATTTGACGAAACTGGCTGATGTCCACAGAATCCTTTTCCTTCGGGATTAGGATGCCTCCTGCTCTCCTCCATGCAGTTGGAATTGCTTGTTTCTGCCACACTACTTTCATCAGCCTCCATAGGAAGCGTAATACATCTGGTGTGTTCTTATAAACTCGATATGGGACTCCATTGGGCCCAGGGGAGGATGCAGCCCTAGCCCGCTGTACAATTCTCTTCACTTCACTCCACCTAGGGGGGCTGATGTCCATCTGATGTTCTGGGGAATGTATCGGTGGCATTTCGGGTGGAAGAGTTATCTGTCCGCACCGCTGGCTGTCAGTGAGACTCTGTTTGAGGTAAGTTTCCAGATCTTTCTTTGATGTTTTGAGTTTGCCATTTTTTTCCTTTGTAAAGAGTTTTTTTGCAAACTTGTAGGGATCTTTGAAGAAGTTTGATCTTTCTTGCTCCTTCTTTTTACGCCTCCTTCTCAGATTCTCAGCTCTCCTCAAGGTTGCCAACCGGTTCTTAATTTCTGCCTGTAGCAGGTTGATTCCTTCTTTCTCCTCCTCGGGAGCTTTTCTCCATTGTTTTTTTAACTGCCTTCTCTCCTTAACTAACCGTTCTATCTCCTGCTGTCTTCTGGACTTTGTTTGAGTAGGTGATGTTTTCTTCCTCTTTTCTACCATTCCAAAACGCTCTACACCATAGTTGTAAATCAGGTCTCCCATACGCTCCAACTTCCGAACTACAGTTCCCCTCAATTGTCCTAGGAGATTACTGATATCTGTGTCAATCGTCTCCCACTCTTTCCTTTCACAGGATTTTGGCCACCTGACTTGTGGTTTTCGCCCCTGAATCTTGTTCTCAATTGCAGGCTGCGACAAGTTGGACACCTCTATGCTTGGCTCCACGTCTTCCTCTTGGACAGGGGGATTGATGTTCTGCAGACTTTGGTTTTGATCCTGCTGCTGAACTTCACTTGACTTACTCGAGCAGCTTCGTAAGAAGTACCGGTCAATGCAAGGTCCCTGTTTCTGTGAGGGCAAGCACTTTTTGAGGCCTTGGTGTCTTCTCAAGCCTGCATAGGTTGTTTCCTTAGTCCAACCACATCTACAAATCTGGAGCTTACATCCTGGCGTAGGTGTAGGTGTTGTCATCTCAGGTATCTTAGTGATCATCATTCTCGTTGTCTGTTTCGTTCCTGGGTCAATAACCATGTAATCTATCAGTGAGTCATCATCCTCCCCCGCTCTCGCTGACTCTGGGGGTATTTTCTTCATTGAACCTTCTGTAGCTAGAGATGGGTGGGACCTGTACACTAATGGTGCCAAGTCCCTCCTACCGCAGGGAGCTAACCTAGGGCAGGCCCGGTGGGGTCTTTCCCGCCTGTCAGCTGTCTTTCCAGGCTGTCGCTAGGTCTTTCCCTAGTTGCCAGCTGCTCTCTTCACAGCAGTCACTGGATGGATCCAGATGATCAGTTATGTTTTAGGACTAGGTGAAACAATCCCATTTTTAGGACCTGAGGTCCTAAAATAAGATCTTATTGGACTTTATATTTCTTTTACTGTTGTTGTTTTTGTGAACAAAGAAAATGTTTTAAAATCTTTTTACAACAGATGCTTCATTGTTTTTATTTTTCTATCCCTATAATAGAGCTTCAGTGACAAAATGCAACCATGGCCCAAGTAACCTTTCTATAATTTAGGGTGTGTTCACGCTTGTTATGTTTGGTTTGATTAAAACAAACTCTGGTGTGATTGCTCTGTTAGGGGCCATTCACACAGAACGTGTTTTTCTATTCCAATGCGCTACTTTTCTATTGTTTTTCTATGTAAACGCACTTGATGGACGTGCATGACCATTATACTCGTGTCTTGCGTCTTTTGCAGCACCTCTCACATGAGCTCTGCGTTTTTAAGATGCCGTGCCAAGTTAAAAGAATTTAAACACACTACGGTGATCATCAATGTCAGTTTTAAAGCAGTGGACCAATCAGAAGAACTCGGAGGCGGGGCAAGCGTTGTGAGCTTCTGTTTACAGTAGCAAGTTTGGATACCCTGAAATATATAACCTTTCTTCAAGCGATTATCACAACTTGTTCCTTAGAAAAATAGCCAAGAAATATCTGTCACTGAATACTGTCGTTATTGCATCATGTCTCAAAAGCACGTCTGGAGACCCTCGCGTTATATGCTTTTTTTAAAACCATTCCTAAGCGCTGCGTCTCGCGTTTTTAGACGCAAAGATTCGGTTCTGTGTGAATGGCCCCTTAGTGCGGTTCATTTGAGTAAGTGTGAACACTGCCATCCGAACCCTGATGCGCACCAACAAGTGGACTGAGACCGCTAAAAAGATGGGTCTTGGTCCGCTTCCAAACGAACTCTGGTGCGGTTCGAATGAAATATGGATGCCGCATGGTCCAAATACTTCTAAACAAAACAAAAACAGGAAGTAATGACAAGATGCAATGCTATGCAACATGGTTTCATGAAGGGAACAACTGGTGCATCCAAAACAAAATGAGCAGAGGGCAAGCGTGTTGCAACGAGGAGGTAAAGTGCCTTTCATGAGCTCTTTGTGAGTTCACAGGTGGTGAAAATAAAATCATATACACGCAACAATCAGCACGCTTAGTCCAGTAGACGGCATTAGGTGTATACGACTTTAAATCAAACACACCTTTTCCTTATGTTTGGAGTGTTCATTGAGTTCTGTCACAAAATATACGTTATCCAACCCGACCAATCAGGTTTTGGATCACTATGACTTTAGGTTCGGTAACTTTAGGTTTGCTGTTAAAAATGCCAGTGTGAACGCTAAGCAGGCCAGGACCAAATGTATCATTTTCCCTTTTGGTCAGGACCAAATGAACCAAACGAACCGAGCTACAAGTGTGAACACACCCTTAGTGATCTGAAACTCTCAGATACTGGCCTGGGCCCTTTAGTAAGACATTAACCCTGTTGAAAAAAACAGCATATGCTGGTAGGTTTTGATGCTGGTTTAAGCTGGTCCTTTGCTGGTTTATGCTGGTCCTTGACCAGCAACATGACCAGCTAAGGACCAGCTTAAGCCAGCATACCTAACCAGCATCCAGGCATCAAAACATACCTACCAGCATATGCTGTTTTTTTCAACAGGGAATTCACTATATGTTGCTAACTTACAATCTCTGCTCATATATGATTTGTCATTTGAAGCATCCAAGCAGAACTTTCCACAATTTTGAACTGGTGACAGTTTGACCTAAGAATGCCCCTTTTGAGATTTATCAGTTTTGGTTTTAGTGAGGTTGAGGTGGCACTCATTTGACACAAGCTGTACCTTGTGCATGACGCTGAAAAAACATTGGATATTTTCTGAATTTGGCTGACAGCTGAGGTGTGTGTAGCCTGTGATGTGGGTGTGTTTTCTGTTTGGGGGAAGAGAAGAGAAGAGAGGCTGTGGCTTGAAAGATTTTCACTAAACCTGGACTCAAGGCAGAGCAAATATTTGTTGTCTGCTGGTAAACAGGCATCAGTCAGGGCCTCAGACAACACCATTTCCTGTCTAGACTGTGCTTCCTATGTACCAATATCTGTTATCAATCACTAGGACCATTACAAAAACAGCCTAGTTCTCACCCACCAGAATAAGACTTTTGTAAGATATTTGTAAGATTTTTCAGTTGGAAAGATATTTATTTTACAATGAAGTAGACAAATTATTCCAGATTTATTGATTAAATGACTGTTTACAAGATTTGACAAATAGACTCAGAATTTGACAAATTATTGAAATATTATTGACAAATTGTATTACTGTTGTGGTCAAATGTGCATTTGGAAAATGATTAATTTCTTCTTCTTCTTTTTTTTTTTTTTAAAAATGTGGCACATTTATCAAGCTTTAGGATTGTCGTGATCTGTTATGTCGGACTAATGAATTTAAATACATTAATGTAGTTGCGCTTGTTCTTATTAAAGGATTAGTTCACTTCCAGAATGAAAATTTCCTGATAATTTACTCACCCCCATGTCAACCAAGATGTTCATGTCTTTCTTTCTTCAGGAAAACATTCCAGGATCAATGGGGTGAAGGTCCAAATTGCAGTTTCAATGCAGCTTCGAAGGGCTCTATACGATCCCAGCCAAGGAATAAGGGTCTTATCTAGTAAAATGATCGGTCATTTCCTAAAAAAAAAAAAAAAAAAAAACTAAACATTTATATACTTTTTAACCACAAATGCTTGTCTTGCACTACCTCAACTACCTCAACACGCATTATGGAAAGGTCATGCATGATGTAGGCGGAAGTACCGACCTAGTGTTTACAAAGAAAATGTAAAAAGAAAGTCAATCGCCCTTTACAAAAAAGGTAAAACAATGATGTCAGACAATTTTAAAGTTGGAGGAGAAAATGAGATGGAGTTTTTCGCCCTACCCTACCTTTTTGAACCGAAGTCATAGATGAAGCACTAACCACACGTGACCTTTCCAATATGATAACGCAATGCATGAAGTTGCAGATGCAGAGCTAGTGCAAGATGAGCGTTTGTGGTTAAGAAGTATATAAACTTGTGGGGTTTTTTTTAGAAAATGATTGATCGTATTATTAGCCAAGGCCCTTATTCCTCGGCTGGGATCGTGTAGAGCCCTTTGAAGCTGCATTGAAACTGCAATTTGGACCTTCAACCTGCTGATCCCCATTGAAGTCCACTATATGGAACTATATGGTTTTTCTTTTCAACTGAAGAAAGAAAGACATAAACATCTTGAATGACATGGTGGTGAATAACTGATCACGAAATGTTTCATTCTGGAAGTGAACTAATCCTTTAATAGCCTATGTACTGTATATAGCTTCACTATAAACCATATGCATCGCTTTATAATAGCTTTAATCAAATGAATGAACTTTATTGCATTATACAGTGCTTAGGAGATCATTAGACACGCAGTGCAGCTGAAAGCCTCTTGCCTGAAGGACCCGGAAGCGCAGATGCCTGTTTTGTGACCTCACTGTAATTTCATCTATAGATGATAAATGGAATTGAGAAAATTAATTTCCTTCAAAACGCAGGGCCGTATCAACGCTCTGTAACCGCCACCGTCGCCATGGTTATGTTGTTAAGTTACTGGCACATGAAATGGCTTAATAATCTGTCTAGTAATTTTAATAAAATTAATTTCGGAAGACATTGTAAAGAGGTGATGACATCATAAAACGCATTACGGCCGCCGTTCATCATTGTGATTTTAAATTATGCCGAGTGATTGCTCTATGATGCGTTGCTTGAGGGACAAAGAACTGATAAAGGACTTTAATTGGCTTGGAAAGGGCAGGCGAAGTAAGAGTGGCCAATGAAGAGAGACCTTACGTGACCTTTCTCCGCCATTGTATGCGTATTTACAGTCTGACAACGATTTATTCCAATTTAGCTGATAGAGGCTTCGTGTTTGGTTCCGGTTATCAGAAGATTTCGCCTGTGAAGTCAAATGCCAGCGCTGTGTCGTGCATCAGATCAGAGAAAGGAAGTTGTTATTGGCTGATGCTGGACGTCTGTTCTTGATGCGCTCTGGGTTTTGCAGATGCGGCCTGATCATCTGCTTCTGATTGGTCTCTTTGGTGTGGTTGGCTGATTTTCTCAACGTGGCAGAATTTGGAGAGATGCAGTCCTTTCATTCTTGGCGTTACAAACAACCGAGCCTTTTCATGTAGTGTATTTAAATGAATTTGTTCACTCGGGTTCATTATTCACGGTTTGGGAACGTTATGAATCGCATCTAGCGCTGACGGCGTCTGCATGAGAATGTAATTTTAGTATTTATTTTATTGAGCTGACACATTTCTGTGGCACTGACAGAAATATCTCGCTCTCATAAATATGCTTCATCGCTGGTGTAATGTTCAGGGATGAGAATCTCCGTTATCGGATTGCACACAAGATCGTATCCATTAGATATTAGCTCAAATTCAAATGTTAACCATTATGTAGTGTTTACTTCATTTGTGCATTGATCCATGAGGAGCCCGTTAAGCATGGACGGGCAGTTGTTTTGCTCCTTTGTATGTGTGTGTGCATGCATGCATATGAAATAAGAGCAAAGAGAGTGATGAATATATTAAACTCTATAACAACATAAGCGTGGGAAGCTCATCAATCAGCCTTACAGAATGACTTTAATTTGAAGCTTTGCATGGCTAGAATATGCTCTCATGAATAAAGGATTTTACTTTGTCATGAGCCGGAACGTGCGTGTTAACAGAACGTGCAAACGTCCCACGCAGTTCGTCCGATTAGGATGTAAAGACGCCCTCCTCCGAGCCAGCTGTTTAAAACTTTCTCAGTCACACATACTGTCTTCAAGGAAAAAGGCTACTCATTTTTTTCCTCTTGAGATTAACTTTTTTATTCTTTTTTTTTTATTCTTTTTTTATATGTACAGTTTTTCTGACTGTTCTCATCAGATGTGAAATTACATTTTAATGTAGCTTAAATGTATTAAATGTAATTATATTTTTAAAAAGAGTGGTGACTAATTTATATATTACTCTAAAGATTGAAAAATACAAACATAAAATACGGCCTTTTGAAGAAAAATGCAAAAAAATTAAAAATTAAATGGAATGTTTTTTTAAACAGAGAAAATTTATTTATTTATTTATTTTATTCATTATTTGTTGCTATTATTATTATATTATTTGGTACATATGGCTTTTATGGCTCATATGTGACCCTGGACCACAAAACCAGTCGTAAATCGCTGGGGTATATTTGTAACAAAAGCCAAAAATACATTGTATGGGTCAAAATTATTGATTTTTCTTTTATCTTAAAAATCATTGGGAAATTAAGTAAAGATCATGTTCCATGAAGATATTTTGTAAAATTCCTACCATAAATATATCACAACTTAATTTTTGATTAATAATGTTCATTATTAAGAACTTTATTTGGACAACCTTTAAAGCGATTTTCTTAATATTTAGATTTTTTTTTGCACTCTCAGATTCCATATATTCAAATAGTTGTATCTCATCCAAATACTGTCCTATCCTAACAAACCATACATCAGTGGAAAGCTTATTTAGCTTTCAGATGATGTGTAAATCTCAATTTTGAAAAATTGACCTTTATGACTGGTTTTGTGGTCCAGGGTCACATATAATATGATGTAGTGAGAATAGGCTGTACTTGAGGAGGAAAAAACCTCAATAATATATTCACAGGCTCGAACTTAGCCAAAATACGTGATTTAATGCAGTCGATGATATTTATATAGCCAAGTAAGATGACATTTTGATAGCTTGTATTGTAAATCAGTGAGATCTTACTAACATTGCAGACTACTTTCACAAAATGCAAATGTCAGTTGTCATTCTGTGTCTCCTAATAATGTCTTAAGATGATATAATCAAAACTCCAGTTGTTATTGTGGGGGGACAAAACATGCAGTGCAATGCAATACAGGCACAATATGTACGTTTTTATTAAAACATGCAAAAACCACTAGAACTGTGTTATGTATATTGCTGACTTGTGTATTACATTATCCCAAATATTTCGAAGAATGGTTAAATCTAGAGAAATAAGCCATTTTAACTAGTGTAATGGACCATGTCATTGCGATGCCAACCAATAACGTCATACATCCATGTTTTATTTTGTAGAAAACATGGAAACCCCAAAGACACTTTAATATGTTGATGCTTTTTTTTTCACACAGAGTAGCATTATAACAGAACTTTCAACACACTCAAATATATCTAGTATGACAAAACAGCGCTGCTTTTTCCTACATTCGTATAATACGTACGACTGTGGCATAAAAAAACTCTGTGTGTCGCGCTTGACCTTCATTAGCAATCGCTTTAGTGTCCTCGTTTCGCTTCCATGACTTTCAGTCCCACCATGCTTCATACTACAGCGACTTTAATAAGTCTATAATACATTAAAGGAACACTCCACTTTTTTTGCTGATAGCTTAAAATTGATCACTGAATCAGATTAGACCGTTAGCATCTCGCTCGATCTAACGGTCTAATCTGATGCAATGACTAAGTTCCTTTAACTCATCCATGGACATGATTTCTGCCCGAGTCCCGTCGGATTGCATTGGCTATGGGCGATGACAACAACTCCCATGATTCCACACTCAATCACGACGTCATCAAACTACGCTTTTGTTTCTTTGTTTGTTTTATATATGCGCCCTCTAGTACATACTGTGCCTTTAACACTGGATGGAAATCTTAAAATGCACACTTAAAAAGTATGCGATCAATTGTTGTGGATGAGTTTTGTTTTCCAATAAGAAAACATGAGCAGGAAAACATTTACCATATAAATTTCTTGATGTGCAACTAAACTCTGTGACTTTGCCTCAACAAATTTTAGTGCACCAATCTCATTGCACACAAACTCAAATGTTGTTTTAATCATTCTGAAATGCCTCAGCCAAAGTCCGTCATCAAAACGAATTGGTATAGTTACCTCCCAGAACTCCCAGTCTCACACGATTGCTTTTCCAAACATCTTACGCTTCCAAACGCAAAATAACATGACACAGTTTATTGCATTTCGTCTACATGCTCTGAGGCGCAAGTCATTTATTATGCAGGGGGGAAAAAAAGTTGCTGCAACTTTCATTTTTATTATTAATAATTTACACCAGTTTCCCAGGAGGTGACGATTTTGAACACATGTGATGGAAACACTTAATTCGGGATGGAGTGCTTTATTCGCAAATGTTTTATGCTATATTCTAATTTTCTGCGCAAGTTACATTCACGAGTTTGGATTGAAACATAGCTAATGACGATTAAGAAATGTATAAATGAATGCCCTCAAAATCCAGATGTATGATATTTGATATATTTTAACGTGATTTTTCAGTTAAACCTGAATAAGTTCAGTCTAGTTGTTCATCCTGAAATATTACTAAGAATATAATAGTTATTATGTTTACTTTATAAAATCAGTAAAGATTTAACAGCAAAAATACATGTGTATCAAAGCCTGAGGGTGAATATTTTTACAGGTATACTTTTATTTGCTAAAAAAAAGGGTAAACTGTCAATCAGACAACAGAAAGCATGTAAAAGATAAAGTAGTGTTTATCAAAGACTGTATTACTACCAGTCAAAAGTTTTTGAACAGTAAGATTTGTAATGTTTTTTTTTTTTTTTTTAAAGAAATCTCTTCTGCTCACCAAATATTTTTTTGGTATTTTTTGAAATATTTTTTACCATTTGAAATAACTGTTTTCTATCTGAATTTTAAATTGTAATTTATTATACTGACTCCAAGCTTTTGAATGGTATAGTGTATAATGTTACAGAAGGTGATGCTGATCTTTGAATCTTTGTATTCATCAAAGAATCCTGAAAAAAGAAATGTACTCAACTGTTTTAAATATTGATAATAATAAAAATGTTTCTCAAACAGCAAATCAGCATATTAGAATGATGGATCATGTGACCCTTAAGACTGAAGTAATGATGCTGAAAATGTAGCTTTGATCACAGGAATAAATTACATTTTAAAATATATTCAAATATAAAGCAGTTATTTTAAATAGCAAAAAAATATTTCACAATATTACTGCTTTTGCTGTATTTTGGATCAAATAAATGCAGGTTTATGGTGAGCAGAAGAGAATTCTTTAAAAAAAAAAAACATTTAAAATCTTACTGTTCAAATACTTTTGACTGGTAGTGTATCTTTTACTCATATATTTTTTAAATGTGAAACTAGTGCTGGATTTCCTGCTTCGTTTCATTCCAGAGCCTTCAAAATAGAGTTGAGCATTGGCAGATTCCAGTAAAAATAATGTGATTCTGACATATGGCGCAAGAGCGCTTCAGGCGACCCGAGTTTGAGACCCGGCTCATGGTCATTTCTTGATCCTATTCCTCTTTCTCCTGTCCAGTTGTTTCCTGTCTCTCTCTGAACTGTCCTCTCATAATAAAGGCAGTGAGGCCAAAAATATAGCCTAAAAATTGCACCCTGGGAATAGTGTGCCTTGGTTAGCAGCCAGTGTCTAAATAAATAAATAAATAAAAAGGAAAAAGATGGACTCTTGCTGTAAGAATATCAATTCAGTATAGTGAGAATAACATATTGCAATACTTTGAAATACTGAAAAAATGAATTCATCTCTGTTACGTCCAACACAGCCTGAAACCGTCGAGACTGGTCGGGAAAACAGATGAAGACGGTCACGAGCAGTTTGAAAGCTCATTTATGATTGTCGTATCTCACCTCGGCCTTACATAGATCCCACCTGGACAGATTCAGCCAGGTCTGCCTGCTGGTTTACAGAGCTCTCATGTTGTAGAAAAGGTCACCATGAGGAGCTAATGGCCATCATCACGGTGCCAAATTAAGGCTCATTAGACGGACCACATCCCGTGGGCGCTCGGTCTTACATCAGCACAAAGAAAGCCATTTTGACCTGCAATAATTGCCTTGATTGCGCCATCCTCTGCTTGCAACAGAACGGCTTGAATTCCCGATTCATTTGAGCATGTTTTTAATAAATGAATGTCCCTGTAAGATAAATTACTTGTCTGTCGTAGCACAAAATGTAATGTAACAGAGGGAGGGGGAGGGGGGTGAAACTGGAAAGTGATGTATGTCCTTCATTGGACACAGAACATTTAGTTTTTATTAAGAGTTTAACACGTACACGATACATTAGTGGAGGTTCAATAGCCGTAGCTTTGCTTCTCACTGTATTTCACCCTGATGAATTAGCAACTCAGCACGCCACGTAAAATGACACAAGGAAATGAGCAGAGCGGCGTTATTATGGCGTGTTGCACCAGGCCTGGCGAGGCTGGGTAATGTCTTCTTGTGGAGGCTTGACGTTTATTACTTGGGCTAATGTTACCTGCGTGACCCGGCTTGTGGTTTTCTGCAGGGGGAGAGGAGGAAGGTGCTGGAAAGGTCAGCGTTAGCTTTGCTGTTTCATTAGCGGAGATGTGCTTTTTGTGCTCTGTGCTACGGGCCCGTTGTGATAGAAAATGTCTTCAACAGTCTTCTAACCTTTGATAATTAGTTTGTGAATTAATATCACAGTCCAGAAAAATTAGCTTAATTATGTGATCGTGACCTCTATATATATGTGTGTGTGTGTATCGGTAAGACGAGATCAGTAAGAGTTTTTAATGTTTTTAAAGATGTTTCTTATGCTCATCAAGGCTGCATTTATTTGATACAGAAAAATACAGGAAAAAACAGTAGTATTGTGAAATATTATTGCAATTTAAACTAAGTTTTATATTTGAATACACTTTAAAATATAATTAATTCCTTTAGAAATCATTTTAATATACTGATTTATTATCGGTGTTGGAAACAGTTGCACTGCTTAATTTTTTATTATTTTATTTTACTTTACTTTAAGCTGTGGTAGTTTTTTCAGGATTCTTTGATAAATAAAAAGTTAAAAAGAGCAGCATTTATTTAAAATAGAAATATTTCGTAGAAAGCTGATATACAATCAAATTTAAAAATGTACCATGGATGAAAACCATATAATTGAGCAAAAATGAAAATTAGAAATGTTGCATAACCGACTGAAATAAAATTAAGTTGAAGTGCTAAAATTACTCAAACTAAAATTTTTTTTTTTTTTTAAAATGACAATAGCACATTACTAAAATATAAAAATAAAAGCTAATTTAAAATATTGTTATAATTACTATAATACTACATAAGAGTAATATAATAATACAAAAATAATACTAAAATATAAAAATAATTAAATTATAAAAAACTATTTAACTGTTTAAATGTAACTATTTAATTTTATTTTATTTTGTGGTACTTTTTTCAGGATTCTTTCATGAATAAAAAGTTACAAGAGCAGCATTTATTTAAAATATAAATCTTTTGTAGAAAGCTGAAATACAATAAAATGAAAAAATACGATGAAAAACAGTTCAGAACTGAAAATGAGAAATGTTGTATAACTGACTGAAACAAAACAAGTTGAAGTGCTAAAATTATTAAAACTAAAACTGAAATAAAAACAAAAAATATAATAATACTAAAAAAGAAATAAAAACAATAAATAATGACAATAGCTTATTACTAAAATACAAAAAAATACAAAAAAAGTTTTAAACATTTTTCTATTTTTAATTACTATAATAAAATAATTAATTTATAAAATAATAATAAATACCAAATAAAATGCAGTTAGCAAAAATGGTTGAACATTATTATTTATTACATTTATTTATTTTATTTTATTTTGTGGTACTTTTTAAAGATTCTTTCATAAAATATAAAAGTTAAAAAAGCAGGATTTATTTAAAATATAAATATTTTATAGAAAGCTGGTATACAATAAAAAAAATAGATAAACATAATTAAACAAAAATGAAAATTAGAAATGTTGTGTAAGTGCTAAAACTACTAAACCTGAAATAAAAACAAAAATTTAAAAAGTTTTTTTTTTTTTTTTTTCTGCATAAGCGTAATATAATAATACTAAATAATAACAATAATTAAATTATAAAATAATACTATTTACTAATAATACTAAATACTAAATGGTATTAAAATGAAGTTATCAAAAATGGTTGAACATCAGAAATCACTTACAGCATCTTTGGCTCAGTGTGTAAATAATACACTTAGGGACTTTGAGAATAGTTAATTTTTTGGGCATTGTGTGTCTTACGTTTTCACTTATCATTTAATATTAATCCTCAGAGAAATGCTATTGTTACCTCCTCAGCCTATTGCAACATCTGTTTATGGCAGTAGGTGAAAATACACACTCTTAACTTCCAATCTAATATAATTCAATGTCATTCGCATCCTGAACTGGCCCTTTTCCAGACATGATGGTGTTTTCTTGATGATGAGCACCTGCACAAGCTTTCCATTCTTCAATTCTGATGAAATCAAAATTGAAGTTGTTGGGATTTTAGTCTATGTTATTTGCAAGCAAGTTATGCGTCATGGCTATTGACGTCATATCGGCTATCTGCACTCAACAAGTGTTTTCATAGGGTCTAAAAACGGAGCAAAACCGGAATGAGAAACGTGCAGAGGGAATAGCTAATTGGCAAAAGTGATTACTTTAAAAACCGAGTTCCGTCCTGAAGGCTATCAGACATGTAGTGTGTGTGTGTGTGTGTGTTTGTGTGTGATGCACAATGGTGTAGGACCTCCAGTATAAAGAGGGAATAAACAGCCAGCCGAGGCTGCTTGATTGCTCTGGATTGTGGGCGGAAAAGGATAAATTAGCAATTCATTCTTAATTACAAAGACCAGAAAAACATTGCAGCTAACAAATGAAGCAACAAAATTACTGATAGGGGTGCGCTCCATTTCCACGCTGTGCAAAAGAATCGTTCTCCCGCAAGTCGCAGGGCCAAGCTCTGATTAATGATGATTTCTCATTGAATCTCTCCAAACATTTATGAATCCAACCGCCTCGGCGCTCCTTCCATAAATCTACGTGGGGGAGAAACATTTCTGCCCACAAAGTCACGCAGATCTTTGATCCGTAAACGGCGACGCGCTACCGGGGGTCGTCGGAATAAAGAGCCGGTTCGCCTCGCGTTTAATGCGGCCTATTTGCGACGGCGGTCGTCAGTCAGTGAATGTCTGACAGTCACGTCGCCGCGTTCGGCCCGGCCGTAATAAAGAGCTGAGTTAAAGCCCTGGATACAGGGCCCGCCGAGCGTGTTTTGAAGTGCCGTGGTCATTCAGCAAGAGGGATTTATGGCCTGCGGTCCATCAGCTCTGATCTTAAAAGGCTGTGATTAACAGCAGAGAGAGTAGAGATGGGATTCAGCACCGCTGTAGGCAAACCCTGACAAGGCCATACCACTCAGAAGCTTTTTACTCGGCCTGTTAACAAGGGGCCTCACTCTCTCTTACACACACACACACACACATTGTTTTTCTGTGGGGGGTGAAACATAGTAGCATGTCTCTTTCAGGACAGAATAAGACCTTATTTAGAGGCTCTCGAACCTGTTTTTTAACCCAACGTGAAGCCGTTTTTGCTGAATTTTGTCTTGAAATTGACTGATATTTCATTCAGATTATTTAAATCTAGAGATCTAAATATACACTACCAGTCAAATGGTTTTGGACAGTTAGATTTTTAAAGTTTTTTCAAAGAGAAGTCTCTTTTGCTTACCAAGCCTGCATTTATTTGATCCAAAATATAGCAAAAGCAGTAATATTGTGAAATATTTTTACTATTTAAAATAACTGCTTTCTATTTGAATGTATTTTAAAATGTAATTTATTCCTGCGATCAAAGCAGGTTTTATTTATTTATTTATTTTTGTTTGTTTGTTTTTATTATTATTATTATTATTATTATTATTATCAATATTTACAACGGTTGAGTATGTTTTTTTTTTTTTTTTTTTTTTTAGGATTTTTTGATCATTAAAAAAGATGCAAAGATTAGCATTTATCTGAAATAAAAAGATTTTGTAACATTATACACTATACAATTCAGAAGCTTTAGAGTTATTTATTTATTTATTTATTAGGAAAGAAATTATAGAAATTAATACTTTTATTTAGCAAGGATGCTTTAAACTGATCAAAAGTGATAATAAGCACATTTATAATGTTACAAAATATTTCTATTTCAGATAAATGCTGTTCTTCTGAACTTTCCATTCATCAAAAAAACTTAAAAAAAATTTACTCAGCTGTTTTCAACATAATAATAATAATAATAATAATAATAATAAATGTTTTTTTTTTTTTGAGCAGCAAATCAGAATATCAGATATCATGATATAAATTACATTTTAAAATTTCAGTTTTTACTGACTTGGTGAGCAGAAGAGAATGAAAAAAAAAAACATTAAAAAACTTTTGACTGATAGTGTGCATTTAAATCTGTAAGGTTAAATGTCTTTTTAATATCTCAAAAAATAATGTATGACTCTATTATTTATCTTGTGAGAATTCTAAACTACTGTATTTAATCATATGTACTTCATAAAAAAGCTATTTGGGGTCCCAGGGACTCCAGGTGTAAAAATATGATTAAATGTCATGATTGTTTACATGCTAAAATGTTATTGATATTAGTTTTGCAGCATGATTTTGCTAGAGACAAATTGAAGCAAACGGAAGCAATGTTATTATTAAAATTTCAATTTAATCTTTTTCTTTCTCTCTTTCTTTCTTGCTTTCTTTCTTTCTTTCTTTCTTTCTTTATTTTTGCTCAGTATGTTTTGGCTGTTAATTTGATTGTAATATGATAATACAATAAGACTCTATTCAGGAGCTCATAAATCTCTTAAAGCCCATAGCAATTGAATTTTGTCCTGAAATTAACAGATATTTATCTCTCATTATTTGAATCTACTATAAATCTAAATATATTTAAATCCAAGATACTCCAAGGTCTTTTTAATATCTAAATCAAAAGACAGGTTGATGATTAGATTTGATTGCAAACTATTTCATCACGTCCTTCATTTAAAAAATAAAACTTATTTTCGGTCTGAGAGACTCCAGGTGTAAAAACATGATTAAATGTAATGAATTTTTGAATGTTATTGATATTATTTTCTTCAGCATGTTGGAGTCAGAGTGAAGCAAACAGAAGCAATTCTCATAAAAAAAATACTATTAAAACTTCAATAATTTCTGTCAACTGAGTTTTTATTAGAGTTGGAATTGTAAATAATAGGTTCATTTTCAAATTCCTGTTATTCTTTTACTCATTTGCATCTTAAATAAAACCGCATGCTTCCATGTTGACTTAAATTTGATGTTTATTAGAATCATTTATTATATTTTGAAAAACTTGAAGACTTTTATTTAAGAGTATTCTGGCAGTTGTACGGATTGAAAATCTCTGTGGAAGCAGACTGAACTAGACACGTATTTTAACACTTAAAGTTATTTAAATAGTTATTTTAGTTATTTTTATGCGTATAGTTCTCGTAATTTAATGTGCAGTTATTAAAAATTGCATTTTAGATCAGATTCTCATTATGACATAAGTTGCTCACAATATTTATTCAAACCTGGCACAGTCAGTACGCCATAATTAATATTCATGAGTTAACCCTGCACATGTCATGATGCGCATGAACAAGTTCAGCATCGCTGACCCCACTTTGTCTTGAAATACAATCCCACGCCACTCAAGCAAAAGCAAGCACTTTTAACACCCCATCATTAGCATGATCTCCCAGACCGGCTGTAGCGGAGACGTTTTGTCAGCTGTGGTTGGCAGAATATCTGTATTCTAGCAAATCCGGACGCGCGAGATTAGTATTGCGCTCAGGTGCGTGTCAAAAGCAATCTGTCTGCTCACAGGGTTGGGAGTGTGAAATTAAATCAGATACACTCATTATCTCTTTGCAGTACTAAAAGGTTTCAGGCATCTGAACAACCACAACCTGTCTCTAAAGTTTTATCTCACCGGCTTTCACAGGTGGAGAGCATGCGGCCACTGTAACGCATCCGCTTCCTGCAGCCTTCTCCGACCTGCTGCCACACTTCCTGGTGGAGCCTGATGATGTTTATATCGTTAAGAACAAGCCGGTGACCCTCACCTGCCGCTCGACCCCTGCCACTCAGATCTACTTCAAGTGCAACGGCGAATGGGTTCACCAGGATCAGCATTTGATCGAGCGTGACGTGGACCCTGCCACAGGTAGACCCTCTCAACGCTCTCTCAGAGCTCGACAATAAAGCCGGCTGACCCGCAGCATTTATAAAATGACACTGGAAAACAGGAGTGCCTATAAAGGATGCTTTCTAGATATGATGCTCTTTCTTCTTCTGGTGTATAGCACAAATACAAGAACTTTCTTCAAAGCAATTTTCAAAATGTCTTCTGTCCATATCGCGAACAGGGCTTGCCTTGTGCTCAGGGATTGCACCGTTGCATTAGTGGTCCGTGTATCATAAAGGGCCGGTTTAGTTTGGATATTTCGTGTTTTCTAGAAGCTGAGGCAGCAATATGAATAATTAAACTGCAACAACTGTCAGTTATGTAATCTATTAATAATACAATTTAATAATAAAGCTAAAATCTCTTGCTTTACAGTGATCTACCGTAGTTGTGAGAAGTTGCTACGCACAGCGAAAGCTTTTATAAAACTTCAGAAACTGCAGTATTATATAAGGCTGCTGTTCTGTTCTTTTTATTAATAGTAATCATTTAGCTTAACCGTAGGCTGTTCATGGTTGCCAAGCAACATTATGGTCAAAGTTCGTTCTGTAAACTTGGCAAACTAATATATAGGTATTAGGCATCATATACAATGACGTCATACTCTATACAGGGGCTATATAGAGTCAAATGGGGTTTTTTATGAATAGCCTAATGAACAATATTGGCCTTAGTTCACCCAAAAATGGAAATTCTGTTGTTAACGACTCACCCTCATGTCGTTCCAAACCTGTAAGACCTTTATTCATCTTCATAACGCAAATTAAGATATTTTTAATGAAATCAAGAGCTTTCTGACCCTATATAGACAGCAATGCAACTGACACGTTCAAGGCCAGGAAAGGTAGTAAGGACATTGTTAAAATAGAACAAGTGACGTGCGCCGAAGACTGACTTGGAAGATAAGAAATTGTTTAAAAAAGTTGTTATTTTTGTTTTCTTTGCTCACTGATGTTACATAGAGTATTTCAACGATGCCCTTACTACCTTTTTGGGCCTTGAATGTGTCAGTTGCTGTCTATGCAGGGTCAGAAAGCTCTCAGATTTCATCAAAAATATCTTAATTCATGTTGTGAAGATGAACAAAGGTCTTATAGGTTTGCAACAACATGAGAGTGAGTAATTTTCATTTTTGGGTGAACTATCCCTTTAAATAATGTATTGTCACCTAACGAAGAGTTTGCGACCCATGATAAATGATAATGGATTGGAAGCCAGATGTTCTTTGCAGACATATCAGGCAGCTTATCATGTGCAATGACCGCAGAAATTGCTTTTAATTTGGAGATAGTGTGGGAAAGCCGAGTGGCTCCACAAAATTAAGGGTAATATATGAATAGAGGGAACTACTGGGCCATTATGAGTATTGCCAAATGCTTGTTTGGCATGTTTGGTGAACAACACCAATGTGTCTCATTAATTTTCAGTTTTAGTTAATATATTTAAAAACACATAAATAAATTAAAAGCTTGAAATCAAGTTGTCTTGCATAATTGTGCAGGCTATTAGACAACAAAAATGATCCCATAGCACATATCAAAGCAATAAGCCCTGTGAAGCTGTGGTTTACAGTGAATTTATAACGGCTAAGGGGCGTTGTTAGGCACTGTTAGGAAGCTGTTATGAATTCACTGTACATGGGGCTTATTGTTTTTTTTTATAAAACAGTTATTTCATATACATAGTAAGGTTTCACAAAATAAAACAAACCAAATAAAGTGTAATGATATTAATACAAACATTATTCTTCTGCCAGACAATGTAGTTCCTCAGAAACGGTTTTGGTTGCAACAAAGTTGTTGCTGAGCAACACACAAACATAAACAAAGGTGTATGTTTGTAGAGTAATTTACAACAGCTTTGAATGCAGCTTAACCAATCAGAATCAAGGACCGGAACTATCCGTTATTTATCATTCCATGTTTCATTCTAAGGCTAAAATGCTGTCTTCGGAGGCAGGAAGGCATCAAGGAACATCCGAATCCAAATTCTGCTTCACTTCCTGTCTCTGGAGGTACCTTATCCTTCGCTGCCTTCGATTTCCCACAATCCTGTGCGTGTGTGTCATATAGGCTATATAAATAAAGATATTCTGCTGAAATTACTTTATATAATAGATGAGATCTTGACCATGATATATTTTATGAGTAGTAATAGTGTAAAAAGCATAATAAATAATGTTGTTTGTAATAATAGCATTTTACAAAAATGGTTCAAATGAGTAGTAAATAAGAATAATGTTTACAATATACCACTAATAATAACGAAACAGCCACTAATAACAATGACCTGTTCTGCAATAATACTTGCAACAATGCTTTTATTTTTTAAGCAAAAAATGCCATTCTCTGCCGTCTTTTCTGACGCACAGACCTTCAATGACAATGAGGTCTTTTGTATTATTAAATCATTTATACATAATGACGTTTTTCTACAAAATGTACAGCTTAACCGCTAGGTAACCTAGCAACGACTTCACGTCACACTGAAACTTTTGCTATGGTAACGCCTATCATTTACAATACTCGACCCTTGAAAACGGAGACTTTCGAAAACGCTGCAGACTTTTGAAAATGATGACGCGGCTGTCACATTCACTCTGCGTGTCCTTGACAACCGTATAAACAATAACATCATGCTCATTGTTGTACCCATAAGCTGTGTCCGAAACCGCTCACTATCCACTATATAGTGCACTATATCGGGTGTCAGCCATTTTGTAGTGCTGTCCAAATTCTGAGTGAACGACTTCATTCCCTACATTCACTACTTTTTACTCACAATGCATTCTGATTTCGAGTGTACAACCGATGTACGCTCGCTGAAGCATTATTTCCCACAATCCAACGCAGAGAACCGACTGGCTCGAAGAGAGAGCGGGAGAGAACGAATTTAAATGAGAGATGCCATTTACAACTTTCTTATTTCTGCTTTAACGTTTATTTCATGCATTATTTATATTTAAATATATAACGTAGGCTTTAACTGAGTTTACTATTTTACTAATTTAATGAGGTAGCATCTTTGTTAATTTACAAAAATGATGATGATTTGGTGGATATTTCAAAATGTTCGTTGGTAGCGTATTCATTCTGATGTAAAATTAACGTTCACGTGAGGGTGCTCTATTACCATTTGCATCTTCTAAATGCAAAACGCTGCACCGGAGAATTTCCCGATACTACAAACAATAAATACATATGAACATGTTAATGTGCATTTATTTTTGTTGACAGTATTTTAATATTATTTAATGACTATTAACATATAAGCATTACAAAACAATTTAATAATATATGCAGATGTATGTAGAATTACAATTTTAAATGTTATTGCTATTAATATTATTTTTTAAAACAAGGTACATATATAAAAGCATATGTGACGAAGATGTTTTTGCAAGTCTCACACGCAATGTATATGTCATTGTCCGAATTAGTTTACTTCATTTAGTTCACTCCTTCTGATATAGTCCACTCAACTGCCGTACACTATATAGGGATTAGTGTACGAGTGAATGAGTGAACGAGTGAACGATTTCGGACACAGCTATAGATATGTATAGGTAGATTCCCATTCGACCACTTCAAGCACGGAGACGCGTTCGCCATCTGAATAATATCGTACCTGCATGAATGTTCATGTGACATGCGTTTTCAGTTGTGTAGTGTAGACAGGGATCATTTCTGAAAACGCCAGTGTAGATGAAAAAAACGGTGTTTTAAAATGAAAACGCACTAGCAGGGCCTAAATCTTTAGTTAATCTTTTTTTCTGTTTATTTTATCTTCTCACTTTTGGCTGTTAATTTAATTGTAATATTGCCATTAAGTTGAACATTTGACGTTATTGTCATTGCAATTAGATTTCAAACAGCTGTTACTAGCTTTCTGACTTGGTTGCCACCAGTTTTGCTTTACATCTCTTTATATCACTGATTAGTCACGTCTCATTTACTCTATTTAGGCTGTTATGGAAAATATATGAGATGTTTGTCTACCTGTTAGCGCATGTGAGGACGTTCAACCTGCATGCATATATTTCATGGCATTCGTTACTGTTATTAGTTTAGCGTAGCGCTAATGGGTTAAGAAAAGCTCCTTTGATTAGCTTGAAGAAGATAATCAATCATTGAGGAAGGCAGACATGACACTGTGGAGGCATTTTGCACGACATTGGTGTGAATACAGTGAACAGTCAGTATTCACTGTTGTTTTACAATACATTTTGGGAATTTCTAGAGATTTTTTTCAGTGCAGTGAATGATTCTGACTGGCTTGCTGGGCAGCATGTTGTACTAGAGAGTGGATTCAGACGGCATGTATTAATGTTCAAAGATACTGCGCTTTTTGGCAACTATAAACACCTCCTGTGGTTGGTTTAGTGACTTCTTGATATGACTTGGCAGAAAAGTTGTTTATTATTATTAATATACATTAGTTTTTCATATTGCCTTTGCTGCTATTTTATGAAAACAGTCACTGGTGCATGTCCTGAAATACTTAGTTTTATGTCTTCAAATGTTGTTCAATAAGATTTTAAAGCTTGAACTATCTTTTTTTTTTTTTTTTTTTCAAATCAGTATTGAAGTGTCAGTTCCCCCAAACAAGTTCAGAATGGGTTCTCTGCAGTTTGTGATTTGTTTCTTGTTTTCCAAGACAGCTTCGTGTTGTAATTCCTCAGAGGTTTAATCACTCTCCCCTCTGAGAGCAGTTTAAGAAATGTAGCCGGCGCTGTAGCCGATTTGTTCAGCTGTACCTGTTCTTATGTGGACACGCTGCGTTTTCTCTCATTTCCCTCCATCTGGTGATTGATTGGGATTTGCTGACAAGTACTCAGCTCGGCTTTCCACAATCATATTGTTCGTAGCGTCAGTAGAATAAAAGAATTTCCTAAAGGGTTTTCTGTCTCTCCCGTTCGACGTCTTCCCCTCGTTCTCTCAGGAGGTGGAGGCGGAGAACGGCTCGTCAGCATTCAGCGAACGGATGTTTGTGTGTTTGTTTGACGCTCCTTGGCAGAGGCAGCGTAGGGGCATAGGGATTCACGTCACGCGTGTGCTAGGATTCAGAAGTGATCTGTAACTTAAAACCTCCAATTCACAGCATGACAGCTGATTGGGAGAGCTGACGTGCGGATGACATGCTGCGGAGGAGCTGCAACAATTTTCAGGGGAACGTCGCATTTCTTAAGATGGAGGATATGCCGCTAGGTATTAGAGCAGACAGGCATAAACTCCTGTCATCTGTCTATAACACATGCACACACTAGACTATTAACATTCAGTTTCTTTTGGCAGACAGTACATTGTGTTTATTTATTTAGCTGCGAGTCGCATTTTGAATGCACACGCACATTCTTCATTCACCGATGTGAAGTTGGCTAGCCTGTTTGACTGTCACCTGAGCCAGCAGTACATCACTTACATAGTGAATGTTTTGCCACCTGGAAAGATTATGAAATTATGTTTACAAGATCACAACAAATTAACATATTAAAAAAAATACATTTGTAAAGCTTATTTTCTTGGTTTTTAAGGAAAAATCTAATAAACGTTAATGAGGTTTTCGTTTTGTTTTGTTTTGTTTTGTTTTGTTAAAACACAATAAAAATCACTAATTTGATTCTATATACTCTCTGAAAAAAAGGAAAAATGAATGGAATATTTAAATTTCAATGAGAAAATCAAGTAAATTCAAGCTGTAGGATGTTTAGATATTTTTAGAATGTATATTTAAAAAAAAAAAAAAAAAACATTATACACACACACACACACACACACACACGAGCAATATTTCACAAGTAGCAGTGCGATTATGGCTGGATATCAGCACAGATGTGATTTTGCCGTAAACTTGATGATTTCAGAAGATCTGGCAGCTATATTACATGACAAAAATTGTAGTCCATAACGTGATCCATTACATTACACATTTTAGGTAATATAATCAGACTACTTTTTGATTACTTTTGACCTATCTTGATTTAAATAGGATAATCTTGGACCATATTGATCTAAAAATACAAAGAGTAAGACAGTATATTCCATTTGTTGTTATTAACAACATGAAGTGACATGAAATGAAACATTATATTATGTCAAGGTTTCCCAAACTGGGGTTTGTAAAGGAACTGCAGGGGGTTTATGAGTTTAATGAGAAGCTAATAATTAATTAAATCACATATATATATTTGTTTACCTGCATGTCATGTGACCATTAACTAACGTCAGATAACCAATGAACATGCAGATGTGATACTTAATTATTAAAATATTTATTTTAAAATCTCAGGGGTACTTCAAATAAATACATTAGGTGAAAGAGGATCAGATGGGAAAAAAAAAGTTTGTGAATGTGTGCATTTTAATGTGTTTGAAAGACAAAAGCCTTCCAAAGACATAGAAATGCATGTTTAAATAATTGACTGAGTGATAATTCAGATAAAAATCAGTGTGTTCATCAGTAGTTGATGCAACACTTCTTAAACCGGTAATGATTTTTGTAAGTCAGTGGCAAATGCTGTGTCACCACTTGAATAATGGTTGATCTTTGTGTAAATGTCCAAAAAACTGGAAGACTTTCTGAATGTATATAAGCAGTAGGCTATTTTAGTAAGGAAAATTAAAAAATAAATAAATAAAATTAAGGAGAATCAGTAAATTATGAATAATTTATTGCTATTGTGTAAATAATGTGTAATCATGTAATCCATAAAAAAGTAACTGTAGTTTGATTCTGAGTATATTAAAATGTCATTGAATCTAATTACAAGTACTACATTGTTGGAATCTGATTGTGTAATCCAGATTACATGTGATCAATATTTTACTACCCAGCTCTATATGAAAAGTTCAGATGCAAAAGCCTCTAAATCCATCTGACGTACTTCTTTTAAAATTAGCATTTCTTTCTGCCTATTTTGTATAGGTTTCTATGTAAGTACTGGTACTTCTGATTGGGCTGAGGCTGGAATTTATATATATATATATATATATATATATATATATATTAGGGCTGTCAGTTTAATGCGTTAACTTAATTAGTTATAAAAAAAAATTATTAAATATTAAAAAAATATTAAAAATATTATATTAAAAAAAATTAATGTGTTATTTTTAAATATTACAAATATTTTAATGCAGTTAACATTCTAGCCCCGCCCCCAGACCTGTGCATGATCTTATATTTTATATAGTTGACTGTTGACAAATATGATGCAAGGCAACAGCTCCAGAAATGCAGATATGCCCTAAAATTCAAGATATTAAATAAGAACCCGAAAGAACCCGATCTATCACAAACTTAAATGTGATTTTTACAACAGTTCAGGAAATAAGAAGTTGATATTGTGTTATATTTTAAACACAATATTATGTGTTTTTGCTCAATCTTGCAAAGAACACATTACCTTTTAAGCCACAGCAGAATTGTTGTGCATCTCCGAGCAACACAGCGGCGTTTAGTTTCTGAATGAATCAGCATATGAATAACATATTGATATTGTGGGGGGAAACTCGTTAAGAGATATATACAGATAATTTTTCACTATGAAATTGAAAGACAAAAATGCAAACCTTTTTTTGTATTCTGAAAGTATTTTAATGGAATAAAGCACACTTTCCACTCAAAATCAATACAGTAATAGAAAAATGATCTTATTAAATCAGCATAAATTTTAATTCAGTACTACAAATACTATAATGACGGAAAAATATTTGAAATTCCCTTGAAACGTATATGAAAAACACAGATATATACTAAAAAAAAAGACATACAAATCTAAAATGAAATAATAAAAGATACCCAGAACAGCAAGCAGTGCTATTTTCAAATTATTTATTGTTTCTTGAAAGAATTGTGTGAATCAGTGATTCAAAGGCCCATTCATAAAGAGAGCAATTTACTTAATTCCTGAATAAATCAGCCATTTGAACCAATCAAATCAAATGAGTAATTGATGTTTACCGCCACCTGCTGGCAGATTTAGTTCATATTCAGAGTATCATTTCATTACAAAATAATAATAATAATAATAATAATAATAATAATAATAATAGTAAATATAAAAACATTAAAGGGATAGTTCACCCCAAAAAATTAAATTCTGTAATCATTTACTCATCCTCATGTTGGTTCAGACCTTTCATTTTTGGAATGATGTTGAATCAAATAAAATATTTCTTTCTAAAGCTAATATTTGTGATGTCTACTTGCTACTTTCTCATTTAACACAACAATAGCTTTAACTAGTCTTTTGTAGTTGTAGTTTTGTAATTAGATTAATGAATCGAAACATGTAATTAATTACATAACATTTTTAATTGACTGACAGCCCTAAAATATATTGGGGAGTGTTAGTAAGTTGAAAATACCGATTAAGCAAACAGTCTTTTATTTCACAGTGTGTTAGCAGAAGCATTGCATGACTTCTGGAACTGTCGTTCTGTTTGAATACAATCTGTTGTCAACAGTGAGACAGTACAAGGTCTTAACATGACAGCCCATTTCTCTTGCCTCTGTGTTGCTGATGAATGGCCAGCGTTTGGCCAGAGATGAAGGACAAACAGATGTCCAAGAGTATAGGTTTCCGAAGGTACCCACATTGATCTCTCCCAACTTCCACATTGTGCTGTCAGCAGCGTTTTGAAAGGCAAGCAGCGGGAGGCATCGTCTCCTGTGTAGTTTCAGAAAGTCTGGCTCAAAGTTAGTGCTGGGAAGTAAACTAGACTCCTGACTTTTCCTTTTGAATAGGAAAACAACTCAAACATATGTCAGCTCATTGAAGCGGAGAGTACAAAGTAGTTCCACTTGTCTTGCCAGCTCAGGTGCAAAGAAAATCAGTGTTGTATGGATATCGTGTCTTGTGTCTCAGTATGTTTTTGTCCTTTTTTGTCGCCATGGCATTCACATTTTTATATTTAGCTGATGCTTTTATGCAAAGTGTTTTACAGTTGAGGAAACACTATACCAAAAGTGATTCACACTTGCTGTCAGGGTTTTTTTTTAACTAAAACTATTACAACTAGTGTTATCAAATCGATTGATTGCATTTTATATTTATATATAAGATAAATCTTATATAAATGTAAATATTTCTTAAATATATACGTTTATTTATACATACATTTATACTGTACACACACACACACACACATATATATATATATATACTATCAGTCAAAAGATTTTGAACAGTACGATTTTTAGTGTTTTTTAGAAGTCTCTTCTGCTCACCAAGCCTGCATTTATTAGATCCAAAGTACAATTTTGACATATTTTAACAATTTAAAATAACTGTTCTCTATTTGAATATATTTCAAAATGTAATTTATTCCTGTGATTTCAAAGCTGAATTTTCAGCATCATTACTCCAGTCTTCAGTGTCACATGATCCTTCAGAAATCATTCTAATATGCTGATTTGCTGTTCATTTTTTATTATCATCAATATTTAAAACAGTTGTTTTTCAGGATTCTTTGATGAATAGAAAGATCCAAAGATTAGCATTTAAATAATAGTTTTATTCAGCTTTAAATTGATCAAAAGTGATGATAAAAAGATTTCTATTTCAGATAAATGCTGCTCTTCTGAACTTTCTATTCATCTAAGAAACCTGAAAAAAACATTTACTCTAAAGGATCATGTGACTGGAGTAATGATGCTAAAAATGCAGCGTTGAAATCACAGGAATAAATTGCATTTTAAAATATATTCGAATAGAAAACAGTTATTTAAAATAGTAAAAATATTTCAAACATTTGTATTGTTTTTGCTGTACTTTGGATCAAATAAATGCAGGCTTGGTGAGCAGATGAGAACATTTAACATTTAAAATCTTATTCTTTAAAAACTTTTGACTGGTATTGTATATCATGTAAACTTATTTTGGATGCAATTATTTGCGATTAATCGATTTGACAGCGTGAATTAAAACATTTCTTATTAATTGAAATAAAGCTGCAAATTAAAAATAATAATAATGACAATAATGACAATAATAATAATCAATAAAAAAAACATGAAAAACTTTAAGTTACATCTATTAGTTTAAGTTGAAGCACTATAATTACTAACTGGAAATAAAATAGCTAAAAACTAAAACAATTTTTTATATTTAATATTTAAAATAGTAATATTTAAAATAAACAAACAAATAAAAATGGTAAAAATGCATAACAAAAAAAACACACACACAAAAAAAGGAAAGCTAATTCAAAATATTCATAAAAACTATATTTGTGTATAAATAATTTGAAAATAGCACAGCTTGCTGGACTGGGTATCCTTTTTTTTTTTTTTTTCATTTTAGATTTTTATGTCTTTTTTTTTTTTTTTTTTTTTGTATATATCTGTGTTTTTCATATACGTTTTAAGGGAATTTAAAATGTTTTTCCGTCATGGTAGTATTTGTAGTACAGAATTAAATTAATGCTGATTTAATAAGATCATTTTTCTATTACTGTATTGATTTTGAGTGGAAAGTGTGCTTTATTGCATGAAAATGCTTTCAGAATACAAAAAAAGGTTTGCATTTGTCTTTTAATTTTGTAGTGAAAAATTATCTGTATATTTCTCTTAACGAGTTTCCCCCCACAATATCAATATGTTATATATGCAATCAATACTTTCAAATGTCACAGCCTTCAACATGTTTCTGCCCTCATCATTAAGACTTAAACCGCTCAGTTCTTCATTCTTATCATGGTTTCAGTCACTGGTACCTCGAGGCAGTTTGAACTCATCGAAGGATGTTTTCGTTTCCAAATATCAAGTTATCGACAACTATTTGGTATCTGTCTGCATGGCGCACGTCTCCCTTATATCTGCAGCGTTTACACGAATGAAGAATAATGCTGCGATCTGTCCTTCCTCTCCAGTGTATCAGTGTCCACTATCGATTCTTTCCTGGGAGTCTATTGGTTCTCATTACCTGTCTCCAGTAACTTATCTCAATTGTATTTCTCTGGCCAGTTCAAAGCTTTAACACACACACAGGCACACACAGGTTTCTCATCCTCTCGTCTGAGGAAACCAAGCTAAGACAGGGGAGAGATGAAGACATATCCATTCAAAGAGAAATCAATGATGACAGTGGATTTGCATGGACCAGAGCCATGGACGCCGGCTGATCCATTACGGCAATATTCTCCTTTAACTAACTGCAGTCCCAGACATACGCTGGAAAGATTGCAAACGCATCGGATTGGCCGATTATATTTGATTTGCTGCCTCCGAGAGGATTTCATAGGGGATCAACGTGCTTTTGAACACGATCGCTTTTATTTCATACAATCTGTCATACCTGACAACATCTCATTTCCCACTTACATGGTCATTTGTAAGAGTAATTGTCAAAAAATCTGAAATATTTGTCTCTTTGGAGATAGCTCTTTGCAAAAGACACCTCACTGACTTGTAGATACGCATTAAATTACGTTTTTCCCATGAGCCTCTTTGACTTCTTAGAGATCCTGGTTTTGATTTTGAGATTTTTAATAGAATTTGAATTCATTTGTTATAGTTTGCAGCATGAATTAATATTTTCATAATCAAATGAAAGAGAATTTAGGTTAATTAAGTTCCTTTGGATCTGATTCTCGTCATTTATTTTGTTAAATGAGCAAATTGTAATGATTTTTCTCCATGCCAACATTTTGAGCTTGTTTTGCACTGTTCTTAGGTAAAGCTTCTGGTTTCTACAGACAAACTAAGATGATTAGCATAATCACTTTTAATTGATGAGGCACATTTCTGCCAATTCCAAACATCTCCGGTAGAAAAGGAGAATTTTGGTGGCCCTTTTAGCATCTGAATTATAGGGGGGATGTATAAAAAACAGAGCCTTAGTTTAGCTTAGTGTAGGAGAGGAGTGTGAGTGCGTATTCGAAGGTGAAATGAATTATGAACAATTTTCAGCAACTCCTGAGAATTATTGGCATCCCGTCCACATACTCTCAGAACTGTGTAATTAAGTTCATGCAGACTCGTGTCTTTGATTAAATGAAGCCATTCTTTGGCATGTTAAGATTTCTCTCGAAACCTCAGGCCTCCTGGTCATACATTTACTGAATAGCAGAAAGAAAAGCAATCACAGGCTTCCATTCAGAGAAATCCCATTATTATTCATTGTTATTTATATATATATATATATATATATATATATACATATATATATATATATATATATATATATATATATATATATATATATATATATATATATATATATATATATATATATATATTTTTTTTTTTTTTTTTTTTTTTTTTTTTTTTTTTTTTTTTTCTTCAAGTTTGAAATTACCTGGAAAAAGTTCCTTATAGGCTTGATGTGAAGAAATTAAATACTATTATATTATTTATTCATTAAACATAATAGTCTAGCAGAGTTGTCAAACATGACCATGCCGAAGTCTAATCTGGACTACATAATGATTTGAAGAGAGAGAGCGAGAGAGAGAAACATTGTTAAAAACATTTACATTCATTCATGATATATTATAAATACACTGCCATTCAAATGTTTGGGATCAGTAAGAATCTTTTTTTTTTGTCTTGTATGCTCCCAAAGGCTGCATTTATTTGATTAAAAAATAAAGGAAAAAACTAATATTGTGAAATATTATTGCAATTTAAAATAATGATTTTCTATGTTAATATACTTTGTTATAATTTATTTCTATGATACAGAACATTTCAAATAGATGCTGTTCTTCTGAATGGTAGTGTATATTGTTACAAACAAATTAAATGCTGCTCTTTTAAACTTTCTATTCATCAAAGAATCCTGGGAAAAAAGTGTCAAATTTCCAAAAAAATAAATAAATGAATAAATTTAGGCAGCACAGTTGTTTTCAACATTGATTTCTGAAGGATCATGTGACACTGAAGACTGAAGTAATGATGCTGAAAGTTCATCTTTGTCATCATAGGAATAAATTACATGTTAAAGTATTTTAAAATAGAAAACTTATTTTAAATTGCAATAATATTTTACAATATTACTGTTTTTTTCTGTATTTTCGATCAAATAAATGCAGCCTTGATGAGCATAACAAATGTTATATTTAAAAACATGAATCTAACTGACTGGCAGAATTAGAATTTTCTAATTCTATTTTTTTTAATTTTCTAATTCTATTTTTGATATATTTTTTAAATAAATAAATACTTTTAAGGATGTTATATTAAACAAAAATGTCAATAAAAACCTTTATAAAGTTACAAAAAGTTTTTAATTAATGCTTTTTTAATCCTTTTTTTCCACTTTCTATTAATCAAAGTATCCTGGAAAAAACAATATCATGTTTCCACAAAGACATGCAGCACAACTGTTTTTGAACATTGAAAATATTAATAAATGCTTCTTGAGCACCAAGTCAGCATATAAGAATAATTTCTGAAGGATTGTGTGACACTGAAGACTGAAGTAATGATGCTGAAAGTTCATCTTTGTCATCACAGGAATAAATTACATGTTAAAGTATTTTAAAATAGAAAACTGTTATTTTAAATTGCAATAATATTTTACAATATTACTGTTTTTTTTCTGTATTTTCGATCGAATAAATGCAGCTTCGATGAGCATAACAAACGTTATATTTAAAAACATAAATCTAACTGACCAGCAGTGTATAATTTTTCTAATTCCATTTATTTTACAATTTCTAATTCTATTTTTAATATTTTTTTAAATAAGTACTTTTAAGGATGTTATATTAAACAAAAATGTCAATAAAAACCTTTATAAAGTTACACAAAGTTTTTAATTAATGCTTTTTTAATCCTTTTTTTCCACTTTCTATTAATCAAAGTATCCTGGAAAAAACAATATCATGGTTTCCACAAAGACATGCACCACAACTGTTTTTGAACACCGATAATATTAATAAATGCTTCTTGAGCACCAAGTCAGCATATAAGAATAATTTCTGAAGGATCGTGTGACACTGAAGACTGAAGTAATGATGCTGAAAGTTCATCTTTGTTATCACAGGGATAAATTTAATTTTAAAATATATTGAAACAGAAAACAGTTATTTTAAATGTTAACAATGTTTCACAATATTACCGTATTTCTAATAAAATAAATGCAGCCTTAGTAAGCGTAGGAAACTTCTTACAAACTTCTGAGCAGTGCTGTGTGTGTATTATTTTATATATTAAATGAAGATTATCACACATCTGAGAACATCTTGCTAACAATGTAGAAATGCGAAGATTACTCAACAGTGATGAAGTGATCTTTAATGGGTTGTTAGAGGGCTGATTTAGTCAGTAGCTGATGTCTCTACAGCCTGGGCTTTAATGAGCATCAAAAGAACGAGTAGGAGGCGAGGACAGTCGGTGTACCTCTAAATGAACATAATCGTCTCGTGCCACCTGCTAGACATCAATCAATAGCAATGGGGCTAATTGATAAGGCATTATTAGCAACTTTCCCTTTAATGGGAATTGTATTTCATCCTGCCTGAATGGCAAAGAGGGAGAGTGTTTGGCATTGAGGCATCGGGAGCAGATGGCAAGGTCAACAGCTCCAGTAATCCAGCGAGCACACAGACCCATTAACTGGCCTGGCCGGGTCAGCACCAGCGAGGAGATCTGCATTACTGCAAATGCTTCATAAAGAGACTGTTTAGAAACCGACCATGCGCAAGCGGTCTAAATGAAAGGTAATATCGCTGAACATAAATCAGCCTGTCTTGAGAAGAATATCACATCAGTCTATGAGAGCTAGTTTTTTTTAACATTGGATTCAGGCCTAAATTAATCTCTGGTTCGGATGGCATGCCATGGACCACAAACAAACCATTCATAAAGTGTCTCATGCAGATTAAAATGCTAAAATTACAAAATTTGCAAATTTGAACTCGGATTGCAGGCTTCTTTATAATTTCAGGAAATCAGGGTGTGCAGTTTTGTTAGTCTGCCGTGCTTCCTTTTTAAAAAGTACCAGTAAATGAGTGCTGTGTTTTTAAGGGAATACTATATGTATATATAAAAGTATTAATTTATTGCTATATTGCGATTATGGCTGTCAAGCGATTAATCGTGACTAATCGCATATAAAATAAAAGTATGAGTTTGCCTAATATATGTGTGTAATTATTATGTATATATAAATACAAACACATTAATGTATATATTTAAGAAATATTTACAAGTATTTATTATAATTTTTATATTATATATAAATAAAAATATTTTGAACATAACATATTTCTCTTAAATATATACATTAATTTGTCTGTATTTATATGTACATAATAATTATGCTCAGTACACACACATATTTTAGGCAAACTCAAACTTTTATTTTGTATGCGATTAATTGCGATTAATCGTTTGACAGCCCTAACTGCATTAAAATAATGCTTTTGCAAAAAATGTAACACAACACTAAAGACATTCACATTTTACATACTATTTCCATTTCAAATAAACGTTGAATATCCATAAAAGGATGCTGAAAAGAGTTTTGGTTTCCACAAAAATATTAAGGAGCACAACAGTTCTCAACATTGATAATAAAAAGAAATGTTTCTTGAGCAGAAAATCAGCATATTAGAATGATTTCTGAAAGATCATGTGACACTGAAGACTGGAGTAATGATGCTGAAAATGTAGCTTTGATCACAGGAATAAAATACATTTTAAAATACATTCAAATAGAAAGCAGTTATTTTAAATAGTAAAAATATTTCACAATATTACTGCTTTTGCTATATTTTGGATCAAATAAATGCAGGCTTGGTGAGCAAAAGAGACTTCTCTTTAAAAAACTTTAAAAATCTAACTGTCCAAAACCATTTGACTGGTAGTGTGTATTTAGATCTCTAGATTTAAATAATCAGAAAATAAATATCAGTCACTTTCAAAACAAAATTCAACAACAAAACAGCTTCACGTTGGTTTAAAAAACAGGAAAACTGAAGTAATTACTGCTGGAAATTCAGCTTTGCATCACAGGAATAAATTACATATTAAAGTATATTCAAATAGAGACATTTTAGTGTGTATGTGTATATAATATTTTAACAACAGCCACATAAATGACCCCCAAAAATGTGTATTAAAAAAGAATTGTTTTAAAATATGTTATTAAGTGTTAATTTTATTGTTAGTTCTAAGTCAATTTTATGTTAAATTTTTTCAATCCAAACCAAAAATAGTCTTTTTTTTTCTTCTTCTTCTTTTTTTTTCCATGTAGTGCAAAAATAATCTATTTTGCTTCCCATTTAATAATTTTAATCAGAAATTATGGTTCCTGTTATTGAGGGGAAAAACAAACACATGTGCAATGGGGGTGTGCAATAATGACAAAAAATGCAATTTAGATATTTTCTGGAATTATGACATGAATGCATTTAACCTGCAGTTACAAATGCATAAATAATGTTTTGATGTTTTTTTTGTTTTTTTTTTTACTGATATCTGAAATGATTTTGGGAAAAAAATATATTTATATTTAAAATATTTAAATATAAACTTAAAATTGCCAGTAGGTGTTAGCAAATCACTGCATGAGTGAGTCATTGAGTCATTCATTCAACTGATTCATTCAAACAGGTAATTGATTCAGTAACGAAACGCAGTCGTGTTGCTCAGAGATGCAAAACAGTTTTGCTGTGGCTTTGTTTGGAACTTTTTCTGTTGAAGAAAAGCAGCAAAAACTGGAACTTGCGTCTAAAATGCAAACCAATTAATTTAAACTTCTTGTTTATAAAAAACATAAGTCATACGGAGGCATATCTGCCCTCATATCTGGAATTTTGAGGGAAATTCAAAATATATTTTTAGACTAAATCACGCAGTGAAAGTGTGAACTCTAAATGTGTGCATGCAGTAGTCTAACCTACATCTCATAGTTACATGTGCACTCTGGATGTGTTTTTGTTTGTTTTTTTGCGATATACCTGATAATGTCAAATCGCATATTGTGTAAACAAAAAATACAATATTGTAGATGATATATATGGAACACACACACAGAGACTTTGGAACCATTTCAAAGCAAACAAAAAAATGTATATAAGGACTTTTTTAGCATACACATTTTCTACATTGTAATGGTTCAAAGAGGGCTGCTCTGCTGTTTGAGTTGTTATTCAGGTGTGATTATGGCTGTTTCGACTACCTCAAGCTGGCTTAATTCACTGACCCGATGTGCCCCAAATCTTCTGCATTTAGAGGAAATGTGTGGCACAACAGAAGTTCTGCTGGACGATGAAAACAGCTCCTCTCAGTACACACAGCCTGCACTCCCACAATCCATTTCAACTCAGCCCATAGCTTACAGCTAGTAAGTAATTACTTTTTGATCAAGAGCTATGCCCTTGTTGTTGCACAGAATGCAATCTAGACTAACAACATGCCTGTGGTAGTGATTCAAGCATTTATTTTTCTCACTGTGCACTAGGAGACCAATGGATTATCAATACTGTACCATTAAGATGTGTTGCTTTTTGTGGAAGGAAATGAAGATTGACACTGTAGAGCTGCTGCGAAGAGCCCCGGAGAGCTGTCTATTTCACAATTAAAATGGCAGTGATGGGAGTGAAAAGAGGAAATGTAGTTAAGGATGTGGAAAATGTACATGGAATGGCATAGAAAATGGGATGTGGCATCCTCAGAGCCGGTGTTGGAAATATTCATACTTTGGGAGGTTTCCAGTGGCACGTGCCATGGATGCTTGTCATTTTGCAACCCTATAGCACTGTAAGGGACACAGAAGCACAGTAATTGGTGAAAGAAGGTTCTGCCATTGCATTTTATGCTTTAAACTATATCCATAGTTAGGTCATGAAATCAAGAAAAGTACTTTATTTATGTATTTATTTATTTGTTTGTTGTATTGTTTGTTTAAATCAACTGTTTGGCCGCTTGATTTAAAACATTCACGAGTAAGTCCATAAAGGAAGAGCAATGGAAAAAAAATGTGATACAAATAATTTTTAATAATTAATTACTCTCTCTCTCTCTCTCTCTCTCTCTCTCTCTCTCTCTCTCTCTCTCTCTCTCTCTCTCATATATGTGTGCGTATGTGTGTGTGATCTAATTTTTTTTTAGAATTACATTTTGTAATGTGTATATCAAAATAATTGTTTTAAAATAATTTAGTAAGTGTTTATTTTAAGTCAAAATATCAAAATAAAGTTATAAAGTCAACAATTTTATTTTATTTTATTGTTAAATAAGCTATTTGGCCATTTGATTTAAAAATTAAAAATAGTGTGTATAGCAAAATAATTGTTTTAAAATAATGTATTAATAAGCGTTTATTTTAAGTCAATTTTAAGTCATGAAATCAAATATTTATTTATTTATTTATGTTTTTAAAATCAGCTATTTGATAAAATAAAAAACAATGAATAATGTAAAAATAAAAATAATGTGTATTAATATATCAAAAATAATTGTTTTATTTTATTTTTTAAGTAATTTATTAATAAGTGTTTATTTGAAAACAATTTTAAGTCATGAAATCAACTATTTATTTATTTATTTATCTTAAAATGAGCTATTTGGCCATTTGATTAAAAAATAAAAAAATAATGTGTATAATATATATATCTCAAAATAATTGTTTTAAAATAATTTATTAATAAGTGTTTATTTTAAAACAATTTTAAGTCATGCAATCAACTATTTATTTATTTATTTATTTATTTATGTATGTATGTATGTATGTTAAAATCAGCTATTTGGCCATTTGATTTAAAAATTAAAAAATAATGTGACATAAATCTATCATCTCTTAGCCACACATAAATGACCCCAAAAATTGTGTTTATCAAAATAATTGTTTTAAAAAATATATTTTATTAATAAATGTTAGTTTTATTTGAAGAGTTCATTTGCAAAAACAGACAACTCTTTTTTTTTTTATTCATTTTCATAAATCATGTTTTTTATTGTGTTATCATGATTTAGTTTTATTGTGTTAGTTAGCTGTATTTTTATTTATTTATTTATTTATTTATTTATTTATTTATTTATTTTTGAGTTATTATCATTAAATCAAAACAACCCAACTGCAGTTTGATTTGATATTACTTGTAAGTAAATTTTAGGCTATATTTTTTCAGTCCAAACAAAAAAGTCTCTCTTATTTGTTAAATATGATAATTTGCTTTGATTTTGAAGCAAACCACTCTATCATTAATTTCTCTGCCTGATTTCACATTTGGATGTACTCTTCAGTGGCATATGGGACTCTTTTTGTCAACTAGATAAATGCACCATGCACTGTTAAATGAGATTTTATTTTAGTCAATCCACTTGTTTTTTTTCTCCATATTTCATAAAGCAGAACGAGCGCTGCTAGGAAAGCTTGACAGAGATTGCAGCTGTAACTAAGGGCAACAGAAACTAATTTGATTGACATCTGTTGCTGCTCCTCCTTCTTCCTCCATCTCTGATTATAATTCTCATTCCCTACCATGTACCAGCATTTTGCATCAAGATAGGCACAACAGTTGAAAATTTCTACTGTTTTCTGTCTTTAACTAATCACGAATACACATCATTACAAAGACAGAATTTTTGCTCACACTTAGTGTGTAAACACTGTAAAACAGCATTGTGTGGGTGACGATGGATGTTAATACATTTCAGAAAAAAGTGCTTCTGTGACTAGCTCTGCTTGTCACTCAAGCCTTACCAAACATAAACAATCCACCAAGACATTTTCAGTTTTTAACTGTCACCAATCAAGTAAGATGATTTTTGATGCAGATCAACACCTGTTCGACTCACGTTGCTTTATAAATAGATCAGCCGCTGGGAGAAGAGGGAGGGGACGTGACAGCTTAATAGTCCGTGAAGATTCTTGATAGGCAGAGAAACCGGGTGGATGACAGTTTGTGCTTTGTGTGCACTAGCCCTTAGGAACGAATCAGTATAAACTCACTTAGCACTCAAACAAATATCAAAACATGCGGCTCTTCTTTGTCAGCCTTGGCTCCAATCACTTGTAGGATTATGACAGAGGGGGTAGTTTTGGGACAGGAAATGGTTTCTGAACGGATTTGGAGTAGGTCTAGATTGCCACATGATGTTCAGTACGGCGGCTGGGAAATCCTATGACAGTTGGTGTGCTGCTGAATTTATGTCCCCTAAAGATTCATGCGCTCAGAAATATCCATTGTTCATCAATCATGCTATCTAAATAGAGTTTTCAGCACGTTTACATCTGGTATTGACATCCCTCTTGGTCTCTCATGCTCACCAAGGCTGCATTTATTTGATCAAAAATACAATAAAAAGTAATATTGAGAAATATCATTACAATTTAACACAACTGTTTTCTATTTCAATATGTTTTAAATGTAATTTTTTTCTTGTGATGACGTATAAAGACAATGTCTTTCTTTCTTCAGTTGAAAAGATATTAAAGGAACACTCCACTTTTTTCGAAAATAGGCGCATTGTCCAACTCCCCTAGAGTTAAACGGTTGAGTTTTACTGTTTTCGAATCCATTCAGCCGATCTCCTAGTCATATCAGCCTAGAAAATCGCAACATTTCATTTTCTGTCAGTCTTAGTACACGATATATAACTACAGAAGAGTCAAGTTTTAAATAGAAAAAATATCGTCCTTATATATGGTTATTTTTGATAGAGATGCTATGGGTCTAATCAGATTCAATGATGTATGCTAAGCTATGCTAAAAGTGCTACCGCCAGACCCGGCGATCGGCTGAATGGATTCGAAAACGGTAAAACTCAACTGTTTAACTCTAGGGGGAGTTGGAAAATGAGCCTGTTTTCAAAAAAAGTGGAGTGTTCCTTTAAGGTTTTTGAGGAAAACATTCCAGGATTTTTCTCCATAGAGTAGACTTCACTGGGGATCAACGGGTTGAAGGTGCAAATTGCAGTTTCAATGTAGCTTCAAAGGGCTCTACATGATCCCAGGTGAGGAATAAGGGACTTATCTAGCAAAACAATCTGTCATTTTCCAAAAAAAAAAATCAATTTATATACTTTTTAACCATAAATGCTCGTCTTGCACTAGTTCTGCGATGCGCATCTGTGACTTCACACAGTACGTTATCACGTTGGAAAAGTCACACGCAGTTAGTTCTTCGTCTGTGTACTTCGATTCAAAAAGGTACACTCTAAAAAATGCTGTGTTAAAAACAACCCAACTTGGGTTGGCGCCAATAGCCTTGTGGTTAGTGTGCCGACATACAGCGCATCTGTGCTCACGGCAACCCGAGTTTGATTCCTGTCTCGAGGTCCTTTGCCAGCCCTGCTCCCCTCTCTTCATCCAATGCTTTCCTGTCTGCTCTCAAACTGTCCTGTCTAATAAAGGTTAAAAAAGGCCCAAAAATATATATATATGTAAAAAAAAAAAAAAAAACTTGGGTTGTTTGGCAACCCAGTGCTGGGTAAATATTGGACAGAACACATGCTGGGTTATTTTGACCAAGCTGGTTGGGTTAACTATTGTTTAAATTATTATTATTATATTGCTGGTTTAAAATGGACTGAAACTTATAAAAACACAGATTTACTAGAGGCAACAGCAATAATCAAAAGATGAACATTTATTATTAAGCAAGAAAAAACACATGGGCAAAATACAAGACATTGAATTTATTTGGGTGAATACAGCATAGTTTACAATTTTACACACATTTAAACTTGTTTAACAAGCATTTTAGACATAAAAAATGTAACATTTAAAAGTAGAATTTAATTTTAGTGTATTCAACCATTCTCTGTAATCGTTTTTTAACGAATACCACTAATTCTCATGCCAGTGTGTCACTGCATTTTTAGGGACGATGAAGGGCTGCTGATTGCTGGGTTAATTGCAAACTTCAGACTGCGGCCTCACGTTTCACTTGTAGCTGTAAGATGCCGTGACTGACTCCAAAAACTGCCCCAAAACAAACAGTACTGACATTAGAGAACATATTTTAAGATTAAACTAGGTATAATAACAAATAAAATCCATTTATTTTATGCAAGGCAAAAGGCGTTTCCATCCTGCGAAACTGATGCAGCTGACTAACATCTTGTCCTTATGTTGCATTGTGTAAAATAATACACTTTACAGCACAGTAAAGACTTTATAAATAAAATAAAATGTATACAAACTTTATTACACTGAAGAAGTGCAAATTGGTGGCACCAATTGGTGCTTCACGATGCCATAGAAGAACCTTTTTTGTCTAAATGGTTCCACAAAGAACCTTTAACATCTGAAGAATCTTTCTGTTTCACAAAAAGTTCTTAGTGGCGAAAGAAGGTTCTTCAGATTATAAAAAGGTAAGAAAGAGATGGTTCTTTAAAGAACCTTTGACTGAATGGTTCTTCGTGGAACTAGAAATGGTTCTTCTATGGCATCGCTGTCAAGAACGCTGTTAAGAGTGTAGAGGACTCAAAAAGCCCATGATCTGACCGTAACTCAGCAGCTGAGTTGTTTTTCGTCAGAGACAGGCTCAACCCAGCGGTTGGGTAGAAAAAAAATAACCCAGTGTTAAAAATGACCCAGCAACTTGGTTACAGAAAAACTACCCAGCACCTGGGTAAAAAATATTAAAAATAACCCAATAAAGTGACCCAACAAGTTAAACCCTGCATTTGGGTTAAAAAAATAACCCAGCATTTTTTATAGTGTAGGCTAGAGCAAAAATCTTCGTCTCAGTTTCTCCTCCAACTTTAAAAGTATCCGAAATTGTTGTTATAACTTTTTGCGGTAAAGGCCATTTGACTTTTTTTGCACGTTTGCTTTGTAAACACTGGGTCGGTACTTTCACCTATGCCATGCGTGACCTTTACAGTGTTATTTACTTGATGTGTGAAGTCCAGCTAGTGCAAGATGAGCATTTGTGGTTAAAAAGTATGTAAATGTGTATTTTTATTTAGAAAATGACCAATCGTTTCGCTAGAGAAGACTCTTATTTCTTGGCTGTGATCATGTAGAACCCTTTAAAGCTGGCACTGAATCTGCAGTTTGGACCTTCAACCTGTTGGTTCCCATTAAAGTCCACTATATGAAGAAAAATCCTGGAATGTTTTCCTCAAAAACCTTAATTTCTTTTCGACTGAAGAAAGAAAGACATGAACATCTTGGATGACATGGGGGTAAGGACATTTTTAGGAAATTTCAGGAAACCCTTTAAGCTGTACATAGTTAAAATATAGTCCCACAACCCTCCTTTTGAAAAAATCTGATCACAAGTGGTCGCAGGAGACTTGTTTAGTTGTCTTAGTTGTCATTTGGTTAATAAGTCTCTTATTTTGCAGTGCTGTCAAACGCCTGTCTGCTAGGCAGAATATTTAAGAGACATAAAGCCAAAAGATACTGTGATGCCAGCTGGTTTTCATGGGTTGGTAGGTCTTTAGCTTGGAGCTATTTAGAATATTTTGGCCGTACACAGTCCTTAATTGGTTTACCTTAACAGCTACTTGCTGACAGATATGCCTTCTGGTTAAGAAGTCTGACAGAAATGGAGGTTTAATGAGGCTGATATGATTTTTGTTAGCTCCAGTGCTATTTGCTAGCAGATGGACTGTCTCAGTGTCTATCTGTAGCTTTGATAATTTATTACCTGAGGTGTAAATTGTCAACAGAGGAATACCTTCTGTCAGAGCTGGATTTATTCTTGGTTGCTGGCCTGCTACAACCAACCATGGCTCAGGCGGCCAGTAAACGTAGCTGGAAGAGGAATGAACTAACAACTCGAGCACACACACACACACACACACACACACACACACACACACACACACACACACACACACACACACTTGCAGAAGCTGCTGTGTAATATTAGGGCGCAGCCCACCTGCCTATGACCCTTAGGAAACATAAGCATTGGAGAGATTGATTGCATATAGTGCTGTCATAATTATATGAAATGTTGCCTAGCGAATAATTGTAATGTAATTGTGATTAATGATTTGATTTTCACAGTGTAAGCATAATACATCCACACCTTACTAAATAATTTCTTCACTGAACTTCGAGACATAAAATGTTTAATTTTCTTTGAGGATTTCTTGACATATTGCATAATAATAATAATAATAATTATTATTATTATTATTATTATTAGTAGTAGTAGTAGTAGTAGTAGTAGTAGTAGTATTGATTAATTGTCTCAGGATAGAATGACCTTAAGAACAATACTATTTAAGATTTTTAAATATGTAAAAATATATATATTTTTGGAACTGTCCACATTTTATTTATTTATTTATTTATTTATTTATTTATTTAAATTATTTGATTGTCACAGGGTAGTATGGCCTCAATAATAATACTAGTATAAAATATTAAAAAATATTTTTGGAACTTTCCCCTTTTGTAAATAACAAAAATACCACATTATTATTGGCAGTAGTGTCAGCATTAGTAGCAGCAGTAGCAGTAGTAGTATTTTATTTATGTATTTATGTATGTATGTATGTATGTATGTATGTATGTATGTATGTATTTATTTATTTATTTATCACTCAATCAATCAATCAGTCACAGAGTAGCATGACCTGAAAAAAAGAATACTATTTTAAATATTAAAAAGGTAGTATTATAGTAATAGTATAGTAATATTAAAGGTAGTGTGTATATATATATATATTTATACTATTTTACATATATATAAAAAATAGTATTACTATTTAAACTATTAACTATTAATAATATATATATATATATATATATATATATATATATATATATATTTAATTATGTAAAATTATTATTATTATTATTATTATTATCATTGTTGTTGTTATTATTATTATTATTATTATTGTTGTTGTTGTTATTGTTATACAAATTATTTAATTGTCTCAGAGTAGAATGACCTAAAAAATAATACTGTGTTAAATATGAAAATGTTCTAAAAATATTTTGGGAACCTACCACTTTTTTTAAATACCAGAGATACTACATTATTTTTATTATTATTATTTTATTTGTATTTATTTTTAATGATTTAATTGTCACAGGGTAGAATGACCTGAACAAAATGATATTTTTGGACATTAGTAGTAGTAGTAGTAGTATTTTAAATATTTAAATAAAATAAAAAAATATTTTGGGAACCTTCCACTTTATTAAATATCAAACATACCACATTATTATAATTATGATGATGATGATTTTATATATATATATATAGATAGATAGATAGATAGATGGATATTACTTCAGTAGACAATATTTATACGTGTGTCTATCAGTTAGTTAATTCATTACTAATATGGGTTGTTTTGTTAAACGGTTTTGTTAAAACAAATTCTGTTTTTCACTCAGGGCTGTTGTTTTTTTTTTTTTTTTTAACCAGTTTAAATGATACATTTCACTTTGATACTATTGTTACCTGCGAATGATGTCAGCATGGATTGACAGTGTTTTCTTTACCCAACTTTCTAAAAATACAAAAGCAAATTAGCATTTCATGAGCCTTGGTGGATCTGTGAATTCCTGTCCTCTCTTCACTGAAGATGCTATGAGTGTTAAAACGGAGCCCCTTTCTGCTGCAACACATGATCATCGCACGCTGATCTTACATCATATCAAACAGTCTCTCTCCAGAGGCAGTTTAGCATCAAACATCCAATAAATAACCACAATCAACAGTGACATGCCAATATGGTGCTACGCGCAGATCGGAGCGTTGATGCCATAAGATAAAAAAAATCAATCAGCAGACGAATGACAAATTGCACCTTGAGTAACCTTCACTAGCTGCCTATTGAAATAATCGTACAAAACAAAGGAGCCTTACATAAAAGAAACTCAGTATTATAAAGAAAGTACTTGGTGTGTTTTTATGTTAGATAAACTCATGCTCACTGTTGCCAGGGCTTTCTCAGGTTACAGACGCTTAAGATTTAATTTAATATCAGTCGCATAAAAGACGACATAAAATCATAGTGTTGTCTTTCATGGCGCTTGTAATCGCTCTAGCTTGCTTTCCGTGTCACAGCCCATTTCAGGGCTCCGTAGGCTTGAATATTGGTCTTTTTTCCCCTTTTCATGCTGCAGATTGACACGTTAGCATGCCGCCAGTTGTTTTTCTAACCTACCTGCGAGTCATTTCACCTTGAGCTGGCATTGGCCTGAACTCGACTGGATTGATTGGTGCCGCAGCCACACGCTGGGTCACCAGCCTTAAATAATCCATAATAGAACGGCGAGCACGAGCGGGGGGCCTTGAACGTCGCATTCACGCTCGCAAATGGACGGTTCAATCAAATTAGAACTAGCAGAAAATATTCTTGTAATAACTGGAATCCTTGAGCCAAGCCTTGACCCAAAAACTGCACACTGGTTAGGGGTCCCTGGACGTGGCTGCATGGGCCCCTCCATGGCTGATGGATTTAATGTGGCCCTTGGAACAGTCCGTCTGTCTCTTCTCTTCTTCATAGACTGCTGCTCACTGGCGTGAGCCGAGGATTACAGTATCTTATTAGTGCAGGAAAGGAGACAGCCGTTCACTGAGTCATCCTGCCTGTTGGTCCACATGGACCACACATCCAGCTTCAGAGCGCCTGAGGACAATGGCTTTTTTTTTTTTTTTTAATGTGCTACTTAGAGTTTGAAAGGTTTTTGGGGGGTGGGATGGATTCTAGTTTTGATCCTCTGTCTGTGTGTGGCATTATTTGGGACTTTTATTATTAGAGGTGCTACCCAAGAGGTGTGTTCAAATCCCTACCTGTATACACCTTTTATGCTGTAAAGGATACCTCAAATTGTTTGGCTTTTTGCGGGTAGGTGCATTTGTAGGTTGCTTTTGAAGTGACTGAACTTTTTTTCATCTGCTGGATAAAAAAAATCCCAAAGATTTGGTGAAGGAGGGAGCCAAACCATATATATTTTTTTTCTAAATTAAACATTTTTATTTTTATGAATTTTAATAATCATATTTATCATATTTACTTATTTTTATTTCATATTTTTTACTATAATATTATACTTTATTGTTTCACAGTTCTTAAAAAATTGATAATTTTGTACATTTATTTAATCTATTTATCTATTCATTTTATTTATTGCAATTGGTCAGGTTTGAACTTGTGTATTAATAAATAAATAAATAAATAAATTTATTTATTTTATTTATTTTTTCATTATTCGGTTTTATTTTAGATTTTATTTTATTATTCTGTTCATATAAGTTACTATTTTTTGTAAAATATATAATTTATTATTTTTTTAGGAATTGTAACAATTATATTGTTGAATGTGTGTATATATATATATATATATATTATTCTAGTCATATAATTTGCTATTTTTTGTAAATAATATAGTCTATTATTTTGTATTAACTTTAACAACTGTATTGTTGTACATATCTATTACTTTATTTACTTTTGGTATTATTTTCTTATTTAATATTTTTTACTATACTATTTTATTGTTTCACACTTTTTTATTATTTTCTAATTTTATAAATTTATTTAATCTATTTACTATTATTTATTAATTATTTATTTTTTCTTTATTTTATTTATAGCATTTACTTATTTGTGTAAATTATATATTTTTATGAATTTTAATAAATTAATTTTAATAATAAAATATATATATATTTCTCATTTAAATTTCTTTACTGTAATATCATATTTTGTTCAAAAATGTTTCACGATTTTTACTAATTTTAAATACTAAATATTATTTGTTTTTTGTCAGATTTGAACTTAGGCATGTGTAATTTTATTTATTTATTTATTGTTTCATTATTTGTTTTTATTTTATATTTTATTTTGTTATTTTATTCATGTCATTTACTTATTTTTGTAAATTATATTTTATTATTTTTTAATGAATTTTAATAATTGTATTATTGTAAGTATATATCTATTAATTTATTTATTTACTTTTTTATGTTTTATTTATGTTATTTTTTATTGTTTCACGATTTATTTAATCTATCTGTTCATTTTGTTTATTATAGTACTTCTTTATTTATTTATTTATTTATTGTTTCATTATTTGCATTGTTTTTATTCAACATATCAACTATTATTATTAATGTAATATAACCTAATTTGTTTTATTTAATTTAATTCCTTCTGGAATAAGAGAAGAGTAGAGACAACAGAAGAGCCATGAGGCAGTTATGAACTTGCGTTGACCTCATAAGCATTATAGCTCAATGTTTTGGCACACAGCTCTGATTTCTGTCAGTGTTTTAATGACATTTTTCGAATTGCTCTGATTATTCATGCGTTTGTTTACCACTTTGCCCGCTGTTTCAGGGCTCAGACGTCCAGAAGCGATAACAGGTAATGAAAAGCGCGTAATGCATTGAAAGAGAGTGATATGTTTGTCAAACAACATGGTAAGCATTACATTATTCAACACAGTTCAAAACACTAATGTGTTTTAAATGCGTATTTACCTCTCTAATTCAACACTAATGATAAACATCATTATTGCCACTAGCGTGTCTATACAGGTGATGGAAGCAATCATCTGTGAGATTCAGCGCGTTGCAGAGTAGCACTTCACTCCGGCTGTATTCAATAGGAAGTCAATAGAAAAATAAAAAGTCCCCGGTGACGGCCACACGCTGACCTTCTGACCGATAGTTGCGTGTCGTTCTAGTGTAAGTCAGTTCCCCTTAATCCCAGCTCCCATTGATGAATCTTAGCGTCTCGCTCTCTAGATGCGGCCTAATTGAATTTCCTCAGTCACAATGAAAACTTACTCCAACCTGCCAGTTTTGGGCTGCGCCTTTGATAAGCAAATGACCCCCGTGGAATTGAGGTCACCGGCAGCAAAAACAAGAGTGAGTGAAAAAAAATAAAGTCTCTGCGCCAGTCAAGACTCTGTATCGACTCACAAGAGAATAAGAGCAGCGATGTCACTGCGGGTCTGTGAGCCTGTGAGTCTAGACACACACATGCTGTTTGATTTAGCAGCCTCATCCTCTTCATAATAAAAGTCCTTTATAGCAATAATGAGAGTTGTTACTCACACATTTGGATGGATAACACACTTGAATAATGCATCTCTTTGTTACCTATTCGCTCCTTTAGCAGTGTTTGTCGCTCCTTTTGGGAGCTGTTGGTGCAGACACAAGGAACAGATGTTCGCTGCTGCAGTACTATGTAGAGCAGTCACGGCAAAGTCACGCTGGGACTGAGATAAAGTTATGGTGTAGTGTGTCGGAACGGGATGTTATCATATCTACTGTAAATGCATCGTCAAATCTGACCAGGACCCTACTAGTTCCCTGGAGGGAACATTTCATCTATGGTTTTTCCTGTGAGACTTTGGGCTTTTTGCAAATAGCACTGTTGAATGGATAGTTTAAGACTGAAATGATGAAAATAATGTCATTCCAAACTTGTGTGACTTTTTCTTCTACTGTAGAATGTAAAAAGATATTTTGAGAAATGTTGTATATTTTACAAGTCATACAAGTTTGAAACAACATAAGGGTGAATAAATGATTACAGAATTTTCATTTTTGGATGAACTATCCCTTTAAAGAATAGTTACTATGCAAAAATGATAGTAAGTTTTAATAAGTGTTGGAAAATATATAAATAGCAAACTTAAAACTTTATTTTATTTTATTTTATTTTATTATTATATATTTTTTTATCTTCTAAAATCTTTGATTTTATTTATTTTGGTTATTTATTGCTGAAATAAGATTTAGGATATATAATTCATGTAAAAGAATATAATAAAAAATAAATTTTTAGTTTACATTTTTAGCATTTTAATTTAGTTAGTTTATTTTATCATTTATTTTATTTTATTTTAGTTAGTTATTTCTTATTAACAGAAGCTAGGAGTACTAGGAATATTTTAAAGAATAGAATCTTTTATTTTAATTTTATTTAATTTAATTTATATTTTGTAGAAATAAGAAAAAAGATATAATTAATATAAAAGAATATAATGAAAAATAAATTTCGGTTAACATATTTAGCATTTTATTTTATTTCATTTTGTAATTCATATATTTATTTATTTACTTTTATTTCATTTTTTTGTATTAACAGAAGCTAGGAGTACTAGGAATATTTTATATTTAAAGAATATAATCTTCTCCAGTTAAATATTATTATACAATATTATATTATAGAAGAAGTCAATTTCAGTTTAGTTTACATTTTTAGCATTTTAAATTTTTTAGTTATTTTTGTATTAACAGAAGCTAGGATTACTAGGAATATTTTAAATAATAAAATCTAATTTATTTTATTTTATAGAAATAAGATAAGATATAGGGAATTTAATTAATAAAACAGAATATAATCAGAAATCAGTTTCATTTTACATTTTTTAGCATTTTAATTTAGATTTATTTTATTTTATAATTTATTTTATTTAAGGTAGTTTTTTTTGGTATTAACAGAAGCTAGGAGTAATAGGAATATTTACTATGCGAGAACTATAGTAAGTTTCAGTTGTGTTGGGAAATATATAACGTTTTTCTTTTAGCCACCTTTAAGTTTTATTTTATTTTATTTATTTCATTTTATTTTTGTAGAAATTTTCTGACAGAAGCTAGGAGTACTTTAAATATTTTATATGTAAACAATAGAATCTTTTTCAGCTAAAAAATGTATTATTTTTATTATGTTATTCTACAATATTATATTATGTAAGTCAATTTCAGTTTACATTTTTAGCATTTTAATTTAGTTATTTTATTTCTTTTTTTTTTTTCTTTTTTTTTGTATTAACAGAACTTAGAAGTACTAGGATTATTTTATGTTTAAAAAAATTAAAATTAAAAAAAAAAAAATTATTGTGTTTATTACATCATGATATAATGTTATATAAGAAATACATTTCAGTTGACATTTTCATCATTTGAATCTAGTTAGGTTGTTTTCAAATATTTTATTAATTACTTGTTAGTCATGGAAGTTTGCTGAGGCCCTCTAGTGGGCCCTGGCTTCAAAGGTTTAGCTCACTCAAAAATGTTAAAGACATGTTTTTTTGCAGCATCTCTTAGAGTGTTGCATTTTTAAAACACTGTATCCATTTTAAAATGAAAAAAGGGAAAATAAGTATTTTCTATGTTTTCTCATTCTCACTGTTCCTTATGATGCATGCATTGAATTCTGGGAAATGCCTGGGAACGGGTTGACCCCGTGGTCTGTTATGAAAAATGCACTCGGTTCAGCTCACCCCAGAATGGAAAGCGGCATCATTATTATTCTTTTTCAGAATTTTTACGTCTGTGTTTAATAATTTGTTAGATGTCAACTTAGAAAAATGGGACAGGTTATGAATTTTTAACAATTAATTTTGAAGGTGTGCCTCATGCGTCGAGTATGCAGACGCGCAACACGACAAAAGCATAAAGCAATAACTCAAAATTACGATTCAGTCTCCACAGGGCCTTTTTTCTTCGAGGGTCTAATAAACGCGTCTTCATTTCGGAATAATTTCCTCCGTCTGTGGGGGTTTCACAGTATTGGAAGCGGGTGCTCGCGTGTGACACCCGCTCTAAGAGTCAATTATTCTTTAACCGTGTGACCCCTCAGACCCCAAAGGGAGGGTTGCCACAGCGACCTCGCTCAAGGGCCCAGGGGTGAACGTTTTAATAGTGTTCCTAGTCAAAGACTTCATACTCGGTTAATTACTAATTATACAAATCTGCATTACAGTATTATCCTGGCCTATCATGCAGCTAAATCTGTCATGCAGGAAAAGTGAATTTTCATGCCTGAGTAGCGGTGCAGGCCATTTGGCATATTCGCAGAAGCGAACGAAACCGAACGTGGCGGTCTCAGCGGTTCGCAGGGGGAATGTGAGGTCAGAAATCCGGGTAATTGCTGCTAAAAGAAACAGAAAGCAATTAATAAAACAATCAGTGTTTAAGATAGCTTTTCCTCTGACTATTTCAGCACTACGCCTGTTTCCCTTAATTGTATTTTACCATTTAATGCGAACGATAATTACATTCTCCCCCAAAAAATCACCCCTTTTAGTGGTCTAATATCATAACTATTTCCGCTCATTGTGAATCGGTTACGCAACTTGAATTTAATGCAAGGCGAGCGCAGCAGTTAATTGAGAGTGTGTTATTTTCAATGCATTCTGGATTACAGAGATGTGTGCGTTGAATCTTATGTTTTTGACCCGTTGCAAAAGTGTTTGGAGCCATCAGCGAGGATTAAAGTCCAGACGTTGTGTCAGAGGAGAGCGAGATTGTCTGAGAGGTCCATTTTGATGTTGACGCCCTGAGTAACACTGGAGGGCGGTTTAAATCTAACAGTAATTGCGTGTGCTCCTAATGTCTGCCAAGATAGTGAGACACAAGCTCTCTATTTCTTTCCTCCTAGAGATTCTCTGCCAAGCGGTGATGAATGTGATGTACATTGATTTGTGACAGACAGGTTGGAGCAGTAACTCAAATGACCAGCAGGATTTGAGATGATGCATTTCTGTCACATTGCGGGAGCATCTGACCGCACCGCAGCTAATTGCAGAATGTGGTTATTGGAGTTGTTTTGTGCTTATTATGACGCATTGACATTAAATGCTCGACTGCTCATGCAGTGCAGCAACCTAGTGTACCGCCTAGACATCATATTCAGGCATCGTAGGGGAGATCAAATGTTCAATATGAGTCTTTGCACAGGCCTATGATGTGCAAAAATGTGTTTAAGTATTCCATTGATGCCAAAAAAAAAAATCAATTTGAACACTGAAATGATGTCCAGAAATCAATTTGAACATTTGAATGCAGCTATGATGCACTAAAAATATATTCAAGCATTCAAATTATGCCCAAAAAATCAATTATAATGTTGGAATGATGCCCGAAATCTATTCAAACATTTAATTGTACCCAAACTAGTGCTGGGAGGTTTGACCAAAAAATCTGTATCACATTTTTTTTTTTTTTTTTTTAAGGATTCTGGCAGTTTATGTGCCTTTATATTCATAATAGGGCATGAAACCCTTGCAGAACCACTGCATTTTATACACTTTCCATATCAAACAAACATGTACAGATAATGTACTCACCCCCTTAGCAACCAAGATGATCATGTCTTTTTTTTCTTTAGTCATAAAGAAACATTTAAAGGATTTCTCTAATTGTAATGGACTTCTATGGTGTCCCCAAATTTGAACTTCCAAAATGCAGTTTCAATGCAGCTTCAAAGGGCTTTAAATGATCCCAGCCAAGGAAAAAGGGTCTTAACTAGTGAAACGGTTGGTTATTTATTTATTTTTTAAATTACAATTCATTTTTTTAACTTCAAACGTTTATCTCGTCTAGCTCTGCGTGAGTTCTGTTTTTTTTCCGGCCATGACAGTTAGGGTACGTCTAAAAACTCCCATCTCATTTTCTCCTCCAACATCAAAAGTGTACAATGTGAACATGCAAAGAAGATCAAACACCCTTTAAAAAAAGGTAAAAACAGCAATGTAGGATGATTTTGAAGTCGGAGAAGAAAATGAGATGGGAGTTTTTAGGCGTACCCTAACTGTCAAGACCGGAAAAAAAGAGTTCACACAGAGCTAGAGCAAAGGTTTGAGGTTAAAAAGTGTGCATATATATATATATATATATATATATTTTTTTTTTTTTTTTTTTTTTTTAAGAAAATTCCTTGGCTATAATCGTTTAGAGCCCTTTGAAGCTGCATTTAAACTGCATTTTGTAAGTTCAAATTTGGGGGCACCATAGAAGTCCATTACATTTAGAAAAATTGTAAAATGCTTTCCTCAAAAAATGTAATTTCTTTACGACTGAAGAAAGAAAGACATGAACATCCTTGATGACAAGGAGGAAAGTACATTATCTGTTATTTTTTGTTCTGGTAGTGAACTAATCCTTTAACAGGTTTTGATCTAAATTAGATTGTATAATTTCAAAATTTAAAGCAAAAACAGAATGGTCTGATCATAACTTTGTGATATTACGCTTTATAAAGCATATCTGAACGGAACAAAAAAAGCAGACAGGCTGAACGAGACACACATTCACTCTCTGCCAGCAGGTGGCGCTTATGGAACAGCAGTAATATAGTCTTTGAAAAACTTGCCGGATGTATTAACCATAAAAAAGAACTCTTCTATGTAAAAAGATCAGGGGAAATTTGGTTTCTCATGTCATGACTCCTTAAAGGAGAACTCCACTTCCAGAACAACAATTCACATATAATGTACTCACCCCCTTGTCATCCACGATGTTCATGTCTTTCTTTCTTCAGTCGTAAAGAAATTGTTTTTTGAGGAAAACATTTCAGCATTTTTCTCTATATAATGGACTGATATGGTGCCCCGAGTTTGAACTTCCGAAATGCAGTTTAAATGCGGCTTCAAACGATCCCAAATGCGGTTGTAAATGAAGTTGAGGGAGAAAATGCATGTTTTTCGACATACCCTAACTGTCTTGAGTTAGAATACACAGAGTTCAGGGAGAAAAAGGCAAGACGAGCGTTTGAGATTAAAAAGTATTTAAATTTTACTTTTTAAATGAAAATAACCGATGATTTCACTAGATAAGACCCTTCTTCCTCAGCTGGGATCGTTTACAACCGCATTTGGGATTGTTTGAAGCTGCATTTAAACTGCATTTTAGAAGTTCAAAATCAGGGCACCATATCAGTCCATTATATGGAGAAAAATGCAGAAATGTTTTCCTCAGACAACATAAATTCTTTGCGAATGAAGAAAGAAAGACATGAACATCTTGGATGACAAGAGGGTGAGTACATTATATGTGAATCTTTGTTTTGGAAGTGGACTTCTCCTTTAAATGGTACCCCAATTTTTTTTTTGAATGTTCATTTCATGCACAAAAATTAGTTTGAAAATTGGAATTATGGCCCAAATGCCCAGAAATCTGCTTGAGCATACAAAGAGAAAGGGAGAGGAAGGGATGAACAAGGCTGGATGGAGAGATAATCAAAGCTTGAGAGAAATTAAGAGGAAGGTGACTGTTCAGAGGGATGTAGACATCTTCAAGGTCACGCTTTCGTGTTGAGATGAGCGATAGCTGTGGAGGAAAATATCAGAGAGGCTTAAGGGTTGAGGAGATGGTCCAGAGATAATGAAAAGAAAAATGATCTTTGTCTAACCCCCTCCCTTCATCCTCAAAGAGAGTTTTATTATGCATTACACAGTTTGTGTTGTTGGTGTTGGTTAACTCTGATGATGTTCATTTGTAATTGTCAGCTGAAAATGAATCATTTTGTTGGATGACTTCACACCAGATGTATAGACATTATTCACCCTACTGCAGCTGACAAATTATCACTTCATTCCCCTTTTTTTTTTTTTCTTGTCCTCTTTTAATTTTTATTTTCAAAAAAGACCTCTGAGCTTTGATGGGATAATCCTAGCCACCCATGTCTGAATGGAAACGCACATATTGAGTAACCAGGAAAAATATCTCCCACTGGAAGCTCGCATATGGATTAATATCTGTTTATTTATTAATTCATCCCAGAAAGCGTATTAGAGTTTGGGATTTTCTATTTCGAGGTGGTTTCAGATGTCATGCGCTTCCTGCATTTAGTAAACAATGATTGTGACAGTGCTCAATCTTCTGTTAGCATTCCATGAATTAGCCAAGCAACGAAAGTGTTTATTTGCAAAAAAAAAAAACTTTAATTTGTTTCCACTTATCTCAAATGGCTGGCAGCTCTTCACCGGACGTAATGAACCTCCAAAAAGTCGTTGGAAACAGTGGACAGTTTGCCACGTCCGTGAAAAGTTTGACAGCTGTGATAAATTTCACTTTGTTGCCAAAGTTTTGATGCACTTCTGGCAGTAAAGAGCTACTAATTTCCGCCAACCAATTTGCCTCCCATTAACCGCAAGTTTGACACAAACAAACAGTTTTTACAGGGTCTGGTGTTCGCTTCGGTTGAAGGGCTGTTTCTGAATGTCTCTCTCTGTCTCTGTCAATGGCGATATGTTTGGAGCGCTGAGCTGAACATGTTTGCCGTGTCTGGTTTGGTCCCAGGGCTGCCGGTGATGCAGGTGAAGATTGACATCTCTAGACAGCAGGTGGAGAAGATCTTCGGTCTGGAGGATTACTGGTGTCAGTGTGTGGCCTGGAGCACTACAGGAACCCAGAAGAGCCAAAAGGCATATGTGCGCATTGCCTGTGAGTTTCTTATCTTATAACGCAAACATGTTTTGAACGAATGCCTCTTTATAATCTGTGATAATGTGATACATGTCTAGCACTGTGGTTCTCAACTGGTGGGGTGCTTTCCAAAAATGGGTCACAGGTCTGTGATGATAAGGATTGGAGGGGAAAAAATAAATGCAGAAGTTAATGCAAATAATAAAGTGCAACTAACCATGCAGCATAATGGAGATATAATAAGGATACGGTTCCAGAATAAATAAATGAATATTTATTAGAGAGAGAGAGAGAGAGAGAGAGCGAGAGAGATGGTAAGGTTTTTTTAAATGTTTTTGAAAGAAGTCTCTTATGCTGACCAAGGCTACATTTATTTGGTAAAAAAAAAAAAAAAAAAACAGTAAAAACAGTAATATTGTGAAATGATATCATCATTTAGAATGACTTTTTAATTATTTATTTTAATTTTATTTTATTTAAATGTCATTTATTCCTGTGATGGCGAAGCTGAATATTCAGCAGTTGTTGCTCCAGTCTTAAGTTTCACATGATCCTTCAGAAATCATTATAATATGCTGATTTATGCATATTAAAGAAACATCTCTTATAATTATCTTTTTTTTTTTTAGTTTTCTTTTATTTTTCTTGTTTTCGTAACAAAATAAGTCTTTAGCACAATTTAATGCATCCTTGATTAATAAAAGTATTAACTTCTTAAATAGAATATTGTTATGTTGTTGTTTTTTAGGTTTCTTTGTGGTAAGAGCAGAATTTTAGTTTTTTGTAACAATATAAAAGTCTTTACTACAATTTAATGTATCCTTGCTGAATACTTAATAATGAATGAATGAATTAATTAATATGAAACTATTAACTTAAATTAGTATTATTTTTTATTTCTTTTAGGTTTCTCTAATGAAAGAACAGAAATTATTTTAAACAGATTTTGTTGTTGTTGTTGTTGTTTTGGTAACAATATAAAAGTCTATACTACAGTTTAATGCATCCTTGCTTAATTTTGTAAAAAAAAACAAATTCAGGTTTATTTGATTAAACAGCATAGATGATAAAAAAAATAAAAAAAAAATTCTAACAATACAAACGTCTTTACTACAATTAAATGTATCCTTGCTGAGTAAAAGTATTAATCTCTTAAAATGTTTTTTTTTTTGTTTAAAATAAATTTTTTTGTAATGATATAAAAGTCTTTACTACAATTTAATGCATCCTTGCTGAATAAACTATTAATTTTGTAATAAACAAAAAACCAGGTTTCTTTGATGAAATAGCAGAAATGATTTAAATTGATTTTTTGCAACAAAATAAACGTCTTTACTACAATTTAATGCATGCTTGCTGAATAAAAAGATTAATTTCTCATTTTTTCAGGTTTCATTGATGAAAGAACAGAATTTATTTAAAATTGATTTTTTGTAGCGATATAAAAGCCTTTAGTACAGCAAGGATCCATTAAACTGTAGTAATGTCCTTTTTTTCAGTTTCTTTGATGAAAGAATGGAATTTATTTAAAATTTTTTTTTTTTTTCTTGTAACAATATAAAAGTCTTTACTACAATTTAATGCATCCTTGCTAAATAAAAGTTTTAATTTCCTAGTTTTTACATTTTTTCTTCATTTTTCTTTGATGAAAGAACAGAATTTATTTCAAATGGATTTTTTTTTGTAACAATATAAAAGTCTTCATTACCATTTAATGCATCCTGGCTGAATAACAGTATTAACTTCTTAAATAAAAAATAGTACTGAACGAATATCAGCAAAAATTAAAGAAAACATTTCCAGTATTTTTTTATTATTGCTGACATCAAATGTTGTGCATTCGTTAAATATGGGTCCACGTGGATAAACAAGGTTTTAAATAACTACAATTTGTTTTGCGCCATTAGTTATTGGCTTAATATAAAATATTAATAATTAAGGCCACTATATTTTATTTATTTAATTAGTAAGTATATCTCATAAAGGTCATTAGGTCATCATTTCATCCCCAGTGTAAAATCTCAATCCCAAAGCAAAACCAATTGAGAACCACAGGTTAAAGGAAATGAAATTTCCATCCTTCCACTAGAAAATACAGATCTGAAATGACATCTAACATTTATAGCTGACCTCTATGGGTGCTGTGAGTGGAAAACACAATAGCTACTTAACAGCCCATAGATGTTAATGCCATTTATTTGAATGCCTTAATACTAATTTCAAATACTGTGTAAACACTGTGTTTTGGTAAAAAGCATGTCCAATCAAATTAATTTGTCCCTAATGTCTTTAAAGCATTCTACATCACAGTAGCATTTGCTCTTTTTTTGTCTCTCCACCATAGAGTGTTTTGATAATGATACACTTTCTATTAAAAGTTATTTTGAAATTCCATTTAGCCAATCAATCTAACCACTTACGTTCCGTTTTTCCCCAAGGCTGATTGATTCAGTTGGTTTTATATGACTTATTTAATGTTTGATTGGGAAGTTTGATCAGGAAGAGCCTGTGGCAAGGAAATCTACTAATCTGCAATGTAACACTTTGTAATTGCCTCAAGAGGCCTGGTGGTTTTGATATCTCTTTGTGATTAAACACTGGGAAACCGCACCACCGCACCGCCACGCTCAGAACAAACGTCAGCACAAAACAGAGGAGAATACATCCTTACTTTAAAGATTTGGGATTTGCCTCAGTATGGTGCTTATAAATATCTGAATGGATGCTTCTCTTGCCAAACTTATATTCACCTCTGATTTCGCTTTCGGTAATGAAAGGACGTTTAAAAAAAGAAAAAACGGTGATTTGCTCACCCAAGAGTGATTACAGCGAACCAGGGGTTCTGAAAAGGAACTATAAAAATGGTTCAAACACGTACAAAGTGCCGTACAACTTCTGAGCACTTTCAATGTAGCGCATGAGTCATATGGAGCACTTTTGTGTCATTTGTATGGTGCTTGGGTCTTTTTTGGAGCTTGAAAGCCTCAGTCCCCATTCATTGTAATTGCACTAGGGTGAAATACTTCTTTAACAAACCTCTTTCCTTTGAGAGTTTTCCTCTCAAAGTCATGACAATGTCATCTCAAGACTCGATGGCCATCTAATCCTTTGTGCCTCTCCTATTCCCATTAAATCCCATTTAATTAAATCGAATGTCAAAGACCCCTCTTCACCTCTTAATGTTTGCCGAGGCCTGATTGGCGAAGACAGGCATGACATCTGTTTTGAGGAAACGAAATGACCGGCAGCGGTGTCGTTATTGAGGGATTTTATTCCCCGGCGTCTGAAGACAAGTCCGCTGTCTCGATGGACACCTTCTTCCAAAAGCTTTTTCGTGTCATAACAGCTATAAACGTTTATGCAAATATTGTTTTGAAATTGTGCCATCCATAGTCAGGAGGGCACGGAAAGCCCTCCATCAAGAGTAATGCAATTTTGACGAGCAAATACAATTCGACTCGCATCAACACTTGTCCCAGGGGTTTTAGGTAGAGTGGGTGGTCGTGCAGATACCACAGCCTTGGTGAGGTATCGAGTAGTGGAGGAAGATAATGCAATTCCTTTTTTGTTGATGCTTTGCCTGGGGGCTGCAGACAACCATTCTCTGAAGCAACCAAGCAGGGTCTAATAAGCAGTCGGGTCTGTGATATGGATCCTTCCAAGAGAGAAAGGCCGCTTGCGGCTCCTGGTGAACGTACACGGTGCAAACAAAGCCCTGAGTTATATATGGAGGAGCTCTGAACCGCCCAAAAAAGGCATTGCTAAATATGACACAGATAATGTTAGATTAAATGGCTTGGCAGCTTACCTGCCTTTTGATACATGTACACCAGTAGTGTGCAGTGGTGTTCTGAAATGAGGAGGCAAAGTCTTCACATTTTTTTTTTTTTTTTAATATAAATGTAAATTCATGTCCCAGTCACATTATCTTGGTTAAATAAACATTACTTACACTATCAGTATTTTATTTTTGTCAGTCGATTAAAATTTTTTAATCTAATTAATTACATGATGTTTCTATTAATTAATCTAATTAATCGCAAAGTAAATTTGACTGTGAAAATACCCACAAAAGCTATTTTTGTGTGTTTAATGAGAAAGTATTAAGTAGAGATTACAAATTGTAGCTTTAGAAAGAAATATAAAATTAATTACACAAACATATAGGCTGTATGTAACATAAAAGAAGATAATTTAATTAACACCTCAGTATTTTTGTTCATGAAAGTAATTGGTAACCAAAACAGTTTTGTTACCAACAGTCTTCAAAATACCTTCTTTTATGTTTCACAAAAGAAATAAATTAAAGAAACTTTAATTTTTGGGGTGAACTATGTTTTTGTTTTTATTATTTATTCATTTTTTTTTATGAAATGATACTCTAAATAATAAACTACGTCTACCAGCAGGTGGCGGCAAATGCCTTTATGATTCGTTCAAACGGCTAATTCATTCAGGAAAGAAGTAAACGGCTCACTTTATAAATAGGCCTTTCACTCCTTCAAAACTCCGATACATTCAGAAACTAAACACCGCTATATCGCTCGGAGACGCGCAACAATTCTACTATGGCTTCAAAGGTAATATGTTATCTGCTAAATTAAGCAAAACACATAATATGGTGTTTAAAATATAACACAATGTCAACTTATTTACTGAACTGTTGTATAAAATCACATTTAAACTCGTGATAGATCAAGGACAAAAACAGCACTAGTGTAGCCAAGTCCACGGTTTTCCCGCTAATTGGGCTAATTTACCACTTTTGCTGCTGGTTGTTTTTGATGTCCGCGGGTTAAAGCGACCCCAGTAACGTCATTTAGCCCCTGAAATATGAATTTACCAGGGGAACCCCTTCGAAACGTGATTGGGATAGTTTTGGGCTACTTTTGAGGAGCAATTTGGCTGGTTTTGTTGTGAAAACCTGGCAACCCTGAACAACATTCCTGTTGCTCTTCCTGCTGGTGTGATATCTATGGATGCCCGTTTCCGCCACAGAATAAAAATAAAAAAAAGGTTATTACGACTTCTCACAATTCTGGCTTTTTTCCCCTTAGAATTGCGTGATACAAACTCACAATTCTGACTTTTTTCTCAGAATTATTATATAAATTATATTATATTATATAAACTAACAATTGCGAGAAATAAACCCTGGTGAAAAAAACAGCATATGCTGGTAGATATGTTTTGATGCTGGGATGCTGGTTAGGTATGTTTTGATGCAGGTTTAAGCTGGTCCTTAGCTGGTTTATGCTGGTTCTTTGCTGGTTTATGCTGGTCATGTTGCTAAGGACCAGCTTAAACCAGCATCAAAACATACCTAACCAGCATATGCTGTTTTTTTCACCAGGGAAGTCAGAATTGAGAGATATAAACTCGCAATTCTGAGAAATAAAGGCGCAATTGCGTGACATAAACTTGCAATTGCGAGTTCTAAAGTCAGAATTCCGAGATATAAACTTGCAATTCTGAGAAATAAAGTCAGAACTGTGTGATATAAACTCACAATTCTGAGAAATGAAGTCAGAATTGTGAGATATAAATTCGCAATTCTGTGAACATATCAGTCTTTTTTTCCTAGAGAACTAATGATTTAACAATTATTATTTTTTTTTTCCCCAAAATTTTCCCATTGCCTCCTCAGAGGAAATGCCCCGATGTACAGCTATATTTTAAGCATGTTCTTACGTTATAGCTGAATAAATGTAATTGTTTTCACTATTGCAGTTAATGCATAATGCATGTTATGTGCGCATAAGCATGTCTGAATACATACTCAACGTGCCACTCCTCTGAGAATACTAGCCAAATGAATGTTACACTAATTATTAAAAATATTTAATATTAACTATACCATGCACTACAAGGTCTGCTGTAGTGTGTGGCATACATAACTATTACCTCATCTTTATTTCATTAAGCTTGTCTGTTTTAGTTACGGTTATGCTTATAAGTTTGAACATATATGTTCCAAATGCACATAGTAACTAATAAATAATAAAATGATTTTGCTGTACAGATCTGAGGAAGAACTTTGAGGAGGAACCGCTGGGTAAGGAAGTGGCACTGGATCAGGAAGTCCTTCTGCGCTGTCATCCTCCTGAAGGTGTTCCTCCTGCAGAGGTGAGAGCAACAAGTAAACATGTTAACACCCAACAGCTCTGCTAATTATCCCTCTCATTAATGTACTCTCACAAATATACCATCGAGCCAGGAATCCGTCTGTTCAGTGAGTTGGACTTGGATGAGGAGCCACGCAATGTGATTTGGCAGCTCTGGGAGTCCCATTAATAATACATGTATTTTTGCACTGGTGCAGGACTAGACCAGCCTGTGACCAGCTGTTGCAGCTCAAAATGACCATCTAAACTTCCAAACCGAACAACAGCGAGCTCCGCTTTCACTGCAAAAGTGACTGATGTGCTTGCCTCTATTCATTCTGTCATTTTTATTGCATAAAAAAAAGAGGGAAAGAAAAATGCTAATCCACTTTCCTACTGCCCCATGCTGGCATGCAGTGCCTGCCAAAATTTAACATCTTCAGCCCAGGCAGGGTCTTTGGGAGCTGCCCAGAATGGCCGCTGGATCCGGGAGCATACAGAGCGTTTTCCATCCGTTTGAGCCAGATTGAAGCTGTGAAATGTTTTCTCTTGTGTATATCTCTAGGTGGAATGGCAGAGGAACGAGGAGCTGATCGACCCCAAGACTGACCCCAATTTCTTCATCACCGTGGACCATAATCTCATCATCAAACAAGCCCGCCTGGCCGACACAGGCAACTACACCTGCGTGGCCAAGAACATTGTGGCTCGACGAAAGAGCTCCTCGGCTACTGTGATTGTCTACGGTGTGTTTCTTCTCATACTTTGTTCCATTCTTAAATCACAGATAAATGGACTTCACCTTTCAACAGTCTGACAAAAGTTTGGGATGGTTTTGACCTGGAGTCAGGGGTAATTTACTGAGAGAGTTAGGCTAGCTTTGTTGGACAACTTTATTTTGATCAGACTTTGAGAGCAAAATATACTGACTGCTTTGCTTTGTGAAAATTTCTAACAACTTTTACTATAACAACCCTAGCTGTAGTCTCCATTTAATTAATTTTGAACATTATCTATTTTTATTTATTTATTTATTTATTTAATTGTTCTCATAAACCTGAAAAATATCAGAACTACTAAGCTAATTAAGTTAATTATACAAATAAATTATACTAATATATATACAGTGGCATTCGAAAGTTTGGGAACCCCCTGCAGAATCTGTGAAAATGTGAATAATTTTAACAAAATAAGAGAGATCATACAAAATGCATGTTATTTTTTTTTTTATTTAGTATTGTCCTGAGTAAGATATTTTGCATAAAAGATGTTTACAGATAGTCCACAAGACAAAAAAAAAAGCCGAAATTATTAAAATAACCCCCTTCAAAAGTTTGAGAACCCTTGGTTCTCAATACTGTGTGTGGTTACCTGGATGATCTATGACTGTTTTTTTTTGTTTTGTGATGGTTGTTCATGAATCACTTGTTTGTTCTGAACAGTTAAACTGAGGACTGTTTTTCAGAAAAATCCTCCAGATCCTGCAGATTCTTTAGTTTTCCAGCATCTTTTGCCTATTTGAACCAAGCAGTATACAAGCAGTGACTGTATGATTTTGAGATCCATCTTTTCACACTGAACTATTAAAAAAGGTTCAAACATTCACTGATGCTCTAGAAGGAAACATGATGCATTAAGAGCCAGGGGTGAAAACTTTTTGAATTTGAAGACCAAGGTAAATTGTACTTAATTTGTGTCCCGGGAAACATGCAAGTATCTTCTGTTGCTGCAAAAGGGCAATACTAAATGAAAAAAAAAAAAAAAGATGTTTCAACAAAATAAGAAAAATTTGGACGTCTTCATCCTGTTCAAAAGTTTTTACGCCCTGGTATGAAAACTAAGAACCAAGGGTTCCCAAACTTTTGAAGGGGGTTATTTTAATAATTTCATCAATTTTTTTTTTTTTGTTTTACATATTTTGTATGTAAACATCTTTTATGTAAAATATCTTACTCAGGATGGTACTAAATAAAAAAATAACATGCATTTTGTATGATCTCTGTTATTTTGTTAAAATTGTTCACATTTTCACAGATTCTTCAAAGGGTTCCCAAACTTAACCATGCCACTGTATATATATATATATTCTCCCCTTTTTTAGTTTTTTAGGGGAGAAAGTATTCATTACGAGTGTGATTTGCTTAGAAATGTGTTATTTATTTATTTTTAACAGCAGCATTTAAGTTGTTTTGGAAGTAGTTCTGCATAATTTCTGTTTTGTGATTAATTTTCTTGAAATTTGGAGACGTACATCTAGAAAATTCAAACCTTGATTTTTAAAAATGCCTTAGTCACAATTACCTAGAAAAGAAAGGGCCATTATATTTCTTGTAGCCATCTTTAAACTAAGCATTACAGCTTGAGCACATTCTGTTGTTACTTCTTTTAAGCTTTAGCTTAGCTCCTCTAAAACTATTCATGTTGTGAATGATTGCAGCGACATTACAACATATCAATTTGGGAGCAAAGCAGCCAGACAGTGTCTCAGAAATCTCAGCAGAGCTGACAAACACTCACACTGTAGTTGGGCTTGTTGAATTAATGGCAGAAAGTGACTAATGAATGGGGTTTATAAGCTAGCTGACCTTTATTAAAATGCACAGCGGCAGAGCATCGCTAACCCCGGAGGGGTCCCAGGACAAGCGCCGTTCTAAAGGTAGCGTGCATTACAACCCTGTACACGCTCTCTACTGATCCGGGCCGAGTCAGTCACACACGACACATAGTACAGTACTGAGAAAGATCTACAGAGAATACTCCTAAACCACAGACGAACATGTCGTAGAATCAGAATTTTTGTCAGAGATAATGTGTCAGTTTTATTATGAAGCCTAGCTTAAAGATAATAAGTCAAGGGACAGTTGTTTGATTTGCATTAAACGGAAATAAACGCGGACGTGCTTTTTAACACAGGGACTGCAAGTCAATCAGAGCAATCATCGTGTTGTATTTAATAGGGGAACTAAACTGACAATTATTTCAAGGAGATTAGATAAGTTGTTGCATTTTGTTCGAATTTGGGAACATTTTGACGGAAGGCTCTGCAAAAGTGAGCCGAGAACATTTTCGCTCTATTGTTTGCTCTTTATGCTGTCAATCAATGAAGCCCTCACACAGGGAAAAAGAGAAATGGCACATGAATGCTAGGTGCGGTGCCTTACAATTTGGCGGTTTCAAATTGTGCAATGTTCCCCAAGCAATTTGCTACCATTGTAGAAATTAATTAAAGAAAAATTCCCTGTGAATACCTTTTGATCAAAAGAACTATTAGGCATGGTCCTTTATGCTATTCTTTTTTTTCCCCATGGCTTCGCATTAAAATGTCAGTTTACTAATTTGAAGTCTCGCAGGCTTGCTTATTGGCTGAACCATAGGTGGTGTGAGAGCTGTTATTAGTGCTGTTGGACAGAGGCCGAGATGAATTTTAACAAGGCTGGACTTGACTTGACACAACGGTGCGCTAAGAGGTAATCAGGACCCGAGTTGCTGCGCAATTTCCTTCTTCGTGGTGAGCAATCAGTGGTAGAAGAGAGGCTAAAGAATTGATTTGGTCTGACCGGAGCAGAATTACAGAGCGGCTCCAGGCACAATATAGACTCTGACCGGCGATCGAGGCCTCAGGACAACAAATCGGACGAGTTACCGGGGAAGGAGAAATCAGATTTGCTCTGAATTCTCCCACCAAGAGAGAGGAGGCTGGGAACTTGATTAAAAACCCTGCGTGAACTTTGGACTCGGGATCATTGCGGAATCCTTGCAGGATTATGCATTTCACAAGCCAGGATATTGGTGCCATAAAAACCATACTGTGTATCGGGGTAGAGCAGAAAACCAATATACACCCCGCGTGAGCGTTGCCAGATGAAATCTAGGCCGTTTCCTTTAAGACATCCAACCCACCATATGCCCCCCAGTTTGCTTGGTAGATTTAGCGATGACTTTTGCTAATATACAGCTTGTAAAAGGTGATTGAGTGATAGTGTCGTGACTTGACAAGGGCAACCGAGGTGGGAAACCTTGTTTGGTTCTATTACCACATCCAAATGTGGCCAGACAATTTGGATGAGAAAATAATTGACAGTACAAAATTTAAACAAAACAGGAAATCAAATACCACACTACAGTTTTCATTCTTTTGACTCTAAAGTCACAACGAAGATTTGGATTTTACTGTGTTACAAAGTTCATGTTTGGTGAGCTCTGACTTGCAAATTTGTATAATGTAAAGATGTTTGGCCAACAAAAGATTTGTTACGGCATGACCTCTCAGCAAAATTAAAAGAACACACATTTTAAAGCAAATTTAACATTTTTGCAGGTTTGTAGCATTGCAGGAAAGTGGAGTAGATTGTACATTTTAGACATTTTAGATTTATTATTATTTATGTTAAATTTGTGATGTTATATGACCATTACAGTGTCTGAGAGAATTTTGTGTGCTCAAAGTCTAGTGTGACTGTTCCTTACAAGTGACATAAACCTATGACCAAGTGTGCACAAACAAGTTTTTTGATCTAATTCTCATGAGAGAACCTGGAAATTTGGTCTGCACATAGTGTGACCCATTAAATATTAACTATAAAAAAAAAAAAAATTAATAATAGTAATAATAGTAATATGATATTGCACTTTGATTTTTTTTTTTTTTTTTGGTTAGTAAAATAATAAACAAAATAATAAACAAAATAATAAAGTTTGGTAATACTTTAATATTATTAAATAAAAAATGATTATTAAATATAAATACAATTATTTTATAGTACTTAAAAAACCTAAAACCTAAAATCAGCAAGCTTTTATTTTGGCGGGTTGCTGGCAAGTAGGTGTATTCCCTGCCGGTTTTAGTGCTGCAGAGTGAAGCTCGTCAACGCGTCGGTGAATGAAATGTCACAGTTCTGCTTATTTTCTCTGAAACCTGCAATGTGTAGACTAGTTTTATGCCTTCAGTTCAAATTAAAATTATATATGGAATTACAGTTAGTCGATCTAAAATGGTAATTGTGCATTAATAGCTGTCAGCCATGTCGGTGTGCAGATGAGCGATCTAAACTTACTTGCCCAGTGCATTTTTTATTTTGGTTGCGCACCTGCACACCACTTATGTGCACCCCTGCCTATGACGTTTCAGACTTGTGGAATGGCATACTTGGGGAATGGCAAAAACAAGTCAAAGTGAAGTGCTTCCACTTCACTGTGATTGGCTGGTTATTCTGTCAATGTGATTATACCCACCTACTGTGCTAGCAACTGGTATGCAAATCAACCTAAACAAGTAAAATTGGTAGACATTCAAATTAAAGAGTAAACACCACACCGGTTTGGATACATTGGCTTCGTCCAAAATCACACTCTTCTTTTGAATAAGTAATTACTTTGCAACAATTAAAAAAGTATGTACTATATAGTATGAATACATGTAGTATAAATGCCATCCAGACTTGCTATATTTGTAATGTTGCCATTGTCATGTGCCATAGCGTCTGTTGCGTTGCTTCAGCGGCATTCACAAATCCTCCCAAGGCTTCATGGGAGATTCAAATGTCCATCTGATATGCTCTTCAGAATCCAAAAGTACTAGGGCTGCCCCCTAATAGTCGACTTAACTGTTAGTCAACAAGAAGAGGCTTGTATAATCAAAATTTCATTAGTCACAAAAAAAAAAATCCACAGGTGAAGTCACGTAGTCTGTGACGGACAGATCGTTAACAGCTGGTCTTTGTGGTAGTATAGTACATCGTGCAGGACATACAAAAGCTTGCATATCATTCGTCGACCTCAAATATGGCTTATCATCTAAAATATGTTAGTAGCAACTTTACATGGCCACTCAGTCTAATGTTAATTTTGAAAAATGTTCACTATTCAAGTGTGTGTGCGGAGTGTGGAAACTAAATAGTAGCGTGTTTACTGCATGACAGATGAAGGCGCCAGTGCAGCCATTTGCTCTTAAAATACTCCCTCATTTTTGGTCGTACAGATTAGAGTATTACATCTTTCGAATCTGTAAAGACTCTACGTTTATTTGTGTGCACTTACAATAACAAAAAAAAGTTGTGCTTTTGTAAAAAAATGAAAGCTAACAGGGTGCGCTTTCTGCCGTCTCAGTCTCTGTGAACTTGAGTGCGAAACTCTGCAACTCCATGTATACTTGCCTTACAGACATGAAAAATATATCTATAGAGAGTGAAATGTCTGCTTTCAAATGAACCAGTTCAAATAGAAATCAAATATTGTGTAATCTGCTTCACAACAGATGCATCCACTACTGTGGAGATGCAGAGTCAGTGTCGCTGACTTCATCTCTAAACCAAAAACAAAGAAAGCACTAGTTTATTAATCGCCTCCTTACTGTTTTTTTCTGAAACATTCATAATCATTACATCTGCCGGTGTGCCAAACCTTACTATATGTGTGTGCTTGAACGCTTATTAGGCTATGTAAGCAATTAAAGGCTCACTGTTATGATTTATATGGTTGATTAATAAATGTGCAACTAATAGTCGACTAATGCTTAAAATGAACAACCAGAAAAATCTTTAGTCGAGGGCAGTCATCAGGGTACTATTCGCCTATTGTTATATGAATACTGTGAATTTGGATAAACTAGATGGTTCAAGTACTGCTTATCACCTGCTATATAGTAAGGAAGTATGCGGTTTTCGATGTAGCTAATGTATGTTAAAGCTACCCTATGGAATTCTGGGCTCTCTATCGCCATCTGTGGTTGAAACCTACAATTGCAATTGATTTGCAATAAATCAACTTTTCTGTAAGGCCTATAAAACCTTCCAAATATAAGATGTTCACTTTTGTTTTTGTTTTGTCTTATCTAGTAAAAAATGATGTTTACAGGAAGTTTAGTCTATTTTAGTCAAACTGCAATTCTGCATCGTTTTGTTCCCGCAATTCAAATTTGGTAATTGAATTCAAAAAGATTCTCTGTTCTTAAGTCTCTTCAGTTCTTAATGCCACACAACTCTGGTGACTTTATATGTAAACTGTGTAAACATCAAATGAACACAGCTGAACAACTGAGATATAAACTGCCTCAAATCAACAGTAGAGTTAGCGTGGCGTTGACAGCTATTGACATTAACATAAGCTTTCGTATGTTGTCGTTGTCCCCATGGCCTGCCTTTAAGCACAGAGCTCATGTTTGTGGCTGTTTATCATCCTCGTGCTTGTCGGGTAATCCTGACTCGCTGTGTTCGTTTCCCCCCTCTCCTTTGCACTGGGCGCACGAGCAGTGAACGGTGGCTGGTCCACGTGGGCCACATGGTCAGCCTGCAGTGCTGTCTGCGGTCGGGGGTGGCAGAAGAGGAGCCGGAGTTGCACCAACCCCACTCCCCTGAACGGCGGGACGTCCTGCGAGGGCCAGAGTGTCCAGAAAAGCGCCTGCACTGCCACCTGTCCAGGTAACGTCCACCGGGCGTCGCTCACTGCAGAGTAGAGCTAGTTTAGCATTAGCGCACAGACCCTTGCACGGTCCCTTTGCACTAATGGCACCACTAGCCCCCTCACTGTAGGACGGCTAGCTTGATTGGCATTAGCTTTTTTGTGCTTAAGCAAAACTTTTTTCATGTTTTTTTGCTTTTCTTTTGAATTATTCATAGCTAAACCAGTGTTTGTGTATCCATCTCGGCCAACCATGTTTTATTTTTATTTATTTATTTTTTTTTTTTTTGTTGCCGTGCTCTGTGCTGCTTTCGCTTTTGCTGCATGAGGTTTTTTTTTTCTGTTCGGGTGTAAGCAGGGTCCAAAATTAACTTGCCTGCCAGTGGCAAAAACATATTTTTGTCCCTGTTTTTGCTTCGCTTTTTCTTACATTTATGTTGTGGTGTTGTTTCTCACATTTGTCCCCAGATGTAATTCTGGAACTTTTTCTGTACAGATTTAAATTATGAATGTCTTTACCAGTTTAAAATTCAAATTCATTTGTAAAATGTGAATTTAATTTGAATTAAGGTAGCAAACAGGATGCAGAATTGCAATTCAAATTTAATTTACACTACTGTTTAAAAGCTTGTGTTTTAAAGCTCACCATTTAGCATTTATCTGAGCAAAAATACAATAAAAACAGTAATATTATTAAATGTTATTGAAATTTTAAATAACTGCTATTTTAATATAATTTAAGATGTAATTTATTTCTGTGATGGCAAAAAAAAATCTGATATGTTAATTTGGTGTTCAAGCAACATTTTTGATATTATGTTAAAAATAAATAAATAAATATATTTATATTCTAACATAAAAGGAAAAAAAAATAGTGTAATTAGTTCAATTAAAATAAACTTAATTAAGTTTAAAAATTAATTAAACTGTTTAATTAGAATTAATTTAAAAAGTTTAATATTTTACATATATTTTAGCATTCTACAGTTTACACACACACACACACACACACACACACACACACACACATCTCTCTCTCTCTCTCTCTCTATATATAATCTATATATATATATATATATATATATATATATATATATATATATATATAATTTGTCTGTTACTTTTGACCAGTGCAATGCATCCTTGCTGAATAAAAAGTGTAATTTTCAATAAATAAAAATGAATAAATGAAAATAAAATAAATATAGTGTAATTAGTAACAGTTAGTAATAATAATAAAGTAAAAAATAAATAAATAAATAAATAATACATATTTTTTATATATATATATATATATATATATTATGTGTGTGTGTGTGTGTGTAATTAGTCAAATAAAATAAACAACAAAAAACTAAAATAAATTAATCGATTGAACACTGAACAGTGCAATGCATTCTTGCTGATTAAAAACTGTAATTTTTCAAATAAATAAATAAATAAAATAAAACAAAATAAAATAAAAATAAATTATAGTGTAATTAGTATAATTAAAATAAACGTTGAACGTTTTTAAGTAGAAAAGCGAATTGAATGTTGTTTAAACATAATTTTAAAGAAAACAATTTAAAAAACAGTTAATTTTGGACCCTTGTTCAAAGCTGGTGGCAAAAAAACTAAGTCAGACAGGGCAGCAAGAGCACGAAGTGATATTTACACTTCCGCACCTTCTAAAAACACAAGGATTGGCAAGTGATTTGATGCTAGGGTGTTGTGTCAAAGGTTACAAAGTTTCCCTGACCTCCTTCACTGCTACTAGAAGTGCTTTCAAGGCTTGAGAGGGAACAGAGAAAGGAAGAGGAAGCAGGGAAGCAGCGCGGCTGCTTTTCCTCAGCGCTTATCGATCGCATGCAGTTTGAAATGGAAGTCAGGCCGCTTCATTTACAGGCTGACATTAGACACAAGTAGATGGGGGAAGGGATTCTCTTGATTACTGCGATAGGCTCGTGAGTGTATTTCAGCAGGGACAAAAATGGCATTATGCAGGCGCTGCTGACCGGCGGAAAATATCCACGCTTAGTAAACAGGAGAGGAAATCGAAGCTTTTGTCAGCTGCAGCTCGTCTCCCTCGCTCACCCCTCTCTTCCTCTACTCCTCCAGTGAGAGGGTTTATCTACTTAAGCCAATCTCCTGTTTCATTACAAAGCATCCAGTGAAATTTAATAAGACGCCACCTTTACGCTGCTCTGTAAGTAACATGCTCTCAAAATATGGCGTTTTTGATGAGCAAAAATACAAAGCATGGGGGAACGCTTCTGACAGAGCTCTGTGGGGATGGATTTCACATGATTACGACTTAAATAGCGATTCTGTGGGGGAGAAGAGAAACGGAGAAGGAAATATAGGCATGAACACTTAAAAGAGAGACACTGGAAGTTGAATTTTGTAGGAAAGCAGTAATGAGAAGTAGAGAGTACACTAAAAAAATTATCCAGTAAAATTTACTACAAAAAAAGGCAGCACATTACTGTTTAAGGTTTTATAAGACTAAACTTAAATTTATGGTTTAAACAGTGTATATATTTTATTAACTGATATAATTTTAATATTCCATCGAATGTCATAAAATATATTTTGTACTTGTATAATATACTGATAATAATAGTAAAAGAGAGTTTGAGCGTTCAAAATTAAGAGCTCTAACCCATGTTCTTAACTAAGAAAACTTAAGTAAAAAAAGGCAGCCAATTTTTTTATTTTTTATTTATACATTTATGTGAACAGGGACAATACAATAAACATGATTCCAGTTGAATACTGGAAAAAATGCACTGCACATAGAGATTATAGCAGAAACTAATTTGCATCTCATGTCCCTAGAAAGGCGTTTCTAAAAAATATCAATACATACATAACAACTAAAATAATTATAAGAAAAATAAATATACAATATCCTCATACATTACAAACAGATTATAAAATAACCACATGCCCAAATTTCATAGACTCTTCCAAACTTGATAAATAACTAGTAAGAAACCATATGAAAATTCAATTATGCATACAGGTCTGATTTATTTTGAGCCAACGTTTAACTGACAATCTAAAAGACTATAAAGACGCCGATTGACTTGTACCTTAACTTTAAAGGAGACTCAACCCTCTTTTTAGTTGTGATATACTGCCACAGTCTAAATTACATTCACACTGGTGTTTTAGAAAGCCAAACTAATTAAAATATAATAATAATAATAAAAATAAAAACACCAATTTTATATTATTGTTATTCCTAGGACAGCAATAGCCATATATTGTAAAACAATTGCACTGTAAAATAAATAAAAATTAATATTTCATGGGTATTATTTTTGCTTTACACTACAGTAGGAAAATTACAATACTGATTTTCTATTTTCTACACTTGAAAGAAATATTTTGAATTTGGACTGCAGTAAAGTTACCCATTTAAACCGCTAGTTGTCAACAATTTATACTGCACTTTTAAGCTTTTATTTTGATAGAACCGGCAGTAGAGCTTTTATTTTGAAGGAAAATTCCAGCTTCAGTGAAAACAAAAACACGTTTCCCTACAAATCTTGTGAAATGCTATAACCATCTGCTGTGCAAATAAAGCTTAACTTGTGGCCGTTGCGTACCCAAATGCGTGCTAAACTCACAGCACACACAATAAACGAGTTCACTGTGAACGGAGCTGTTCTGAGGCACGGAAAACTCTGGATCACATGCTGATCGCCTGAACGAAGTGTGTGCTTCGCTTTGAAACATGCAGCGAAAACAGTGACCACTATCATGTGACCACTATAATATGAAGACTAAATAAATAAGAATAAAGAATAAACGTAACCTGTTACTGAAGATTGGTTTTCAGTCCTGCTTCTCAGCTATATAGAATATAAACATTCTGATTGTGTTGTCACATCTCAGTTTTGTGTTCAGTGCAGAGAGATAAGTTGCTTGTTGCTGGAAAAAATTATGAGGAGAAAAAAAATCAGAAGAAAGGAGGTTCACAGTGGTGGTCAGTGCAGGTTTTTTTTTGATAAGGGTCATGCTGAGTGAGCGAGTTGGACGTTGTTCCCGTGGTGGCTTTATTCCCCTCATGTTTCTCACACTCTGACTGATTAATCCTGACATGGGTTGCAGCGAGGGAGCCGTGGTGTCCTGGCCAAGGATGACTTAGTTGTGTTCCCAATCAAAAACGGGCACTTGCCTGCTTTAGTGTGCTCACCAGAGGACCCCAAATCCTGTCAGCGAGAGAACAGCAGAAGGAGAGAGAGTGACCATCCCGTTCCATTTATCACCATACAAAGACACGCATGGACAACTGCAGGCCCTAAAAATTACATCTGAGACTTCATCCCGATTTATCAAAACGTGACTTCTGACTGCAGGAGGTATAAATCATCATTTACTGACTAGCTGCAGGTAGAGGCAGCGTGTTCCCAGAGCACAGCCAGACAGCAGGAGACAGAAAGAGAAACAGCAGAGCTTTGATAAACGACTCTGTATGTGAACACAGTCCATCGCCGCTGTTCTACTGATCCTCAGGACAGGGCGACTTTAAAGGACGTGACGTGATTCTTTGTGTAATGCGGCGAGCGTGCGATGCCGTGTGAATGCTGATGAAGCTGAATTCTTTTTGTAATACCAATACGTTGAAATAATGTTTCCGAGGCACTCAAAATGTTATCCTCAGCACCAAGCCTGCACAACCAGTTGAAATAAAACAATGCAATTATTATTAAACACAGAAACCACATTAGGCTGTGAATGTATTTTTATATATATATATATATATATATATATATATACAGTCGAGGTCAAAAGTTTACATACACCTTGCTGAATCTGCAAAATGTTATTTTCGCACTGAGGGACTCGTACGCAACTATTACAGAAGGTTCAAACGCTCACTGATGCTCCAGAAGGAAACTCAATGCATTAAGAGCCAGGGTGAAAACTTTTGGAATTTGAAGATCAGGGTAAATTTAACTTCTTTTGTCTTCTGGGAAACATTTAAGTAGCTTCTAAAGGGCAGTAGTAAATTATAAAAATATGATGTTTAGGCAAAATAATAAAAATGTACACATCTTCATTCTGTTCAAAAGTTTACACCCCTGGCTTTTAATGCATCATGTTTCCTAGTGGAGCATCAGTGAACGTTTGAACCTTCTGTGATAGTTGCATATGAGTCCCTCAGTTGTCCTCAGTTTGAAAAGATTGATCTCAAAATCATACAGTCATCACTGGAAAGGTTTCAAATACACAAAAATGCTGAAAAAGCAAAGAATGATTTTTAGGACAAACAAGGGACTCATAAACAACTAACTTTTAAACTGGGTCATTTTTAAAAATGCAACTGTTATCTCTTGTGGACTATATGTAAATGTCTTTTATGTGAAATATCTTATTCAGGTCAGTACTAAATATAAAATAACATGCATTTTGTATGATCCCTCTTATTTTGGTAAAATAATTAACATTTTGCCGATTCTGCAAGGTGTATGTAAACTTTTGACCTTAACTGTATAAACAGAAAACCAGAAATAGTGTTTTCGCTCTTAGATTATTATTATTATTATTATTATCATTATTAGGCATAAATTTGTACTAAGTGCAAATAGCGATAGATTCTATTTACAATATGTAATAGTGGCAGATATTTGCACCTCAGTATTGTAGTACATTTTAAACGGTATGCAATAATAACATATAGAGTGTAAATGATCACTTTTATTAAAATCATTAAATGGATGCTGCCTTATTGGAACAATAAAGCCATCCCTACACAAAAATAAAGGTTCTTTATTGGCATCAATGGTTCTATGAAGAACCTTGAACATCCATGGAACCTTTCAAATGCGGAAAAGGTTCTTTATAGTCGAAAAAGTTTCTGTTCTTCAAAATGGTTCTTTTAGAAACTGTTCACTGGAAGGTTATTTGGGGAACCAAAAATGGTTCTTCTATGGCATCACTGCAAAAACACCCTTTTGGAACCTTATTTTTAAAAAGTGTACCCCTAACCCTAACCGCTTAACACCTGTAAGGGACGTTATGTAACGTTTTTTCGATTAATTTCTTTTCTATTTTCCTTTTCTGATCTCAAATGTGATGTGAAAAGTAAGAGAAGAACGAGTTGGGCAAAAGACGGATTCGAACTCGGGTTAATCGCATCAAAATGTCACTGATACGCACTTTACCACCTACGCCACTGGAGACTTTTTGTAATGCTATTATAAACCCCAACCACACATTGGTGGGTGGAGTTAATGTAAATAGCCTCTGCCAACAAGGTGGGCTATTTGAACTTAGTGTAAATAGACACTCTGTTATTATTATTATTATTATTAAATCTTAAAATGCAGTTCATTTCAGAAATTAAATTAATTTAAATGCACAGTAATTACAATATAAATTAGCATTCTTATTATTCAATACAATTTCAATATACAACATAGAGTATTACACTTTTCAAAGAATGAAGAGAGAACTGAAGCACTATCATGACTAAAGTAGATCAAAAATGAAAAAAGTCCAAGGACAGTGTGAATGCAAAGAGAGCCTTTGAAGTATAAGTTTCTCTAACGGCAGCAGAACATGACCTTATTGGGAGTTTTACTGTTTCATATATCCTATTCAGTATGTTTAATTCTGATTTTTATGTCTTCATACATTTAGCATTGATATCTTAGCAGCAGAAATGATAAATGCTGATTGCCATTTAAATGACAATTTATTTGTCCTAAACCAAATTGTACAGTTCTGGTTTGTTCTGAACCTGAGGACTCGTCTGCATGATGTGCTGGCTTACCATTTCTTCCTCTCTCTCCTTCTTTCTCTCATGAAAAATTATTACCATAGTCTCAAGAATCAATAGTACTTGGGTTTTTTTTTTTTTCTTCTTTCAAATCTTTTCAAAAGGAACAAACCAGTAACTTAACACAATTGGCCAATCAACTGGATGAGTTCAGCTGTGAAGAGTCTAATGTAATAAGTGGGCTTTAAAGGGCTAATTGACCCTGATGAGCCTCTTGTACCGGCTCTTGTTGAATCACTGGCTGGTTAGACCTTTAGCACTTTGAAGAGGCTACTTCATCTAAACCCGACACATCAGAGACGTCAGACACCTCATCCAGCACATACACACACACAAAGACAGGCCTCACCTCTGACTGGAGAGCCTAGTGACTTAAATGGTCTCTGAGGATAGAATCACCTAATTTTGAATGCAGTCCCTCAGACGTCTTCACATTTCAGTAATTCCTTTTTCTTATGAGTAATTTTAAAGCTCGGAGCAAGTGCAGATTAATTTGGATTCTTACCACTTTTTATGTAAAATTGAAATCTCACAAAGGAGGAGCAAAACAAAAGTTAACATCACAAAATGTTCCATCTCTTTCACTGATGCATTATCGTTAGTCCGATGCAAACAGGCCTTCCAGCTTACGTTGCAGTGTTTTCAGGATCAAATATTTTCGTCTTCCCTGGATGCTAGCCGATTCTGCTGAACTTTATCTCTTAGTATTCTATCGTGCCACCCCCTAAGTTTTTTTTTTTTTTTTAACAGATAAAATGTTGGCCTATATAAATATGAATTAGGTTTGGAAGAAGGCTCAGTGCCAGGAAATGAAAGTCGCCTTTTTTTGACCATGCTATTCTGTGCTAGTCTTTGCTTTCATTGGCCCTATTGCTTTTTCCTATGGTTTCCTTTTTATTGGTTTATACTACTTTTTTTTACTTTACTTAAAATTAGCTGGACAATATATCTAAAATAGCATTATATCTTGATATTTGAGATACATGTACACTACCAGTCAAAAGTTTTTGAACAGTAAGATTTGTAATGTTTTTTAAAGAAGTCTCTTTTGCTCACCATGCCTGCATTCATTTGATCCAAAGCACAGCAAAACAGTAACATTTTGAAATATTTTACTATTTGAAATAACTCTTTTCTATTTGAATATATTTCGATTTCAAAGTTGAATTTTTAGCATCATTACTCCAGTCACATGATCCTTCAGAAATCATTCTTATTTTTTGATTTGCTGCTCAGAAAACAATTACTATTATTATTATGTTGAAAACAGCTGAGTAGAATTTTTGAGTTTTTCAGGTTCCTTTGATGAATGGAAAGTTCAGAAGAACAGCATTTATCTGAAGTAGAAATCTTTTGTAACGTTATAAATGTCTCTATCATCACTTTTGATCAATTTAAAGCATCCTTGCTAAATAAAATTATTCATTTCTATAATTTCTTTCCCAAAAAATGATACTGGCTTCAAGCTTTTGAATGGTATAGTGTAAAATGTCACACAAGTGTTTTATTTCAGACACATGCTGATCTTTGGATCTTTCTATTCATCAAAGAATCCTGAGTGTACTCAAATTTTTTAAATATTGATAATCATAATAATAAATGTTTCTTGAACAGCAAATCATTATAGTAAAATGATTTCTGAAGGATCATGTGACACTGAAGACTGGAGGAATGATGCTGAAATTTTAGATTTGATCACAGGATTAAATTACATTTTAAAATATATTCAAATAGAAAACAGTTATTTTAAATGGTAAGAATATTTCACAATTTTACTGTTTTTGCCATACTTTGGATTGAAGAAATACAGGCTTGGTGAGCAGAAGAGAATTCTTTAAAAAACATTAAAATTCTTACTGTTCAAAAACTTTTGATTGGTAGTGTACATTTAAAATTATTTTTAATATTTTCAAATTATTTAATATTTAATGTTGACATTATGTAGCATTATTTATTTTAATATGAAAGCTAGTTTAAAACATATTTCTAAGCTTCTAATGTCACAGAACAAAAAAGGATATTGTATAATGGTTAATTAAACACAAGTTAGTATTGAGGAATAAACGTTTTACACACAATATTGCAGATTGCTTAGTTTTTTGTCTTCACCAGCAAAAAAAATATAGTTTAAAACAAAGCAGTAGCATAAATGTTGCAATATCGAGCAACACTGAATGATTCAGATTTATATGAAGAGGTTGAATTAATGATTTAATGGCAGTCACTTACTTTTCTCTCCTTTAAAGAAACACTCCACTTTTTTTGAAAATAGGTTCATTTTCCAACTCCCCTGGAGTTAAACGGTTGAGTTTTACCTTTTTCAAATCCATCCAGCCGATCTCCGGTCTGCGCTACCACTTTTAGCATAGCTTAGCATAGATCATTGAATCCGATTAGACCGTTTGCATCTCGCTCAAAAATGACCAAAGAGTTTTGATATTTTTCCTATTTAAAACTGGACTCTTCTGTAGTTACATTGTGTACAAAGATGGACAAAAAATAAAAAGTTGCAATTTTCTAGGTCGATATGGCCAGGGACTATACTCTCATTCCGGCGTAATAATCAAGGAACTTTGCTGTCGTACCATGGAAGCAGCAGGTGCAATGATATTACACAGCCGTCAACTCTGCCGGCTGCAACTCTGCATCTACACAAACTTAGTGCCGGTCACTTTCAGGCGCTGCCTAATATCATTGCGCCTGCTGCACCCATGGTACTACAGCAAAGTTCCTTGATTTTTACGCCGGAATGAGAGTATAGTTCCTAGTCATATCAGCCTAGAAAATCACAACTTTTCATTTTCCGTTGATCTTAGTACACAATGTAACTACAGAAGAGTCAAGTTTTAAATAGGAAAAATATCAAAACTCTTTGGTCATTTTTAAGCGAGATGCTAACGGTCTAATCAGATTCAATGATCTATGCTAAGCTACTGTATGCTAAAAGTGCTACCGCCAGACCCGGAGGTCGGCTGAATGGATTCGAAAACGCTAAAACTCAACTGTTTAACTCTAGGGGAGTTGGAAACTGAGCCTATTTTCCAAAAAAGTGGAGTGTTTCTTTAATGAATCAGTGCTTTGAATGAATGATTGAATGACTCACTCATAAAGAGTCACTATTTTTGAATGAATCAACTGAATTGATTCAAAGCTACTGTTTAATCTGGAAGAAGAGACACTGAGAATGCACAGTATTCAACAAACTTAAGTAATAACTGACAGTAATATTCGGCGGTATTTTTATCCATTTAAAATGTGTAACAAAAAATCAGTATCTTAATATAACGTGTCGCTTTTGTAATGTGTACTCCTGTGTCTAGAAGGGCCTACTACTTCTACAGCCCTGCTTCTTCATCTTCTTCATAGATGTGTGCATAGAAAGTTGTAAGTCCAGGACACTTAAATATTGTGCCAGGCTCTTACAAAGGTGCAAGACTGCTGAATTTTAGATGATGTTTTGCTTAACCCCTTTTCAGTGTGAAAGTACCCTAAGCCCCTTTTTGGCAGGCACTTAGGGCAAGGCAATTTTTCGCATGAAGTACGCTTCTCAATAACATCCTTTCCTGAATCCCAAAACACTTTTAGATCACTGTATTGGAAAACCTATTCTTTTTGTGGTAATGTTGCATGATGCACTTGAATACAAGATAGGTGGTGGTGCATTGTGACATCATTCTGATGCTCTCAGGCCCCGCCCACTCTGGCTCAGAGCCCATGAATCACTTGTAATCTTGTTGTCTCTGCTTTATTGAACATGGAATGTTTAGGTCCAGGTGAGATTACAGATGTGAGTGTTGACTCTGTCCCGTCCCCGCTGATCTGAGAGGTAATTGTGTGCCTCTCCCGCTCGGTTCCTCCTCCCCCCGCTCAAGGACGAGGCAGCTGGAGGCGTCCAGCATTGGCCATTGTGATTTCGAGCAACGGCAAGAGGAAATGGGGCTTCCTGCAGCCCTTTTAAAGAGCAGTTGGACGCCCTTTAGATGTGCCCTTGACAAGACGTCCAAATAGACCTGCCACTGCTTTATTGTGTTACAGGCACCCTACACTGGCACGACACACACACACACACACACACACATACCTCTTCACCCCTACATCAGGATGATTGGAAATCAAAGATATTATCTTAATGGCAGGGAGTCTGGAATAGACAATTATTTGCTGGCTTTGGTTCCTTATTAGTGCATCCTTCACTCATGTTAAGCAGGTTTAAGATATGATTGTTGCATCTTTTGAAGGGGAAATTGGCCATCACAGTCTGTTTCTGCTTTTCTCACTTCATTACTTTTTATTTGGTTGTTTAAAGTCACCATGAAATCAAAATTGACACTATTTACTTTCTCAATACATGTTCCTGTTCTTATTTAGCAAGAATCATCAGTGCACATTATTACAAAGAAAAAAAAAATGCTTTGTCATCTTTCATCAATAACTTGCAGTGGGTCTGAAATTAATTTCCTTTTTGGTAGATGTCACCTATGGTCGGTTGGTCAATGCTAACCAACTGGTTAATATGAACTGATAACCAAATGACTGTTTAAGCATCAATTTAGGCTGCTGTTGTAGATAGACACAGTAATGTAGTAAAGTTCACTGCAACAATATGAAATCATGACATATTTTACAAAGAGTTATTCTCACTGGGACAAGGTTGGGACTGGGGGGTAAAGGCAGTAAAACACCAATAACTTTGTTCATACAAATTCATGGCTCACAAAATTTCAAAATCCCTGGTAGCCCTTAGGGCAGGCATTCTTCAGATTTTAGTAGCCCAAAATGAATTTAATTAGCACTAGTAAAAAAGATTTCAGCTGAACTTAACTGTGGACAAATCAGCATGATCGAAAACTTCAGTGATTGTATTTTTTTTTGTCAAAAGCTACAGTCAAAGCTACAAATAAAATAAGGTCCAACATTAGTTTTCAGGTGTAAAATAACACTGCTTAGTGTTCACTGTATAAATGAAAGATAGATTAATCTTTGGTAAAGCTGTGTTTTATTGTTTAAGGACACAGTCAGCAGCAGGTTTTTATAGGGTGCTGTCCCTTTAAGAATGAATGCATGGATCCAATATATTGATACATATCCAATTTCTTTGTTTATGTTAACTTCACATAAGACATAACCAATTGTTTTTGGATTAGTTCACTTTCAGAACAAAAATTTACAGATAATTTACTCACCCCTTGTCATCCAAGATGTTCATGTCTTTCTATTTTCAGTCTTAAATAAATCATGTTTTTTGAGGAAAACATTTCAGGAATTTCCTCCATTTAGTGGACTTCTATGGTGTCTGCGAGTTTGTACTTCCAAAATGCATTTTAAATGCAGATTCAAAGGGCTCTATACTATTCCAGCCAAGGAATAAGGGTCTTATCTAACGAAACAATAGGTTATTTTCTTAAAAAAAAAAAATACACTTTTTAACCAAAAATGCTCATCTTGTCTAGCTATGCGATGCACATGCGTTCTCTGTGCACTCTGGTTTAAGACAGTTTGGTACAACGAAAAATCCCATCTCATTTTCTCCTCCAACTTCAAAATCGTTTGACCTTCTTTGCACGTTCACTTTATAAACACGGAGTTGGTACTTCTGCAGTGATGTAGGATGATTCCAACAATGATTGAAGTTGAAAGAGAAAATGAGATGGGAATTTTTTGACATACCCTAACTGTATTGACCCAGAATGCAGAGTTCACGCAGAGCTAGACAAGACGAGCTTTTGAGGTTAAAAAGTGTTGAATTTTTTTTTAGAAAGTAACCAATCGTTTCACTAGATAAGACCCTTCTTCCTCAACTGGGATTTGAAGCTGCATTTAAACTGCATTTTGGAAGTTCCAACTCACAGGCACCATAGAAGTCCACTATATGGAGAACATTCCTGAAATGTTTTCCTGAAAAAACATAATTTCTTTACACAACTGAAGGAAGAAAGAGGGTAAGAAAAATTAACTGTAAATTTTTGTTCTGGAAGTGAACTAATCCTTTAAAGGAGAAGTCCACTTCCAGAGCAACAATTTACAGATAATGTACTTACCCCATTGTCATCCAAGATGTTCATGTCTTTCATGAAAAAACATTTCAGGATTTTTCTCCATATAATGGACTGCTTTGGTGCCCTGAGTTTGAATTTCCAAAATGCAGTTTAAATGCGGCTTCAAACAATCCCAAAAGTAGTTGGAAACGATCCCAGCCGAGGAATTTAAGGAATTTACTTTTTAATCTCAAAAAAATTCAAAATCTAAAAATCTAAGTTTAATCTTAAAGCTTGTCTTGTCTTGCTTTCCCTGAACTCTGTGTATCTCTAGCTCAAGACAGTTAGGGTATGTCAAAAAACTCCAATCGTATTTTCTCCCTCAACTTCAAAAATCATTTCAAAATCATCCTACATCGCTGCAGAAGTATCGACCCAGTCTTTGCGAATAAGCATGCAAAGAAGATCAAATACCCTTAACAAAAAAGGTAAAACAGCAATATAGGATGATTTTGAAGTTGAAGGAGAACATGAGATGGGAGTTTTTCGACATACCCTAACTGACATGAACTGGAAAAAAACAGAGGTCGGGAAGAGCAAGACAAGACGAGCGTTTGGCATTTAAAAAGTATATAAATTATATTATTTTTATGAATAACCAATCGTTTTGCTAGATAAGACCTTCCTCAGCTGGGATCGTTTACAACCGCATTTGGGATCGTTTGAAGCCGCATTTAAACTGCATTTTGGAAGTTCGATCTCGGGGCACCATATCAGTCCATTATATGGAGAAAAATCCTGAAATGTTTTCCTCAAAAAACATAATTTCTTTACAACTGAAGAAAGAAAGACATGAACATCTTGGATGACAAGGGGGGTGAGTACATTATCTGTAAATTTTTGTTCTGGAAGTGAGCTACTCCTTTAAGAGAATACTTGCCCAAACTGGCATTTTGAGATAATTTTATGTGTATGTGTCTGTTCAAACGCAAGGAGACAAAAGAGGAATCAATGCGGCTCACTGTGCGCTCAAATAACAGCACACAAGTACCGAATTAAGCTGTCTTTTGCTCGATTAGTTTAAAACACTTGAATGTTTAAATTTGCAAGACTTACAAATGTGCATATGGTCAACAACAATCTGTTTAACCCATACAAGCAAATAAAACAATGCGAATCAAGAAATGGATTGTATTTCGCTATTCAAGATAGCCAGTCAGGCAGGGCAGTGATACATTTTGGTAGCCCGACTGGAAAACACAATAGCTGAGGGACGTCAGGCTAGCGTTTTTGCGAGACCTGAAATTTCTGTTCATACAAATTATGATTACAGAGACATATTATTAATTTAAAAACACTTATGTTTTTGCAGTCACTTGCACAATGTTATGACATCAAAAGACTTTTACCATAACGCTTGATTTGTAACCTAATACGTGATGTGTTTTCATCATACAATTAGGTCCAGGTTTGGCATTTCTGAAAATGTAAGCTTGCTCAGTAGCTCACCTGGTACACTTGCAATCAAACACTTCTGTAAAACACAAAGTGGTCAAAGACTTGCTACAGCTTTATCTTATTATGTAGGTACTTATATTATTTAGGCAGGGTTTAGTATAGGTATATGCTATTTTTTTTTTTTTTCTGCCAAGGCTGTGAGCGTCAATGTATATTATTTTCAAATGCATTAGAGCATTAATCTTTTGGTGCCACTCACCAGACACTTTATTTCCAAACTGACGCAACAAAATATTGTCAGGTTGACACTGATCAAGGGCCAGTTGCATAAAACTAGCCACTATATTAAGACTGTTTGACCAACTAGTAGTGACCCAAGGGATAACCAGTTTTACTTTTTAATTCAAATGAAACCAGTCTACCTTTTTGTAACTGATTTTAAAAACTTATGACCAGTCTAGAAGAAGAAAAAAATAATAAATAAGACTAGTCTAAGCAATTTATACAACTGATCCGTGTTTTGACTAAAACTGACTGCGGTGTAAGTGCCACTCACTAGGCATTTTACTCTGAAAGTGTCCATAAAACATGCAAGAAGCAACATAACATTTTGCAGAAATGTTGCTGCAGGCATATTTTTCGAGTGGGCCCTGGTAGTGGCCAAGTAGTCCTTCGCAATTGACTGCAAGCTTGTCCAGGTTTGTTGTTCTACAGAACGTCCACCTTTCATAATCCAATCAATTCCCAAGGGATTAAATAAAGCCCTACTATTTTTTTAACTAAATGAAAATCTTTATTTGAAAATATATCACGTTTTATCAGAGTCAAATGGGTTGAGAATGCCTTTTTATGTTGACTTTAATGTCTATATTGCTGCTAGTGTTTTATCCGCAGCTCTTTCTTCTCAGATGAGTCGAGAGACTTCCACTTAGATGTTTTTGGAGAGAAGAAAGAGAATCTTTTCTCCATCTCCTAGCTGTTGATCTCTCATCACCTGCCTTTTAAAATTCATGCGGAGAATCAGAGACAGGAACACGCTTCTTATTGTAATGTATTCATTAAGTACGAGTTCCCAGTTCAGTCAGGCTAGCGTGATGATATAAGCCTGCCTTGCTCGCAAATGAGTCCACTCAATGGCGTACAAGGACAATTATTCTATTGCCTCGCCACTCTCCCTGCCAAATGTTTGATCAAAAGCTGTGTCAGCATCTCTTTTAGATGCACTCCACACATTCTTTGTTAGTACGAATATCATTCTGTGTTGCTTAATAATCTCTCTGTATATTTAAATATGAAAACCCCACTCTCATCTGGCAGGCTATGACTAAATATCATCTTTATTCACAGCCATTTGTGATGGCAGTCTTTTCATCTTTGTTATCGCTAGGGCACGCAAGTACTTTATTAGCTGGTTGTTTGGCCAAGCGGTGACCTCACTGTACTGTCAGGGTCGGGTCAGCGGAGCACAACCGCACAGTGAATATGCTATAAAGCCAGGGGTTAATGAACAGCCCGGCGCGTCTGATCCTCGGTCTGTCGAATGGAGTCATCAGTAACTCTGTATCCAAGTACCATAATTCACCCCTGCTCTTGGTCCTGTGAGGGCGCAGCTCAGCGCCCCTAGAGAGCTCATTACCAGAGCTGCTCACATTAGCCCTGTAGTAACCTTCCCCAACCTGGCACAACGTCAGCCCGAATAACACTTCCAAAATGGCCTCCGGTCCAGCAGACGAATAACGCGGCCCTGTGAGAATGAGAAATGGAAATAAAATACTTCTTCCGTGGCTTGGGAGGAAATAGGACATTTGAGTGTCGTTAGACTGGGCACAAACACACTTACACGTACAGAATTTTCCACCTGCCTTTTATCTTCCTATATGGGCTTTTCACACTTGAAATTGTATATATATAAAACATTTATACTAATAAATGTCTCTTAAACAGCAAATCAGCATTTTAGAATGATTTCTAAAGGATCATGTGACACTGAAACAATGGCTGCTGAAAATTCAGCTTTGCAGTTACAGGAATAAATTACATTTTAAAATATATCCAAATAGAAAACAGTTATTTAAAATTATAATAATATTTTGCAGTTTTACTGTTGTTTTACTGTATTTTTAGTTGCATAAATGCAGCCTTGATGAGCATAACATTACAAAAACAACATTAGTATATTAAACTAGTACTTTTAAGACTTCTATCTTTAGAGAAAGGGTCATGTAAAACAGAAATGATGAAAAAACCTTTACACAATTTGACATGAGGGAAAGAAATGAAATGCCACAAAAGTGTTAAAAATGTCATATTTCATAGCTGTATTTAAGTCTCTAATGTGTGGCTAAAATGCTAGGAATAATGTTGTCAAATGTAAGTGAATATGTGAAACTGTGACTGCAGAGGCGGCACGTCTGCATGTAGTTGTAGTGTATTATAGAGACTGGCGTTGCATCCATCAGTATGACAGCGCTCGAGTTACATAAGCTGCATTATTTAATACACCGCAGTGTCAAAAACTGTGACTGACTTGAGCAGAAGGCAGGTGTGTGGAGTTTGTGCGTACGTTATAGAGCAGGTATGTTGCTGAGATTGGTTAGCTAAAGACTAAATATTCATAATTGGTTACCTGAATAACAACAGCTAGTTGAATGGCACTATCTATCTCCCCCTCAGGTATTGAGATACACTGGTGGCTAAAGGTTTGGAATAATTAAGATGTTTACAAGTTTTTGAAATTCACCTCTTATGTTTACCAAGGCTTCATTTATTTGATCAAAAATACAGTAAAATCTTCAGTATTGTGAAATAATATTACAAACTAATATGAATGTAGTATTTGAATATGTTTAAAAATGTCATTTATTCCTGAATTTTCAGCATAATATGCTGTTTTGGTGCTCAATTATTAATAATGGTTATTATTATTATTATATATATAGTGGAAACCATGATAGTGTTTTGAGGATTCTTTGATTAATAAAAAGGTTTTGTTTTTTGTTTTTATATTAACGTTATAAATTTCTTACTGTCACTTTTGATGAAGTTTGTTTATTTGTTTATTTATTTATTTATTTATTTATTTTAAAAAAAATATATTTTTTGTGGAAACCATGATACTTTTTTCAGGATTTTTTGATTAATAGAAAGGTTTTTTTTGTTTGTTTGTTTTTGTTTTATATTGACATTATACATTTTTTACTGTCACTTTTGATGAAGTGTATTTATTTATTTATTTAGATTTTATTTTTTAGCTATTTATTTAATTTTTTTTTTTTTTTTTTTTGTGGAAACGGTGACACATTTTTTCAGGATTCTTTGATTAATAGAATGGTAATGTTGTTGTTTCTTTTTAATATTGACATTACAAATGTCTTACTGTCATTTTTGTTAAATTTAATATATATATATATATATATATATATATATATAATATATATATATATATATATATATATATATAATCTTTTTTGTATATCTGTCTTAGTGTCACTCTTGATGAATTTAATATATTTATATCTCTTTTTTTTCCTTCTTTTTTTTGTGAAAACCATGATACTGTTTTCAGGATTCTTTGATCAATATTTTTTTTTTTTTTTTTTTTTTTTTTTTTTTAATATTGACATTATAAATGTCTTAGTGTCACTTTTGATTAATGTAATATATTTATGTATGTATCTTTTTCTTTTTTTCTTCTTGTTTTTATTTATTTATTATAATTTAATTAATACTAATACATTCTAATATATTATATTAATAATTAATACTTAAACCAAACTTTTGAGAGGTAGTATATGATGATTTCCATAAAATTATTACGCAGCAAAAACTCTTTTTAACCTTAATAATAGTAAGAAATGTTTTTGAGCATCAAATCACTTTATCAGAATGATTTCTGAAGGACCATGTGACACTGAATACAGGAGTAATGATGCTGAAATTTCAACTTTGCATCACAGAAATAAATTACATTTAAAAATATATTAAAATAGAAACATGTATTTTAAATCGTAATTTTTCACACTTGCTTTTCACTGTATTTTTGATCAAATAAATGCAGCCTTGGTAAGCATAAGAAACGTTAAAAGATTTGAAGGCATTAAAAGACTAAAACAACAAAAGATCTTAATTATTTAAGTGTTTGCGTTTATGTTTGAGTTCTTGAGTTGAGTATGTTTCTGCCCTGAAGTGTGATAAATTGCTAATTGTACTTACTGTGTGTGTTCAGTGGACGGAGGTTGGAGCGAGTGGAGCAAGTGGTCGCCATGCGGAGCCGACTGCACCATGTGGAGGAGCAGGGAATGTACCCAACCTACACCCAGCACCGGTGGGAAGGAATGCCAAGGCCTCGATCTTCAGTCCCTCAACTGTACCAGTGAGCAATGCCCACAGAGTGAGTAGCACCATCTCTGTCTCTTGATTAATCAATCGATTTAAACACAGGCTTCCTTTATTGATCACTAAATGTGATGTGACGCCTGGGATGCATCAGTGAGAGTCCCATTAAATAGACAACAGGAGGGAAGAATCTGGGAAGGGCACCTTGGAGGTCTACATTAACACACTTTGTTTAGTATTTCAGGCAGGGCTTGTGTATCGTCAGGTCGTGTTTTTCGCAGGAAGGTCACTTTTCCAGATCAGAGAGTCTCGAGTTGTCCAAGGTCTTGATGTCCCTTGGGTTACGTTCGCTGTGTTTGTTTTCCAGGTTCTCTTTCCTCACACAACCTTTCCGTTCCTGTTGTTCTTCAGTTCTTTTAATGATTTTAAACCTCTCAGTCCTACAGCCGCTGTTGCCATAGTACCACAGCAGCACTGAAATGGGCATCCTCGGGAGCAGCGGCGTTATTGCCACTCTTCCGATGATTGTTTTTGATATCAGAGCTTCTGGTGGCCGTTATCAACTGTTTCCGCGAGAAACGATTGGTTCAAACAAATGCCAGAGGGCAGACTGTGGAGAAGTCACAGCTTTGTGTGATTTGAGGATGGTTCTGTGTGACTTACGGCGGGCAGAAGAGCTTCCTGAGCAAATGGTTTAATGTGCTTTCACAGCTTTACAGACTTTATGTGCTAAAAGTGTTGCAACTAGAAAAATCCTGATTGAAATATGACTTTTACATTTTGAATAGTTTGTGTTGGGCAGAAAGTGATTGCTAAAATTAGAGTGATTTGATTTGTGTACTATATTTATAATGCATCACTAAACGTTTAGGGTTGGTAAGATTCTATGTTTTGATCTTATGCGCACATAGGCTACATTTATATAAAAAATGCAGTATAGAAAGACTAAAAATGTAGTTTATTCCTGTGATTTATTCATTCGAAAGGCACATTTCTCTAGTCTTTAGTCTTACACGGCCCATCAGAAATCATTTTAATATGCTGACTTGCTGCTCAAGAGACATTTCTTCTTATTAAAATTAATGTTAAAAACTTTTGTGCGGCTTAATGTTTTTGTGGAAACATACTTTGGATCCATGATTCTTTGATGGATTTAAAGGTTTAAAAAAACAACAGCATTTATTTGAAAATTAAATCTTTACTTACATTATAAATGTCTTTACTGTCTCTTTTGATCAATTTTAATGTATCCCAAAAAAAAAAAACATTGAACTTTAATACATATGCATAAATTATGTTGCAAGTGCAAATTAATGGTGATATAGTTTGGCCTGGATTGTAATAAATCCTTTGCATTAATTTTAGTACATCATCTTCTTGCCTAAGATATTTAAAAAATCATATAATTTGTACAGTACTAAATCAAATTGATTCTGTGTGAAAAAAACAAACAAAAAAAAAACAGTGAATTGTGAATGGAATTAATTTTTTTGAACAAAATAATGTATCACCCCCTCTGGCCATTCTAAGAATGCGAATATTATGTGCTTTGTTAAAAGGAGCATAACACACACAGTTTCAACCAATCTCACATTAATCCTATGCCTATAGAGTAGTATTGCATCCTTCATATCACCAGAGTCTTTAGTTTTATCACATTTATAAAAGAAAGATACAGCTTTACGATTCTCTCCGAAAACAGCTGAGCTCCTGGAGGCATGCCGTGGGTGGAGCTAAAGAGTGACAAGCACCTTGAGCGCCGGTTACCAACAAAACACAGACATTTCATGCCGTTTCACCTACCGTTTGCAGTTCTGAATCATGACCAGGATCTTTTATAGCTGGGACTGCTCTATCTTTCGTTGTGCAAATCCAGCGTCAAACTGGGCCTTGTTTAAAATAAAAACCACACTTGCAAAACTCTGTTGCTGCCCTGGAAAAACAAACTGCATCCACTGTTCATGTACCACTAGGTTCTTTGGGATCTTTCCCTCACAATCAAAAACACACTTGTTTGGAGACATTCTTCTCGACTAAGTCCTGTGCATCATTGCCGAATGAAGCGCGTTGATGGACGTGTTCTTGCTCTCGCTCTGGTGGATTTGTGCGCAGACACGCTCTTCCGGGAGAAATGCCCATACAAGGAATTCCACTCTTCATGATGTCATGAAGAACCATGCTCGAAAAAAACTTTCAGAAACTTGTAGGAACTCGGAAGGAGTATATTTGGCACAGAGAAATTCTGTTCTACATCCAAATTGCTTTTTGAAACTTTGGCCATGTTTAGCATGACTTTTTTTCTTGGAATTCCGTGACATAAACTCGCAGTTCTGACTTTTCTCTGAATTTTGAGATATAAACTTGCAATTGTGAATTATAAAGTCAGAATTACAAAATATAAAGTCACAATTCTGACTTTTTTCTCAGAATTGCGTGATATAAGCTGACAGTTGTGAGTTATAAAGTCAAAATTGCAAGAGATAAAAAGAGTTTGTATCTCAGTTCTAACTTTTTTCTCAGAATTTTGAAATATAAACCCACAACTGTGAATTTTAAAGTCAGAATTGTGACTTTTTTCCTCAGAACTTTGTGATATAAACTTTGAATTGCGAGTTATAAAGTCAGAATTGCGAGAGAAAAAAAAATGTGAGTTTGTACCTCGCAGTTCAGGCTTTTTTCTCGGAATTGCATGATATAAGCTGACAGTTGCGAGTAATATATCAGAATTGTGATTATATAAAGTCACAGTTCAGACTTTTTTTTTCTCTGAATTCCATGATACAAACTCGCACTTCTGACCTTTTTCTCTGAATTTTGAGATATAAACTCGCAATTGTGAATTATAAAGTCAGAATTGCGAGATATGAAGTCACAATTCAGATTTTTTTTTTCTTAGAATTGGGTGATAAAAACTTAGAATTGTGAGTTAAATCTGTTAAATCTCACAATTCTGACTTAACTTGCAATTGCGTGTTACAGTATAAAGTCAGAACTGCAATTCTGAATTGCGAAATGTAAACTTACAATTGTGACTCTTTTTTCAGAATTGCAAGTTTACTTCTCAGAATTGCGACTTGCAATTTGCAATTGCAGGTTTATATCTCACTATTCTGAAAAAAAAGTCAGAATAGGGAGATGCAAAACCGCAATTGTGAAAAAGGGTAAGAATTGTGATATAAAAAGTTGCAATTACCTTTTTTTTACTTTTTTTTTTTTTTTCAGTGGTGGAAATGGGCTTCCATAGTTAAAGGGATAGTTCACCCAAAAATGTTCCGTCATTAATTACTCACCCTCATGTCGTTCCAAACCCGTAAGACCTTTGTTCATCTTCGGAACACAAATTAAGATATTTTTGATGAAATCCGACAGTTTTCTGACCCTGCAAAGACAGCAACACAACTGACATGTTCAAGGCCCAGAAAGGTAGTAAGGACATCATTAAAATAGTCCATGTGACATCAGCGGTTCAACTGATAATTCATAAAATTTGTAAAATTCATAAAATTACAGTCTAAATTTGTGTTGTGAAGATGTACGAAGGTGTTACGGTCTAACTAGTGTAACTTGAAGTGTTTGCATTGACTTACTTGCATATGTTTGCCCATATCACAGTTTAATTATTCACCCTGTCTGTCATCCAAAGCACTTTGTGTAATATCAGCTGTGAGGAACCGCAGTTTAAAGGCCTCCCATAGAGACAGCAGAACAACAGAAAAAGCTGCGCTTTTAATGTCTCGCCCTGTAATTTACCCCACTGGTTATCATGAAATGTGGTGAGCCGAAGGCTTGTTCTTTATTAACAGCTAATTTGGGGACCGTTTCACTCCCAGCAGAAATCAGGGACTCGTCTCTGCAACTTCACGCGCTGTTCCGTTTAATCTCGCTACGGCCACTACTGATACGGATCGTCGACAGAAAGAGACAGAGATAAAGAGAGCCAGAGTGTGAGCAAACACTCCTATTAGTATGTGCAGAAGTAGAGGTCAAGAGTGAAGAGTTTGTATTCCCCATGCTGAGAGTCGATACAGTTCTACAATCCTTAGCTTTTCTACTAAGGGCCACATGGAGGCATGTCCAATCATAGAATCATCTCAAACCACCTCAGCATATCTGCAGCGTTGAGATTTTACGTGCAAAGCATACCAAACGGCAACGCCAAAAGAAGGAAAATACTAATACTGAATGTTACAACCTGCCAGCCGAGCCCAAGGCCTAGTTATTATCATTATCTGTTTACGTTTCTCTGTTCTGGGAGGTTGCGCTGCAGTCGGGAGGTTATTAATTGGCCCATATTGCTCAAATTAAAAGCACAGAAGCTGGTACGATGGCAGCCATGGGGAAATTTGCTCAGCTGGGGGTCCGGCCAAGCAGATGGGCATCAAAGTGTTGCATTCGCATCCTCTCGGATCAAAGTGTCGGGATTGGTGTTTTATTTTGGGGCTGTTCTGCACTGTTAATATACTGTATAGTAGTTTCCCTCCGGGATGTTTTTTTGCGCTAGGGTCAAAGGTGAGCCGGTTGAGTCTTTTTCGACATTCTTTAAATCATTGCACATTTCAGATTTTAATCTGAGCCTTCCCACACGTCAAACTCTTTAAAGCCCGCACTGAATAGGCAAAAATCCCTTAAAATTGGAATGCAGGCCGTAGAAAAATTCTCATCCCAATCTGTTCTCAGCAGATGTCTCTCACCAGACAATAGACCTGTTTTATACAGTAATGAGCAGAAAATCCTGCCTGCTTTGGCTACTCCGCTGCACAGGAAATGCTTTTTTGCCCTTCCTCAGAGGGTTTAATTAGTTGTAAGAGGAAACTCTTGTTGAAATAAAAGTAGCATTTAGTGTCCTTGTAATTCAAGGTGGAGATTAGCCCTAAAGCACTTGCTATGGGTTAAATGCAAGTTAAAAAGCAGAGAAATCCAAAGCAACTGTGTGATCTGTGACATGGATGTGGTCGAGGAGGACAGGTTAACACTCTGTTGATGCTCCTCATCATGCATGTGCCATTAATAGAACCACTGTTTTTGTTCAATATGGCATGTTTCTAAAATTAAAAGTGTCTCTTAAAGGGATAGTTCACCCAAAAATGAACATTTTGTCATCATTTACTCACCCTCATGTCGTTCTAAACCCGTATGAGTTTCTTTCTTATGTTGAACATAAAAGAAGATATTTTGAAGAATGCTGATAATCAGACATTTGATGGTCCCCACTGATTCCATGGTATTTCTTTTCCTATGGGAGTCAATGGGGACCAACAACTTTTTGGTTCTTCCAGATTCTTCTAAATATCTTCTTTTGTGTTTAACATAAGAAAGAAACTTATACAGGTTTGGAACAACATGAGGGTGAGTAACTGATGACAAAATTTTCATTTTTGGGTGAACTATCCCTTTAAGTTGGTTTTATAAAAGACTAGGGCGTGGTGATAATTCGATAATGATAATTATCACGATATAATTTTCCTCTATAAAACGATATGAAGAGTTCGATAAATGTTCAATATAATTTTTATGTGCCAAAAGCGCAACGAAACAGCGCCACAGGGACCGTTTATGCAAAAGTTTGGGAACCCCTTGCGGGATTTGTGAAAATGTGAATAATTTTAACAAAATAAGAGAGATCATACAAAATGCATGTTATTTTTTTTATTTAGTACTGTCCTGAGTAAGATATTTTACATAAAAGATGTTTACATATAGTCCACAAGACCAAAAATTAGCTGAAATTATTAAAATAACCCCCTGCAAAAGTTTGGGAGCCCTTGGTTCTTAATACTGTGTGTGGTTACCTGGATGATCTACGATTGTTTTGTTGTTTTGTGATGATTTTTCATGAGTCCCTTGTTTGTTCTGAACAGTTAAACACTGTTCTTCAGCAAAATCCTCCAGGTCCTGCAGATTCTTCAGTTTTCCGGCGTATTTAGCATATTTTAACCCTTTTCAGGAGTGACTGTATGATTTTAAGATCCATCTTTTCACACTGAGGACAACTAAGGGACTCAAACACAATTATTAAAAAAAGGTTCAAAGGTTCAAACATTCACTGATGCTCCAGAAGGAAGCACGATACATTAAGAGCCGGGGGGTGAAAACTTTTGAACAGGATAAATATGTCCACATTTTTATTTAGTTGAAATAGAATTTTTTTTTTTCCATTTAGTACTGCCCTTCAGAAGCAACTGAAGATACTTGCATGCCTCCCAGAAGGCAAATTAAGTACAGTTTACCTTGATCTTCAAATTCAAAAAGTTTTCACGCCCCGGCTCTTAATGCATTGTGTTTCTTTCTACAGCATCAGTGAATGTTTGAATAGTTGTGTTTGAGTCCTCAGTGTAAACAGATGGATCTCAAAATCATACAGTCACTGCTGGAAATGGTTCAAATATGGAAAAGATGCTGGAGAACTGAAGAATCTACAGGTCCTGGAGGATTTTTCTGAAGAACAGTACTCAGTTTAACTGTTCAGAACAAACAAGAGACTCATGAACTACCATCACAAAACAAACAAACAAACAAACAAACAAAAAAACAGTTGTTTATGTAAAATATCTTGCGCAGGACAGTACTAAATAAAAAATAACATGCATTTTGTATGATCTCTTTTATTTTGTTAAAATTATTCACGTTTTAACAAATTCTGCAAAGGGGTTCCTAAACTTTTGCAGTATTTCTGTAAGCTTGCAGTACTGCATCAAAATTGCTTTTTACCAGGGTTGTGTGTGAACGAAAATATTTGTATTGCCTGCTGCTCAGTTTTTAATAATAAATATCATAGGTCTCCATCAATATAATTTACATCAAAGTCTGCTGTGATGTTTCTGGACTGCTTTTTATCTATCTATCTATCTACCTATCTGTCTGTCTATCTATCTATCTATCTATCTATCTCTGTATTTATACATGTATATCAGCAAACCTGACTTTATATTTTATGCAATTATATATATATACTAATACTAATACTAATACTAATACTAATAAATAGTAATAAAAAAAGTAATGTTTACAATAAGTATTTTATACCAATGCATTTGACAATACATGCAATTTATACCAATAAAAGTATACCAATGTATTTCCAGTGAAAATAAAGTTGCATAATTGTTCATGTGTTTTAATATTTCTAAAGACTAGCAGTGAGCTTGCAGCTGATTGTCTGATAGGAATCCGCACAAGGGTGTTGATTCAAAGTCACGGTCACCAAATAGTGTTTTATTAGAGGTGTCTATTGTTTGATTTTCACAAATCAGTGGATAACTACAGTGTGGATGCTGTATAACGCCTCATAACCTCCATTCATCTAGTCAGGATAATTAACAGTTTGGCGCGTCGCCACCTGGTGAAATTACACCCAGGTGTTGCCGGGTAAAAAGTGATGATTGGAAGGAAAAGTCATGTTGCTGAATTAATGCAGCCTGCACTGATAATCAGGCTAATTTGTGAAATAGAGTAAATTAAGACGTTTAAAAGCACCTTGTTTTTAGCCATTTAGCAATAATGAAAATAACATTGTAACCTTTGAGTGCAAATCTACTCTTTGTCTTTCATACTACGAGACTAATTTAGTTATACCCATTTTTTCAGTTTGTATATTTACCGCTGTGGTGAGATATGCTTCCCTATAACACTAAACACTAGTGTTTTGTCAATACTAGCACAACACAGACAGAGACCTGGTGTAAACTTCAACACTGGATCTTCCTGACAGAATCGCTAGCGTCTCTTAAAATGTCACTGTTACAAGTCTGAACCTGTTTCTGTCAGCCATGATAGGAGAATTGCAGGTTGTTGGCTGTATCCCACCGTGAGAGGAGGGGAGGCACTCTCTGTGATTTACCCACAGGCGGAGTTTGGTCCCCTCAGGCCAGGCCCGACGCCCTGCTGTTAGACAGCACGAGATGTTCGGAGCCCACTCTGTTACACCTCCAGAAACCCGTGTTTCGACACACCTTACATCAGCCTCAGGAACAGCAGGAACATCGCTCGCTCTGTTTTGTGTTGATTACAGCAAAAAGGGAGCAAGGGTGGGGGAATCTGATACCGAAAGCAGTTCGGCTGCCTTTCTCCCCACCGCCTCCACGTCAAGGCGAGGTGAGAGAGAAAGCGCTCGAAAGCGAGGCAGAGACGAGGTGCTGTGGAAGCAGAATACCGCCGCGCGGAATCAGGCGGAATCCATCCAATTATAAAAGCTGATTAACTGTGTCAATTAAAGCGTGATGGATGTCTGTTCATTTATTGAGCAGGGCAGAGGGAACGCCAGGCCCGGTCTATAGGCAACTTCGGTGATTGTCTCTTCAATACATCTGTTAGACCTGATAAAAAGTTGCACAGGGAGGCTCTGATAAGTGCAAAGAGGTTACCGGGTGAAATAACGCAGGGAGAGGGAATGAGAGAGATCGGTTCAGGTGGATGGATGAAAGGGGAGAGAAACTTATGGGATGAATCACATCCTGCATTTTATAGGAGCCGTGGCCAGTGGTTGGCACATTAAGCTGTGGATAATACAGTATAATATACTTTTTTTGCATATTGCTTTAAATAAAACAATTTCATAACACTTTATGTAATGAAGAGAAATGTAATATGTCTTACATCTCTTATAATTGAACATTAGTATAGTTAACTAAAAACAGAAAGAAAAACATATCACTTAACCGTTTGTAGCTGTGGTTGTATTGAGTGATATAACACTAATTTAGAAATCTTTATTTGTTTTATAGTTGTAGCTTGAGTTTCACTGAGCACTTTAGCTTAATGTGTTGGATCATACATCTGCATTTATAATGTAATTTTATATACAGGCATGTATTTTATATATTTTTATTTCATATTTTCTTCATTTGTTGATTTATTAGTAATTTGGTTATATTAGTTGACAAAATGTATTTGTTTAATAAATACAATTTAAAATTTCACATTTATATAATTTTATAAGTATTGTTATTAGTATTAATATTAGTTTTTGTTATTATTTGCTTTGGTTTTATAAGTGACAACTTATTAATTTTGTTATGTAAGATATTTTGTATTCACAAGATATATCATATTTATAAAATATATCATTATCTAAAAAAAATACAGTTTAAAATTGTATTTAGGTGGTGTCAGAGTTGACATTTTGCCATTATAATTTTTAAATATTTGTAATAATTTAATTATTTTTTTATTTATTTTACTTTTTTCACATTTTTTTGTTATGTTTGTTTATTTACTAGTAATTATTTATATTAGTAATTTATTTATATTAATTGACAATGTATTTTTTTATGAATACAATTTAAAATTTTACATTTATGTAATTCTATAAGCATTAATATTAGTTTTTGTTAATATATGCTTTGGGTATATTAGTGATAACTTATTCATTTTGTTATATAAATTCACTAAAGATATGATATTTATAAAATATATCAATATAAAAAAAATACAGTTTAAATATATTTTTTAATATTTTTATTAATTTAATAATTTTTTTATTAGTTTATTTATTTTTATTTCACATTTTCTTTTGTTTGTTTATTTATTAGTAATTATTTATTAGTAATTTGGTTATATGTAATTATTTATTAATGAATACAATTTTAAATTTCACTTATATAATTTTATAAGCATTAATGTTAGTATTAATATAATTTTTTATTATATGCTTTGGTTATATTAGTGACAACTTATTTTGTTACATGAATTCACAAAAGATATGATATTTATAAAATATATAAATATATAAAAAATATAGTTAAAAATTGTATTCAAGTGTTGTATTCAAGATTTGAGATTTATTTATTTATTTTCTTCATTAGTTTGATTATTTATTATTTATTAGTAATTTGATTACATTGACAATGTATTTGTTTAATGAATATAATTTTAAATTTCACATTTATATAATTTTGTAAGTATTAATATTAGTATAAATATTAGGTTTTGTTATTATTTTCTTTGGTTGCATTAGTGACAGCTTATTCGTTTTTATTATATAAATTCACAAAATACATGATATTTTGAAATTATATCAATATATAAAAAATACAGTTTAATGTATGTTGCCAGATTTGCTATTTTACCATAATCATACCATTTCAATATTGTAATTAATTAATAAATAAATAAATGTATTTATTTATTTATTTACATTTAACATTTTCTTTTTCTGATTGTTTATTTATTTATTAGTAATTATTTATTAGTAGTTTGGCTGTATAAATTAACAAAATGTATTTATATAACGAATGCAATTTTAAATTTCATATATTTAATATATATTTAAAGTATTAACATTTAACATTTTTTTTGTTATCATTTGCTTTGGTTATATTAGTATCTCAGAAACTGCTTTTCATGATTCAGTGGAGAGTAAGTTTGCTTCCACTCTGGAGGGTTTTGCAGATTTACAGACTCTTCAGCCTGTTAATCTTATTTTTTTTCATGCTATTTTCAGCACCTAGAGTGCACATGCTACAGGCGCAAACCCAGCCCCCATCGTGTCTCGGTGTCGCAACTGTCAGTTTATGATATCATAAGTCCTCTTAAACCATAACAAAGTCACTTCCCGCAGACATGCTTAATGCATCGTCGATACAGAGACGCAGGAGCGATTCCTGTTTGCATGCGCTCAGTCATTCACGATTGACCAGCTGTCATGAAACAAGGCCTGATGTAATGCCACTTCCTGGAGCTCGGCCACCCTCCTGCTTGCACGGTATCATGTCGTATTGACAGAGTCATCAGTCAGACGCGTTCAACAAAACATGTCAAGACATGTTGCCGATGACCCCTGAGCGGCATTAGCGGTACTTTGTAGTCACATCAGAACAATAGAGCTATATTTGGATGAAATTAACTGGACCAGGCACCTGTATTCCTGAGAAGTGTAGATTATCTTAAGTAACAACTCCGCTGATAGCAATGATAGGGTGTTTATTGCGACTCTGGTGATTAAGAGTGTGATGAACAATTAGAAGACAGCTTAATTAGAGTGACGCAGGCTGGCATAATGGTAATTGACAGCCCCGTTTTAATTGTCTGTGTGATTTTGGGCTTTGGGATGATTCTAATTTAATCATTTCCTCTGATAATCTCACTCTCGTTTAGCCCAAACAAACCAAGCAGAGAGTGTGAGGATGTGAGTGTGATCGTGAAAGTGAGTCAAACTTCCTGTGCAGTTTTGTTCACACTAATGAAAAGTAAATGCAAGGCTAATTAAGGGCTTAAAAAAAAAAAAGTGTTTCAAAAGTAAATTGTATCTTTAAATTAAACACAACAACATACATAGGATGCTATGATTTCAACATAGACGGAATCGCAAAATCCAATTTTTAAACAGAATTTACTGTATAACATGGAATGTCACGGAATTTGCCAAATTTTGTATAAATAAGTCAAAAGTGGTCAGTACACTTATATCAAAACTGAATATGGACTTGTTTATGTGAGTTTTCAGCCTCTGTCTCTTCAATATATGAATACATTATGGAAGGCCAAATGGTTCAAGAACGTGAATTTTAACGCGTCAACAACACACAGTATACACATATTTAACGTATTATACGCGTACTTCATATAAATACGGGTTGTTTGCACGTATTTCACACAACATGTATTTAACTCATGAAATACATGTATAATTTTTAAAAATAAATCTTAAATAATTTAATGAATCATTTATTTCATTTATTTAACTATTTATTTTTATTTCACATTTTGTTCTTTTGTTTATTTATTAGTAATTTGTTATATAATTAACAAAAAGTATTAATGAATACAATTTTGAATTTCACATAATTTTATAAGTATTAATATTTGGGTTAATATTAGTAGTCATATTTTCTTTGGTTATGTTAGTGACAGCTTATTAATTTTGTTATATAAATTCACAAAATATATGATATGTATAAAATATACCAATGTATTAAAAAATAGTTTAAAATTCAAGTGTTGTCAGATTTTACATTTTGGCATAGAATTTTCAATATTTTCAATAACTTTATTTGTTTATTTTCTTCATTTGTTTTTTTGATGTATTTATTAGTTTGCTTATCATCTCTACAACTGCTTTGAGAGTCACATGAGCATTTATCATTAGGGATGGGTAGCGTTTACATTTTATTGATACTGATACTGATACTGCTTATCGATATCGGTACTTATTGATACTCTTATTGATACTATTTGGTGCAAAAATATATGATGTAAAAAGTTGTTGAAAATTTCTAGTTATTTTGTTACTGCTGAACTTTAGCAACTGTATTAAATTCTTCAATCAAGAGCAGGGAGTTATTTTTCTCCTTGTGTTTTATTTGAACATTAAAGGAACAGTTCACCCAAAAATGAACATTTTGTCATAATTTACTCACTCTCAAGTTGTTTTAAACCTGAATGAGTTTCTTTCTTCTGTTTAACATAAAAGTTATTTTGAAGAATGTGGGTAACCAAACAGTTGCTGGCCCCTAGTGACTTCCTTTGTTCAGCACAAGAAAGAAATTAATACAGGTTTGGTACAACATGACAGTGAGTAAATAATGACACTGAATTATCCCTTTAATGACATTGACATTGGTTAAGTGCTGTCGCTTTAAGAGTTGCACGCATCCTTTTTTTTTCAGCTGTGTACTTTCACTGTAGACATAACGTTAACTAACTGTGTTTATATGTAAACCTTGTGTGTTTTTGACAGTGTTCGCGCAATCAAATGATAACCAAGTAATCATATGATGTTTGACTGGCCTTTTAGTGTACGCACGCTTCAGGTGTACGTGCTCTGGAAAAAAAATAAATAAATTTGATGTGAATGTATCATGTCGCGAGTAGAAGTTGGAGCTGAAGCCGGGAGACATTGTAAATACAGCGCATTGCATGTGATAGATGTTAGTAAATGTTTCTTTATATTACAAGTGTTGCCTCCTTTGTTCACTATTACACTACTGCATATATTGCATCTGGTGTCACTTAGTTTTGTAGCGTGAGCCCACACTTTCGAACGTTTCACTCTTGCCGTCGTGACTGATTTGGGACTTCAAGCAGCAGCCACGGATGGAACGGCAACGGCATTCCGACGTCATATTGCGCGTTCACGACTGTAACTGCCACTTCTTGACGTTCTACTGTAGCCGTCTACTACGGGAGAACAGCTGGTTTGCCGTAGTCTTTACAACGTGACAGATTAGGTAGATAAATGTTATGTTTTATAGTTTATAGCTCTGTAATTCCATCAGTATACGATTCTACCATTAGTCTTTCTGTGTCGATATGTTTTAAACTTAAGCTAATTTTAACGATTTTTTTTTTTAAATTTGTACAAAGATATGTCTGCTGTTGGCAACGGCACCTCAGGTAAGTTAGCACTGAGACTAGAGAGGATGTGAAATGAACAACGTACGTATTGCCTAAACATCCTCCTCATAATCCATGGTTTGTATTTAAATAAATGAATGTTGTTTATGGTTGCTTAATGATTTTTACGTTCTCGGCTATGGCGGTGTAACAGCTTACTTCCGGTCATCGTAGCCGTTCCAAGGGAAGCTGTTGCTTAAAGTCCCTATTTATTATTGTCTGCACGCAAACGCACACCACATATGTGCATGGATATCAAACGCACGTCGAGCAAACGTCGGCCACATCATTCAGTCAAGGAAAATGACAAGCAGCGGCTTCTAATTCGACATTAACGTTGAAGTATACTGGGATAAAACAACGCAAGTATGATAAGAGTATCGTTTGTCCTGAAGCTTATGGGTAGTCCGGTATTGACCCAATTACGTGCCGGTCAAAAAATACCGGTTCTCGGTATCATTTCTTGTGAGGAAAAACTATCATTATATCATATACAAACAAACTCATAGGTCTTTACAGCAACCTGTCAAAATAAAAGTTCCGGTTAAAGTGCATATTGCAGGTTAGCGACTCCAGTGAATTGATGTATAGAAAAATAATTTAGGAACCAGATTTTCTTTAAAATATACTTCAAAATACGCTATTAAGGCTTCTGGAGTCGTTTTTGTGAGAGAATTTTACTTCCGCATCTGAAAAACTGCCAAAACCGGCAGTGACGTAACGAGAGGGAGAGCGGTCAATATAAACCATAGGAAAACAATGGATCGCAATGACCGTTCGGATGCGGAGAAAATTTTAAATGTTTATTTACACTCGTATGACGAACCACAGACACAATTATGAGCCTGCTATGTGGCCAAGAGAGCAGGGATATGCCAGGATTAAACAGAACAACGGTCAGAGGAGACAAATTAAGTTGTGGTGTGAGGAGAACAGGGCAAGTGTCTGTGAGAGATCAGTGTCAGCTGACGATATCTAATCGGGAAAAAGCATAGCACTGGTCATCTATAAGTATTGATACTACTTACCAGTAACAGAAACTAATAATCGTTGATCAAGCATCAGACTCGTTAATATCCGACGCTAACGTTACGTGATATAGCGGGTTTTTATCTCCGCGTGCGCGCTCTGACTCTGCACCCAGGCTTTAAAGGCTTGCAGTCTGAACTCATAATAGGTTGTACAGATAGCCTATGCACTTCAGGCAGGAGCATACACCTCTCCAGGCCAGCAGACATGAGTGTGTTTAGGGTAGAGATAATTTATTACTCTGAGCTAAATACCTACAAATAAATAGTAAACTTAAGATTTGAATATCAAAATGTTTGTTTCTCAATTACAAGTTGACTATATTTAGATTATGAATACCTATAAAGTCACACTTTTTAATGCCATTGGTATAAGACAGTTAATGTTGACAGCATACAGGCAAGTTGTCTGCTGGTATTCATCAGGAAGCCCTCACCTGCATGTGTTGTCAGCTATGGGACAGTTTACCAAGGAAGGATGACTTTATAAAGGTTTTGAATGGCCCCATTTTGGTGACAATCAATAAAAAATAATCACAATCACAAATTGTCTTACTGTATAAAAAATTGTTTATGAAGTTTACAATACATATATATCAAGCAGATCTGCATTTATGTTTAATTCAGTTCAGTTTAATTTATACAGCACTAAATCGTATATATTATTTCACAGTACTGTTAATACCCAACTCAAAACACAACATTGCAACTGTTATTATATATATGTAGATGTACCAAACATATACCACTGAAAGAAAAATATTTTCAGCGTGGGTATCACAATAATGTGTTACATTAGAGGTGGTTAATAACAGCTGGCGTCCACTGCTTCAGATCTTCACACATCCTCATGTCTTGCAATGTCTCCCAAAGCCCTATAAATACATGAAAATAAATTACAAATTAGCTGTGCAAACAATATGACTAGACTTGATGGTTATAATATTAACAAACTGAGGTTAACTGACCAGTAATGCCTTCTCATATGGTACCGTTTTTACACGGTTCTTAAAATTATATTACTAATGCTTACATGCTAGCTACGGTGCTTTACAACAACATATACACATCTCGTTGTGTCTCATTATTTAAATAAATATGTTCACTGATTTGGTAGTTATCAAAAGTTAAAAAACAAGACTTACGGTGCACAGTTCACATGAAGGTGCTGTGTGCACCGAAGGAACCGCACCAGCTTTGAGCCTCACTTGGTTCTTGCTTCGGCATCCCATGTTGAAACTGCATCAAATCGCCGGGATGACAATCCTCCGGTGTAAAGTGAACGCGTTTTTCGAAGCAGATGCATTAGTGTAGGCCCGTCTCTTCGCCCGCACAAACCATAGCACCGTTCTTTTATTGTAAGTAAACCCGTGGACACGATGTCCTGACAGGCTGGAGTTTGTGCAGCCTCCATAAACACAATAATTTACCATGACGATGATCAATTGAAATAAAAAATAACTACCGAAAACACACTAGCTCTCGACTGCTCCTACTGAATAGCAACAGAGTTTGGCGAACGACTCCCTCTCGTGACGTCATATGACGCGGTGTGGAAAAAAAGCTGTTTTTGAGCGCTGTCAAGGAAATCGTCACTTTGTCTTCAAAATTTGTGGCCTTGCGTCTTGTAAAACATTTTCAAATCCTGCATGAACGGTTCGTATAGTATTTCCATACACGGACATATATTTATCTGGATTTTTTTTTAACCTGCAGTATGCACTTTAACTTAAAGAAACTGCGACAGAAATATATAACTGAATGTAATGATAGTAAAAGTAAATTATTTATTTATTTATTTATTTATTTATAAATGAATTGAGCTGCTTAAGATTATTCTTAAGAAAATTCTTAAGATTAGAAATTTTTTGGTGAACGGGTTTTGGGAAAAAGATAAATGGATTTCATAAGGCCCTATATACACTGATATAGAATGACATTACAAACTAACACACATTTTGTGATCTAGATAGATAGATAGATAAATAGATTGATTTGTATTATATATTTATTTAGATATGTATTACTCATATAATATTTGTATTTAGTTTTAGATGTTTTATTTACTCTGTTTATGAAGCACTTGTCCCCACATCCCCAAAAGGAGGTTTTGTCGGATATAATTTGTCAGCATGTTCTCCCTGAAGTTTTTCTACTGTTAAAGACATGCACATTTATTCTCAATTTGCCCTTCCGTTGACCCCACTTTGAGTGTACAGGAGGAGACTATGATGGAGGATGTAATGCTCAGTGATATGGCCCATATGCACAGCTGTGACTCTACCCCAGAATTCAGGAGCTTTTGGCTGAGCGATTCCTCGTAGCTTTTAGCTGTCAGTCCGTGGAGCATCTAAATAGGCCTGAATACGCCTCTGCGGTCTCTCGTCACAATGCAGAGCCACTGGGTCTCTCCCAGCGGTGAGCGCAGACACCTCTACCACCCAACAAATCAGCACGCCACAGAGACAACCTTCACAAATCTCATTTCCCACCGACACAATTGATTAGAATAATTTTGGATGTGATTGTCTCTGGGTACTTAGCCATAAAGCTGCAGGCCACAACGAGAGAGGGCACATGAAATTATGTGGATTCATAAGGAAATCTGCTTCGTGTCAGAAACACACACACTCTCTCTTTCCCTGTGTCTCTCTCTCTCTCTCTCTCTTGTTGGAAGGAAGTGTCTTTCAAAATCACAGCCATAAATTCAGCAGCTTGAAGAATGCTGATGTAGCAGGCTGCCAGCAAACACTCCCTTCTTTCCAAGTGCAGAACAACCCACTGAAGCACAGATATGATTACCTTTTTAAGGAGGCGGCAGTAGGGAAGCTGCACATCTACTGAAATGTTTTCCCAGCAGTTAATTCTCTTACGCACAATGCAGGCCAAGTCAGCTTTAGGTAATTCTGTTTGCTGATAATTTTACGCTGGGAAAAACAGAACAGTCTGGCAAAATTTGGTTAACGGCAGATTACAAAGTAACACACAAGAAGAACAGGTATTTCATTCTAAAATTGACATTGATTATCACTTATGCAGTTTCAGGCAAATGTTTGGAATGGGATACTGCATGCATTGCAATTTTCTAATGTGAAACTGTACACATTACATATTTAAAATAGTTGTATAATTGACCTCATTGACCTCTTTGTGTTGTATGCTTAATTCTATGTATCATCCCAGATGTTCTTTTTTTCCTTTTTCTAAATGTCTTATATTAGTACAGTTTTCTCTTTTGTTTACTGCACATTTTGGCAATTGCAGTAGGCCATACAGTAAGTTAATACTTTTATTAAGCAAGGACAGATTAAACTGATCAAAAGTGACCGTAAAGACATTTATAATGTTACATGTGAATTCTGTTTCAAATAAATGTTGTTTTTTTGAACATTCTGTTCAACAAAGAATCCTAAGGGGGGGAAAAAGATCACTGTTTCTATAAAAATATTAAAGGAGAAGTCCACTTCCAGAACAACAATTTACAGATAATGTACTCACCCTCTTGTCATCCAAGATGTTTATGTCTTTCTTTCTTCAGTCATAAAAAAAAAAAAAAAAAAATGTTTTCTTGAGGAAAACATTTCAGAATTTTTCTCCATATAATGAACTGATATGGTGCCTCAGGTTTGAACTTCCAAAATGCAGTTTAAATACGGCTTCAAATGAATGCGGTTTTAAACGATCCCAGCCGAGGAAGAAGGGTCTTATCTAGCAAAACGATCGGTTATTTTTATAAAAATAATACAATTTATATACTTTTTAATGTCAAATGCTTGTCTTGTCGTGCTCTTCCCGACCTCTGTTTTTTTCCAGTTCATGTCAGTTAGGGTATGTCGAAAAACTCCCATCTCATGTTCTCCCTCAACTTCAAAATCGTACTATATTGCTATTTTTCCTTTTTTGTTAAGGGTGTTTGATCTTCTTTGCATGTTCACTTTGCAAAGACTGGGTCGGAACTTCTGCAGCGATGTAGGATGATTTTGAAATGATTTTTGAAGTTGAGGGAGAAAATACGATCGAGTTTTTCAACATACCCTAACTGTCTTGAGCCAGAATACACAGAGTTCAGGGAGGGAAAGACAAGATGAGCATTTGAGATGAAAAAGTATTTAAATTGTATTTTTTAAATGAAAATGACGATCGATAAGACCCCTTCTTCCTCAGCTGGGATCGCTTACAACCGCATTTGGGATCATTTGAAGCTGCATTTAAACTGCATTTTGTAAGTTCAAAATCAGGGCACCATACCAGTTCATTATATGGAGAAAAATGCAGAAATGTTTTCCTCAAAAAACATAATTTCTTTACGACTGAAGAAAGAAAGACATAAACATCTTGGATGACAAGGAATTATACAATTATATGTGAATCTTTGTTTTGGAAGTGGACTTTTCCTTTAAATATAACTATAAAAAATAAAATAATTAATAGATTATTACACTTTATTTAGTTTTTAAATAAAATAATAAACAAAATAATAAAGCATGATAATAATATTATATTTTAAAATTAAAAATGAGTATTAGACTTTTAACATTTTCAAACCTAAAATCAGCAAGCTTTTATTTTGGCGGGTTGCCGAGAAGCAAGCACATGCACTGCCGGTTTTAGCGCGTCCTCTGGCGGTTGCGTTTAAAGGCTACATACGTCACTGGAGCGGTCTCATTTTTAAAAAAAATAACCGTTAAATTGCAAAATAGGAAAGAAAATACAGTATTTTAAACCTCACAAGAAATAACAGTCCGTTTTATTACGGTTGCTTTTCTTGAAGAAGACATCCTTGACGTACACAAGCTACAAATGCGACCTCCGGTAGACTCTTGCTTCCAAAATGAGACGCAGCTAATGTCACAGTTTTGCATTTTGGTCTGAAACCAGCAGGTTTATCCACCTTTTTCTTTAAGGCAGAAGTAAGCTTAGGGGCGAGACTTCCGGTTGATTATCCGCTATAGGGAAATAACGAGAAGAATAACAATATGCACTAAACGGTAAAACCAGTGTGCACTACAAACCAGTGTGTTCATAATTAAGATAACGTTAATACATTAAAATTTGACCCAGGACTACAAAACCAGTCATAAGTGTCTTTTTTTTTTTTTTTCAATTAAAATTTATACTTCATCTGAAAGCTGAATAAATATATACCATAGATATATGGTTTGTTGGGGTAGGACAATATTTGGCTGAGATACAGCTATTTGAGAATCTGGAATCTGAGCGCGACTTAAGTTTTGATATATTTACGTTAGGAAATGTACAAAATCTCTTCATGGAACATGATCTTTACTTAATATCTTAGTGATTTTAAAATAAAAATCAATAATTTTGACCCTTACAATGTATTGCTGCAAATATACCCGTGCTACTTATGACTGGTTTTGTGGTCCAGGGTAACAAATAATATGGTAATACACACCGATTTGCAATATCAAGCAGCAAAACGAGCTATTTTGTACAGCTGAAAATAGCTAGACACGGATAAGACCGGAACCAGACCCATAGCTTATGTGCACCCCTAAATACTGACAATATAGTAAGCAATATTTTGTGTAACTGTTACTGACACGTCTTTTTCTTTGCCTCTGCGCAGCGGCATCAGGTGCTGAGGATGTGGCCTTGTACGTGGGGATCGTGGCGGTGGCTCTTTGCCTGACTCTGCTGCTGATCATACTGGTGCTGGTCTACCGCAGGAAGAAGGAAGGTCTCGATGCAGATGTGGCCGACTCCTCCATCCTCACCACTGGCTTCCAGCCCATGGGCATCAAGCCCACCAAGCCAGGTGTGTGGGCACCGCGCAGGGCAGCCCGCAGCAGTAGGCTATTGTTTCTCTACACTATCCACCCCTCGTCACGGTGTTTCACACCCATCCTTTCATCCCAGTGCCCGTGTTCCTGTGCCACCTGTGGCCATAAAGCAACTCACAGTCTCGTGTATGTGCGGTGTTTGCGTTAAATGGATTTCGTGTGACATCTTCAGTTGCAAATGATTGTGGTTGGTTTTACTTAAATCATCTTTTAAGTCATACGTGAGAAGAGACCTTCACTCGTCCGCCTGCTACCGTGGGAAGTGATTTGGTAATAGTAGCATTAAGCTGATTTCCATTGATCCTCCCACGAAACAAATCTGCCTACTGCTGTGCACTTTTATTTTTACATATGTGAAGTGTTTAATGTGAAAAAAAAACTAAAATCGTGAAATACGGAGTTGAGGATTTGTACCTGAATGAAGCCACACAGAAAGCTTTATTTAAAGTGTAAAAAATTTAAACTGTGACTGCCAGGCTTTCTTTAAACTCTGTATGGAATTGATTGTGGCTGCTAAAGAGGAGGAGGAGGAGGCATTGATTTATTTACGAGTGAGTCTCTCTCAGCGCCGAAGGCCCGGCTACATCCATGGATTTGTGCATTTGCACTGAATTTCAATTTGTGTTGTGCACTTTTAACCACCGTGACCTTTCGAGTCGTTTTTCACTTGTTTCTTTCTCTCCGTTCCGACAGAAAACTCTCATTTGCTCACCATCCAGCCCGATTTGACTACCACCACCACAAGCTACCAGGGAACGCTGCGATCTCGCCACGAAGTCGCCGGGAAGTTCTCCGTGAGCAACGGCCCCCTCCTGGAGCCTCTTCCTAACGGCTCCCACACGCTGCACAATGGCAAACTGCCCAGCGACCCCAACGACTTCATGAACCGCCTGTCCTCGCAGACGTATTTCAAAACGCTCCCGAGAGACAACGTCAACACCTCCTACGGCACTTTCAATTTCCTGGGTGGCCGCTTAACCCTCCCCAACACCGGTAAGATTGTGTGACTGCAAACAATACGAAATGTTTTTTGTGTTCAGTCAGGAGTGTTGTGAAAGAGCTCTGGAGCTTTGTTAAACGGCAACGTTATTATACCGACATGGCCCAAAATGGAAGGGTGAAATGATCCAATTACACGGTAATCCAAGCAGTTTTATGTAAATCGGGACACGAGCGAATGCGAACACCTTCTAAAGAGGTTTTTTTCAAGTAACGAGGCAGAGCGGGCAAAGAAGCGCTTCCATTTATATACTAATGATTGTGTTATGACAATGACGACCGTTTTCCTTTTTCGATGAAAATAGCTGTAATTGGGGAACGTCTTGTTTTATTTTCCCCTTTTTTTTTTTTTTTTTTTTTTTTTTTTTGAAGGATAACTTAGTGCATCTTCTCCGAGCCGAGCCAGTGACTTAGTTGTCAGCCGTGGCATTGTAAGCCGATATGCGGCGTGCACATTCATAGTGCCTGCAACTCTATCCACTCCAAGGACACCACCAGAGTATATTCAAACCAATTAGTCTCCTTAATCACAGACAGAGGGTTCATCAGGCTGTCACATTATGAATCACTCGCGGTCAAAGAGACAGCTCACGAGGCAGTGGAAATGAAATAACCAGGGCTCCCTCGACTAAGAGCGTTGCCCTTCAGAATATAATGCCTGATACCTGTTATCCGTTTGAGACGTTTTGAGGATGTTTTATGGCTTATGTTGCTTTTATGCGTTCATGTTAAATACGATTATTTTAGACTAGACAAGTTACATGGCTCACTTTAATGTATACAGTTAGGGTTGACTAATTATGTAATTATTTAATAATTATTGTAGTATGTAATAGTATCTTTTTTATTTTATTTTTATTTATTTGTTATGTGATTTTTTTAATTTTGTGTGTGTGTCATCTTCACAGTTACACATTGCCCAGTTTATTTTATTTTATTTTTTTAATTAAAAATACATTTTATTTATTTATTTATTTATTTATTAATACATTTTAATTTAATGTACTGCCAAGTTTAATGTGTACAGTAAGGGGCTGAGTAATTATGTAATTATATAATAATTGTAACAGCATATATAGTATATTGTAATATTTTATTTTAATTCAGTTATTTAATTAAATTAGTTATTTAATTTTTTAATTTAAAATTTTGAATTGAATTAAAATTTAAACAAATTAACAAATTAAAAGGTAGTTTGCAAAATAATAATAATAAATAAAAAGGTTAAAAAATGCATTAAACACTTATTAATGTATTTAATTTTTAATTTAGGTTTTGTCATTTTTTTGTGTCATCTTTATAGTTACAAATGGCTCAGAGAAGCTAATTTTATTATTTTTTTATTTTTTTGGAAAATACATTTGAATTTAATAAAATTTGAACAAATTATTTAAAATCAAATTCCAGATAAATGCATAAGTTTGTTTATTTACGATTAATTATTTATTACTTTTACAAGGTATTTCGAAATAGTAGACTTATTAATCAATCAAAAAAAACACACTTACAATACACTTTCTGAGAATAAATTTACAATATGTTTTCTGAAAATGCACATTGTTTAATTTCATAACCGACATATTAACTTCTGAAACAATGTAAGCTATGATTGTTTACATATTTGCTGAAAAGGAAGATACTTGGCCCCCTTTTCTGGGTTATACTGCTTTTATGCATTCATCTTCAATATGATTATATATTTTATTATTATTTTATTTACAATATTTACAATCTTTTATTTTATTTGGAGAATGCATTTAAATTTAAATACATTTGAATGAATTATTTAAAATCCAATTCCAGATAAATACAGAATTTTTATTAATTAAAACATAAAAAAAAGTACCATACACTTTCTGAAAATAAATTTGCAATATGTTTTCTGAAAGTGCACATTGTTTGGTTTCATTGCTAACATATTACCTTCTAAAACAATGTAAGCTATGATTGTTGGGCTGTTTGCTAAAAATGAAGAGACTGGATCTCTTGTAACTTTAATCGAATGCCACTGCTTTAGGCACTTCCTGCCACTGTCCACATCTCCAGGGCATAAAGAGTTTTGAAAGGTAGACATGGTAGATGACATCTTTGACCTTGACTGTGGATTTGTATAGCATTAACCACATTTACTTTTGTCACATAGAGGCCCGCTGTGAGCTGTGACAAAAGCGGCATTCAGATGGAACAAATGAGCCTACCTTGTCTCTTTTGTTCCTATTTACATTAGGAATCAGCCTGCTCATCCCGCCAGAGGCCATTCCCAGAGGGAAGATTTATGAGATTTATCTCACCATTCAGAAGAAGGAAGACATGAGGTAGGTCCCTGGAACCAATCTGAGGATCTGCCTCACAAAGAAAGGATGCACAGTTTGAATCAGATTTTAAAAAGGGCCGGCACAGAGCGTCGAACGTAATTGAAGTCAATCTCTACATGCCGGCGTGCATGATTGTGTGTGTGTGTGTGTGTGAGCCGTTTGCTCAGATTTATGACTAATGCTGGCTTGAGATATCAAAAGCTTGTGTGTATGTGTTGTGCCTTGTCTGTTATATGTAAATGAGCCATGGGCCGCAGCAAGGGAAATGTTCTCCTGTTTTAGATTTTCCTGTCGGAGTGAAGCATCAGGTAACGCTCTGGCTATTTTTTGCTCATGCATTCATGCGGTGTTCACGGCCAGCTCCCTACTGGGTTTGAATGCAGAGTGTAAAAAGTCAGATCAGAGCACCAGAGGCCTGATTAATAGTGGAACCTCATCTTGTTAAAGGGTCGACTCTGGGCTTGACATTGGTCATCCATCCAAACCCCTTTGGTTGAATTCTCACCATATGCTCCCCCTCTGCCTCCCTCTAGATTGCCCCTGGCTGGGTGTCAGACGTTGCTGAGTCCCTTGGTGAGCTGCGGACCGCCCGGTGTGGTGCTCACCCGGCCGGTCATCCTCAGTATGGACCATTGCTCTGATGCGTGCCTGGAGAATTGGGCCATCCGTCTCAAGAAGCAGTCATATGAGGGATCGTGGGAGGTAAGTGATTGTTTGCGTCTGTGTTCATTTATGTCTAGCTATATAAAAAATAAATGAATAAAAAAATAAAAAAGAAAGATTTTTAATGTTTTTTAAAGATGTCTCTTGTGCTCACCAAGCCTGCATTTATTTGATCCAAAATTCACAGCAAAAACAGTAATATTTTGAAATAATTTTATTATTTAAAATAACTTTTTTTTCTATTTGAATATTTTTTAAAATGTAATTTATTCCTGTGATTTCAAATCTGAATTTTTAGCATCATTACTCCAGTCACGACTCTTCAGAAATCATTCTAATATTTTGATTTGCTGCTCAAAAAACATTATTATTATTATTATTATTATTATTCTTATGTTGAAAACAGTAGAATTTTTTTTATTTAATTTATTTTAATGTTATATTATATTATAGTATATATAATTTAAAAAATATATAAACTATTCTATTTATTAGAAAATAAAGTATTTATATATTTTCTGTATAATTTTTTTATATTGAATATATATTCATATATAAAACATTAAACTGTTTAAAACATTTAAAACCTAATCATAATAATATGTCATCATCTAATATAATGTTAATTTAATGAGATAAAAAGTGTAACCGTTTTTGTGTACATAATATATGTGTGTGTAGTGTTTATATTATGTTTTTATAAATACACGTATGTATATATTTAAGAAAATATGTTGCTTATATATTCAATATATTTTTATATAATATAATTAGATGAGAATAAATATGTACATGTAAATATTATATATATATATATATATATACACACACACACATAACACACAGTACACATATATTATAATAACGAAAGCTTTTATTTTGGATGCAATTAATCATTGCCCAGCTAATATATCTTTAATACTTATATTTAATGGCATGCAATATAAATTACATATATTAATATCCATTATTTGACATTTTTTTTAATTATTGTTTCTTCTTTTTGGGAAAATTGCAGTTAAAATCTGCTTGGCTGAAAAATCTGAATGGCCTCAATACATACAAAATACATGTAAAATATTGATTTAATATAATTTACATAAATGAATTTAATAAATATCTTTAATAATTATATTTAATGGCATGCAATATAAATTACTTATATTAATATATACTATTTGACATTTTTTTAATTATTATTTACTCTTTTTGGGAAAATTGCAGTTAAAATCTGCTTGACTGAATAATCTGAATGGCCTCAATACATACAAAATACATGTAAAATATTGATTTAATATATTTTACATAAATGAATTTAATAAACAATTATACTACTGAGATTTTTACTTATAATTTTGACAAATGTTCTTGATAAATTAGCTTTTACTTTACTTTTCTTTAAGTTGCTTTACAGAAGACTACTGAAAATTGGAGTGTGGGGGACAAAATAAACTTAAATATACAGGAACACAATATCAAAATGCAAACAAATCTTCAAAAAAATTATTTGAAAATAGACATCATTGTCTTTATGCAAAATATAGTTTACATTTTTTTTTTTTTTGTTAGATTTTTGAGTGAACATTTCTTGAAAGTGTTTCTCCTGTGAAGCGAGTGGTGACACCATGTGTTACGAAAACAAACTCCATCAGCGTGCCGATAAATAAAGACTCTCTTGTTCTATACGATCACGCCTCGTTTTAATTAGCGGTGAACTGTACGTAGGTGGAATCCATGCTGTACGTTCACCTTTCTTGCCCTTTCCCATCTCTTTCCCTCTCATCGTCCTGCTACTGAATTGAATATCTTATGGAGGCAAATGGGCTGTATCGTCATAATCATTTGAAATAGCCTCTCAGACAATAAAGCCCTGAAGTGTCTCCATCAGCGTACTCCTCATTTCACCTATCTCTCATACCTTCACATTTAATCTCCATTTAATTGTATGGATCTTTTCCTCATCCCATCCGATGGCCATCAGCACCCACCTTTAAACCGAGCCGGGGCGAGTCCTTCATTACGCCTGATGGCTTTTCCAAATCTGCTCTGAACCGCGTCGGGTCGCCGCGAGATACATCAGGCACGAAGACAAGAAAGAGGAGGAACCTGGGGGAGGAAGGGCGGAGGAAGAGAGTGAAGGTCTTCTTTCATGTTTGATACTGTGCATAAATTATTCAGACTCCTTGGTGTGGCAGCAATGGGGCGGCAGTAGAATGAATAGGCCTGTCTTAGATAGAGGGTAGAGCAGCACTTTTAATCATCCACTGCCCCAAATATAGCCCGTCGGCGGCAGGTCGCCGTTCTTGGCCAGGTACGGCAGACAAAAGAGGGAAAAAACACAGGGAAGTTTGTCCTGGAAGGAGCCTTGGCAGACAGACTCGCAGCAATTAATTTCTCCAGAGGACGCAGATCAGCAAAACGCGAGCAGAAGAGAATGAAATATAGTCTGTGTCGTTATCGAACCGTGGGATGATTTTTTTTTTCTCTGAGTCATTTAAAAAAAAAATGATAATGGGAAAAAAAAACCCAGACTTCATTGTGGTCAAATGGAAAACGGCTAGTGCCAATACTAATTTCACTGATGAAGATAGTGGCTTATTTTATTGATTGCTGGATGTAATTTCCTGGCCTGGATCCCGAGGTGCATGACAGTAGGGCCGCCGCTCTGTATTTGATTAGATAATGGTGTGAGCGAGAGAAAAAGAGAGAGACGGTGTGCGAGGAATCTTTCTGATGAGCTTCCTGCAGAAGGTTCTGTCGCCACATATCCCACTTGCCTTTTCTCTAATTAAAGCCACTCTGGGGAGCCATTATGTGATTGTATCTGACCGGAGACGGTGAGAAAACGGCGTGTTTCCTCACAATAGCCTTGGCCTTTGCTAGAGTCACGTTTTCCGACAGAATGCCTTTTCTCCTGATTTTAAAACAGTTTTTTTTATTTTGCATTAGCCTATACGAGGCACACTCGAAGGCATCTCTGATGTCTGTCAGGATTCTTGCGTCCAATTAAAGTAATTATCTTGCCATGCCCTGACGGGCTCCGTATTGCGCATGGCAACCTGTTAATTAGTTTATTCTCTTGGTTATTAGTAGAGAAGCACCTCAGACTGTCAAACTCACTAATTGATTAAGACAAAACAGTGGGGTGCAAAATGACGTAAGATTTTTGTTTGTGGCTTTGCAACGGATAAAGTAATGAGTATGGGGTAACACTTTACAATAAGGTGTCATTTGTTAACATTAGTTAATGTATTAACTAACATGAACAAACAATGAACAACACATTTATTACACTACTTATCAATCTTTGTTAATGTTAGTTAATAAACATTTTTTGTTAGTATTAGTTCACAGTGCATTAACTAATGTTAACAAATACAACTTGTGATTTTAATAATGCATCAGTAAATGGTCAAATTAACATTGTATAAGTATTGTTATTTCTTGGTTCATGTAAACTAGTGTAGTTAACTAATGTTAACTAATGAACCTTTTTGTAAAGTGTTACTAAATATTGCTTAAAATTAATCATTAATAATTAGCTAATTATTAACATGCTTAGTGATGTGAAATTTGAACAAACACGCCAAAAAATAGTTGAGGTCAATATTATATTTTAATTTAGTTTAGTTTAGTTTAGTTTATTAAGATGCATTCAGTTAATCAAAATGACAGTAAAGACATTATTAATATTACAAATTATTTTAAATAAATGCTGTTCTTTTGAACCTTCTGTTCATCAAACAAACCTTAGAAATCAAGGTTAATCAAGGTTTTTACAAAAATATCAAGCAGTGCAACACTGATTATAAGAAATATCTCTCAAGCACCTAATAAGCATATTAAAATGATTTCTGAAGGATCATGTAACATTGAGCAGTATAGAAATAGCTGCTGAAAATTCAGCTTTGCCATCACAGAAATAAATTTCATTAAAAAAAAAAAAAAAAAAAAAAAACACAATGTAAACTGTTATTTTGCTGTATTTTTGATCAAATAAATGGAACACTGGTGAAGGTAAGAGACTCAAAAACATTTTAAAAATCCTACCAGCCCCAAACTTTTGGAATGATACTGTACATTGAAGCAGCAACCGAAGACATATCTAAGGATCAGAATATTACAGAGGCTTGAACCAGTAAAGTCACCTAAACAAATACATAGCATCACCTGGCTTTGTGGCAGCGAATTTTGTAACGGAAAGCTACACAAATGTAATTCAGAAAATGCAAAAATCCAGAAATACCCTTTACATTCTAAAAATAAATTAATAAATGCATAAAATGTGTTTTGTTTATTAATTTATTCAGTTTTATTTTTAATTATTTATATTCATTTTAATTGCTCCTTTTCCTGTATTTAACGTTTGGTATTTTCACTTATGAAGTAAATCTGAGCTGTAGAAATTTCACACGATTTGTTCCCTGCGTGTAGGCAGAAGAAGAACGAGAATCTCTGATCACTTCATGGGCACTACCATGTGTGAACATTCAGGATGAACTCCTGCTATTAGTGTCTCATTAGAGCACAGAACACAGCTCATTATGCAGATCTTTCAGTTTCAGCTCAGCCAGATCACTTCACTGTATCTAAAATCTGACACCGAACATCCTCAGGGCAGGAGTTGACCATCTCTCCAATAACTCCACTGACACAGCTGCTCTCTGCCCTCCTCTCTGATCCCTGTGTCATTGTCTCATTGGCTCCTCAGGATGTACTTCAGCTTGGTGAGGAAGTGGTTTCGGAGCCGTACTACTGCCAGCTGGAGGCGGAGACGTGCCGGGTGTTCACTGAGCAGCTGGGCCGCTTTGCTCTGGTCGGGGAGTCCCTCAGCATGGCTGCCGCTAAACGCCTAAAACTGCTGCTGTTTGCTCCCGCCTACTGCTCCACGCTCGAGTACAACATCCGCGTCTACTGCATGGACGACACACAGGACCTGCTAAAGGTGAGGCCTTTAAAAAGATTGTTCATCCAAAAATGAAAAATACTCCATGATTTACTCACCCTCAAGCCATCCTGGGTGTATATGACTTTCTTCTTTCAGACGAATAAAATCAGAGTTATATAAAAAAAATGTCCTGGGTCTTCCGAGCTTTATAATGACAGTGAATGGCTGTTGAGATTTTGAAGCAAAATAAAGTGCATCCATCCATCATAAAAAGTACTCCACACAGCTCCGAAGGTAAACAAAGGCCTTCTGAAGTGAAGTGATACGTTGTATAAGAAAAATATCCATATTTAAAAATATAAAGTGCAATCTCTGGCTTCCGCTAACTGTCGTACAAGCTTTCACGAGACTGTGGCGTTCAGTGGATGGCGGAGGACGTAGGACGTAGGCGTAGCGTAAGCTCCGGTGCGAATATGCTAATCTCTCAAGAACCAAGTTTTGTTTTCAGCAAATGAAAATCAGTCTCCTCTTGGCTTATTTCAAAATTTTTCTTTACAAATCCTCATTTTGTACTTCTAATTCATGACCGGCGTTTTGTTTTGCTCTCTCCACTGCACCTCCACATTCATCACCGCGTTCGCTTAGGCCCTACGTCAGCCGCTGGTACGCCACTCTCTCGTGAATGCACTTACGACAGTTAGCAGAAGCTAGAGATTATGCTTTATAAAAATGTAAATCTGGATATTTCTCTTATACAAACACATCGATTTGCTTCAGACGGCCTTTGTTAACCTCCCGGAGCTGTGTGGAGTACTTTTTATGATGGATGGATGCACTTTACTGGACTTCAAAATCTCAACAGCCATTCACTGCCATTATAAACTTGGAAGAACCAGGACATTTTTTTAATATAACTCCGATTGTATTCATCTGAAAGATTTAAGTCATATATACCTAGGATGACTTCAGGGTGAGTAAATCATGCCATAATTTTCATTTTTGAGTGAACTATCCCTTTAAGATTCAAAATATAACTGTACTCATGCTAGTTACTTAGCATATGGTTTTTCGAAAATATTTTATTTGCAGTTTGTAACATAGCTATCCTTCAATGTAAACAGTCTGCAAAGTTGTTAATCAAAAATAAAGATTTTGTCTCTCAAAAGAAAGAGTCAACTCAGAATCGCCTTAACGGGTCATTATATTTTCAAATCCACGTCACTCAGTAACACATTAGCATAATCCCCGCCTGGCCGTGAATTACGAACAGTCTGAGCTGCCCACAAACACTTCTGCTAGTTAGTGTGTTTACATCATGTCGAGAAGACGCTGAGTTCTGCACTGTGAAAGCAAGTTTGTTTTGTTTTCATTGCTGAAAGATAATGATGTGAAGAATCAGTGGTTAAAATTCGTTTTGTTCCATGGCACCACAGCAATGCAATTCAAACCTTTTGTTGTACTCGTCATTTTACCGCAGACTGCTTCTCTGTTCTTGGCTTTTATCTTTGTTGGCTTCTAATCTTCTTTGTTTGCACTAACAAGCGTCTCCAAACCACAACTTGTAAGTACGATTGATACATTGTGTACATTTTCAATTGAGTGCTTAAAATATCAAGTTTTTTGTGCAAATATGTGATGGATTGAGTGCTTAAAATATCAAGTTTTTTGTGCAAATATGTGATGTATAACTAGTGCAGTACCAGGTTTCCAGGTAAACCTCGATGTTACTGTCTTGCTGAAATAGTTTTGATAATTCGCTGTGAACCCACTATTTTGTAAGAATGAGTCGATTAATGTAGACTGTCGTTGTTCTAATTACTTGGTTTGATGATAAAGAATGTAGTGTAGCACACAAACTTTATAATCATTGTGAAATTTGCTGCACTGGTAGTTATAGGGTTAATGCAGGGAGTAAAAGACCCGTTGGAGAGAGATGTAGGTTAAGAGACAGAGCGTCTTTTGTCTGTTGTTCTTCAGACATTACAGTACACATATTTTGGTTTACAAACTGTATTGTTTCATCATTTAGTCACGTTAGCACTCGGCTAACTTATCCACCGTTATTATTTTGTTAAGTGTTTACAGTTTAGCAGCTAAACTGTAGCTGTGGGCACAATTAGCTTGTATTAATGTGTCAAACAAAATGTTTTTATGTGTTTTTATTTTAAGAACAGATTGGAGCACAATATAATTGTTTTATGTAAAGGTGCATGTTAGGGTTGCCAGGTTGTCACAACAAAACCCACCCAATTGCTACTCAAAGTTAGCCCAATCGCATTTTGAGGGAGGTCCCCCATTAAAAATTGTGTTCGGGGGTGTATAATACACACTTTTTGGCATGGTTCCCTTGGTAAATTCTCATTCCAAGGGCTAAATATGACGTTATTGGGGTGCTTCAACCCACAACATCAAAAACAACTGCAGACTTGGCAACAAATATGGTAGCTTGCTCAAGTACTCCTCTCTGTACCAATCACAACAGGCTTGGCCAGCTGACCAATCAGACCTAAGTAGCCTTATGGAAGGGTTTACAGACATTATGCTCAAAACAGCTGTTTTGAAATCATTGACAAATAACTTTATGTATAAATGTATATTCTGGGAAAATTACAATTACAATACACAATATTAGGACACTTTAAAAAACTATATGACCTGCTCTTTAACTAATTTTGTCTTCTCTCTCAATCCCAATCTTTATGTAAGAGTCTTTAAATGTTTTGTTTTGTGTGAAAGAGAGAGTCATATGTGACTTCTTAATAATTTGATTGAGAGTAAATGTTGACAGAATTTTTATTGTTGTGTAAACTATCCATCATTTAATTGCTGGTTGACCTTGCTGTTTAAGCTAAAATGTTGGTCACCGGCGATGCATTCTTTTCTCTTTTCTTTCTTTTTCATCAGACAGTCAAATTATTTCAGTTCCTTCTGGCTTACACTTATTTTTTTTTTGCTCCCCCTCCTTAACAGATGAGGAATAATCAAGAGCTAATGCCAAAGCAGCCTCCCTCGAGGAGCACGTCTGAGCAGACTGTTAAGATTTCATTTGCATGCTTAATTAGTAAATGAAAAGGAGAGACTCTCTGGCCATGGCCCCTGAGCTCCGCTCGGCTCTCACTGTCAAAGTAAGAGGGTCCGTTCCCTGCTCTGCCCACTCCAGCCTCTGAGAGGCTGCCAGAAAAGATGACCTGCCCTACCCAAAGCTGCCCGCAGGGCCCCACTAGGGTGGGCTGTCAGGGGAAAGAGATTACGAAAGAGATGCCAGGAATTTGCCCGGTTTATTTAAAATGAGCTCTTAGCCATGCAAAGATGAGAAGTGCTCCAGTGAATGATGGGTGTGAGCACCTCCCCTTCAATTCTCTCCAAAGAGTTCACAAGAACACTGACTGTTCTGTCATTTTAAAGTGAAGTGTTGAAGTGGTGATTTGTTTCTCCCCCCAAAAAAAACCTGTTTATTTTTTTTTATTTTACAGGAGTAAAATAAAAAAAAAATGCTGTTATTTAGTGATTGAAAGTGTGAATGTGTGATGTGCTTTTATCTATAGCCAGGGTGTTGAGCTGCTAATATAGATGCTTTTTTAACCCATGACCTCCTTTCATACTAACCTTGCCTTTGATCAGGAGTGGGCCGCTCCAGGGGAACCTTCATACGTGGACGGACTCAGTCATGCAGTGCTCTTGTGTGGTGCTGCTTTCTATGAATTCACCCTATCTGCATTTTTCACTCCCCTCAAAAAGACTGCTGCGGTGAGCCACAATGGCCTCATAGGATATGCAGTTTTTTTACACAGTGGTTTAGCGGGGAGTCGTGTGGACTGTATGCTGATCTTTTTTGGAGAGTTTTTGTTTCTAAGGCCAGAAACATACTCTGTGCAAGTATCTGAATGCGTTTGCTTTTGCCAGATGATGTTAAACTTAGAAATGTAAATTTTTAAATATGTAGAAATGCCTATCCACCTTTCCCTTACCATAAGAATGGGCGCAGCCATTTGTCAATTTTATGGGTCTGGCTTCCGGTCTCATCTGCGTCCAGCTATATTTTAGCTGTACAAAACAGCTTGTTTTGCTGCTTGATATTGCAAATTTGTTTGTTTTACCAAATTATTTTAATGTATTATCTTAATTATAAGCACACTGGTTTGGAGTGCAAACTAAACTAAACATTTATGTTGTTTTCTTTATACAGCATTTGATTTTTGAGTTGCTTTGAATAAAAGCATTTGCTAAATGGATTAATGTAAAACTTTTTTTTTCTAGTTTTGTGCCAACTATAACTTTAAAGTTTTAATAGTCATTCAAATTCTATGAGAATATAAAAATATTTCAAATCTGGAAGACTTTAGCTGTGTCATGTCATTAATTTCTGTGTTCAGTGTTCAAGGGTTTAAATAATTCTTATTTTACATTTTTATGATTTAATTAATTATTAGCTTTTTATCAACTCACAAACCCACTGCAGTTCTTACATTATGCCAAGTTTGGGAAACCCTGGTTTAATGTTATGATGTTAATATAAAAAATAAACAAAAAAAAAAAAAAAAAAAATCTTTTTTCCACTTTTTTTTTTATATCAATATAGTATATTTGATGGTAAGTTTAAAGCAAGGTTGATTTAACTCTTTAACTGTCACTTCCATTTTTGAACACAGACATAAAAATGCACTATCCAGACCTACATTTTTATAATTCATGAATGAAAACATTTTGTAATATGATTTTGATGTACATTTTCTGTGGTAATGCAATGTCTGATTTTAAAATGCCTTTCAAAGGATGAATTTTGAGATTTTAAGTTTTGAACTGATATATACTTTCTTATGATTTCTAAAGTGTGATAGGGAAAAAGGCAACAAAGAAAGTCTTTTGTGACAACGGTCAGAACTCATGTTATGATGTAGATTTTTTTAAGTTGCACTCTTGACATATATTAATCTATTACTTTTCCTACATAATTTGTAACACAAAAATATGGTAAAATATCTGTTTAGGAGTCTTAGATATTTCCAACGATGTATAGTTTGTCATGATTAGATTAGGATTTATTTGTAATATGGTGAAGTAAACTTAGGCGTCCCACAGAGTGGACGGTGACAGTTAAAGGGTTAAAAAAGTAATCTAAACGTAATCAAAAAATTCAGAATACCTCAAGTGTAAATAGTATGCGCTCAAAAAAGAAAAGCCCAAACTTCTCAGGTGCGTCAACCAGGCAGCCGAAATTGTCTGCACACTGGCAAACATGCAATGAGACAAAAGAAAAAAAGGTCTATCAAAAATATACATGTTATTTTTCATATGCAAAAGTGAAAAAGTGACAAAAGTTCATGGTGTCTTAAAAATAGACAAAAGAGCAGATTTGGTCTGTTTTTCACTCTTGCAAATGAAAAAAAAAAAAAAAAAAAAAAAAAAAAAAAATATATATAATATATATATATATATATATATATATATATGTATAATTAAAAAAATGTTGATACCTGTTTGATTACATTACCTAAAACAAGCAACCTAGATTATATTGCTAACTACGTAGTCTGTAATTGGTAACAGACTAATCTAAAACACACACACACACACACACACACGTATATATATATATATATATATATACGTGTGTGTGTGTGTGTGTGTGTGTGTGTGTGTGTGTTTTAGATTATATTACTAACTACTAATTACAATTCTTAGTGTGAACGACCTTTAAACTTTAACTATAGTTTTCATGATTATTTGAGTGTTCATTTTGATAAATCAGTTCTTTGGCAAATCATTGTGCATCAATGATTTATGAAACTCCTCATACAGGAATCATGAACAACTGGAAAGGTCATGAACAAATCACGTTAAATCATTGATCAAAAACTTTGGGACCCTGCTTTTTGATACAGCTGCACAGTTTCACGTGTCATTATATTCCAAAATCTTTTAAATTATTACTCATTGCACGCTGCATTCTTAGCTCATTAGTGAGAAAGGTCTCCATTCGTTTTCTCATTCAGATCAACTGCTGTTATTAATGACTTTTTTTACAGCCACACTGATGCAAGAATGCATGTAAAGCAATGTGTTTGCAATCTTGCACTGCATTGGCCAAGCATTTGTGAACTTGTGTAGAGTATGTTTGTGGTCTAACAGGTGTTTCACCCCCTGTGAACCACATCAGAGTCCCTGATTGACTTTCCTTCAAAGATGCGAGGCTGATTTATTGTGATGGAATTATTATGCTAATCGTTGCTGATAACAGAAGAGGATTTTGGAATTAGCATAGCATTAGAAGCGTCGGCCATGACAAAGATGCATTGTTTTTTTTTTGTTTTTTTTAATGCATCTTTCTCAACCATTGTCTTGGGTGAATATTAATTGCATTTTGATTGCCGCAGGGCTACTACATTACTTCGAGAAACGGTAATGCACCACAAATGAAAGCGATACTACTATTATTTTTGGTGGTTGTCTCTCTTCCATTGAGCTAAGAACTTGGCACACTATACAAATACTTTTTCTCCTTTACCATTTCTTTCCACTCTTTCTTTCTCAGTCATAAGCTTTGCTTGTGCCTAAAACAACAGAAATGTTTAATCTCCCAATTAAGCCACATTAAAACAATGACATTGTCTTTAATCACAAGTATGGCATTTGGGAGTCAGTAACATTTCAGCAAAGATGCCTTCAGTATGTTTGTGAGTCTTATGGGACCAGTTACATAAATATTTAATGTAAAGCAGCCTGTTTCAGAACTGCTGGTTTTTCTGCTGGACACATCATAGCTGCACTTCCTAAAGCTCAGCTACAGGACCTGTGAGAAACACTTTCTTTGATGTGCTTAATCGTTGTACTTACAAACATACATGACCTCTATGACCTTATTAGGCCATGCTGAACTTATTTGAGCCTCAGTGTTGGACAAACCGCTACGCCAAGGCTCTGACCCTGTCATTCGTACTGTGATCGCACAGTAGTATCTGACCTTTCAACAAAGCAAGATTGGCAGTGTCTGCATCCACTAAGATCCAGACTATAGTACACTAGCAATAACATGTTGCAAAGAAGGTTTGAAGCACCAGCAGAGGAATGTTTTGGGTTCACTGGTTTTTCTGGCTTGTCACCAAGCAGTGGATTGTAAAATATCCTCTTGTTTCAGAGATGAATGAGCGATGACCTTTGGTGCCTCTTTCCAAATGTTGTTCACATTTAATCAAGACCCGTGTGATATTCTCCTCTCCCTCCAGACCTTTCAACCCAGCAGCCAAATGTCTGAGGAGCCACGTCTGGTGTTTCCTATCTGCTGACTGGGCTAGAAACAAATAGAGAGAGAGAGGAGAGCAAGCATTCTCATATTTGACCTTTCGTCTAACGTCTGAGCATAATTTGCACGTATGTGCGTGCATTGACGCAAAAATGCTGCACGGCTTTGATCGCTGACGTAATATTTAACAAGACAGTCGAAACAAAGCTTGTGTGTTACTTACCGTTGCTCTGATTTGTCAAATTCATCTCTCTCTGGAATGCTTGTTTGGAACGTCGCTCGTGTTTTTAGTTTTTAATCAGAGAGAGGAGGCAAGGGCGAGGAAATATTTGAGGTGTTGGGTGGAAAGGAGAAAAATAACCTCATCACCAGCTGGAGAAAACGCACAGACATATGTCTAGATGATTTACATCTGTGAAATGTTTGCCTCCATCATTCACATCTCTTTTCTGACTTTTCTGACTTGCTCATCAGCTCAGAAAGTGCAAGGTCTGTTTTCTCACGGCTGAGAAGTCGCGGAAGACGCCATGCGGAAATTAGTCAACGTCAGTCACTTTGTTATGCTCTCATATCTTTATGCGCCGTGAGACAGTTGAGATTAAGTTGTAAAACTGAAAGAAATCTTCTATTGCTGCAAATACTGTCATTAAAATCAAAGCCTTTTTATTTAGTTCACTGATTTAAGAAGTTGCGTAACAAACTTGTCTCGGTGGTTGTTAATTTATGCCGGGCTCATTTTGATTTTATACGGTATGATGGTTATTTCTTGTACCTTATTACTGGCAAGCCAGTGGGGACAAAATGGGTAGAGCCCGCTCGGCATTTATGTTTAATAGCTTTTTATTTGAATAGCTCTGAGATAGATATACTAAAAGGAATTTATTAAGGCATGCATCATTATTACTATTGCTCATACTTGGGGGCTGAGACTTGGAACAAATCCCTAACGACAAGTACTAAACTCGGCCATGTAACTGTTGGCCTTTTTTTTGACGTGACCGAACAGCCACCTTAACAGCCACACAAATCACCAAAGCAACCATATAGGCCATTCTACAAAGTTGGTGCCATGTCAGAGTTGGAAACATCTTGAAAAAATGTGTATAGGCAGATTGTATAATATCCAAGGTATTATACCACATTTCTAGTAATTGTGCAGTTAATTCTCATATTGTATTTCCAGAAAGATTTGTAATATTTGTCCTCTCCCCCAAATTTGTCACTACTGAAACACAGTAATATATATATATATATATATATATATATATATATATATATGTTTCGGTAGTGACAATTTTAGATACTTTTGGGCCTAGCTCAAAGATGCTAATCAGCACATGGTTACTAGCACAGTTCTGAACAGTTGTACACATATAAAAACAAAATTTTATAGAATAACACCTGAATAAACAAAGATGTCACTACTGAAACTTCACCAAATGATTCGGTAGTGACAATTTTAGATACTTTTGGAGCTAGCTCAAAAATGCTAATCAGCACATGGTTAGCTAGCACAGTTCTGCACAATTGTACACATATTGAAACGAAATGTTATGGAGCCTCTCTACGCACACCATGTACAGTAGCAATGAGAGAGAGTGACACATGAATATTTCCTGATTGTAAATTTAGGGGTGTAGTTAAAATCAGTCTCAGCCAATAGACTAAAACATAGACTGTTTCAGAAGTGACAAAAAATGCAGGACACATTTTTTACATAAAGTTTCATCATTTACAAGGAAAATATAAAATATCTTAACTTTTTAAAAACAACAATGGAATATAATGCAAAAATCATTTCAATAGCATTTTCATGAGTTGAAATTTAGGGGTTAGGGTTCGGGACAGGCTCCTCTCAGTTGAAAGTATACACTAAATCATCATTTTATATATATATTAAGCTATTGAGGGTTTCAATAGATAATAAAAGTAATCTATTGTAAACATCTAAGATTTGAATACTTAAATGCATTTTAACTGTGTTTTTTGGCTGTGGGACAGCAGTTTGCACCAATTCTGTGCTCTTGGCAACAATCTAGCAATCCAGCACAATCCAGCATAACAACAGAAAACAAGCCTAGCAGCCATAAAGTATCACATTAGCAACCACACAAATCACCCTAGCCATGACACCTTTTTGTAGTTTTATTTATTTAATTTGTTAAAGGGATAGTTCACCTAAAAATGAAAATTCTCTCACCCTCCGAGAGCTTTCTGACCCTGCATAAGCAGCAACGCAACTAACACATTCAAAGTCCAGAAAGGTAGTACGGACATCGTTAAAATAGTCCATGTGACATCAGTGGTTCAGCCTTAATTTATGAAGCTACGTGAATACATTTTGTGCACAAAGAAAACAAAAAAAACAACTTTATTCAACAATTTCTTCTCTTCAGTGTCAGTCTTTGACGTGCGTTCACAACATGCAAAATGCAAAAAACATGAACTTTTGACCGCTGCAGTTCAATCTTCTTAGAGTTGACATTAAGTGTTTTATCTTAATGGAAGTTTGGGTCACTGTGAACTTTGTAAACACATTGCCCTTTCGCCTGAATGGCTTTTAAATGTTTAGCTTGTGTGTGTTTGGCGGAGGAGCGTTTGTAGCGTGTGAGTTGTAGCAGAGCATCTAACCTCCTTCTGTCGAAGACGGCGAGGGGAGATAAACTATAGAAGAGTCTCTTGTATTCCCAAATGGAGTGCAGCAGTAGTCCGTCAGAGCCCCGGCTCAGCACACCACAGGAGCTGTCCAGGCCTGTGAGGATGAAGGGTTTGTGGGCTCCGGAGGACTGTGGCCATGCTTCCCATAATCCTGTTATCTGTCTCTCTAAAGCTTACCACTCTTCTGACCCGAAGACACCAGTGTTAAGCTGCCTCTGTCTCCTCTCCATTCGTTTTTTGTATTATATCGCTCGCTTGCTCTCTTTTTCACCCTCCGGTTCTCAGTTTTCCAGTGAGTAAGAAAAAGTCAGAGGGTGGTCTTCGTCCTAGATATTTTTTTTTCTCATTTAGTCACTATCAGAGAATAGAAAATCTTTTTATTCCCTAGTATTTTATATGGCTAAGTCATCACCATCTTGTCTTCATCCTTGAGAACTTCACATTGTCTCCTCATTGTTTATACTTTAAAAGACTCTGTACAAAAAAAATTACTGTGCTGACTAGTTTCTGCCAAAATGGTGTAGTACAGTTCTTGTCAAGGGTGTCATGCATTTTTTTTTTTTTCTTCTTTTGTGGCAGTTTTTGCCCCAGGCAAGAAAAGACATGACCAAAGGGGAAAAAAATACAATTTAGTAGTTATTTTTGTGCTAGAGGAGTTCAAATCACAATCATACAATATATGTAAACACAAATGTATCATGTGTTTGTTTGTTTATTATTTAAAACCATTTATTGTAATTATAAACAAAGTCATATATAAAATATATATTATTTATGTATTATTTCTATTTTCATGTATTATTATTTTTATTATTATTAAATGTTTGGCTATAATTTAATTTTTACCACATTTTTACTGTGTACAAATATCTATATTTGTATATTGCATGGTATATTGTTTCTAAAGCAATTTTTGCATGCAATTAAGTGTTTTTTTTTATTGAAAGAAGTCATGTTTGGATTGTTTTAATAAATTTCTGTGACAATTTATTAACTAGACAATGGGGTGTAAACAGGGCCAATATTCGCTCAGCCTGAGACATATGTTGAAAGCAAACACACAAATGGCAAGCTCAGTTCTTGGCTGAGATGCAGCAGCGGCGGGCCAAGACTGACATGTTTCTGCTCATCATTTCGAGCTGGCCTTGTTAATATATGTAGTACTGGCTGGACTGTGTCTGCATTGGTATGCATGCTCTTAGTTATTCATAATGGGATAATTGGCATGCTCTTCTGTGTCTCCCATTACTAAGGCAGCTAGATGTGCTGATAGGTCAGAATCAGGATCAAAGTCCGTAAGCAGCAATTTGCAATGCTAATTTCCACCCGTAGAGTGATTGTATTTAAGAGAAGAATGTAAAACGAGATGCTTGTACTCTAAATAAAGTGTCTTTTGTCGTGAAGGAGAGATTGGAGTGCGCTTAGCCGTTGACTGACATGCGACCTAATGGCGTAGATAAACCTTGACCTCTAACCTCTTCAGTTTTTCTCTTAAGATTCACCTCAATGGCTGAAGTGAAGAACTATGAAAGACGTCAACGTCTCTATCTTTGCTGTGCTAAAAGAGAAAGACCGTAGCTTGACTTTCCGACTCTGATAGTGAAAATGTTTGAAACTACTTTCATTATCTCCCATGAAACCACTTGTGGTCTTTAAAAAGATAAAAGCGTGTTTTATGCCAGAGACCAGAGACAAAGCTCATGTCTAGAATTTTTAGTTTTAGCTTGGTTTGTTATATTAAGATACTTGGTTCTGGCATAATTCTAAGGTGGATGTAATGCATTGTAACAAACTCAACAAAAGTCAAATTTGAGTAAAATTTCATTCTAATGATAGATAGATAGATAGATAGATAGATAGATAGATAGATAGATTCAGTTGTGCTTGTTAACATTAGTTAATGCAGTGTGAATTAATATGAACTAACAATGAGTGTTACATTTTATTTTATTTTATTTTATTTTATTTTATTTTATTTTATTTTATTTTATTTTATTTTTATTTTATTTTATTTTGAATTTAAGTTTCCTTGAAGGCAGTTGCCTTAAATTAGAAATTGTCTCCTTTTAAGAAACATTAGTTATTGCAATGTGAATTAACATGGACTAACAATGAGTGACTATTTTCATTAACAAAGTTTTAAAAAGATTAAGAAATACTGTAATAAATTTATTGTTCATTGTTTGTTCATGTTAGTTAATAAATTAACAATAAATAGTGGAACCTCATTGGAAAATGTCACCATTTTATTGTATTTTATTTTATTTTTTATTTTATTTTATAAGTTTATTTTTAAGTTTCCTCAAAGGCGGTTGCCTTAAATTAGAAACTGTCTCCTTTTAAGAAACATTAGTTAATGCAGTTTGAATTAACATGAACTAACAATGAGTGACTATTTTCAACTAAGTTTTAAAAAGATTAATAAATACTGTAATAAATGTATTGTTCATTGTTTGTTCATGTTAGTTAATACATTAACTAACATTAATGGAACCTCACTGTAAAGTGTTACCATTTTATTTTATTTTATTTTATTTTATTTAAGTTTCCTCAATTGCAATTGTCTCCTTTTAAGAAACGGAGAGTGGGAAGCTCACTTGTTTTTGAAACTGTAGTTAAGCAGATAACGGTACTTGTACAGCAGGTATTGCAAATGAATAATTAACAGGTTCTATACGGTTTTAATTGAAACTGGGCCTGCCGATACTTGGTAAAGAGTGCAGAAAATTGAATCGTCCATGTGCAGATAAAAATCACTGAGATTCTCCATCTTAATTAGAGGCGCTCTCAAACACAATTCATGTGCATCCACATTCGCACGGAAAAGAATCAAACATATGGTAATTACCGCGCCCCCCGTCTCTCTCCTCCATTTGTTGTCTGTTCGTTCAAGTAGCTTTCTTTTATACACGCCGCAGCTCGCTTCTCAGGAACGCTTCACCTGTTTCGTTTTCCTTTAGTCCTTACCTTTGTGCTGTTGTTTTGTTAGCAAGTTTGAATGTTATGAAAGATTGCCGTCCTGATTGGGAAGGTCTGGCAGTCCTCTAACCTCGGCGTCCAATTCATCATGTTGTTTGAGCTGCAGTTCCTCTGTGCGAGGCGAGGTCTTTGATGGGAGTCTTTTGGCTTTCAGAGACCTCTGCTCTGCGCACTCCTTTCGCATGAGAGATGTGCCCTGAAAAAGAATTGATAGATCAGCCAGGATGTGCGTGGATATTATTACCTAATTCCAGATGGCCATTCTGATGGCAACAAATGGCCTTGCCGTACCAACCCCACTGAGACGAAAACATTAGACGTGCGAGTACAAATTTCTCCTGGCACAGCCACAGAAATGAAATTAAGCGGATCTTTGATGCACGAACAATGAGCGTTTGACGAATAGCTCAGCTCGAACCTTCATTACCGCAGCACCCTTGGATTTGGAGTGCGTTCGCCAAAGTTGCTGTGACCTTGGCGTGACATTAAAGGAGCGCTGGGGAAACGGAACCGGGTTACGAGGGCCGCGGCCTGACCGACTGTGCTGTGCCGTGTTTCTCCACAGGAGGTGATGCAGATGGAAAGACAGCTGGGAGGTCGACTGATTGACGAGCCTCACGTTCTGCTCTTCAAAGACAGCTACCACAACCTGCGCCTCTCGATTCACGACATGCCCCAGGCACACTGGAGGAGCAAACTACTCGCCGGCTATCAGGTGGGTTTCTATAAAACACCTTCTCTTTCTTGCAACACTTCTTGTATTAATGGGGTTTGCTACAGTGGGCGCCTCTATTGCTATCGCATATACTTGGTTTTTCAAAATCCATAACCTCCAATATTGAATGTATTAAACATTAAATATAAAAAAGATGCCTGGAGGATGATAAATACACTCTCAGAAAGGAGGTACAAATGATGTCACTAGGGTGTTATCCTTTTAAAAGGTAAACACTTACAAAAGGTACATATAAAGAGGGCTTTTCACACTTGAAATAATTAATAATGGAGTAGGCACCTAGCAGAACTATAAAAATAAACCACATTTTCAGACAACCTTTTCATGCATTATGCCTTCCCTAACTTTAACATCACAAACACACTCTTAAGAGTTTATAAAAGTGAAGGCATGTCTCATGTATATATCAGGGGCATTAGGTATTGGATAAGAAAAAAATCTCAGTACAAAAATAAAACAACGCCAATATTACAAAAAATAACATTAAAAAGTGTATAAATCTCTCCTTTTTCTACATATTCCTTGTCCAACAATGGGGGAAAGTCACATGAGATATGGTTGGATATGACTGGTTATAAATGGCTATGATTGGTTCATGCGATAAATCCCGCCTCTTGTGTTTGAGGGCATTCGCAAATCAGTCTGAATAAACAAAATAATGGCGTTAATGGGAAGACTAATTATAAAAAGTAAGTAAACAACTCACACACTTAGATATAACTTAGATATAATAAGACTTAAAAAAGCATGAAAACATAATCTATGAGAGTTTTTAGTGAGTAATCAGTTTGGTGAAATTTAAAATAAATTTCCATGTCTGGGACCAATATTTACCAAGCTTTGAAGACTCATGGTTCAAAAAATGTAAAAATTGTTAAAAGATATCTGTTATGTAACGATAACTAAATCTATGATAATATCACAATATGAAGTCTAAGATATGGTATTTATTGCAATATTTAAAAAAGAATTGAAAAAAAAAATAGCATTTTGCACATTTTAAAGTTAAATTATTCTATTTAATGCATAATTTGAGAGTTCAAAATTAAAAGCTCCAACCCATGTTCTTAACTAAGAAAACTTGACTTGTACCTGAACTTTAAAGGGAACTCAACCTTTTTTTAATTTGTGATATGCTGTCTCAGTCTAAATACATTTACACTTGTGTTTTAGGAAGCCAAAAAAAAAAAAATTAGAATATAATAAAAACAAAGACAGTAATAGCCATATATTTTAAAACAATTGCACTTTAAAATAAATGTTTTTAAAATAAAAATATTTGATATTATTTTTGATTTACACTACAGTAGTGAGATTGCAATACTTATTTCCTAAGTTCTACACTTAAAAGAGATATTTTGAATTTGGACAAGAGTACACATTTAAACTGCAAGCGGTCAGCAATTCATACTGCACTTTTAAGCTTTTATTTTGATGGAAACGGCAGTAGAGCTTTTATTTTGAAGGAAAACTCCAGCTGCAGGGAAATAGGCTTACAAAAATGTGTCTCACTACAAATCTAGTGAAACGCTGTAATCATCTGCCACGAAAATAGAGCCTAACTGGTGGCCATTGTGTTTCAAAACGCATGCTAAACTTACAGCACACGCAATAAACGAGTTCACTGCATTCATTGTGAACGGAGCCGTTCTGAGGCGCGTTAAACACCGGATCACGAGCTGATTGCCTAAACAAAGTGCGTGCTTTAACTTGAAGGGATTAAGCCATATTGTGCTTACAGTTTTAGTTTATTTGACAGATACTATGGCAAGGCAAAATGGCCCAAAACACAACTTTAAAGACCTTTTATGTTAAAATAATAAGTTTAAATATATTTCAATAGTTTCGTATGTGACAACAATAATATCAAGACAGTTTTGCTATCGCAAAATAACGGTATTGATAATATCGTTACATCCCTAATATGCATTTAAAAAAAGCTGAACATAAGTTCACAAATAAAATACATCGTTTAATTTGTTACTGCATTGAGTTATTTTGGAATCAGTGTAAAATACTTAAAAACACACAATTGATGAGATTCATACATGGCTTTAATACAATATTGTTTACAAAAAAAAAAAAAAAGGTAACTTTGAGGACTTTGCCTCCTCATTTCAGAACACCACCACATACCACTGTTCTGGCATTGTGACAAGAAGTCAAGGGTAAAGTAGCTGCTAAAAGTTTTCCCTCTGTTTGAAATTCTTTGCCTCTATAACGTACTGCAAATGTTATGTTTGTCTTTTAGATCTCGTTGTCAAAGTCTTTTCGAAGCGTAATTGAACGAGTTAGCTCGCCAAGTTCTTATTTTCTTGGGAAGTGCTGTGTTTTGAGCTTTCTAACAGGGTGTGTGATCTGGTATGTCCTCCGGATTGCTGTAATTGGAAATTTCTTTGGTTTCGCCTCATTAGAGTATTTCTGAACGTGTGGGGATGCTAAAGAAGCCCATTATAGAGTGAATTGGCGAGCAGGGACCCTAGAACGTCTGCTCTTAATAACATGCACGGCCTTGGCTACGAGTTAACGGCTTCTTGGGTAAAGAAGGATTGAGAGCGCTGCGGTTTTCTCATACGTCTTCCTCACCCGCTCTGCCCATCTCAGGACTCTTTCCCACTGGAGGAGATTAAATATAGACCAGTATGTAAATGTTCAAGGCTGCAACACCTGATTTTTCTCGTATTTCCCTTCCTGGATCATGTATGCTGGGCCTCAGAGGAACGTCTCTGGATTCTGGAGGAATCTTGGCGTAAAAAGCTCCTCCGAGGATTTGGAGATGCCAGCTCACAGTGTTACAGCACAAATGTGCATAGAGGAAACATTTTCTCACCTGAACGTCCCCTATTTTTTAGATAAGTATGTTGCTCAGCTTGGTTTTCCTGCAGACCTTTCAGTTTGTGTAACAGCTCCCCCATTGGAATAAAGTGAGGTACTGCGTATTCACCAATAACGCTGCCTTTTATTGATTTGCTGTTTGATTGGTTCATGATTGATGTGTGCTCTTAAATAGCACGCACTTATCTTTGTTTTTCGTGTTGCTCTTCACAATTAATTAGGCGGTATGAGACGAGAGCATGTTATAAAGCTAAATAATTAGTCTAATCAGGCTGTCAGACTGAACGTGTTGTATTTGACAGAATAAATGTATTGTTTTAATATGTGTCCTTATTTTATTTGACTGTGGATATGCAAGCATATCTGCTCTATCTACTAAATTGTGCTCGTTCATAAATGAAATCCAAATCCCTGGTTGCGAACAATTAGCTTTTAAGGACGTTCTGCTCTTGTCGGAGACAAAGAAACAATTTTGCTGCTGCGTTTGAAAACGTTGCCAACAATAGATTTAGAAGAGCTTTCATAGACTCGCACCGGCAGCCACAGCATCATAAATCATCAGGTGTTGGACTTTTTCCTTTGTCTGCGTCTCTTACTGACCGTCAAATTCAGCTGGATCTATTGTTTGCAAGTGGAGAACTTTTAATGAAAAGGAAGCCGTGTATTATCTACCAAGTGACAGAATTGTTCTCTTAAGTTTATTTATGCCAGATGCGAAGTTTGCCAAAGGTTGCCAAAATGAGGAAACTTTTGCATAATTCATTTGTTGAAAAAATTGCACTCCATCCTCCTACCGCACTGAAATGTAGCAGTGCATATTATTATTATTATGGTTAGAATTTATTGCTGATTTATTTGACTTATGTTTTTGAAACAATCAGTTGTGACAAGGCTGAGAGTAGATTTCAGAACTGATTTGTTATGACCATTTCTTTGGTCCTTTAGGAGATCCCGTTCTATCACATCTGGAGCGGCTCTCAGCGGACCCTGCACTGCACCTTCACACTGGAGAGACAGAGTCTGAGCACCTGTGATCTCACCTGCACGCTGTGTGTGTGGCAGGTAGAAGGAGAAGGACAAAGCTTCGCCCTGGACTTCAACATTTCAAAGGTAACTGAGACCACCTGCAGTTCGACATACCAGTAAACAATAGAGACTGTAGTGTTACAGCTGTTTTGCGAAATCTGTTGTGGTTTTGAATTTGGTTTACAAAGAGAATTCGAATTGAATTTGGAATTTAAATACGCTGATGTTGTATTGTGTACACACCTAATATTCTTTTTTGACATTCTACAAAACCTAGCTCAGTTGATTTGGATAGAAGTATATATTAGTATGTTAATTTTGTATTGTTATTAGAATTTGGAATTTTAATTTGAGCTGAATGTGAATTGAAATGTAGTGTATACACATGCATAAAATTTTCAGATTCTATTTAACTGTTTTGCAAACTGATTCTCCTCCAAACAGTTAGATTCTGAATTTGGTTTATAATGAAAATTAGAAATGAATTTGGAATTTAGATTTCATTTGAATTTAAATTCATTGGTACAGCATTCTGCACACACTAAAGTTTTTTTTCTTTTTTATAAATAGATTTTTTATTATTATTAAAATGTAGAACATTTAAACTTGTTACTGAGGTCCGCATGTGGAGTTTAGACTGTTTTTGAACTGTAGTTAGAATTTGGAATTTTAATGTAAACTGAATGTGAATTGAATTAAAACATGCCTATTTTAAATATTTCTCAAAAACCTTTTGAATGTCAGATTTTATTTACCTATTTTCCAAACTGATTCTCCTGCAAACAATTAGATTTGAATTTGGTTATAATGAGAATTGGAATTGAATTAAATTTTAAGTTAGTTGACACCGCATTCTGTGCACACCTAAGTTTATTTTTCTTTTTTTCATTCTCCAATGTCTAACTCAGAAAATTGGAATTTAATACAGTTGTTTTAATTAAATATATAGGACATTTAAATGCATTTAATAGACTTGGTACTGTGGTCTGCACATGCAGTTTAGACTGTTTTTGAATTGTAGTCAGAATTTGGAATGTGAATTGAATGTGAATTGAATTTAAATGTAGTCAACACATGCATATTTTAAATATTTCTCCAAAAGCTTTTTTCATGTCAGATTCTATTTAACTATTTTCCAAACCAATTCTCCTGCAAACAATTAGATTTTGAATTTGGTTAATAATGAGTATTGGAATTGAATATGGAATTTAAATTTAATTGGAATTTAAACTTGTTGCCAATGTATTCTGCACACACAAAAAATTTATTTATTTATTTTTATTTTTTTTACTTTACAATCTTGCTCAGGAACATTTAAAGAACATTTAAATAAATAAAATAAACTTGGTACTGTCATCTGCTTGTGCAGTTTAGACCTTTTTTGAATAGTAAGAATTTGGAATTTGAATGTGAACTGAATGTGAATTGAATTAAAATTTAGTCCACACATTCATATTTTAAATACTTCTCAAAAACCTTTCGAATGTCAAATTTTTTTCAAAACCAGTTCTCCTGCAAACAAATAGATTTTTAATTTGGTTTATAATGAGAATTGGAACTGAATTTGGAATTTAAATTTCATTGGAATTTGAATTAGTTGACACTGCATTCTTTCTCTAAAATCTAGCTGAAAAACATTTAAAGAACATTTAAATCATTTGGAAGTTATAGTGAACTGAATGTGAATGTGAACTGAACTGCAGTCTACTCATCTTTTGACCATTTTTTAAAAACCTTTTGAATTTAGTTCAACTTATTTTCATGCGAACGTAAATCTTCTTTATAGATCTTCATTTTAAAACCTCTGTACAGTTGGAATGAGTAACACATGAGGTCGAAATGTTCTTGACTCCAGGACATCAGACCACTGGACTCTGATTTCCTGTTAATGGACAACTGCACCCCTGCCCTGGCTGGTCCGAGCGCATTCCAGATCCCTTACCTCATCCGACAGAAGATCTGCAGCAGTCTGGACACCCCCTGTCCCAATGGAGCAGACTGGAGACTACTGGCCCAGAGACTGAAGCTTGACAGGTAAGATCTCTCAGTGCTAGAAGTTGTTAGGTTGAGAATAGATCCTGTTTAACACAATCAGAGGATTCTTGTCATGGGTTGTGGAAACCGTTTTTTTTTTTTGCAGAGTGCCCCGATATCTAGAGCAGATTGTGCGCTTCTGTACTTGCATATTAAATACAGACTTCCACAGGAAATTACAAGGCAGTGATTTAATTACTGTCCCATTGAACTTCCTCCAGGTAATGGAACATAATGGGCAGACTTCATTTGTCCAATAATGTTTACTTGCTCCAATTAATTACAATTTGAAGTGTTGTGGTGTGTGTTCAATTAGCACACTAGCCCAAAACGATCAATTTTCATTTACTTAGTTAAGGAAAAGCCCAGAGTCCACACAGGTGGAAACGTTCGTAATGGTTTTTTACTCAAGACACCGTCCTCAGAAAATGTTTTAGGACTTGAAAGCAGCGCTACTAGTGAATACAACCCCGACTGTAAACCTTTTCTCACTAAGAACAGAGACCATGTAGAAAACAACACTTAAAGCCCCAGGCATTCGAGGTACAGAAAAAGGCCGTTAGATCGAACAACCCACTTCAGCTTCCTTCGGGAGATGCATCTCGCAACATCTAATACGCTGCAAAAAGGGGTTGCTTTGTTCTTATTGATCAGCTTTGATCCGAAAGGTTCAGCCTGGTCAATGGAAAAGGTCACACGCAACCTGGGTTTTACCCTTTTAGAGGACTGAGACCCACAGTAGATAATTCATCAAATGAAAATGCAGGCCTGCTTTGGTTCAGGAGTTAACAAAAGGGTGTAAACAGCACGTGTTCTGAGGGACTGAGCGTTCGTGCATTGGTTTAGTATATTGGAATGGATAATATTGTTTTATATTCCTCCCTGGAACAACTATGTCCAGCTAATGTGTCTCTCTGGACCAGCATGCATAGATTTTCTACTCGCGCTTTGAATGGAGTGACAGTGAGGGTGATGTATTGGTTTACAATGCAAGATAAGCTTCTTAATGTTTTATTTCATTTCAGGGAGTAATAACTTATGACTCAGCTGCAATCCTGATTTACTTTTTACAATCAATCAAAGCATGCATTGTGAAGCAAATTCACTGCATTTCTAATCTAGTTTTTATTGTATAAAGGTTATTCAGGAAAAACAGAAGGCTAGCTAAGTGAATCTCTCTAAAAATGTCTAGATCATGTTTCACCACAAAATTAAAGTATTGTATGTGCGTGTGTGTGATTTGCACAAAGACAACAAAGCCTATTTATTTATTTACTGGTGTAATTTTGTATATTTGATTTACTGCACCAAATGCTATCACACTTACATGTTTTATTTTACAGTTTAAATCATTGTATTATTAACAATAATTTTTAATTTGTTAGCATTTGTTAATAGATAGGTTAACATGACCTAACAATGAACAATACCTCTAAAGCATTTATTAATCTTAGCTAATGTTAATCCAAGCATTTCCTAATACATCTTTTAAATATCAAGAGTTGTATCTGTTGCATTGTTAACTAACATGAATATGAACATTTTTATTAAAGGAGTAGTTTACTTCAAGAACAAAAATGTACAGATAATTTACTCACCCCCTTGTCGTCCAAGATGTTCATGTCTTTCTGCAGTTATTATGAAATTATGTTTTTTGAGGAAAACATTTCAGGATTCCTCTCCATATAGTGGACTTCTATGGTGCCCCTGAGTTTGAACTTTCAAAATGCAGTTTAAATGCAGCTTCAAAGAGCTCTAAACAATCAAAGCTGTGGAATAAGGGTCTTATCTAACGAAACAATCAGTTATTTTCAGTTAATTGTAAAAAAAATTACAAGAGATATAATTTTTAACCTCAAACTCGCATCTTGTCTAGGTCTGCTTAAACTCATGTTTTTTTCCTGGTTCGATACAGTTAGGGTGTGTTGAAAAACTCCCATCTCATTTTCTCCTCCAACTTCAAAATCGTCCTACATCGCTGTTCACCTTTTTTTGACCACCTTTGCACATTCACTTTGTAAACATTGGGTCGGTACTTCTGTAGGATGATTTTGAAGCTGGAGGAGAAAATTAGATGAGAGTTTTTCGACATACACTAACTTTCTTGAACTGGAAAAAACAGTTCACGCAGACCTGGACAAGACGAGCGTTTGAGGTTAAAAAATATATAACCGATCGTTTCGCTAGATAAGATCCTTATTCATCGGCTGGGATCGTTTACAAACTCAGGGGCACCATAAAAGTCCATTATATCGAGAGGAATGCTGAAATGTTTTCCTTAAAAACATAATTTATTTATGACTGAAGAAAGAAAGATATGAACATCTAGGAGTACATTATCTGTAAATTTTTGTTCTGAAAGTGCACTAATCCTTTACGTAACATTAACAAAAGTTAATAAACGCTGTAAAAAGACGTTTTTTGTTTTTTTTTCCCCCAAAATCATTGTGTAATCTCAATCTAATTTTGATGGACATTCTAATTCTGACGTCAATAAATCTAATATTAAAGGATTAGTTTACTTCCAGAACCAGAATTTCCTTATAATTTGCTCATCCCCATGTCATCCAAGATGTTTTTTTTTTTTCTTCAGTTGAAAAGAAATGAAGGTTTTTGAGGAAAACATTCCAGGATTTTTCTCCATATAGTGGACTTCAGTGGGTGCCACTGGGTTGAAGATCCAAATTGCAGTTTCAATGCAGCTTTAAAGGGCTCTACACAATCTCAGCCGAGGAATAAGGGTCTTATCTATTGAAATGATTCTAAAAAAGCAAAAAAATGATATACTGTTTAACCACAAATGCTTGTCTAGCACTAGTTCAAACTTAAGTTGGAAAGGTCACAGGTGACATAGGCGGAAGTACCGACCCAAAGCGACCGTGCAAAGAAAGTGAAACGCCCTTTAGAAAAAAAGGTAAAACAACAATGTTGGATGATTTTGAAGTTGGAGGAGAAAATGAGATGGAGTTTTTTGCCCTACCCTACCTTTTTGAACCGGAGTAAACAGACAAAGAACTAACTATGTGTGACTTTTCCAAAGTGATGACGTGCGCATTGCAGAGCTAGTGCAAAATGAGCATTTGTGGTTTACAAATTGTATTTTTTATAAAAAATGACCAATCGTTTTGCTAGATAAGACCCTTATTCAATGGCTGGGATTGTGTAGAGCCTTTTGAAGCTGCATTGAAACTGCAATTTGGACCTTCAAGCCATTGATCCCCATTGAAGTACACTATATGGAGCAATATGGAGCCTGGAATATTTTCCTCAAAAATCTTAATTTTTTTTTTTATTCAAATGAAGAAAAAAAGACATGAAAATCTCAAGAAAAATTTTATTCTGGAAGTGAACTAATCCTTTAACTCCTTCAAAATCCAGACTACAGTAGGGCTGACAATTTCCTTTCCTCTGCTTTCCTCCCCAGGCACATGAGTTTCTTTGCATCCAAAGCGAGCCCCACATCAGTGATTCTGGACTTATGGGAGGCCCAGCACTTCCACAGCGGTAATCTCAATCAGCTCGCCGCTGTGATGGCTGAGATTGGCAAGCAGGAGGCCATGATATTCCTGGTGTCAGACGGGGAGTGCTGACACATTAAAACTGGAGCACGGCGGCCGTCTCTGAGTGATGGGGTGGGGGAAGGACACGACCCTCTGCCCGCCCCACCATAGATGAGAAACAAATCAAAGAACAGGGTTTACCCAACTATATGAGGCCACTTCCCTAGTGAATAGGGAATAAAGAAAAAGAAATAAAAAATAAAAAAAAAATAAAAAAAAACAAGACCAGGCTCAGGAGGAACCTGGCAGGGCTTTTAGATGTACTGTGACTGAGACAAATGCCCCTTTCTCAGAACAAAAATCCATTTGTTTTGAAAATAATGGTGTATAGATAATTCCAGATTCTGTGATTCTGGTCCTGCCCTTAATCACTGACCAATATGTACTTTCTAACCACATTTGTGTTAGGCGCATTGATATATTAATATCAGACTGGAAACTAAAAACGAATCGGTTTGAAAGCTATCAAGCGGAAAACGTACGCCATGTAGGTAAAGTGAAGATTTTGCAAACTAATTCAGATTTGTGACATGCATTTTGTAAATGTGTACCATTTAGCAATATGCAAACACACATATCGATGACAATTTCCTTTGGCCGACACGTTTCTTACCTCACGAAGCATTTAAAATTTTAGAGCGTTTGCTAAATTTCAGGTCGAAAACATTAAGGAAGTAAAGCGTATTTTTTGGGAGCCATCACTTGTTTCTCTGCCCCTGTGCACTTAACGTGTGTGTTCGAACTCATGAAGCCATAAAGTCCAAAATTCACCTCAGTGCGACGATAGAAGTTCTGATCCGGGTGGATAATCGGTAAAGAAGCACAGGATTCTGTGGACGTTTAGCTGCTGAAGGATGGGTGATCAGGGACTTCAAACGATTTGCTAACTGTTTTGAAGAACATTACGTTTGTTGTTGCTTTCAACAGACTTTTGAGAATAGAGGTCAGATGTTCTGCAAAGCATTTTTCCATTGCCCTCTTATGTCAATGAAGCCCTTTCAAGACAATAATTCCTATCTGAATTTCATTTTGATGGAGTCTATAGAATTATAAAGGAGAGAGAAAAAAACCCTAAAGTTACCCATTGGAAAGGTTTTCGTCTTTTATAAACAGAAAAATGCAATACTACCAAATGTTTCATTGCTATTCTCCTTCATATTTAATGAGCCTATGTTTCTCTGAAAGCCATTTTGGCTTGAAGGCAATTTCTTATTCGTAGGAGAGAGAATATTTTCATCACCCCCCCAAAAAGAAAATGTTCCATCTAAGAAAACTTCATCGACACTGAGCAGCTGTCGTATTTTTCTAAATTCCTCCATCGCATGAGTGGTTTGTTTCTGCATAACTGTCACCCTGTAGAACGGCGACACGCGTTTGGCGCCATGAATGTGCATTACACAGTTTGAAGATTGTCAGATTATTTTTCTGTGTGTGTTTGAATGTGAGAGTATTTCATTCCAAATGAAGGATGATTTGTGAAAAACTGTGGATCACAAATTGGCCGCTTTCATCTTAGCCAGTAATGACGGTCACGTCTGGAGATGATTGGAGGAGTCCTGCACGTTTTCTCCGCAGCAAGTGGAAATACACAGGCCTGTTTCGCTCAGCTAACGGAGAACTCAAGTTAAAGGCCAAATTGTGCACACACAATGTTTTTTTTATGCTTTTTGTATCATACCTTTCCTTAAGGTTTCACTTTCTGTTAAACAGTTAACCATTCAGCTATTTTCTTTGTTTTTAATCTACAAAAGTCATGTCTTGTAGATAAGTACTTTTCATATGACGCATCTCTGCGCAACCAAAGTGTATGAGCCATCTGGAAGCATTTCTTTCATATCTATGCCGATTGTGGTTTAATTTTTGATTTTGTATTTTTTTTTTAGTTTTTTAGAATACATTTGGAATTCCTAAATTTAAAGGGAAAGGTTACCCAAAAATGAAAATTCTGTCATTAATTATTCACCCTCATGTCTTTTCAAACCTGTAAGAGCTTCGTTGATCTTCAGAACACAAATAAATTTTTTTTTTTATAAAATCCGAGAGCTTTCTGACCCTGCATAGACGGCAACACGACTGACACATTCAACATTGTTAAAATAAATCAGTGGTTCAACTGTAATGTTCAACTCTAATAAAAATTAAAAAAAAAAAAAATCAGCGATTACTTATTTTCCGTGTCAGTCTTTGTCGCTCGTTCACTAGAGTGTCACCACAAAGTGTGAGTTGCTTTGCTATCTATTGAGGGTCAGAAAGCTCTTGGATTTCATCAGAAATATCTTAATTTGTGTTCTGAAGATGAACGAAGGTCTTACAGGTTTGAAACAGTAATTATTGACAGAAGTTCCGGGTGAGCTGTACCTTTAACATGCATCTATTTTTCTTTTAAGATCTCATTGTGCAAAGTTGTTAATTTTGAGCATTTCACTGGTAAAACGATTTAAATATTTAATACAGCACTTTGTAAAGTAATTGTAAATGATATTTTAATAACAAGCCAAAAAAGACAAGACAACTGACGTAACATTTGTCGAAGTATAACCTGTGAAGTGTTTGCCTACTGTTCATTGGTTATATAGCACTGAGTTCATTCTTTCTGCAGTGTTTGCGGTTTAGACTGTTTTCGCCATAAGTTTGTACACCGTCGTTTTGTTTCGTCCTGAGGCTGTTGGTTTATGGATAATCGATCGTCAACGCTACGAAAACAGATGCACCAGTAAATTATACTTATGTCAGAGTATTTAGACAAGCATTTGGTGCAGAATTGTCAAATTCTAACACTCAGGTTTACAAACAGTTCGGTTGAAACAGACACGTTACGCATTTCTAAACATTACTGAGTGCGTAGCGAAATGAATTTCTCATCGATGTTGTTACTTCTCACTGACACAGAAATCATTCCAACAGCACTGCTCACAAAGCAGAAGTCAGCTTCTAACACCGAATAAAGCAAGATGCCATGATATTCACTGAAAGAACCACCGATCTTTCTTCATGACTGTACATTTCGTCAGCCTCATTCATAGCTGTTCTGTGTAAATGAATGTGTGAGTGTGCTATTTCTTTCCACTGACTTTCTTTTTGAACTGAAAACCGTAGAATTGTGTACCTGTGAATGTTCAATTCGATTTCTTAATTCAATGTTCCTTGCCTTTCTGCAAGTCAAAATGCTGTATTTATTACATGCCACAGCGCTTATGCAATTGTACAATTCTTTTCTATTATTATTATTATTCTTTTTTTCAGTTTTCTTTTTTGGTAAAGTTACGTTTCATTTTTCTCGTCAATGTAAATTGTCGTCGATGATTTTGTGGTAATAGGAAGCCCTCTTCTGCGGAAGGTTTTCTGTACTTTTTGGACAATGATATGGATTTGTGGGTAGAATTTTGGAAATTCGTTTCTAAGTGCTTTCAAGTATTTACTTGGCCTTATGTATATATCTCTCTATGAAATTTCAGAAAAGGTATGTATAGTAATTGAACCTAAAATGGATGTAAATAAATTATATATTGTTAAAAGAGAGTTGAGTGATTTGTGCTCGCAACATCTCAATATTTCATCAGTTCGGGAGTAGGGCTGTCACTACGATTATTTTGGTAATGGAGTAATCAGTTGATTATTCTGGCGATTAAATTGAGTAATCTAATAATTACTGATTTGATAATGACTTCAATACATTTATAATAGCAGTTAGCCAATGATAATTAGTTCAAACTGTTGAAATACATAATGTATTATAAATAATAGAACTAATGTAACAGATGACTGAAGAGAGCCCCAACGGCCTGTCGATGGTTTTTACACTTTACATCGCTTTCTAATCCTTAGTGTTGGGTTCGAGTCCAAATAGGCCGAATCGGACTCAAGTCCGAGTCCCTAAGGGCCGAGTCCGAGTCCAAGGAAACACTACTGTTTGTCAGTATCTTAACATTGTTTTAACCCAGGGGTGCCCAAACTCGGTCCTGGAGGGCCAGTGTCCTACAGAGTTTAGCTCCAGCCCCAATTAGACACACCTGAACCAGCTAATCAAGCTCTTACTAGGCATACTAGAAACCCTCTGGCAGGTGCGTTGAGGCAAGTTGGAGCTAAACCAAGGACCAGGACCGAGTTTGGGCACCCCTGTTTTTAACCTTTACAACTAGAAAAAAACAATGTCAATTGAAATGTAGGAAAAGCAAACTCTATTAGATCTTACCATTCTGATTTTTGTTATCACACCATCTCATAATTAGTGTCCTACTCTGCTTAGCAAACTTAAAGCCATGTAACAGAAGTTATTATGTCTTGTGACATTTCAGAGTGAAACAGGTTTTAGAATGTGAAAAATTATAGGGCGGGACTTGACTTTATTCATCATTATAGAAAATGTATAAATTCATTATCCTAAAATATCCTACTACAGACATTACATTAAGTAATACATGTAAAAACAAAACACTGCAAAATCTTCACTGTATACATTAAAGAAAGGTGCTTATCAAATTTATTAAAGTGATTGAATCAAGAACAGTGAGTGATTTTTTCTGTTGTTTTATTAACATATATAACATGGTCAGCGGCTGCAGGTTTACGCTGCTGTCGCTTTAAGATTTGACGCACAGATTTTGATGCCTCAGTATTTCTCCCAACTGTTCAGTTTTGCTTAAGACAATTGCCGATTGCATTTACATGAATAGTCTCCAAGACGAGCATGTGTGTATCAATAACAGAACCAAATAGAACTTAAGCGAAAGAGAACTCGGCATTCGCACACTAACTGAGAGGCGCGTTCTGTGAGCGCGCTTTGAGTGTGCGCGCACATAAACCCGTCGGCTTTCAAGACTTAAAAACACATGCAAATACTGACTATCACTTTCGTGATAATGCATTGAGTCAGTGACATTTCCGTCAACTGTCCCTGGACTCGGTTGGACTCGGAATATTCTCCGAGTCCGAAATGCTCGAGTCCGAGTCAAGTCCGAGTAAAAAATGCATCCGAGTCCATGACAAGTCCGAGTCTGCTAAAAAAAAAATTGTACTCGAGTCCGAGTAGTTACCCCAACTCTACTGATCCTTGATTAATATTGACTAAAGGACATTTAATTCAAATGTCTACTTAATCTTTATTATCTGGCCATTTCCTAACGACAGAAATGCTGCAGCAACTGTAATTTCTTGAATATGTGGAAATCGTGAGTGAAGAGTGAAGGTTTAAGCTTTTATTTTGAAATCGAGCAGTTAGAGAAAGATACTAATGTATCCTGTGTTTGCGTAGGTTTATAAATAATTGACCGTATAAATATGATGAAATGGCAGACGTTGCGTTCCCAGATGAACGTTATAATGAACCCAAACTCACAGCAATATGCAGAGATGAAGTTTGAGAAGCTCCACACCTGTAAATGCTAACAGGCCCTGTGAATGGAGCCGCTCTGACACGCACGTACGTAGCATGTAAATAATTAAAACGCATATATTTATTACATTAAATCGTAGGGTTTGTGACCACAGCATTATGCTTTATTAAATGGGTTTAATATATCATGCAGCCGTAGTAAAAGGTAAACGTTTGCACTTACGTCACGATTTGGTCAGTTACCCGGATGTGCGGCCATAATGTTAATACTCACTCAGATGTAAATAACAGCATGGATTACACGGTTAATGTCCTACTGAATATGTTGTTCTAATTTATGCTGTCTAAACCATGCAATATTTTGACGGACTAAAGGTGGTAAAGATACGTACGAGCAATGAGAATAAGATATTAGCCTAATTTTTCACCTACCTGACCATCCTGACAGTTTTTTTGCATTCTTCTCCTTAATTTGTTATAACTTTAGGCAGTCTATATTACTCCAAATGTTTTTTCCGGACTGACCGATTAGTACAGCCCAAAACATGACATTAATTGATCATTTTCAGCAGCAATAATCAGCAAAATATGCAAGTTTGGTTTTGTTCAGTGGCACAGTTTACGTTCAGTGCCTCCAATGATGCATCGTGAAAATACTCTACATGTTTCATGGATTCTCGTTCATGGAATGCGCCAATTCCAGTATTTTCATCACCAGCAAATTGCAGTCAAGGACTTATTAAAATCGACAACTCGAATTGAGAAATCTTGACAACCCTACTCCAAAGTAATCAAGATTTATTCTTTCAAACATGAAGAAAACCCTGCCATTCATATGATTCATTCAGTCAGCACACAACATGACTGCAGGTGATTTATTGACTAAATGTCTAGCACAGTTTCATTATAAATGATTTGCATCATCTGACATAGAAATCCTCTGGAAAATATGCACAAGAATACAGCAGTTTATCGTTCCAAATGACACACAATAGTTAAAGGCTGCAAAGCTATAAAAAAGGCACTTGATAGTTGATACATACGTTGTCAATACAAAAAAAGTACAAAAATTGAGCAGTTGGCTCAAATATATATAGCTTTCTAAGAGCAGGATATTGGAGTGTTGCATTTCTTCCGATTAGAGTGCAGGAGATTGAGATAAGGAATGATGTTCCGGGCAGCATCTGCTATGTAGTCTCCATTATGTTGTAAACTCCGTAAGATTAGGCATACATCGGTGATATCCATAATTTAAAAAATGCCTTCCCAGCCCTCACCTTTGGCACAGATGCCTTTGCAGAAACCACCAAAACGGCCACAGAGCTTTAAATAACAGCAAGCAAATATGAACAAAGGCTCTAAGTGACTCTGGCCATATAATATCACAGGATCCATTTGCACCAACGCAAAGCGTTTTTATGGTATCACAGGCCTTTCCTTAATTAGAACTACCTGTCTGATTAGAACAGATGAATGTGGCGTATTTAGTATTGAAGCCATGTAGAGACCATTGCTTGGGTCAGGATGAAACGCATGCAATCAGTGCTAATGTATTTCAGTGTAGCTGCCAGGGGCGTTTTATTCCTCTGTGGTTTGCCATTACCTTAAGTACCCTGGCACAGCAAATCAGGCAGAGCAAAAAAGTAGGCTGCACAGCATCTAGAGGATTGAGGGGCCACTTTAAGATCTTGTCTGAGGAGATCACATGCTCGATGCTTTAACCTACAAAATGGATTGTATGGATCCGAGTACAACCAGATTGCTTCACTCATTACATAGGAAATGCTTTCTCCATATCTGTGACAAGAGAGGATAGAATTTTGGATGATAATATACATCCGAGTGCAGATGAGATAAGCGAATCTCACAAAAAGAAGTCACATTTTAAAACAGAAAATTATTTTTCTTTTTTTTTTTATATTGATATGTATATAATATAATATAATATAATATAATGTATTATATATATATATATATATAATATATATATATATATATATATATATATATATATATATATATAATATTTTAACAAATACTATTATGATGTATTAATACATTACACATTTTTATTTATTTTTGCTTTACAGTAATTAGAATGGCATATGGAGGGAAAATGTACTTAGTGGTCATGGAAATAAAGTCACAAAAAAATTCATATTCTCACAAATGGCTTAAATTTTCAAAATGCAGTACGAACATGACATGTTTTGTGAGATTCACTCATACTGAAAGGAACCAATTATATCTAGAAAGCAAACATAAATTGAGCAGTTCTTTGGATTTCTAAAGCGTCATGAATACTGCAGGTGTATTTTCGGAGGTGGCGTGGGATGAGGAGGGACAGCTAAAATACTTCATCCGAATACCTTGTTATCCATTCCGACATCTGGCGTTGGTGTTCATAACAGTTCACAAGCTGTTTCCAGTTGAATGACTGGCATCGTAACGCAGCAAAACTGAGGGCAGTCTGTCGGCTTACTGTAGCAAGCTACCGAAAATTCAGGTCCGTGGTTTTGCTGAATGACACATACTTAGTAAATGCTGATCGAAGCTGCTATAACAGCCGGTGAAAGCCAGCGGAGCTACTATATCCATCACTCTGTCAGTCAGCCATATGTTACAGGCTTCAAGTAAAGTACTTGGTCTTGTTTGGCATAGCTATAGACCCCCCAGTCTCCGTTCCGGCCCCTCCTTGACGTACAGCGGAGCCTCACACCGGAGAGAAAGCGTGACTTTTACATAGTGGCTTGTCCTTCTTGGAATAGAACGTCTTCCCCTCCAGATTGATCTGACAGATCTGAGGAGATAAAAAAAAAGGGAGGATTAAACAAGAGGATTACACAGTAGAAATTTTTGTGCAATCATACAGATACTGCAAAAGGACTGTTCAACAGGGCTATTCTACTTGCTAGAAGCCAATAATACTGGACTATTTTAACAATGTCCTTACTACCTTTCTGGGCCTTGGACATGGTAGTTGCGTTGCTGTCTATGCAAGGTCAGAAAGCTCTCAGATTTTATCAAAAACATCTTAATTTGTGTTCTGAAGATGAACAAAGGTCTTACGTGTTTGGAACGACATGAGGGTGAGTAATTAATGACAGAATTTCATTTTTGGTTTTTGGATGAACTATCACTTTAAAATATAGCTGCAAGCAGCACTTAACAGGGTTCAAGTGCTTAAGGCGCATAAGCATATAAGGAAAAAGACATTACATATTTTTAGAAATGCTGCACCCACCTAGATCAATGATTAAAAAAGCATTTTTGATCCAGGTAATTCAGCATAGAAATGTGTTTTTTTTTTTTGTTTTGTTTTTTTTTTTTCATTTATGACTGTTATAGCGCCAGTTGTGGTCTGATCCCCTTAAAACTTTGCGTGCTTGTTTAGAATCACCTGTCGCAAGTGCTCAGCAGGTTTTTTGAAGTTTTGAGTTTTTCTTTAAGCTTTATAGGATTTTGGGTACAACTGGACTTTTCTAAACAACCCTGTTATAGCTTCCCAAAGGGGTAAATTTTAACATTTTTTTGATATTATTATATATATTATTGACCTAGAAAGTCCAGAGAAATTGTACTACAGTGTTTTTTCCAGATGGAGCGGAAAACCTAGGACTAGCTTGCAAAAGTACGTTTTTCACATCTTCTCAATCATTTAACAAACAATCTGATTGACAGCGGTGGTTCTAGAGGCAAAGTTGTTAAGAATGAGGAGTTCCATTTTATGATACGAATATCACGTGTAAGTGTGAAAAAACGTGTAATGTACAATCATTAACGCCCTTGAAAAATTTGATATCGCACCCCGGTGGCCGATTTATTTCAAATTTCTCTCAGACCTTTGGGGCCGTGAGTCAAACAGGCCCACCGAGTTTCGTTCCGATCGGCCTCCGTTAACCTCAAATTTTGTTGGCCAGTGGCAGCCATGTTTTTTGAGATACGCAAATGTCCTTATTGACACTTGTGGCCCTTTGGACCAAGACCGTGCACACCAATTTTCATGTCGAAAGGACAAATGGTTGTGCAGTTTTAGCCATTTGTATGTTTTGTTTTGTTTTTTCTTCATTCGTAATTTTCTTTTTCCTGTGGCATCAGATTGAGCTTTTACATAAGTGTTCTGAGAGTCTGTTCAGGAGTTACAGACATTTTACCAAAAGTGGCCTTGCCTCTTTCCAACGTTGTGGCGTCCCTTTGCGATGGTGAGACAAAAGTTAAACTTTTTTTGATCATTATTGATATTCACTCTCCAGAGAATCTTTCTGCACTGGTTTGGTTTAGATTGGGCGAAAAACCTAGGACTAGTTAACAAAAGTTCAAATAATGCAAAATATCCATGAATTCTCTGCCATGAGCCAAGGATTCCAACAACATAGGACACCTGAGGCTGCGACTGACGGTTTAGGAGTCACTGTAGTGTCCCCATCAGGCTGATTGGGGCGAGCCTTGGTCACGTTGTACTGTAGGTGGTGTGAGTACTACCAGCCCTCCAAGTTTCAAGTCTCTACAACTTACGGTTTGGTCTGCATGATCAGTTTTATGTGGAAATCGCTGATCTGTGACCATTCTGACAATTACAATAGGGTTTCAGCGCCATGCGCTTGAACCCCTTAAAATCCTACCAACACAAACCATTGAATGATAGTGAATGCCTGTATTAATCTGTCATGTGAACATGTTTTATGTGGTATATCCACTGTTAATATCAGTGCATGTCAAAAAGAAAGTAATTGCTATCCGACACAGACTGCCAAGCTATCAAAGAACCACATTTGTGGAGACATAATCTAATGTTTTTTTTTTTTTTTTTTTACTTCAAAAGATTAAAGAACACACCGCTTTGCTATTTATTGTGTTCTTGTGTGCCGTTAAGAATGAAAATGAATTGTTGAAATTCCTAAAAAAACTAAATAAATGGCAAGATCGTATCCTGCATATCCATGAGAGAACATAAAACGGATGTCTTAGTTTATCTGGAATACAAATAAGAAGGAAGAATATTCTAAAAGCTGTGAACCACATTAATAAAGACATTAATAAAGTGGATGCAAACATGGGCAAATCATAAATTTCAAAGAGAAATGTCTGGGATCTCAGGGGCCAGGGCACTATTTCTTGAAAGTGTTGTGTGGTGCAGAAAGTTTAAGATGGAGTTTCGGGACAGGTCCCAATGCATCAAAATGACTTACGGCACAGACAAAGCAAGTGTCATGCCAGCTGTAGCCCAGCGCCTCAAGGAAACGGTCTCCCGCATCAATCTTGAAGTCACAGCCATGGCATTTGGTACCAAACATCTTTTCATAGTCTGCAGAGAAAAACAAACGAAGCAAAAAGGGCCTATTAAGACAGCGTGGAGGAAATGCTTGGTCAGAAATGAAGAGAACGAGACAAGAAAGAAATGTGTTATCGAAAGGAAAAAGAAAAGGGATTACATTTTCTCAGCCCTCACATGCTCAGTATGTGATAACAGACACCGGTCCAGATTTCTACATGGATTGCCCCAGTTTTCCCCATTACGGAAAACTTAAAAGTGGCAGGCTTTACGTCTCCGTACGCAAGGTAAGTAGTTTAGAGCACAATCCTTTTAAGGTGCTGAGACTGCAGCTATTTTATCAACACTAGCTCTTTATTTCTAACAGAAACAGCTGCCCACTTGCTGCTGACACAAGACCAAAACTCTTCAAAGCTGTAAAGCACCGGAACTGCAATGCAAGCCTATTTACATAATAAAGACATGCACTCCCTTCAGATAGCTTAATGTCTGTTTATGTAAGATTAGGGGCCCAACAAATGTGACAATGTGATTAACTGCACTACATAAATATAAATTAAACACGCAAGGTGGCTGAATTTGGCAACTTACTACCCCTCAGGAAACTAAATGAATGAACAAGCGCAGCTTAACATGGCAAATTTCACTAATGAATTCAAATCAATTTGAGCCATGGTTCTCATGTGGGGATGTAGGCTTGAATCTCATCCGCAACGTTTCCGAGCCCCTACACTCAACTGATTCCTATTCTCAGACTAATTGTTCCTATAAATAAGTCTGTCAAAACAAAAGAACCAAAATAAAAAAAAACAACTTTGAGCAATGGTGCTCAAGTTGGAAAACAGTATTGAATGTAATGTTTCTCGCTCCTCTTCCCAGTAATTACCCGTTCGTACTAATCCTTTAAATGACAGTGGCAAAAGAAAAAATAAAATAAGCACTGGCAAAACAGGTTTGAATTCAAATAATTTCTTGTCATAATTCTCAGTAGTTCCTATAACTAAAAAGTGACAAAATAATAAAATAAAATGAAATAAAATAAAATGAAATAAAATAAAATAAAATAAAATAAAATAAAATAAATAAATAAAATAACAATGTTTGCAAAACGGGTTTGAATCCAATGCTTCCCAATCCTGGGAAAAAAGTGGCAATTAATATAAAAAAAAAAAATAAATAAAAAAAAACCTTTCACTAGTCCTGTGAATGAAAATGGCAAAATAAAATGAAAAAAAAAAACAAGAAAAAAAAAACCTTTTACTAGTCCTATTAATGAAAATAGCAAAATAAAATGGAATTAAATTGAATTAAATTAAATCAAATCCTTTCAGTAGTCCTGCAAATGAAAATGGTAAAATAATAAAATAAAATAAAATAAAACAAAATAAAAATGTTTGCAAAACAGGTTTGAATCCAATGCTTCCCAATCCTCCCCCCAATAATTTCCTGTCATAATTCTGACTAATACTATACATAAAAAGTGGCAATTAAAATAAAATAA